>VDFB02000015.1:139161619-139307945 GCA_007258455.2 Sequoia sempervirens
CTACTTTGGGCCCCTCTCCCCTAACAAGTGGAAGATCCACAAACAACTTGTTAAAACAAGAAATTTTGCTTCAAATCCAATTAGCCAATAAAACTCATATATAGTGATATCATAATCTTGTTAAAGTCAATTGACGTCATCAATGAAACTATTCATCTGAACTGGTTTGTTAAACTTGTAAATGTTTGATGCACTTGATTTTACTTGTAAAGTTCAAATGACCATGAAAACCCCACAAACTCCAGGTTGTTGGGAATTCCCACAAGAGGCAAATGGACAAAGAATCCCCCAAAGCCAAATGACTAATGTTTCTACAAATGCAAAAGAATCCATCGAATCCAATTATGTGGAGGAAGACATTGGAACTAGCTGAAAGTGTTTGGATTGATACAAAAGAATCCAAATCACTTGGCTGAGGCATTTTCACAAATGTGGACAAACCTATCGATACTAGTTGTGTGGACAAGCACATCATAACCAATCAAATACATTGTAACCTATTGAAAATGAACGGTTCTGCAATAAATGCTTGCGACAACTCAAAGCAAACCAAACATCTATATAAAACAAGTTCAACGACAACCCAAATGTCCACAATCAATAACAAACCAAAAACTCGAAGTGACAATTTAGCCAAATTTTGTCCACTCTTCACTAAATTGGACTTACAGATACCCATAAAGTTCCTCTACAATGTGACATCATTAATTTGTTCAAATTATCTTTGAAATTTCTCTTCAAAAAGCTAACCAAAACTAACACTACCAGACGCCAAAAGCAACTACATTAAAAGAAAATATTTTTGATTGGTATAAAGTTGTTTGTGGACCCAAAAAATGCTCCTAAATAACTCACTCTGCAGTTTGTATTTGCATCCACACCTCATTGATCCCTTGAAACACGCACCAATTACATCTAAACTTTAGATGTAAGTTTGCGGCCCATATGTTCAAACTCTAAAGTGAGTATTTAACCAAACCCACAACAAAAAAACATTCTCTATCATCTCTATATCATAACGGAATGATGTTCCATTCAAGTGGTAATTCCTCTTTTAAGTAAAGAGAACAAGACTACATTCCTATGATAACATTGCTAAGGAAAGCAAATATAAAAATAATAAACTTTCCAAACATTACAGTAATACACCTTATCCCATCCATATTTTGTTTTCGAATCCAAGAGCGATCATCATATGATAAAGATGATCAAGATGGACATTATTGAAACAATGGCATTTTCACTTGGACTTGACAATACTTCCTAATAGTATAACAATCAAAATCATTGTCATTTTCATTTCGTTCAAGTTGAAGAAAGCAGATTTCCATAGACCACCTTTTGTTAGTTTAGTTCTTTGATTTTGTCTACGCTTCTAATTACAAGTGCTTTATATATTCTTAAGGTTTCATGGGTTACTAAAGTATGTCAAATGTGACATGTGAAACATTTCCTTCCACTACAACATTCTCCAATAACATGCCGTTCAAATTTTGCTTTAGAGATTGCTACAGATGACAAGTTTCATTATACTCGGAAAAATGTAGTTATTATGGAAGTCACAGAGATATAAGGAATGAAGTTATAAAACATTACAAAATATTATGTATTCACTACAATAAACATGCAGCACTCTAAACAATCCCTTCTATAATATACTTGAAAATAAAATGATATAATCACACAATAAATCCGTAACTTAGTCAAATTTTAAATCGATGTTTGAATATACAATGCACATGGTAGTAAACTTTCTTTTTGAGTGTAGAAGGAATTGTATAGGTCATTTTATATCCATATTCAATAAACTACACAGTTCCCACCCTCACTTTCAACTATAATATTTCTATTTAATATTTAATTCAACTATATTTTCTTAAATAATGAGAAAGTACTTTTTTTTGCAATGTATCAAATTATAATATTTATATCATGTTTCAACTAACTAAATAATTTTGAGTTAAACTCATTAATACCCTGATGCTTCATCCCTTTGAATATCACCTAGATGCAATGAGTGCTAATAGACCATTCATTATCATGTGAACCACTACTTATAAAATATAAGTCAATGAATTTATCTTAAAAACTACACAATTAAATCGTAATATAAATATTATAAACTATATTTCTTAAAAAGACAAGTCTCCAAACTTCATTGCACTTATTTTCCATGGCATACCTACAACCTCGAAAGGAGCATTGGTTCGCAAACAGTAGGAAGGATTCACCTAAAATAACACATACCTCAAAAACTCCACTAAAACTTATTTTAAATATACTACATATGTTACCCTGATTAAAAGGTATACCTTACTAATTAACACTTCTGTTTCCAATCACATTTCAACATGACGTCTACATGATTTCAACTTATAAAAATAACCTCTTATTTTTAAATTTAAGATTAGGTCAAAGTGTTTGCTACTGACTGATTGTTTATTTAGTAGGATGCAGCTCCTGACCCATTTATTTGCATCAATGATTTCGGGTGGGAACTTTTGTCTAACAATATATGGGCACCATAAGGGAAAATTTAGTTTTATAGCCTGTCTAGAATAGCAATCAAAAAATCAACTTAAAAAAACGAGATGCTTCAAAAGGGGTTTAATTTCTATTCACAACAAAATTATTTTATAACCTTATATAATAAAATAATAGACTTTATCAAAAGATTAAAAATTGCTGTTAAAAGTACCACTCGCTCAACTCAAAATTAATATTTATCAAGAAACATAAATATCGAGAACCAAAAAGCAATTCTAGAGCCTACACTGCTAGCCTTATATTTACAAAGACTCGGCAAAAGCCATGATAACAACTATAACCCATTGAAAGGGGATGAAACAAGCCAACCTAAATTCTCAATCACAGTTATAAATGATCATTATAAATAAGCTAATTTTATCATACCTCAAGTCAATTGCGATCATAAAAAGGTAAGTTTGTCTCGTACCAATAAGTACTAGAAAATTTACATAAAAATGGATAACAAGCTGGAGAGTACTAGCATAAGGATTTAAAATGCAATGTAAATCGTTTAAGGAAATAAACCTTCCAATTAAGGATAAAGACAGGGAACGAAAGAAATTGCACACCCTAGGCTGCAATATTAACCAAGGTAGAAAATCTTAAGTTTGCAATGTTGACAAAGATTTTGGATCAATGTTTAAACTATCCCAATGCCAAAGCAGTTCAGTAAATGAATTGAAGACACTCAGGTACATTCTCTAATAAGCAATAACATATACTACGTAAAAGATGGCTGCACATTCTCTAATAAGCATAACATATACTACGTAAAATAGGGCTGCAATTTCCACAACTAATTGAACATTAATTACGAAAGTAATATGTTGCAAAAATGCCTAACCACTTGATGAACATAAAAATAAGCTTTAGATATTACCAAATACTATTTTTTTAAAAGCCCACAATATCTTCCGGGGCATTTACATATCAGTATGGACATAAAAATGCTAGCTTTAGCGAGCAAATGAAGCTCAAGAACCACACACGTTTTCAATCATCAAGTATCTAGTAGCATTCTATTCCATAAACATTGGTCTAAAGAAAGATGATGTAACCACAAGCATCTATCTTTGGGGAAACCAACCACATTGACTAAGACCGAGTATTTACCAACGATCATAGCTTCTACCTGTTCATTAGTCCGGATTGACACATCACATGCTTGTTTATCAGTCCTCATGATTGAACAATCAAATGCTTTACTTCTTCAGAAGTCCTGACTCCTTGTAACGTACTATTGCACTTCTATCCAATATATCAATCATCAAATACTAATTCTTACTCCCATGTCTCTTCCTTTGATCATTCCTCAGCTACTGGGTTCGCTTTAAACATGTTTGGCATAGTGAAGAGACAGTGATGAGTGCCCATGAGTTGCATATAGAGCATTTTTTGGCACACTACCTGTACCAGTACAACGTATTTGTCATACCTCAACTGCTATGCGACCCTGGGTTTCAATTAACAAAGAAAACAAAAAGCAGCAAAATTGAACAGTTCTTTTCCTGAAATTGGTAAGACAATAAAGCATCAACACAAACAAGTGAGGAGAAAGCCTTTTTTCTAACACAGTCAAGGTACAAAATTTGACAACTATTTATCAAACCATCTATACGAATGATTTATTGGAAAGAATTATCCCTAATGATTTTAACAGTTGAACTAAAAAGACTTAAAGGAAATTGGATAACACTCCTAGAGATTGCGAACACCAAATAGGATCAATGATAACCCAATGCAAGACATGCTAGTTGTTGACTATTGAATTTAGGGTACATCTAAAACCCGCAGCAAAGAGTACCATCCTAGAAATGCAAAACATAATAGTGCACAATAGTAACCTAGTAATAGATATGCTAGATGTTGGTTTTTCAACCTATGGTGAATTGGATCTCCTTCAGAGGATCATTGCATTAGCCCCCAGAATCACTGAATCTAATTTCAAATAGTTAGAATATAATTAAAAGAAGGAAAGGACTTAACCAATAGAGTTGGCATTATAAAATATAAAAGATGATCTGAGCTCAAGTTGATGTCCTAATCTACTAAGATGGGAAAATAAAAGCAGCATGCAACTCAAATTTTGCTATCTGGGGAGGGTTTAAGTTTTAGCTTCCATATGGATGCAACCAGGTTAAACTAAGGTCTAACCTTACGGCATCCTAAGCCACTGCAAGCAGCTCTTTCATTGATCAATATGCCCATCTTACATGGGACAAAACAAGTTGTCATCCAGCTGCAGACTGAAATCTTCAGCTCCTGGGCAGCATTTCGTGAGCCAAATGCATCAAGAAGTTTAATGTTCAATTAATGTGAGGCATCAAGGAAAGCATTGAGAAATGACAAGTCGTGGTTCTAATCATCCATCACATTCCCTTGAAACACATACCTTTCAACAACTTTTTCGGGGATAGGGGATTTGATATTATCGGATAATTCAGAATTTCTTACACAGCAATTACATAACCCCAAACTTCTGATGTAGTTCTTAGCCCCAGTCACATAGGTCAAAAAGCCTTTTCCTTAAAAACAGACTCTGCCACTGAAATTAGAGAAGGTTCAAGGCATCCCACAGTTGCAGTATCTTGTTTCAATCTGATAGATCTCACATTGCAAAACATGATTGAGTGCTTTCAGAAAACAGTATGGAAAGTTTCCAATCCTTAATACGAACTGGCTAGCCTCAGGCTTCAACCTTGATTGTTTCAGTTCTGATCACTTGCTGACCAGTGCACATTTTATTCTTACTATGATGTTCATGACAGATAATCAAGATAACTCATGCACAGTACCAGTCAAAAGTTTTTTGTGGCAGACATCCAACTCTGATCATCACAAGTCATTTTACTCTAAAGCTTGTCAACTTATGAATTGTACCACCATCACAACGCATAACTGTTTTGATCAATTTATAATTGGGCAAACCAACAAAGAGTTATGAGGAGTAACTGTTCTGGGGAAGTTTTAATGTTTTAACTTCCATATGGGTGTCACCAGGTTAAACTAAGGCCTACCTGAAGGCACCTTAAGCCACTGCTTGTATAACTTTCTTTGATCAATCAGCCCATTCTAAATAGGCCAAAACAAGTTGAAATCTGCCTGCAGTCTGAAATCTTATGCTGCTGAGAAAGCAAATGCATCAAGAAGTTTACTGTTCAATTAATAGGGAGGAGTAAAGGATTAGTATCAAGAAACAAGTAGTCATTGTTATAATCAATCATCACCTTCTCATGGCATGTGCCTATCAACAACTTGCTTTGGCATAGGGGAATTGGTATTACTGGATAATTCGGAAATTCTTACACAGACATTACATAATCCCAAGTTTCTGGGGCAGCTCTTTACACCCAGTCAGATAGATTGGAAACCCTTTTTCTGAAAAAAAAAACACTGCCACTGAAATTACAGACGGTTACAATCATCTCAAAGTTGCAGTAGCTTCTTTCAATCTGATAGATCTGGCACTGCAAAACATGACTGGGCGATCTCAGGAAATAGGTATGGAAAATTTCAAATCTGTGACACAGGCTGGATTGCCTCAGGCTTCAACCTTGATTATTTCAGTCTAAACTCTCAATGTCTGGTGTATAACTTAAACTTACTAGGTTTGATGTTATTGGCTAGGCTAACTCATGCAGAAAACAAGTCGAGTTCTGTGGCAAACATCCATCTCTGATCATCACAAGTCATTTAATTCTAAGCTTGTTAACTTGCAAATAATACCACCATTGCAAGGCATAGCTGTCCTGATGAATTTATAATTGGGCAAGCCAAGAAACACTTTTATATTCTAACTTCTGAATGTCAACTTGCAGAGGGGCAAACAAATTCAGTTATTCTGCTGATTAATCAGATTGTAGACAGTCTGGGTTACTAAGAAGTTTGATATGTTAACCATGCAATGTGGACCTAGGTTGGCTGGAGATCTCAATATAGAGCACTGATTGTTGTACAATATTACTATTGTTAAGGCAATCTGATAACCAAAAACCTCTCAGGTTTTGTAGTCAATTTACCAAAAAATCTATTATTTTGAAGATCTTGTCGTGTGCACTGATGTCACCAAATTTTTGAAGCGGAATATGAAACAGAAATCCATCAGGAACCAAAGCAGCAGTGTCAAGATTAGTGAAAAAGAATCAAATGTGCAAAAAATTTACTGCTCAGATCCCAAGAACAGTGTCTCATCATATGCACAATCTCCAATAAAACAGCAGCCAAGTCTCTACCTGCAGCCTCTGTAACTTACCAAATGATACTTTCTGTTTCTAAAAAGCTTAAGGATAATGCCTCATCTCAAACCAAACTGTTGCCAAACAAATTCAATAAACCACTAACATGTTGCTGATTTCTGCCATTTATAATATTACAGGAAACGGTAAAAGCACTGCAAAATATGATGATTATCATAGGCACTGTCAATCTCTCCTAAACAGAGATGCACTTTATAACAAGTCGAAAACCATGCTCAAGTGGGTTGTATGTACCAACTTCTGCTGAAATAAAATCCTATCAACATGAAAACATCTGGTAAAGAATCATGATCATGTAGTACAACTGCAATATCTAGCATGGCCACATTCAATCACAGATTTTCATTTGAAATAACTACATAACCTGCAAGTAACATTCATCAGTGAGATCCACAAAAAACACAAATGTTGTTCAGTCATTAATAGCGATCATCATAAGTTGGTCGCCCACGACTTGGGCGATCATAGGGCCCTGGTCTTTCTCTGTAGCTTCCTTCATAACGTGCAGGGCCACCACTGACATAACGGTCACTTCCCCTAGCAGTAGCACCATCACGATCATATCCCCGTTCCTTTCCATATCCATTCTGTGGATAACAATCAGATGCATAGCGATCACTGCCATATCGATCACGACTGCCGTATCTGTCCCTACTATCAGCACCACGGTCTCTTTCACCATATCGACCACCACTATAGCGGTCATCATAGCGGTCTCCATAACGATCCCCTCCAAAACGATCTCCACGACCCGCACCAGCATGCCTGGAGCGTGATGAAAACCGACCACCACCACCACCAACAGTACATTCTCTTGCCCAATGCCCAGGACGACCACACTTGAAGCAATCAGATCGTCCTGGTGCTTTGTCACCATAGTCCCCTCTTCCAGAAGAGTACCCAGCACCAAAGCCATAATCAGAATCTGGCCCTGCCTTAGGTTGAGCTTTGTTAACAGAAATGGTCCTCCCATTTAATTCTCTTCCATGTAACTGATCAATGGCATCTTCCATGGCTCGCAGATCAGAAAAAGTTACAAAGCCAAAGCCACGAGGGCGACCAGTTTCTCTGTCTAACATCACCTGCAAATACCATACAAATTTTACAAAACATATGAATGCCAAGAATCTCGATACCTTCAACTTACAAAACAAAAAGTCCCTGAAGAAGCAATTGTGCAGTTGATAAAAGTTATAACAAATTGATACACACCAAGTGCTGACTTTTGTAAAAACACAGCCATCACTTTTTTTATGAACATTTTAGGGAAACAATAAAAAGTTGGTAACCATAAAAGTCTTTCTATTTTATCCATTTATTTCCAACAATTTCTTTCCTATTTTTCAAACACATTTTCTCAAAAAAACATACTTTCAAATACATTTTCTTAAAAAACATACATTCACAAAAATTCTGCCGCACAGTAATCATAAACTGTTAAAAATTACAATCTCCTCTCTCAAATCAAACTGTCACATTGTTCTGAGGTCATTGACATGAAATTACCAAATTCTTGCCATCCAAAGTCTCAAGACTGTTATGACAAATATGAAATTTATTTAGTTTAGTCCTCAACTGTTTAGCCAAATTTCATATCAGTACCGTATATTCTTATTCTCAAGCTTCAATTAATGCTTCTGTTGACCCATTTGTCTCCTCCATTGGAATTACAAACAACTCTCTTAAAGTTAATATAAATGGTCAGAACTTAAAAGCAGAGTCAGTCTCAAATTAAGCAGAAAATTGAAGTTTAGGGATACAAACTACACTTCATCATTGATATATGTATGTAAGTATAGTAACAAAGAATAGCTCTAAGCCCTATATTATCTGTCCTCTGATAATAAACTATGATGGCTTTCCAATAGCAGAATACTCTGCCTGATAAGGTACATAATAAAATCCCATTTAAACATTTTGCCAACACCAGAGAATAAAAGAGAAAGTATTAGAAACAGGGTATGAGTTTCAAAAACACTGCCTCAAAGACACAAACGTGCATTATTTTTTATTTTATAAATGCCGAAAACAAGAGGATAAAAGGACCCACTAAAACAGAGGATAAAAAAGTGTGTTGAATTTTAAAAATGGAATCATGACCCTCAGAGATGAGAAATTCGTAATAGGAGGCGATTTCAATGCAATCCTCAACTTGTCGGAAAAACAAGGGGGCTCGGGCAGGATTTCCCTAACACAGAAAGATTTCACAGAATTCATTCACTCTCAACAATCTCATCAACATTATCCCAGACAATGGAAACTACACATGGAACAAAAGACGATCCAGATTTACAAATATCACTGAAAGACTGGATCATTTTTTGCTATCATCAAACTGGCTCAATTCCTCAGTGTTGATGGAATCTCTAATTCGGCCCATCTTGGGCTCCAATCATTTCCCTATCTCTATATGCTTTACCATGGATCACCCACCCCAAAAATGTCAATTCCACTAATGGACGAAGCCACAATCATAAAATCAACCTTGGACGAATATGTTCACTGCTCAAGACAACTCATAAATAGAGAAAAACCAAAAATCTTCGATACTAAAAAATCAGTGCAAGGACAAATTGCAGCCATGTTGGGTTTCAGTATCAAGTTCCTACTGAGCACTTACCTAGGAATTCCTTTGTTTCAAGGAGCAAAACGAACCAATTTATGGGCTGATTCTATGGGCAAATGTAAGAAGAAAGTTTAAGCATGGAAAGGTTGTTGGCTCTCCCTAGCTAGGAGAATCACCATTATTAAAGCAGGAGTCGCTGCTATCCCCATTTACATGCTATCATGTTTGGAATTAACATCTAAAGCAAAATGGTATTTCAACGGAATTCAGTGCAAATTTTTATAGGATGGATCCAACAAGGTAAAACGGATCCCTCTTATAGCTTGGGGCAAGGTCAAACAAAGGAAAGAGCACAGTGGCGCAAGAATTCAGGATATTCAGATGCAGAATCTTCACGCCTTAAGGGAAAAACTTTCATGGTGAATGTAAGAGAATCCTAACTCCCTTTGGAGCAAGATATTAAGGAAAAAGTATCTTGGCAATGAGGATCCCACCCATATTCGCACAATCGCTAATCCTCCCAACTGCTCACATCTATGGAATTTCAGGATGAAAAGTCGTCCCACAATCACATGACACCTCACCTGGAAGATCAACAATGGCAAATCTACACTATTTTGGTCTAATTCGAGGAACAGGCATAAATCTCTTGCAAAAGTCACACAAATTGGAGATTGCATTGATATCATGAAAGAAACATATGGGAATCACGTTCAAGATTACATAATAGTAACTAACGACCATAATGGTATGGACTTTTCTTGGAAGTCCTTTGATATCCTCCATCCTTAGGCCAATGCAACTCTCACCCAAGGAACTCTCAAATAGAAATTTGATACTCTCAAACAAGGAGGATGAATTAATATGGTGCAAGGCCAAATCATATAGATATACAATCAAGATAAAATATGAATTGTAGACCCGTGAAGACACGATGCAAGAATGGCCAAAGGAACTATGTTGGTGCTCTAATATGCTCTTAAAAGCAACACTTTCGCATGATCTTCTTTGCATAAATGTTTACTAGCAAGTGAAATATTGTCAATCTGTTCCAAAGCTGGCTAAAACTGTATAAAGACTCGTTGTGGGCAGGATTGTGGATCGAGGCTCCTACCATGATATTTTGGCAACTTTACAAGAAGCGCAATGCAAGAGTCTTCAAGGAGAAGGCATCATCCCTTGAGATGATTATCAATAAAATAGAGCTAGGAATTTGTGAGCATCAAAACACACGAAGATTTCATAAGATGGGAAAATTGAAACTCTCATCTTGGGATAACAACATCAGCAAGGATTGGCAATTGCTAAAAGCCCTTCCCTCTAGCTGCAACTCAAATGACAACAAATTGAAAAGGAAAGGAGCAAAATGGATGACCCCCAATGTGGCAAATTAAAACTCAACTTTGATGAGGCTTCAAGGGGAAATCTTGAAGCCTCTGAACCAAGATTCATTGTACAAAATGATCTAAGGGATTTATGTTGGGCTTGCCCCCTCAAGTTGCCTAATGGGACCAACAACAAAGCTGAATTATGTGCGAAGGAAAGGTTGCTCCTGATAGATATCAAAGGAGATTTGCAAATTGTGATCCAGGCTGTAGCATCCAAGAAAGATAACGAAGTGGTTCGAATTAATTCATAAATACCTTGACGCACTTGGTCAATACACAATCAAGCATGTTTACAGGGAGGCCAACTGCGTTGCAGACTTCTTGTCCAATTAAGGCATTGATCAAATGGGAAAAATAAAAAATCTAGAATATTTACACAATTCAAAATGTTGAGGCCCAACTTAGATGTGTTTTTACAATATCTTTGGAGATCAAAGAAAAGGCCATCTGAGAGATTATTAAGGAAAATTATATGCAACACTCATATACACAATGCAACAATTTTGTAACTGTTTCTCTAAAATGTGGTGAGGACAATGGGAGATGTAAGTTGTGGAGCTTTGGCAATAAACAGATGTGTGATCCCAAGTCTTAGAAGGGAGTTAATTAATGCGATATCAACTCTAAGCACAAATCCATCCTCAAGCCTTTTTGGGGACACAATCTGCATCGCAATTGCAAGGAATAACAAAGATCTCAAGCAAGCGACAACCCTCCAAAGCGATGGAGTTTCTAGAAACAATATGGAGACTTATGCATTCTTTATGGCCCACCAAGACAACCTTCTCTTCCCCACACAGATCAAAAGTATGCAGGAGATGGTCTCAAGACTTTGGACAATACTCCACCACTGAGCATTATGAAAATAATTGTAAAAAGCTATGTCATATGTAACCTTTTTGGCATTATGTTTAATTCAAAAGGAGCTGTTCAAGAAATTAACTTAATTATTGTTTTTAGGCTGGTATCATATCATGATACGTAGTATTCTGAATTTATCCTGCTTTTATGCTGCAAATATGTATATATTTATGATTTATATATTTTTGTATAGACATACCAAGCACCAAGAAAAAAAATTGTCGTAATTGCATATCGCACCCAATTTTGGCATATCACACCCACATACCCAATTCCAATTGGATAAGTTAGCCAGTAAATCATTAATAACCTGGAGATAGTAATGCAGAAAAACAAAGCACTTGAAACCACTGAAGTGCGTTTCGTAACTATTACCACTACAATTATCTACTTTTCTCCTATTGTTGCTTTGTTTCTTCTCCTACTATATTATTTTTCCCCTGCTGTCCTCTTTGAAGCAATTGTTTTGTTCACTTAATTCCACCCTAAACAACTTCTTTTTTTAAATCTTACTTTGGGGTGTTCAGACAACAAGCTGGAATCTGCCAAGCAACTTCCAAACATTTTCTATTTTGAAAATTTTCAAATAAATGCTACATGTTTTCACTGTTAAGAAGTACTTACTTCAACATACATGAGAATTAAACAATCCAACAGGGTGAAATCTTATCAGGCAACTTCAAAATGTTTTCCTTTCTGGAAAGAACTTGAGAACTATTTGTTATGCATTTCTAACATGTCTGTTATGATCTATGCATTTAGATAAAGAAAAAGGTTATTGTTTATTTGTATTAGAAAATCTATTCTAATAGGTCAGGGATGCTTAAGTTCAAGGCAATGTTATAGGATTTTAAAAGAAAAATAAATGATAAAATATAAGTCATGTAAGAGCAATATATAATCATGTTATAGGAGTTCCAAAAATCTGGTCATAGAGTTCATAATGAAATAAATGCAAGGTGTTGATGTAAGTAGCGGCGGGAGATCTCTTTCTCCTATATAAATTCAAATATGAATGAGGCCGACTAATGAGATGTGACATCTCATTTCATAAATATTAATTTATTTTATTAAAGCCGACCTAAATAAAAGGTCACCACCTTGTGTAAAGTCATCTCACTTTGTATGAGGTCGACTCTTCATGAAAGGTCACCTCTTTGTGTATATAATCAAGGCGTCTCCATCTCCATTTGGCATCGAATCATATTGAAAACAAGTGCGCTTAATTCTGGGCAGAGTTCACTTGCATTCAGCAGATCAATATACTGCTTCAAGGAGAACGACTTTGTGAAAGTCATTATTAATTGTAAATTCGCACCTAGAGAAGTGCTATCATAATCAGCCTAGATGTTGGCTAAATTTGTAAAGCAATTGCTGCTCTCTTATCAATATATATGTGATATATTTTGCTGGGCTTTTCTCCCTCGAGAAGGAGGGTTTTCCCAGGGTATTTTTCTGTGTTCTGTGTTCAGTGTTTCTGTGTTTCTGCTTATTTAAATCTGATCTTTAAACAAACAACACAAGGAATCTTTCCCAAGGAATTAACAACAAAATGTCACAGTGAAGGTGTTTACAAGGAATGAATGAGGAATTTATAAAGCATCTTAAGCGTGAAACAAAGCCGTAACAATTCTGCCATGTGACAAAGTTATGAAAATCCACTATCCCAGACTGAAAAGGGAAGTTACAAAAAGGAATTAAGCCTTAGCGTCTTGAATGTCCTAAATGATTAGCCTAGATAGTTTCTCAAAAACTGTTCATGGCCAAGTGTAGCATCAATACTGCTTTTGTATGAGGCATGAATTGGCAACAATACCTTTCTGGAGAGTTTCTTGTCTGTCTTATTTTGTAAATTGTTAGCTTCAATAATGGTAAGGCTTCTTGGTGTAGTTTTAACCATTTTACTGTTCAAATAGGTTTTCTATGTCTTGTATACTTCAATTTCAGTTCTAAAGTGCAAATCGAATTCCATTCTTCATTTGAGCTTTCAGCTAATGTTCAGTTTTGTTAATAGAGATTCCAGCATTTACAGTAGCATGCGCTTTGACATATTTCATATACCTTGCAGACTTTAGCATTGAGTTCAGATTTTTCCAGCTGGGTTTCCAAGGGTATTGAGGGTGCTGTTGTTTTCAAGCTAAAGAGAAGCTTCTCATTCAAACAACAACAATGTTCAGAAATATTTTCCATTCTGAGAAAATCTCAAGAATTAACTTTTTTACTGACACTACCACTCTGCTTATAACTTTTACAGAAACCTAGACTGTATAATAGAGGTCCAAGTTTATTTAAATTGAAAAAAACTATAAACAAGTACATATTTTAGGCTGTTGAAACTCAGGTCTCGAACATAGCTACAAGCTTCTTCATTCATCCAGGTCAACACTCTGATTACTAGAAATCTGAAATACTTACTGGCATGACACCATTGTCACAATCTCTAATAGGTGGCTATGTGCAGATCGTTCTAAGGGGATTCGAATGACCCTAAGAACACTCTAAATCTCAGAAGAAAATCACCAAACCCTGCAAACGGTCAAAGCTCAATAGCCTAACCTCTGCATACCTGGTAAAAAGGGTTTGCACTACACAAAAGGACATTTGGCCAAAAAAATGATATAATAATATGAAAAGATAAAACACATGATATAATGTGTTTTACATGATAGTATTTACTTCAAAATTCATAAATAAACATTTCCTTTAACATATGTATCTAAAACAGCCAAAATTAATGGCCACCTTTGAGCTCTCAGACTGGGGGACATTTCTAGGTTTTTTGGAATGTCCTCTCAATGTTGCATTGTCTTGGGGATGCCCTGCTGTCGTAAACATTCCTGTGATGTCTCAGGGACATCAGGACCCACCCCAGCCATCACGCATAGAGTGTCATTAAAAAAAATGAAAAAGAAAAATAGAAAATCCTAACGTTCATACATAAAAATTCACACCCACAAATGGCATGTGCCACGACAATTGCTGTGGCCTCAAGGGCCCAACCCCTCACTGTTGCGCTGCTTTGGGGATGGCCTGCCATCCTCAACATCCCTGTGATATCCCAGGGACATCAAGACCCAGCCCAGCCATCACATGTCGAGTGTCATAAGACTAAAAAAGAAAAATAGAAAATCCTAACCTTAATAAAAAAAATAAGACCCACAAATGGCATGTACCACAAGAATTCCTGTGGCTTCCCTATATACATATACGAGCAAGCAACCAAAAATATGACATGGTGGCTTCCCAAAAAAATCTTTAAAAAAGTCATCCATTGAAACAAAAAAAATAGCACACTGAGCAACAGAAAAATATGGCAAGCTAGCTTCTCGGTGCAGAAGATTATCTTTAGAAAAGACATTCATTGAAACAAAAAATAGACAAAGTGAACAACAGAAAATATGACAATATGGCTTCTCGGAACAGGAGAGTATCTTCAGAAAACACGTCCATTGAAACAAAAAAAACGCACAATAAGCAACATAAAAATACAACAAGGTGGCTTCACAACACAGAAGACTACATCTATTGAAACTATAAAACAGGCACAATGAGGTACAAAATAACACATGTAGATCAGAAAAACCAATGATTATAGGAAGGACGCAACAAAGTGGCGCAATAAGCAAAAGAAATGAGAAAACAATTCCAATTTCTCATTATTAATAATTATGTAAGATGATTGGCATCAAAGGAAAAATAAACCATAAGAAAGAATCGTAAGCAAAAGGAATTACAGCTGTTAATTTCAAAGAAAAACTAAGCAATTACTAAAATTGTATGTATCTAGAGTTCGTTAGGAGTTACATATTATGTGGCTAGTATAAGATGTATAACTGATAACGCCTGACCTAACCCCAAAGACAACATATTTTATGATTAAAAAAAGTAAGAGAGTGGAGAAAGGACATTTGAAGACAAATAAAGAGGCTTTAGGCTATAAAATACACCAAACAGAAAACTAAAGATATTCAGGGACGAATAAATAGAAAACCCCGTTGTCGTCAGCTCAAATTGACAAAACTCAATGCAAAATAGCTCTCTTATCAATGGCTCATACGACTGAAAAAAGTACCAACAAAGAACCCCAAAACCAGACATAGTTAGCCGTCTATATTATCAATGATCACCCACCATGTCAAGATGACCGAATGAAAATCTTCTCAATATCCATCAACAACTGCTGGTCATAAAACGGCTAAAACCGAAAAATAAAACTCTGACTGGAAAAGGCAAAGCTAAGCTAGTAACACTGGAAGATTCTTCCCAACATTTCAAACTTATTGACGGAGAAGACTATGACACGGCATTCCGAAGTAGCTAATAAATCATGCGAGAGCTGCTAAGTCGTAAAACAAAACCAAAATAGATGTTTTATGAATCAAAAAAAAAGGAAAAAAAACAAACCACCGTTTCAACCTAGGGTTTCAACCCCAGATAATTGCAGAACTAAAAAAGTAAAGGATACAAATTCTGAATATATGGCAACGCGATGTATAAGATTTGGGGTTTGGGTAAAGTATTATAACACACCTGGGCTTCCAAAACTTTGCCAAAGCGGCTGAAGGAGCTCTCCAGCTCTCTGTCGGAGGTGTCCCACGAAAGACCCCCAACAAACACACGGTAGTCCTCCTTCCCAGACATTGCTTCTCTGATACCAGAAAACAAACTTACAAATAAAAATACAAAACACAAAAAAAAACCTAGACGAAACCCTTGCACAAGGTCGAACAGCCAACCAGTAAACCAATTTTACTTACAGTTTCCTCTTCACACGAAGCAGCCCTTTTCTGTTGAAAGCGAAATACGATTCAACTAACGTAAATTAAGAGATAGAATGACGGGAGAAGCGTAATTTTAAGAACTTTATAGAGGAATTATCAGGTTTTAGGGAAAGAACATTGGAAAGCCTAAACCGTTGGACAAGGCTATATTCGAGTGGCTTACCTTTACTCTCAACTAGGTAATCATATCCTTCAATTCTTCTTAAATATCTTACATAAAGAATATAGGGTGTGCAATAGTAGGGAAATATCAATCGTTATTTCTGGATTCGATTGTGTGTAAGCTTTTTGGATCAACGTTTCGGATCACACTCCGTGATCCAATATCAGGATAGAGAGCTCAAAAATATATTCTTATGGATTGTGGAAATCTAATAACATTGAATAGTAGGGAAACTAGCATACATATATTAAATATTAATATATATAAAATACGTCAATAATTTTCTTTTTTAATTGATTTATCTTTGCGATCAAAAATATTATTTATTTATTTATTTGTTCTTTTAGTTTATGCAAATATTTGAATTATTTTTATTATTTATTTATTTATTTGTTCTTTTTGTTTCATCAAATCTCTTTGATTTGATTTTTTTGTTACTCTTCCACTGCTGTAGTTGCACATGACTTCCACCTGTGTATCATTTTAAATGTAGCTTTAAAAACTTTACACAAATTTTTGGATGTCATGTAGACGCCTCTTGGCATAATTATACTAGCATATATATATTTTTAATACTAGCATACATATATTAATTTATAAATAATATATATAAAAAAGCCGAGAGATATCCTTCAAATTAAACAATAATAGATAAAAAGGAAGAGTTGAAAATATTGGGCTCTTTATCATATGTTGATGACAAAAGATTTATTTAGCACATGTAGAAAGCTTCCAGCTAAAAACTATGAATGTTTTTGTTCACATCAACCTACAACTCAGATCACACTCTGTAATGAGCCTAGAAAAAGATTTGACTGAGATGTCAAAGTGGAAATCATAGAAGCTCTTGGCATCCTAATTATTTTATTGGGCTTACCCTACAATGCTTATCCCACTATGGATCACAAAATGTGATATGATAATTTGATATCAACAAAAGGATACACAATTTTTATAGACTGTGAAAGCCCCATGTTCGTAAAGCGTATTTTTATTTTCAACATAGATAAAAATAAATAAGTACCCCCATGATGCAGCATCCGGGTATAGGCGCAATCAATATCGCACAAAAAATAATTGTTGCAGGAAATCGATAAGCTTTCATGGTGAATCCTTGCATAGGAAGATTTTTAAAAGCATCTTAGATTTAATGGTGAAGATTTTGTAGTCATATCTTGCATAATTTGGGAGAATTTAATTTTCTCTTTCTCGACTGGTGATTTTCAAGAAAATTAATTTCTTGAGTTTTATTAATGTTGGGGTAAAATGGCTTAGTGGAAAGCTTAGGAATGTTAGTTTACACATCTTGACAAGATTTCATGCAAAGAGGGTCTTTTGAAAAGAAGATATGCAAAAAGTCATTTTTTGGTGTAATTGTGTCACACTGGCAAAATGTAATTCTTCTCCAAATTGATTTGTGTGAATTTAAATGGACATTAATAGGAAAAGGAAATTATATAAAATTATATAAAATAAAAACAATAAGAAATGTTTAGTTTATGCTGAGAGTTGGCACAAAAAGAGAAGATGAAAAGAATTTAAATTTGACAAACAATTAAAAGGCCATAAGAAGCCTTATAGTCATTGATGCAAAGAGGGGAGAAGCCAAAGGGTCGGCCAAAGTGTAAAGGATAACAACAAACAAACAAAAATTCATTGTGAAGAGGCTACACTCCAAGTGGTGGATCAAGCTAGAGCTGCAACATTTAAATAAACAATATATAAAAAGTGCAGCTTGTGGGAATGCCATATACGAGGTAGGAAGGGGTTGTGTAAGGGAATGTATTACCAACAGAGGAGAGGTAACATTGAAGTTTGAATAAGAGTAAAAGAGGTAAGGTGTTGTGAATGGGAAAGAGCAACAGACCAATGAAATTTGCAAGAACAAGTTGAACTATTGATAGGTTGTGCACTTGTGAAGGTTGGAGTGAATGTTGCAGGGGCAACAATGGAGATTAGAGGAGACAAGGTAAGATCTCAGACCAAATAAATTATAGATTATGCAAAGAAAGCTTATATAATTCGCATCTAGTAGAGGAAAGAAAGCAACTGGAATAAGAATACATGGAAGTCAAGAAGTTGATTTAAGACTACAAACAGGGGAAGTAATATTGAATTTTGACTTCTTTTGATGAGAGGTTAGACAGTGACGAATAAAATTGAAACTTGTAGACTGTAAAATGTTTATTGCCTATGAACTTTGCCTCCATTATTTAGTGACAAATGTAATTGTCAATTTAAATGTGCATTGGTTGTAAAGTTGTTTATAATCTGAGAATTTTGTAAGTTGGGTGTGTGAATAGCTGGTGTGGTGTTTTCATTTGCATCACCCCATAACATACGAATCAAAAAAAATAACAAACTTAAATACAGGGTAAAAGAGAGAAGAATTGAAGGATTCTAACCATCTCCATCCTTGTCAAATAAACTGAAAGCGTCCTTGAACTTAGAGATCTGCTCCTCTGTAAGTTACTCAACCATTTTTGCTCACATGAAGAAGCCAAGCAACAGAGCTTTCCTTCGTTGTTTATACTCAGGTGAATGCATAGAGAGGAAAGGGGAAGGAGTGTAGATGATAAACAGGAAGAGGTCACGTGGTCAATGGCAACACGTTCTTAAATAGGAATCGTGGAGTCCAAAGTTTGAGAGAGAGAGAGTACGTTTGGCTGTGAGTTTCATGTGGTGCAACACTGGTGATTTGAAATGGCTGCCACCAACAATCATTTGAAACAACTCCCAACACCAATTTGCATGCATGGTAATGGAATGGTTTGCCCGCATCAATTTCAGTTACTTTCATGCCTCTCTTTCATTACTGCGTGTTGCTCGTCAATTTGAACTTGATTCATTTTTATTTACACAGATCATTGGTTGCCACTGTAGGAAGCCTCTCGACTTAATTAAATTTTATTTTCTAAAAATATTTTAGTTTTTTGAAAATATTCTAAATTAATATGTATTTCCATAACAAATATTATAAAATTATATATATTACTATTAGAAATTAGAATACTATATTATATTTTTTTTAAAAATTCATATATAGTAAAACTATAAAAAGATGATGATAATGCATGCTTTTAAAGCTTACATAGAAAAAAAAAATCTTAAATATAATATTAAAAAAATTAAATAAAAATTCTAAATTGATATTTAAAAAATATTCAAATTATCTTGTCTAAAAAAAGGAAAATTTCACAATATCTTATTTAAAAGCATAAATCTATTGATAAATACTTTACTTTGCGATGGGTTAGTAGATGTCAATTTAAATGGGGAGAATAAAAATGTACACAGGTTCTTCAATTCATTATGTGAATATATAGTAATAAAATAAAATAAACTATAAAAAGATGATGATAATGCATGCTTTAAAAAAAATCTTAAATATAATATTAAAATTAAATAAAAATTCTAAATTGATATTTAAAAAATATTCAAGATTATCTTGTCTAAAAAAAGGAAATTTTCATAGTATGTAAGTTGTTTTAAAATCTAATTTAAAAGCATAAATCTATTGATAAATACTTTACTTTGCGACGGGTTAGTAGACGTCAATTTAAATGGGGAGAATAAAAATGTACACAAGTTCTTCAATTCATTATGTGAGCATAAGAAGCCTCTTGGCTTAAATATATATAAAAAACGTCGAGAGAAATCCTTCTTGAGGCATATTTTTTAACCAATTTATCACATAAAAGTGGATAGATGCCTCGAGAAGGATAGGGCTATGATAAGGGTTATGATTAGCATTAGTTTTAAAATTAGATATAGGGTTTTTGATAGAGATATAATTAAGCTTAGGGTTTGGATTACGATTGAATATATAAATAAGATTCAAGTTAGTATACATATATTAAAGTTGGGTTTTTTTAATAGCCTTGGAGTTATGCTTGGAGATAGAATTTTAATTAGAGTTTTTGTTAATATTACATTTTGAGATAGAAGTAGAGTTTAAATATTACATAAATTAGGCTATGGTTAGAGTTAGGATTGGACTTAGGTTTATGGTTTTGTAATAGGGTTATTGTTTGGGTTTGGGTTACGACTACAAATATAATTAGGTTTAGTATGAGGGGTATAGTTAGATTTAGGGAGAGTTAAGGTTGGGTTTGGTATTAAAGGGTTAAGGTTACTATTGGAGACACAATTACAATTAGTGTTAAAATTACCATTAGGATAAGATATCTTGTTATTTATAATTAAACATTGATTCTAAGTGCAACCCTAACCCTAATCCTAATTGCAATTCATATTATTCATATAGCACTAATCGTAACGTTGATCCTAGTTGTAACTTTGATCTACACATTATTCTATATGATTCATTAATTAAATTATATAATTGATATATGCAATTTTAGGGTTAACAATTATTTTTACTTTATATCTATTTTGTTTAATGAAGTAAAATTGAAAGCTTGGATTCTTTTGTCTCTCATCAAATAATTAGTATCTATGAATGAATGAAGATATTTCAGTAAAAGTTGGTGACATAATTTGATTTTTTTATTGTTTTTATTTGTATTTATTTTTAAAGTTAAGATAAGATAGTTTATCTATTGATTATTTTGGATTAGATTCATATTTGTCAAACAATTTATATCAGCTCCATAAGTATGAAAATGGATAATTTTATTTTCTTAAAATTTCATTTAAAAATTGTAGAACTTCTTATATTTCAAAATAATTGAATTGTAGACAAATATTATGTGTGTGCATGTGTGTGTATACATATATTTATTGTTTTTATTTGTATTTATTTTTAAAGTTAAGATAAGATAGTTCATCTATTGATTATTTTGGATTAGATTCATATTTGTCAAACAATTTAGATGGTCTCCATAAATATGAAAATGGTTAATTTTATTTAAAAATTGTAGAACTTCTTATATTTCAAAATAATTGAATTATAGACTAAAATATTATGTGTGCAAGGATGGTAAGAGGATTCTACAATTTGCAAGTACCACTTCTTACCATCCTTTGCCCCTTCCCAGAAATATAGAAAACATAATTTGCTTACCTCCTAATTTTGAGGAATCAACTTGCATCAAATGGCATTAACTCAACTGTCAAAATAATTTTATTGTTGATATATTCATGTCACGTGGGCTTCTCCTGTAGATTTATTATGTATAGTCTATCTTAAGAATGTCTTCAAGTTTATTTTCTATCACTGCAAACTATGATCTTTGAGTTATTCGCCTTCAAATGGAATGAGATATTGATATTTAGTCCCTTGGTCTCTATTAATGCAAGTTTTTGTTTGTATTCCAAGACTACTCTATTTTTCCATCTTATCAAAATTGACATAGAAAGAATTTCTCCATTTCGATTCTCCTTCGATGCCCCATCTCACCTTCTTCACATAGCCTCTCTACACCAAGATGGCTTTCATTGTCAAGCATTTCTCACAAACTATTGATGGATCCATCATTTGTCTTGAACACTTACAATATCATCAAACTGCCTGAAGATACTTGTAGGGCATTAAAAGCACTTCTGAGATAGCTGTAAAGAGCAATGACATGCTTAACTGAGATATGAATACTTTAGGAAGATGGAAAAGTTGGCTTGTGAATCAACATACATACAGGGAACCCAAAGATGAGAGAAAATACAATGAAGTGAAGTTAGAAAAACCCAATGTGACTTGTGAACACCGAGTACCATATGTATCCTAAATGACAGGACGCATTAAAAGGTCAGAGTGGCACATGCTTATAGAAGTTACTAGCAGCCAAAGTTAAAGATGAAATCATGCTCATGCTAAAATAAAATAAGTTTCTAAATTATCAATTTGTAGATACAAAAATGGTAAATTTAATATGCTTATTTTAACATGATGAGAGATACTTCACATTTTTGAACTAAGAATCTCCAAGGCAATGCTAACTCATCTCTTCAATAGTGACTTCTACTATGTCCCTACATTAGTGACTTCAACTATGTCGCTACAATAGTGTTGTATTTCAGAGTGATCTATCTATGAACAATTGATTGATATCATCCTATCATTGCAACCATTGAATCCTTAACAAGTAAGTTGTTGATGTGGGAGTAAATGGTGACTCCCCAACACCCCCAGGAATAGTTGCTAGACCAAAACAACTTCCATAAGAGAGAAAATGGCAAGAAAGCTTGCTTCACAATGCAAGATTGAATATTGGTTGAATATGTAAATGTACATGAGATGCTTTGCTTATAAAGGCAAGGTTGAGAGAGGTAGGATTAGACAAGATCATGACAAGTGTCTTAATCCTATTACATGAGACAACTAACAATCTAATCACCTAGGAATCAAGCAATACTAGCTAGATAAGATAAGTTCTAGAAAAGCCAACTAAGACTTCTAGAAAGAATCTTATATCCTAAGTAAACTTAACATGTGAATATGTCCCCTAATTACCTAGTGAGTAAATTAGCTAGGTACAAGACATTTATTCACACCAACACCCCCCTTAAGTGCAACTTAGGGAGAAGATTATTATGCAAACTATGCAAAGACTATGACTATGGGTCCTGGCTACTAGGCCATTTTAGGTACCCATTTACAAATGCAAATGCAATCAACCCCTCACAAGTAGAGAAAAGGAGAAAACCCAATGGGACAAAACTCCTCTCCAAAAGAGAGAAAACAAAACAAAGCAAAGCAAACATGATGTACGGAGGACTCAATGATACTCCCCAAGGACTACATCCATCATGTATATACAATCAATGACCCCCCATAAGAGGGAACAAAGAGATAAGATATCCCCTCATAATGTGTAATCACCTGCAAACATGGTTAATGTCTGAAGATAAAACATAATCCAATGCCTACAAACAATGTTTCTCCCCTTAGGAAGAAGATACACCAAGTACAACTGCAGGAATGCTTCCCATTCTGGATAAGAAGTGGTAGGAAGAGGAATCCATATGTATGAAGATTGTGTCTCTGGAATTTTCTCATGTGTTGCCAAGTTCTTGGTTGATGAAGATGATGCCACAATCCAATCAAGTACATGCCCGATCACAACAAACTGTGACAAACCAAGAACAAGTGGAAATTGGTCTTGAACAAACTTTGAAGACAAACATGAAGTGACAATAGTTGATCCATGACTATCATCAAATAGGAGAGATAAACCCTCAAATGTGTCCTCCAAATCTGAAATGTGAGACTCCACAAACAAAGAAGCAATGTCTGTCAAATAGGAATCCCAATTAGGAAGACTATCAAATACATGTTGCAATGAATCACTGGAAATACTCAATGACTCATCAACAGAAGATGATTGTGTGATCTCACCTTGAGAAGTAGGAGTTGCAGGAGAAGTCTCTAGATCATCAAGATGCTCAAGTTCTGCATTATATTCAAACTCCTCTAGGGTTTCATCATCATAGGGTATGTTGTCAACATCATCAAGTGGAATGAGGCAATCAGAAGCAGGATAATCTGGGAATGGAGGCTTGTGTGGATCTCCAAATATCTCCCAAACTTTGGTCCAAACTATGTGTGGGCATGACATGTCTGAGAAGACTTTATGATAGGTCTCATTGAAGATGCTTGCACTGAAAGTAGAACCAATCAATCCTATGATATGATCATTCTTATTACCCCAAACTGATTTCCTATATGTTGTTTCTGGTTCAAGAATGAGTCCATAAAGATGTGGCAAAAATTTTAGCCACTTACAATGTGTTATTATGCCTTTTTTCCATGACTCATAATCATCCCTAGTCAGAACTATTACAAAAGGATGAGTTGAATAACCCATGATTACAATGATGATACACTTCTCAAATGATACAATATGAGATCAACATATACAATAGAGCTTAAATGAAGTACAATGATCAAAACAACCCTTTCCCAACTGCCAAAATATCCAAGCATCCTTCAGTAGACCCATTGGGAAAAATCTGAAATCCAAAAATACCTAGGGAAAAATTAGGAAAAAGTACATGGATGGCTAGATAGAGCTCCTCAATACCTTTCCAATGTTGCAAGAATCACGAAAATTGGAGATCATGGCAAAGAGTTACGAGCTCGAGAGTCAAAATACATGATCTAACTTCAACAGCAAAAACTGGTACCAAATAGCAAAATTTTTGAAAACTAACTTCACCATTGTAAAATTGAAATCTTCAGCTTTTCGGCGATATTTTGTTTCAAAAATTTTGCCTCTGTTTGCAAAAGTTATGATAAAATGAAAAAATCAACTAGTTTTGGGCACATAGGGGGGCAAATTCAACACAACTAAGGCTATTTGGGAGCAAATTTTTTGGCTCCTAAAGGCTAATTTAGAGCAAAATATTGGCGGATATTTTAAAAAGGTTGATACAAGGTTTGCTTTAAATATAATAAAGCCTTTATAAAACTTGTCGGCCTTTGCAAGTATGAATCTTTTAAAACAAAGTTTGCATTATATAAAAACTACGATGCGAGGAAATTTGACTTTGATTCATACCCTACTACGCAGAGAATATGCCACTCGTATATGCCGAATCTTCAAGAATATAGTGCTGATGGTACCAACTGCGGATTAAAAGCCATCGTACCCACCAAAGCATCCAACAATGACCGGTTGGAATATTTCGCCGACAATAGGTACGCAGATTTGAGAATATGTCGACAAAAAATATAATATCCGCAGAGAAAATACAATATGCCCCATGAATATTTGCCCAATAGTATTTTTAATAGCCCGAGAATATTAAAAAAATTACCCGAAAATAAAAATAAAATATCGCAGAATTTTTTAAAAATATTTTTTTTGCAAAATATAATGACAGCCCTGGGGGCCGTACGACCTCCTAGGGAAAAAATTTTGCCTCAGAAATAAATTTTACTGAAAATGGACAAATTGGCAGGCAAAATTTGTCCGCAAGGCCTTCTAAGCGCAATGGTGATGCCAATCTAGGCTCAAAGTGCTTTGAAAAATCAGTGACCTCCCGAATCAACTATTCTTCACACTTTTCCAAACCCTCATAGACCAGCCAAAACATATCCAAATTTGACGAAACAAAAGGAAAACCTAACTTTCTTCGACACCTTGGATTCAACCGCGAGGTCAGTGAAACCCCAATCTACAAAATCTTCAAGCCAACATGAAACCCTCAGATCTGGGAAGGAATCTACAACACTGGTGCTCTGATACCATGCAGGAGTAAATGGTGACTCCCCAACACCCCCAAGAACAGTTGCTAGACCAAAACCACTTCCACAAGAGAGAGAATGACAAGAAAGCTTGCTTCACAGTGCAAGATTAATTAATGGATGAATATACAAATGTACATGAGATGCCTTACTTATAAAGGCAAGGCTAAGAGATGTAGGATTAGACAAGATCATGACAAGTGTCTTAATCCTATTACATGAGACAACTAACAATCTAATCACTTAGGAATCAAGCAATACTAGCTAGATAAGATAAGTCCTAGAAAAGCCAACTAAGACTTCTAGAAAGAATCTTATATCCTAAGTAAACTTAACATGTAAATATGTCCCCTAATTACCTAGTGAGTGAATTAGTTAGGTACAAGACATTTATTCACACCAACAATTGATGTTTATGACACATATAAAGAAAATGTCGATGCTTATAGAGAGAGAGTATTTTGATAAAATGGATGATTTCAAAGGTTTGGATTTAACATGCATGCAAACTACGAAATCAAAGACAAGGCACACGTCTAAAACCAGAATGATTTGAAAACCTTTGATCACTTCAAAATAGAATGTGATAGAACACAGATTGAAATCAAGTGGTATGATTGACAAAATCCTGTAATAATAATATAGCTTCCTTAGGTTTCATGATCACATGATAAGCACAATAGATTAGAAGAAACCTTTGAGTAAAACTAGACCAAATGATCTCATGGGAGTGCACAATAAAGATGTAAACTATTTGATCGTATACAAGAATAGCAAACAACAGGTTAAAACAAATTCCACAACATTAAGTCCTTTATTATGCTTAGGAGCAACACATATACAAAACATTTGAATTGCATGACAAAATACCTTAAGAAATGTGGTAATATGATTCATCTACATTCTTAACACAAAGAAGAAAAAAAACAAGTTAAACTAACCTATAATGTTGTTGATGAACTCTTTGTCCAAATTGTATTACCACCGTGAAACTGTTTGTATCTAACCACGAGATATGATTTCTGGGCATTCGTATTTCCTGCAAAATTCATCTTTTTTTTTCTAGAATGAATTTCCTTTATGTACATTTAAATGAGAGCAACAGATTGATATGCAAGATCAATGTTCAAGAACAATATCCAAAACTTGCGCAAAGAGGGGTTATAATCTAGGATCTAAGCACACTAAGACTTGGATGGAAAACTTCTGAACCCACCTGAGATACCTGAAAGAATAGAATGACTCAAATAGCTAATTGAAATAATCTCTATACATTACCAATGAGTTTGTGAATGCTTTCTTTAATCCTTCAGCGAAATTTTCCTCAGCTTCTCTTTTTGAATGCCTCTATTCTACAAGATTCTCATTCCCATTAAATTCTCCCCTCCCTCTTGGTAGTTGATTCCCTATTTCTTTGCATATAAACTTGAACAACTTCTAAATCCTTTTATCTAAAATCAATTATAAAATCCATCTCGATAGCTATATTCAAACTACATCTTTCAATTCAGTTCAGAAAAACCTATCATCGCACACAAACTAACGAAGGAAATACCATTATTAACGTGATGCTTACCCAAAATCATTGCATGTTATGATACCAAGATTTTTTGTGTGATTTCCTTACCATTTTGTCTCTTACCATACTTCATAAGGTAGCCTTGAATCTATTTCTTGTCTATAGTATCTATAGAAGTGGGGTACACAAAGCCATTCTAACAACTTTTTCCTTTCCCAGTACCACCTCTAGTCTGCTTCCTCTAAAAAACATTTTCCTCCTCCTCCTTTGTAATGCTTGTGATGGAATGGGTACTCTCAACACTTATAAAGAAAACACCATGAACAGTTATGTGAATGCATTCACAACGCATGTGCCTCACTCTCTTCCACTACCAACACTCACAATGCATGCGCTTGACCTGTTTGTTACACCTGAGAACACTATTCCACAACCACCACTTTTTCAGCTTCTTCTTAGTGTAACTGCCACTGTGACAACCAACTTGGATGTCAAAATAATTCACATAGCATTTTTATTGACATAGGTTTTTGCTTTCACTGTATAACGCCTCTCGGCGTAATAATTTTGATTATTAATTTTTTTATTACTATATTATTATTGATATGAATATTTAACATTATAATTAATAAAATATTATTATTTTTAATATTTATTATTATTATTATTTTTTTTGGCAAATTGCTACCTTAGTGGGTAGCACACTTCTATTAAAATCAAATGATTACATAACATGATAGGACCATTTACCATATTACATCTGCAAAAATAGAGATCATACGGAGAATACTAAAACTCGGCCTTTATATTTTCACCTTATTTCACATTTTAGGTACCGATTAAAGATCTTATTCCCAGCCCAAGGTCTGACACTTAGATCACAGTACCCACCAACATAGCCCATTAACTTGCCACCGGCTGACCAACCAAGTTTGGCCACGTACTCAAGTTAGGAGACCCCTTCAAACACACTCCTTGCGTTACTGCCTCGTTTGCCAGTGCATCCGCCAGCGAGTTTGCTTCTCTATAGACATGTCCAATTGAATAGGATCCTAGAAGGTCCAAAAGGGGGGAGATTTTATCTACCCAACACTTTAGTTTCCAGCTTGGGGCTTGACGAAGACTCGCTGCCCACACCACCACCTCAGAGTCACCCTCAATTTCCAGAAAAAGAAGATTTGTGTCCACACAGAATTTTAAACCTTCAAAAAGAGTGGTCGCTTCCGCATTAGTGTTTGTGCCATCCTTTAGCTTAATGGAGGCAGCCTAGACCACTTTCCCTTCAAAATTTCTTACTACGAATCCAGCACCTGAGGGACCCAGGTTGCCCTTCGAGGCCCTGTCAAAATTCAATTTTAGCCTTCCTCTTGGCAGAAGCAACCACCAAACTCCTACCCTCCCTTTCTTCCGTTTCATTAGATTAGCACTATGTTCTTTCAACAAAGGCCAGTTTCTGATCATCTTCCTATCCCAACTTGAAAAAAACTTATACCGGCAATAATGAGAGGCCACATTGAAATGCTTTGAAATTCCTAACTCAATTTTTTGCTTTACCATGTTCAGACCCGACGCCTTGCCTTTGAAGATCCTATTATTGCGTTCATGCCAAAACTGCCATACCACCATAGCCGGAACCTCCTGCCAAAGACCTGCGAAGGTCGAGCCCAGATTTATTTGCGGCCATGAGAAAAAAATGTCTTTTATGCTATTTGGCAATGGGCCTTGCCACTCCAACTTCCGATTACAAAGCACCAGCAGCTTTATGCGAAAGCACAACCCACCAGCAGATGATTTGTGGTCTCCTCTTCTTCTTCTTCACAGAAGGGGCACCTGAATGGACTTGCCATCCCTATCCTTTTCAACCTTTCTCCTGTCAATATACGCCCATGAATTGCAGTCTAGGCAAAAGCGCCTGCTTTTGGGAGGACATATTTTCCCCACATCAGCTCCTTCAGCCAACTACCTATTTGTTGCTCCCTTCTCAGAACCTTGTAACTAATCCTTATTGAATATTCACCAGATTTCGCTGCACACCAGCTAAGCGAATCGCTTTCTCTTGTGAACGTGATAAACCTTTTGTTTAATTCTTCACATAGAGTCGCCCTTACTGCTGCTTCCAACATTTCAAAGTTTTTCCATTTGAAATCCCACCTCCCACGTTTCCTCCTGAGAGAAACATACGAGGCAACTTTATCACCATAAGCCAAACTAGTCAACTAGATGGCCACTTCCATGTTTGGCAAGGTGTCTAATGGGGCATATCTGTTCCATGAGTCGTGCCAGAAAGATGCCCTCCTCCCGTCCCTGATGATCCACGAGAGATGATCCATAATCAAATGCCTACATTTTACCATGAAATTCCACAACGCTGAGCCACGTTGCGGGTTTGCAATTGTGAAGATTCTTGTTGCGTCCCCATAATCCAGATATTTAGCTTTCAATATTTTACACCAAAGAGCTTCTGGTTCTTTATATATGTGCTAGGCTAATTTCGCACCAAGAGCTCTATTTTGCAATAGTACTTCCTTCACCCCCGCTCCACCCGATTCTTTTTGCTGCAAAAGAGTATCCCAACCTAACAACAAAATCCTTTGCTTTGCTTGCGCTCCATCCCATGCCAATTTTCTTTGACAAGCTGTTATCTGTTTTGCCACCTTTTTTGGCATTTCCATGAAAGCCATCAGATAGATTGGAATAGCCGCTATTACTGCTTTCACCATTGTTAATCGACCTGCCAAAGTTAGCCACCTCCCCTTCCATGAATCCACTTTTGTAATGCATCTGTTGATGGTTTCTTCCCAAAGAATCGGCTTCATTTGACCTTGGAACATTGGCACTCCCAAATATTTCGTAGGAAGTCTGTCTTTCGTGAAACCAAGCGAATTTAGGACTTGTTGTTGGACCCCTTTCCTCGTGTTGAAGAAAAATACATTTGATTTTCCAGAGTTCACCACCTGGCCAGCTTCATTTTCCAACACCATAATTGCCGCCTTCATTTCCTTGGCTTCTTCCTCCAAAGCTTTTCCGAATAATATGGTATCATCTGCGAACAACTGGTGCGACATAACAAGAATATCTGGTGCTAACTCCACTCCCTTCCATTGCCGGTTGTTGCACTGGTTCGATATCAATCTACTAAACGGGTCCAACAAGATTGCAAACAGAAAAGGCGAGATCGGATCGCCTTGCCTCAGTCCTCTTGCCCCACTGAAGAAGCCACAGGGAGATCCATTTATTAGTATCGAATACCTTGGGGATGAGATGCAGTAGAACACCCATTGTAGCCACCTATTCCCAAATCCCATTTTCTCCATTGTTTTCAACAAAAAATGCCATTGAACCCTATCATAGGCCTTACTAAGATCCAATTTTACTACCATTCCATCCTTGTTCGATTTCTGGAGTGAGTGCATAACTTCATGTGTTATTATTATCCCATCAGTGATATTTCTTCCTGGTACAAACCCACTTTGTTCCTGAGCCACCACCTTTGGAAGAACTAGTTTCAGTCTATTTGCCATCACGTAATTACTTTATAAATTGTATTACACAGGGAGATGGGCCTATAATTTGCGAATGTTTCACAAGCCTCTTTCTTTGGTATTAAAGCAATGTTTGTGTTGTTGAAATCCTTCAAAATAGACACTTTTCTCCGCGATTCCTCCATAACACCAGTTACCTCTTCCCCTAGGAAATCCCAACAAACCTGATAAAATAGAGCATTGAAGTCGTCGGGACCAGGCGATTTTTCCGGTTGCAGTTCAAAAACCACTCTCTTCACTTCATCTTTAGACACTTTGGCCTCCAACATTTCGTTGTCTACCTGCGAAATGGAGCACTGAATACCATCGAGAAGGGTGAGGGATAAATTGTCCACCTTTCCCGTTCCACTCAACAAACTATCAAAGTATTCAACACCCAACCGTTGAATGGCTTCCTCCTCTTGGAACACCGCACCATTTTCATCTTTTATTTCGGTTATCCTATTCCAACTTTGCTTTATTTTTGTTGTATGGTGAAAAACCTTTGTATTTAAATCACCTTCTTTCAACCACGTTTCTCAAGATTTTGTCCTCCAAAAGCACTCCTCCCATGCTAAAATTTCATTATATTCTTTTAGCAATTCACTTTCTTGCAAAAATTCTTCAATTCGTCATTCCATCTTTTATTATCTTTTCACCCAATGCTTCTAGTTTAGATTCCAGCCTTTTATTTTCTACAAAAATGTTTTTGAAAACATTTTTGTTCCACCATTTTAAATTTTCTTTCATCCTACACAACTTTTTATGGAACACGAACATTTTAGTACCTTTCCACTGCATTGGCTCATTCCACCAGTTTTTCATTTGATTCACAAGTCCCTCTTGCCTCAACCACATTTTTTGGAACTTGAAATGGCCCTTCGTTTGTTTACTCTCCACTTCCACCTGAAGTTCCACCGAAAAATGGTCTGAGATGAAAATGGGTCTCACCGCTGCCTTTGGAGGAGATGCCACCTGCAACCAATCTTCTGAGACTAGAAATCTATCTAATCTCTCTGCAATGTTAGTAAACCCTAGCCTTCTATTATTCCAGGTGAAAGGTCCATTGGCAGTTTTAACATCAATTAAATTGCTTGTATTTACAAATTTAGCAAAATCTTTGTGAGACTGGGAAACTTTCCTTATCCCACCACTTTTTTCACTCAAATCAAGAATTGCATTGAAATCCCCCCCCAAAATTGAGCTCTCTTGATCTAGATCATTTAATAAGGCCTCCCAAACTTCTTTTTTCTCTTTTAATTTTGTGGGACCATAAATATTAAATTTTTTGAAAGATTTTATATTGGCTAAGATTTTTACCTTTGCTTTCATCCAATTTTACTTTTTTGTTATTATCTCCACTTCGACTGTGTGTGGGTTCCACAACATACCCAGACCACCTGCAGGATTCGTCACCTCCACAAAATCCCCTTTCCAATTTTTGCAGGAATTAAGAAAAGAGTTTGTCTCCTTATTATGTAATTTAGTTTCTTGCAATAGAATTACATCCGCCTTCTGAATTTCCAACTGGTGTTTGACCAGTCACCTTTTGTTAGGGGCGTTTAAGCCCCTAACGTTCCATGTGAGGACCTTCATTTCCTTCCAAGGGAGGGGCATACTCCCTTGGATCTTGTCATATAGGACTTTATCGTTGGTTGATTTCCTTTATGGATCTCTTCCTCCCGTTTTTGTTTAAGCGATTTCCTTCCAACTTTAGAAGAAGAGGCCTTTGCTATTTGACAGATATGGCGTTCCTCCATATTGTCGATTTCATCTTCTTCTTTCCGATATGTCAAGTTGCTCCGATCCGAGAAAGCATCCTCTTGGAAACACTTATGCACTGGATATTCAAGCAGCAAAGGTGAATTTTGTTGTCCCAACTCCCCTTCCTCCATTTGATCTTGTTCTGGTATAACCATTTCTACCGGGTCTGCTACCACCATCGCCCAACTGGCCGTAGGAATAAATTCTTCCCAAAAACTTCCCTTTCCACTACCACCGTTTTATTGACACTTTGTTGTGCCTTTTCACGCCAAATGCCTCTCTTTGGCCTTGGGAAACGGTTACAGTTTGCCTCACTATGGTTTCTCCTCTTACATCTTAGACAAAAGAAAACCGATTTTTCGATTTCAAGGTTTTGATTCCATATCTCTCTCCCATTTTTTAACTTTAATGATTTTGGAATTTCTTTTATTGTCAGTATTTTTATTCTTGCATAGATTAGAGATTCGCAGTTTCTCATGTCAATGTCCATTGTATGCCCGATACTATTTCCGATTCTCTTTAGGCAATTGCCAGACTAGTATTCGTAAGGTAGATTATATAATCTCACCCATACAGGACCCTCTGGAGGAGTGTAGTCTAGTGGATTGAAATTTTTCTTCCATTTCTGCAGATACAAATGTGATTTGCCATTACACCAAATTTCCTCCACTATTTCATTTCTGGTTTCTTCCTCCTTGAAAACAGCCATAAAGAAACCTCTTGGCATGTAGTTAAGAATCGGTTCATATTTCCAATTGGCGGTTATCCACTCCTTAATTTCCTTTCTCGCAAACCTCTTCCCCAAGAATCTCTCGATTACAGCGAGATTTTCAAAATCCACCGTGTCCTTCTCCACAATGTATGTGACATCTATTTCTTGGATCCCTGCTGGATCATCCTTTCTAGAAACCACACCAACTCCCTGCGCATCCCTCCCAGAGCTCTCCGCCATCTATTCATTGCCTTGTTTTCAATATTTATTATTATTATTATTATTATTATTATTATTATAGTAGAATTAAATTATTAGTCCCTATCTTATAAGGGGGAGACTAATGTTTTCATCGCGCTCATGCCTATTAATGTGTTCTTCGGGAATCGTGCGGACAATGTTTTTTCGCCATGCTAATGTTTCTGGGATTATTTTATTAAAAGGCAATTTTGGCCCTTTCTTTGCAATTTTGTTATTGGTTGTTGCGATTCTCCTCGTAGTTTTGTGTTTTTTAAATCAATTTAATTTTTCTAATTAGTTTAACGAATTCCTAATGTTTTGTTGCTATTGGAAATATTTGATGACTTTGTAATGTTCTTTGATATAGTCATGTTTTCGCGCCCAGTGTTTTTTTTGACGCGTGGTGTTTTAGCGAGGACATTATGCATTTACTATTAGCACATTTTCATTTATTGTGAATAGACTAAAGTGCGGGCATTATTAATGGCTTATGGTGTGAATTTTTAAGTCTGTCTAGCAAATAATTATTTGTGTTGTTTATTCATTTACTCATATTGTTTGATGAGGGCGAAATTTGTGTCTGTTAAGAGGGTTTACATCTATCATGGGTTTCCAGGATTTGAACTGTCTTGAATAATATGAAAGGGCGAAATATTTTGACAAAACTAATTAGTTTTTGAAGGATTTAACAGCAATTATTCGCTCTGCCAGGCTGTAAGGATTTTCTTTTCCTCGGATTGGCTTAGCCAAGGGATTAAGGATTTTAGCTATGCTGTTGAGTGTTGGAAGGATTTCATGGTTTAGTTAGTAGCATTGGGATTTATAAGCTTTTGGTTTTTTAAAAAGATTTTGTAGATTCCGTAAACCAGTTTGTTAAGGATGGAAGGATTTGGAGCTTTCTATGTAAAGGAAATGTTTAATCACACATGATCGATTTTTTGTATAGCCAAAGTGTTTTTTTGTAAAGCTTCATCCTTGTGCGAAGGTTTTATGCAATATATTTTCAAAAAAGTAAATTAACTAATCATTATTGTGGCTTAATGGGTATTCTAAATTTGTTCTATTTTTGTCTTTTGGTAATGGCAGCAAATGCATCTGTTGCAGACAAGAATCCACAACAAGTATCTAGTTGTTTCTTTCTACAGATTAGTAGTAATGTTTAACGTTTTTAAACAAATGATTAGATTTGTGTAATTTGCAGGTACACATATCTCTGGTAGGAAGTGACCATGTGAGAGTCTCATGGATCACATTAGACAAAAATGTGCCCTTTGTGGTGGAATATGGAACATCTTCAGGGGAATATGCTTCCTTTGCATTTGGCTAAAGAGACAAATGCAACAATTTCTCGCATGGGTATTGAGTGGAGCATGATAATGCCAAAAGAACCCCTTGATGGTGTTGAGGAGGTTGTAAGTTTCTGTAGGCCTGTAAAAATAGCCTCATTTTCTTGGATGCATTTCCAAATTTGAGTTGTATGCAGCCCTCCTTTGTGGGCATTTGTTGTGGTCTTTTTGCTTCTTAATGTGTCTGGTAAGCCTTCATCAGAAAAGAAAACCTCCGCAAAATCTTCATTCTTCATGCTCTTATAAGGGTTTTTACTACTCTATGAGAGTCTAATATTCTTTTTGTTGATTGCATGGACTGTCTCTGCGAACAGGGTAGTATGCTTACTTTTGGCTCTCTTTAGTGCCCTTATGTGTAAGTTATGAAAGTTGTGTGTGTTAACGGAAACATCAACTCATAGTTTTTCTCGTTGTATTTTTGGTGCTCATTAGCAATTTGTTACCCAAATGTGCAGATAGTTATGTTCGTTGGAATGAAACTACAAGTCATAATAATAGAGATGGCCTTAGAAATCCATGATAGACATGCTATAGTCAAAGGAAAGCCAGTAGTGCAGCGGAGTGATAAACGGTTTTAGTTCCATCGCCCAAAGTTGGTTCTCTTTCTGATACATTTTACTCTCTTCTAGGTATCAAAATTCTTTACAAGCTAAAGTCTCAATGTAAATGCTAGTTCCTCGTTAATGAGTGGAAGATATACTAACAGATCAATTTTACCTTATTTTGTGCAGAATGCTTTCCATCTTGCTTTCTTTTTATGGATATGGGTAAGTACCATACTTGGTCGAGAATAAAGAGTTATCTCAATACTCTAAATAAAATTTAATACAGTTGAATAGTTTACATCCTCTTGTATAAATACAGCTTATTTAGACTTATCTTTTTGCAACTGCAGTATGACTTTGACCTGAGGTATGTTGCTGCTGGATTTGGATATGATAGTTAGTCACAAATGAGTTTAATGATGAGAAATAAGGCCCAAGCATGATTGATTCTTTTATCAAGAGTAAACTTAAACAAAACTACTCAATCTTACTTCTGTATTGTGAATGCAAACATGCCAAATGCAATTTATCATAATGATTGAGATCTGTAGTAGATGCAATTGTTTTTCATTTTTTAGTATTTAAATAAATTGATATGTCAAATCTAAAGCTCAGCAATGGTTTGTATAGATAAAATGAGAGCCAGATGCACTTGTACGCATCTTTTGGGACTTAAGGACTGCCAATGTTTGTTTGAATGTTTTCTCAAATACATTTAAGCGTCTGTTATTTTGGCACTTCCACTTCAAAATTGTTCTTCTGAGTGGTTTTGATTATCACTTCTGCTTATGTCAGGGCATTGTGACATTGATTTTCGATAGTCCATCTCCATCAATATTCAACATTTTTTATAACTATGTTTTCCAGAGTTCCCAATTTTTTCTAAATTCTGTTTGGGAGCTAGTTCTTGATGATATTGTTGTAGAGTTAGAGATACAGGTACCCTCTCATTAGGAGAGATGCTGTTATTTGTAATGCTAGATCTCAATCTATACTAAGAAACTTTTTTCTATCCATTTGATAGAGATGAGCTTTGCTCTTGTACTATTTTCTCTATCTGATAACTTATGGTCAAGATCAGAAAATTCAGTGATTTATTTGTTCCTGTAATATGTTGTAATTAGGGACATGACACTGCTAAACATGTTGGAACTTTATATGGTTTCCTTTGTAATATTTTTCTGATGTCATAACTACTTGATTTTAATGATTTCCTTATTTGTTTTCATTTTTCGTGGTAACTGCCATTTCCTCAAGTCATATGCCCCTTTTTGTCACAATTTCCAATGGTTATGCCACCATAATTTAGCTACAACATTAGGTATCTTTCATTGTTTTTTTGTCGGGGTGTGGATCACTTGATGCTTTGCCACACGTTGGTTGCATTTCTACCTTGGCTTTGCCCCCCTTATTTGGTGCTAAACTAAATCATTTTACCCTTCTCACGTAGGCGGGATTGTGTTGGTTCTTTGCCACTTGGGAGCCATTCTGTGCTGGTCAAACCACCTAAAAGTTGTGCCTCCTTTGCTTGATTTGGTTTTCCACTTGCCAAGGGGTGCTTTACCATTTTGTGATTGAGGTTCGTCATTGTCATGGCTAAGCCACTGAAAAGTTCCACTTGGCTTTATGAATTAATCATCTTTCCTTCATGTTCCCTCGTGCTGACATTGCTATTTAGATGGTATGCTGGAGAGTTCTTTCTTCATGCTGATTCAAGGATTGAACACTACATCATTCTTTTTTATTCCCTATTCAGGAGCAATCTGCAAACATCGTTAGTAGATAAACTGACGACTTGCCAATTAGATTGAAAGGAAAACCTAGTTGACTTTGATAAAACAACAAAAATGACATGGTTAGCGACTACAAATTTGATTGCAGGCAAAATTTTATTGGGGTATCAATAGGGATGTCAAGCAGGTAAAAGTTTATATATTGTGCACACGGGCTGGGAATGAATAATAGGAACAGATTCAACATGACAACGTCTAGAAAACCAACATGATATATAAGGAACTTTGTGGTCAACATGGGTGATACACTAATACAAGGTGGGTAACATAGTTCCATTTCACCTGCAAAAGGAAAGATTTATAGGAGGATTGACCCTTTTTGCCATGGACATTATACCATATCATTAAACAGATAAGGAATCATATTTGTGCTCACTCATCCATCCTACCTGCTTTACATCTAATTTTCAATGTGGAACTCCCTCTGAATTTACAACCTTTATTTTAGATGCATTCGTCACAAACAGCTCCATGGGGAGAAGTTGAGTCCAGATTGTAATGCATCCGCAAAAGTGGGTCAGATTATGAACATGAAGAAAAGGCATATGAAACCAAGAAACACCTCTTCATAAAGTTGGCATAGCTTGTTGGTCATTCACCAAGGAAAAAGGTTCACGAAAATTGTTTGATAAGTTTTATGAGTATGTTTCGCAAGGTGAATTGGGGCCAATTACTTGTCAAAGATGGCTTTTGATGCAGGTATCAACCAATAGCATTTAATGATGGGTGACTAACCATTCTCCTACCCAATGGCTTCTCTGCTTCTTTCTTGTTGAGAATAATTGTGTAAATATGTATCATGAGTATTGGAGGGATCGGTCTCTTATCTTATGAATTGTATCGTTCATCTATTCCAACTTTTCAATCTGTTGTCATAGATTATTGTACAAGATTTTGAGACAATGCACCTTGCAAGTTGCATCCTACATTTCTTTAAAAATCTGCATCTATTCTGATGGATCTTTGCAGGAAACTCTTCATTAGTGGATTCATAAGTTATAGATATACAACATATGCATTCCCGTAGGTCAATGGCATCAGTTTTTGTTTCTATCTTTTATTTTCGTTGTCTATGGTATATACAGTTTTTGTTGTTTTTCATAGATGCAGTATAAACTACTTTTGCGCAAGACATTATATTTCCTCAGTTTGAAGTGTTGACCCCCTATTTGCTCCTGGCATTTGGAAGTTGGAACATTGTGGCAAACCATCACAAAAAATCTTGATGTATTTGTTATTTAAGATATTGAGTTGACTTGTACCTATTTTTTGGGATCTTCCTCTTCAATTTGATGAATCTTGTGCAGTTTGTGAATATCAAAGCCATCATTGTCTTAACATATTTTAATTTTACTCATAATTTTTGTATTTTATCACATACGTAGCCTCTTATATTAATTTATGGTTATGTTATTGTAGTGTCTTTACTATGTAAGTTATTGAAGCTCTGATCATATCGGGCATGACTTACTTTTTATTGGAATGTGATCTTTTAGGGGAGTCCTTCATTAATGGACAAGCAATATCCTATGACCCTAAATTCCATGAGGAGTGGGTGAGGAACAACGCACGCTATAATGAGAGACGATCTAATGATAGACCAAGAAACTTTGATCGATCAAGGAACTTTGAGAGACGAAGGGAAATGAGGGATAATGCTTACCAGCGGCCACCACCACCACCATCACCACCCAGTAACATGGAACGCCCAGTACAAAGCAATGCACAACCTGGAAGTAATAATCAAGGGTATTAAGATATAGAAGTTATCATACCATGAACTGGGACAAGCAGCATATAAACAATCTATACACGTTAATCTGTGGAGATCATGGAAATTTATGCTATTGTTAATGAATTTTGGAATTTACCCTGGACATAATGCAACAAATTTGTTCTATTTATTGGCACACATATTCCACTAGGAATTTCTCAGCTATCTAAGAATTGATAGACTTGGGTTAAGTTGTAGGTTTATGGTTGTGTAGGTTATTAGAAAGAGATGCTTCCAAAGATGGATGTGTTGCTTGCAATTTAGTTTTATTTCCATCTGTAGGAAAAGGACAAATCTAAATTACATGTAAATACTCTGGACTGTATAACTCACAAACTGGTAATGGTTTCTTGTCTAATTCATATCCTTTGTTGTCATTAATTATATCAGTTTCAATAATGGTGTTTTTTTTTGTTTATGATTGGATTTATCTTCCACTTTGTTATCATGAATTGGCTTGGAAGGTAGATTTATGGATGAGTGTTTTCTAGTATTGTAGTGAACTGTTGACATCAATTTTACAAAAGCTTGAAATCCATGTCTTTGTTTTTGTTTTAGGCTTGAAAACCCACCCTTTAGCCTTGAACTAGAGTCGACTAATTAGTTTCATTTCACTGATTAGCTTTAAAATTAAACAATTTTAATTCAAGATCTTCTTCTTCTACAGGAATTGATCTCTCATATATAGGCACACAACAAGTTCCTGCCCTTGTTGGCCTCTCAAAAGCACTTGAAATTACATTTGTAAGATTTCTTTCATCTTGCCTCCCTTTCATATTAAAGGATTTTTTTTTCTAATATTTTCATGGATTTTCCTTTTAACTATTTCTTCCCTCAACTAATTCCTACTTTCAATTTCTCAATGCAGCTATCTAAACCAATGAAATTTGAAAAGGCAACTCAGTTAGTGCTCATTCATACTATAGTACCACCTTCCAAAATTATGAACGCAGTTTACCAGTGGGCATTTCACAATGAAATTATTATTTCCACATCCATGAATTTGACTGATTCAATGTACACAAAACTATTTAAAATTTTATAAATTAGATATTTCATAATTCATTGTCATTTATGGAATATCCTATTTTTTATTTAGATGATTCATTGAAGGATATTTATCCTCGTGTTGATAAAACTTATTGAACAAAAGTTATCTCATCACATTTATGCTCAAAGATTTTTTAATATGAATATGCATAGGACATTTGTTTGATTTCACCTTATTGCATTACGACATCCTTTGATGTTTCCATATACACACTTGAGAAATATTTATTTTGATCCGAAATTAATGTACATTCATGCTTCATTGCTTTATTCTTCTATTGCTAAATACCTTAAGCAATCCTTCAAACAATAGCATTATGTTACACCCATTACTCATTTATATGATCTTTTAACTTGATGACTCTTCCTATATGCCCTAATGATCATATTTCTTTATCTTTCACTATTCATATGTCTTGTGCATTTGCACATCGTACCTTACATGCTTATTGAATATAGGGTGAATGACACAAAGAAAATATCAATCAAGTTTTTCAATCCAATTAAACATGTAATTAAACCATAAAGATTAATGCCATAATGGAGAAATAAAAATAACTATTCAAAACAAATGAACACCAAATACGTGTGGAGAAAACCTTGCAAGAAAAGACACCACCAAAAAGATTCAATCTTTTATTAATCAAAGTAAAAATGCAGATCAATTTAGCATGATTGTCACTTTGATTAATGCTAATCTAGCACTATAAGTCGTCCCAACACTATGAGTCAAAAACATAAGCTATAGCAAAAATCCAAAGCCACATGGTCATGATCAACATCCTATATTAGAAAGTAACTCCTCTTACACATCTTTACATGTCATAAATTGAGTCATAACAATCAAAATGAATATTTTCTCAGATCTATGCACCCCATGACAGTATTTAATTGGAATGATGTTCTATAGCTCCTAGTTTTGATATTTCCAATGTAACATCCCTATTCGATACCCTCCCACATAGTATTCTAAGTATTTCAAAGAATAAATAATCTCCACATTTCATGATGTTTGAAGATCATAAATTGTTTATCATCTACATGCTTAAATATGAGTAATCAAGACATAAAATTTACAAGGTGAATGGTACACCTAATCCTAACATTCTCCCACTTAACATTCACATTGCAAAGACACAATAAGAAACTAAAAAATGATGAATCAGGTGCTAGAAGAGGAAACTACACCAACAAAACTTATATGTGATTATTGGCTTAGTGAAAAAATCCACAATATTAACCAAAGTGTCATCCTTCTATATTGTGACTCAACCACCTCGAACTATCTTATGGACAAAATGATAATGAACATCTTATTCCTACCAACATGGTACATTAGGTTATGTGCCTTATTATGCTACTTGATTTTGCATTCAAATTTTGATTTAGATATTGATTCAATATTTTGTATTGCCACCAATGTACCCAACTATCTCTTATGGGATGTGTACGTTGTAACTTGTTTGTTTGACATCTAGCTATGTTTCTTCTTTACTATTCTTAATATATATATGTATGTATGTATGTATATGTACATATGCATATATGTATGTATATATATGTATACATATGTATGTATATATATACATCTATATATATGTGTATGCCATTACTATATATATATATATATATATCTGTGTGTGTGTATATACATACACATACATATATACATATATATACATATTATAATACTTGACTCAACATTATAAATTTTATGAGATGATTTATAGTTAGTGATTTTACTTCTAAAATATTTTGATGTTGTGTTGATTTATTCGATGGTTGATATTTTAACTAAGTGTGTGGGCACAGTTTTCTCCACCGGTAGTTAATCAGAGACTATTTCACTTGGGTAAATGAGTCTAATTGTATCTCCATGTCTCACTCAATTTCAATTATTAATTAGAGACTATTTGTCATGGGTAAATGAGTCAAATTGTATTTCCATGTCTCAAAAACACAATAAGAAAATTAAAAATGATGAATCAAGTGCTAGAAGACAAAAGACGCACAGCCTAGATCTACACCAACAAAACTTGTATGTGATTATTGGCTTAATGAAAAAATCCACAATATTAACCAAAGTGTCATCCTTCTATATTGTGACTCTACCACCTACAACCATCTTATGGACAAAGTGATAATGAACATCTTATTCCTACCACCATGGTACATTAGCTTATGTGCCTTATTGTGCTCCTTGATTTTGCATTCAAATTTTGATTCAGATATTGATGATATTTTATATTGCCACTAATGTGCCCAACTATCTATTATGGAATGTGTATGTTGTAACTTGTTTATTTGAAATCTAGCAATGTTTCTTCTTTACTATTTTCAATATATATACATATGTATGTATGTATGTATGTATGTATGTATGTATGTATGTAAGTATGTATGCATGTATATGTATGTATGTATATGTACGTATGCATATATGTATGTATATATATGTATATATGTATATATATATGTATAGGTATATATATGTACGTATAGATGTATATGTATATATATACATCTATATATATGTATATACCATTCCTATATATATATGTATACATCTGTCGACCGAGGATACTGGTATGGGCCGATTACGCTTGATTCATGAAGAATCGAAGCATAATGTAGCCACTAATACTCAATCTTAAACAAGATCATTCAAATGAAAGTTAAGCTAAACATTTATTGAAACTAAACATTATGAACTATGAAAGCATTTAAATGTCTACTCTAACCCATTTAAAACTTGTCCCGTTTTGGAATTGGTGTCATGTTGATGTGGAACAATGACCCTTTCGCAATCCTGTGATTAGTGAGCCTGTTCCAATCAATTCTATTGAAGAGAATCGATGAAACCGTTGTGATATGTGGATGAAAACATGATTTATGCTAAATTGAACACGGTGCAAGCTAAATTAACATGATTTTATGCTAAAAATGATCTAAATATGCAAAAGCTAAGCTAATCTAAGTGGATTCCAAGTGAAAAGATTCAAACCCTAATCTATAAACAAGCTAAATGGATGCATGGAAGCCATTAATTGAAGCTTAAAGCTAATATGTAGCTAAAAATGAAATAAAATATGCTAAATGTGAGCACAAATGAGTGTGAGTGTGAGTGATTCCAACAGCATAAGTTTACAAATTGAAATATGGATTCCTTTGTCTCCAAATAGTGTTCTATTTATAGGAAAGCAAATGAGAAATGGAGGGTTGATATTGAAAAAGCTAATCAATGGTCAAGGATGAAGGAAATTGGAGGCATGGATCATGGATTCTCATCAACGGGTGAGAATGCAATATGAGATTTAATCAAGGGTTCTCATTCCTTCCAAACAAACACACTTTTGACCTGTTTAAGAGGTCAAAAGTTAACTTGCTCAAGAGGTTTCAAGTTTAGCTTGCTCAAGAAGCCAAGTGAGAATATTCCCTTTTTCAAATGATTGGAAGAGAGAGAATATTCTTTGGAATATTCTCATGGGTGAGGAAAAAGGTTATTTAGTTAATTAAAACTAAATTAAATTGTGCAAAGGAGTAATATTCTTTTGGAATATTCCTTTACAAGTGGGAGGAATTGGATTAATTATATAATTGCTAATTAAACAAGGTTTAATCATACAATTAGGGGAATTGGAAGAATTAAAAGTGGTATTCATTAAATTAAAAGATTTAATGAATGGGGAATGGTGAAATGACATATAATTAAATAACTTAGGGTTATTTAATTGAATAAGAGGACTTAGGGAATTAAATTAAATAGTTTAGTTTATTTAATTTAATGAGATGAAATGTTAACGTGAAAGGGGGTGAATTAACCTGATTTGATGAATCAGGTTAATAGACGAAAAATGACACAATTAATTAAATAGCTAGGCTAATCCAATTAATTAAGTGAAAAGAGGATGTATTTGAGAGGAAATGATGTTAGTATACCTGATTTGAGTGCATGATATCATTTAGTACATTTTTCAGTGTCTACATTTTGCCCCTCTTTGAAGAGAGGTACCTGCTACTTTAGTTCAAAGACTGATGCTCTTCGGATTAAAAACTGCTGCCAAAATAAAAATAATAATTTTTTTCTAATTTTTAGATGGACCACTGCTAAAGGATAAAGTTGATTCCCTACCCCCTCGAGAAATCAGGCATAAATTTTGAATCTTGGGTTGATTTCTTGATAAAGGTGAAAAGTTTCCCCAGGGGTCCATAAAGGCTTTAAGATGCAAGAAAGATGCCAAAAACGCAAAAAAGATACAAAATAAGCTTCATTTTGGAAAAATTGTTGAAAATGATGATAAACCCTAGCTTCAAGGTTGAATTAGGGCAAAAAACCCTAATTTTCTAGCATAACTAAGCCAAGAAGGGTCACTTTCAATTCATTTATGCATTCACACTTTAGAGAATTCTTGTTGTTTCAAGCTCTGACCCTTCAACAAAATGGCACGACGAGAGCTCCCACGACACATTTTCGACCGGGTTCAAGAGTACCAACGGCTTCTAGGCTCAGGACCAACGGTATGTAACTCAAAACTTGATTTGAAATTTGAATTTTGGATGCATTTATTGCGTTTTGAATTTTTAACTTTGGCGGCGTCACTATATAGTGACGCTAAAATTAGAATCGACGAGTCTAAAATGAATTTTAGGGACACATATGTGTTTGGCGACACAGTTCGTAATTTAGAATTAGGGTTTCCAATTTTAAATTGTGACACATGTGTTTGGCGACGCGATTTGCGATTTGTAATTTGAAATGCCTTCAGGCATCACAATTTGGAATTTAAAATAAGCAATGCTATTGTAAATAGTGACACTATTGTGATTTTTGAGCTAAAAATTCCAAACTAAGTCAAATTTTTTTAAAATTTTTGACATCGTGCGTGTCGTGGGTGCAGGAGGTCATTCCACCCCTGATGTCTTGTGAGTACCGGCCCACAGTTTTGGAGAGACTTGGTGATTTATCCAAGTTGTGCCAGGAGCACCTGGGGGAGATCAGTTTATGGTACGTTGCGTATGTGCCCATCATCCGAACACATCTGACTGTAATGATCACGTTGTGTGAGTGATGGTATAGTGAGACTTCATCGCACCTTCCGACAGGCGAGGCAACAATGAATTTAGAGGATGTATGGTGGATACTGTGTTTGCCAATACATGGTGAGCGTGTGATTTATGATGTCGACACCGGATACAATGCCTGCCACAAGGCGATGAAGATTGAGGACCTCATTCTTTTCACTTCACATATCGACCTTGAGATGTATAGAGGTCAGGTGCCCACATTCTGATTGATCATTGCAGCCGTCATTTCTGGCTTGGTCACTCCTGACCAACAGAGTAGAGGATTCAACCCAAGATGGGGCTTGGCATGGCATAGGATGCTACACAGGAGGACATTATTTGCATGGGGGCCAATGATATTGGCTTCATTGTATCATGATATGCATAACTTCATCTACTACGATGGTAGAGCTATTGGTACAGGGGTTACCTTGCTTCACATTTGGGCTTGGGAGCATATTGCAGTGCTCTAATCGATTGTGCAGATGACCAATGTTGAGCCAAATGATCTCGTGGTTTGGTGATACAAAGGTGCCATCACTCTCTAGCATACAGGGCAACTTGGGCTTACGTACTGGCGTCAGGTACTAGGTGATATGACAATGTTTAGATGGTGACCTTGGCTACAGATGCCAATGTGGTACGATGATACACAACAACTCTTCTTTGCTAGGCAGACCCGGTATATGCAGGGTCAGGAGCACACAATCATAGAGTGGTATCTACCAGAAAGAGTGGCACGATAATTCAGCGAGCAGCAAGACAGGCTAGATGATGCCTATAGAGCTATATTTGTGAGATCAGCTCGAGAGGTTCCCATATGGGGACCTACTATCCCAACACTAGAGGTGGTCAAGGGTTTCTGAGAGTTGGGGGAACAACCATGGGCTTATGATCAGGGACAAGTAGACGTGCAAATGATGCCTACTTATGATGCATGGTTTACACCCCCTCATAGATTGATAGATCCAGCGGGTGCTCCTGCATGAGGAAGACCTAGAGGGAGGGGAGCAGGCAGGGGTAGAGGCAAGGGAAGGGAGGCTAGGATGGCCAAGATGGACAAGTTCCTGAGGCACCACTAGTGGGACAACAACCTCATGTTCAATAGCAACCAATGCAACAATAGCCCATTCAGCCACCACCGTTGGATCCTCGAGATTTATAGATTCAACAACTGTAGGTGCAGGTGTAGGTTCTCATAGGTGAGCAGGATCAGGCTCGCCAAAAAAAATTGGTGATCATTGTTGAGCGAGACCAAACCAAACAATAGGTGGTGGCCATTACAGTTAAGAGAGACCATGTGAGGCAGTAGGTACAGGTCATGACTACCGAGAGAGATCAAGAGATCGATCACTGCCAATAGATGGAGGCAATGACAACAGCTACACAAGGTAGGACTATATCTACCAGGTTATACAAAGAGGCAGTGACCGAGGCAGCCTATTACAGGATGCACTATCACCAAGATGTTCCAGCGCCACTCAGACAACCTGACTACTCGCAGAGGAGTTATGCACGACCTAGGGCTGAGAATCAACCAGAGAGGGGAGCAACCATCAAGGCTACCTTGAGTGTACAAACACTTTTTTTTATTTTGTTGCCCTATTCTTTGATACAGACAAACATTCATGGGATCGTTTTTGATAGCCTTGTGGATATTGTATTTATGATCGATATACATACACTGATCCAGATAATGTACCATGACATTCATTTTTTGATATATATATATGATACAAATACGAATTCGATATGATATGCTCATCTTATTTCATGCTTGTGATTGTATGGATGCACTTTACTTATGCCTATGCGATATGCGATGATATGCGATGGATGCAATGTTATATTCTTTTTTAGTATATTGTTATGATATGCTATGGGATGGATGATATGATATGCAAATGTTATGCTATGATTATGTATGCAAATGTTATGGATGCATTTCTTTTTATGTATTTTCTATGCAGTTTTATGAGATTATCATGGATGCATATGGATGTATGGATGGATAATGTAGATGTTCATGTTTATGATATATGATGCAATGATTTAAGATGTTTAGAATAACAAATCTATATTATTTATCACAATTCAAATGATAATGATGATGCAAAATGTATGATGTAATATTCTATGATTATGCTGATGACTTGTGGATGCATTGATGATGTTTTTGTTGACTATCATGATACTAGGTTAGCACGAAGAGAAAATAGAAGAAACAAGATGATTTGGCCATTGATCTCGATGATTGCCTCAAAAGATCCAACAAGTCTATGATCCACCGAGACTTTATTAGAGAAGGTGATGAGAAATGCATGATGAGGATGAATGCAGGATGATGATGATTTGCTCATATCTTGGGATTGGGATCTTCCATCGTTCCTTATTATTTGATATAACACATACACACGATGCATCAAGGTATTGATAACTAGGACAACGTTGTATCTAGTGTAATGGATTTTGACTCAACAAACAAATAGGATAGTTCTTGTTCACATCTTGACATATAGAAACCTCGTTGGAATGTAAGTTAGAAGCTTAGAATATATTGGACCAAAGCATACGCAATAGTCAACAACGTACTCCAAACAACTTCTCTACACACAACTAAGCAAGTATGGGCCAATATTATTTTACAAGAGTATCCACAAGCACAAAAAATGAAAGATAATGATCGATGCCAATTCCTCTCTCTCTATATCATTTTGATAGAAATCATTGAGAGGTCCTTGGAATTGGTCATTAAGATAAATCGCAAGAAAAGATCAAAGACAAATAGTCAATGTTATCTATATCTCTTGCCAGTTTAACTTAGCTAAGGTGATGTCTGATACTAATGTCCATGGCAGGAAGGATACATCCTAGGACATGTTGATCAGGGGTTGTTTGATGTAGGATGATGATGCTAATGATAAGTCGTTGATATAAACTTCACTTACGCATTTACCTATGATTTAGACTTTAGATTTTGACACTCACATTTTCACTTTATGACTTGTTACACTTGTTTTCTATTTGTTTTGCCAAAGGTCGAAGATGACGATTGATTTATTATGGGTGAAGGTTTATTACGGGTGAAAGTAGAATGGGATGGGTGGTTTTGGAGTTTTTGGAATATTTCTATGTTTTTGATATTTTGAAAATGTTTTGAGGTTGTTTTTGGTCTTTTTGAAAGTTTATGTGAATGTTTATGTTTTCGATTATTTGAGGCTATTTAGGGTTTTTCTTTAAGATATTTGAGGTTGTTTAGGTCTTTTGAATGTTTTTTTGTTTTCTAATATTTGAGTGTTTAGGGTTTTTTGCTCGTTTTCTAAATGTTTAGGAGTTTTCAAAGAGTTTCGACTAAGAACCTAACCTAAAAGACTTATCCTAGGGGCCTTGGGGGATGATCAGAGATAAGCCTTGCCTACATTATACACATAGAGACCACGTAGTTCGACTGACACAACTTATTGACAATGAGATATGAATAGTTGAGGGATGACAATTTATTATGACAGACTCCTAAAGGACTAACCTAGGGTGTCTCGGGGGCACATTAATGATGGCCTTGCCTACGTTCAAGCTTAGAGACGATGTTGTTCGACAAGGTACTATTTTCGGATTTTTCGATGTTCGACCTTTTTAAGGTTTTTGATGTGATTTGGATGTTTTGGATTTTGAATTTACAATTTTGTAATGTTTTTGGATTTTAGTTGTACAGGATTTTGCAAAATGTTTTTGGATTTTCTAATGAACATTTTATGAATGTTTTTGGGATTTTCTGATAGCCATTAAGATATACAAGAGTTTGCTATGATCCATAACGAATTGCCCCTAGCGTGACATGTGATAGACTACCTCAATATATGTAGGACAAACTAACCTTTGGAATGTGCCACGTAGTACTAAGGGGATAGATACTTCACAACATCAAGCTATGATAAAGATGTGGATAAGGCAATGGATGAATAAATAAGATGAATTATGCAAAGAGTGGTAGGATAAAGAGCCAAAGAATAGATGGAGGTGCTTTATTTACACAAGGTGCCTGTTTGCTAGTTTTTCACCAAGGTACTTGCCCAAAGCACCACTAAAGTGGTTTTCACTAGAGGACGATTGTTTTTTCTTTACTTTTTTCAATCTTTTTCTCTCTTTTTTTGGATTTTGATCATTTTTTGATTTTTTTGTATTTTTAGATTTCACACCCTTCAAGACTAGGCATAAAACTTTTTGAGATGCAAGTTGTTAGTTGGCTCCTACAAGGGTTCTCCTTCAGGAGTTGACAATTGGTATGCTCTCGATCCATAGCTAGCTGTGATGACAAAGGGACCCAACCAATTAGGCTCAAACTTTCCTTTACTATCCTGATCTGGTAGATTTTTCTAATTTTGTTTTAGGACAAGATCCCCTACCTAGAAAGACCGACATTTGATCTTCTTGTTATAGCTTTGTTTCAATCAGTTTTGATATACTTATAGGTGATTAAAGGCGTCCAAATGACGCTCATCCAAGAATTCTAACTCATTCAACCGAGATAATCTATATTCTTCATTGATGATCAGGTTCGATAAGCCCAGAGAGCGGGATTTAGTTGCAGATGTCAGTCACGACCAACTTCATTGACTGTTTTCTTTAGGATCTTCAGATTGGTCTTGTTTGTAGCCTCAACTTGACCATTTCCCTGGGGATAATATGGGGTAGAGAATTGATGTTGGATGTTGAATCTTTGGAATAGCTCTTTCACATCTTGATTCTTAAAGGGAGTTCCATTATCTGAGATGAGGATTTGTGGAACACCATAACGACAGAGTAGATAGTTCAAGATAAACTTGGCAATTTGCTTCCCTACTATGTTAGTCATAGGAATGGCTTCAGCCCACTTAGTAAAGTACTTAGTGGCGATTATGATAAACTTGTGGCCATTAGATGAGGTTGGAGTGATTTTTCCTATGAGGTCAAGTCCCCATTGCGAAAAAGGCCAAGGTGTGATCATTGGTTGCAATTCTTGAGTTGGAGCATGAATCAGATCTCCATGTTGTTGGCACTGGACACACTTTTGCACATACTGATGGGATTCTCTTTCCATGGTTGGCCAATAGTACCCCATCCTTAGCAGTTTCTTAGCTAAATTTATACCGCTAGAATGGGAACCACATATGCCATTGTGAACTTCAGTTAAAGTAGTTAAGGCTTCCTCTTGGTTAAGACATTATAGCAATGTTCCTTTGATACTTTGGCGGTAAAGGGTATCACCTCGGATTACGAATCGGGATGCCTTCTTGACAAAGGTCTTTTTAAGGTTCAAGGTGATATTGGATGGAAGGATTCCCCTACTAAGGTAGATAAATATGCCATGATACCATGGGGATCTAGGACCAACAATGACACACACGAATTTAAATTCAAGGATTTTGAAAGTTGGTACGAGAAGTTGTTCTACCAAGAATTTGCACTGCAGGACGTTGTTCGACATGTCTAATAATGATCCAATTGTTTCCATTGCATCTACTACTCTGTTGTTCATGCGAGGAATTTTCTCAAAAGTCATGTCAATGAAAGGTCTTTGATATTCTCCACCATCTTCTTGTAAGGAGTGATCTTATCATCCTTAGTTTGATAGTCGTCATTGACTTGGTTGATAACCAGTTGTAAGTCTCCATAGACTTTCATCTCTTGTATCTACCATTGAACTGCTATCTTGAGACTTGTGATTAGGGCTTCATACTCAGCAATGTTGTTAGTACAAGGGAATGATAGCCGGTATAACTTTGGAATGCAATCACCTTGAGGGGTGATTGTCATGTCCCCAAAATTGTAACACCAACTATGAAACATTGAATAACAAATCCAATAAATATCAAAATATTATTTACAATTAAAATATTATTATAGCTATAATTATCAAAGATAATATTATATGTATTAAATATAATACTATAATTACCAAAATATGAATCCTAAATATTATAATCATTATAATAATGTGAAATACATAAAATATTGTAATACATTAAAGTAGAATTATTTATATATATATATATATATATTGTTATTATACTTTAATGATTAAAATACAAAGGATCAATGAACAAATAAAATAAATAACAAATATAAATTGTAATTTAAATAGTATTATAAATAATTATCATACAATTATCAAATAAAATAATTGATATTATTTACAATCATTAATACCTAATTAATAACTTAAATGTTCATAAAGTAATTACTTACAATTTAATATCTGATATTATTTACAAATTATTAATATATAATGAATGCATCAATTAATACTATCAAAGGTAGCAATTACTAAATACAATTGCAAGAGTCGAATCAGTCAAACTTAGATTGATTAAGGGAAGCAATTAAAGGATATGACAAATCCAAGGGGACACCATCACTTGAAAGGTTGCAACTTTTCCAAGGTTCTCAAGGTATTGAAGACACCCACAACCATTCTAAAAGGCATCGGATTTTAACAAAAGAAATATCTTCTACTATAAAATGGATAGAGGAAGGAGTAAAAGAAAGATTAGAGGTATATATTCTGAATTAAGGAATCAAGAAATCATATATAGCATGTATCTACTGATTTATGCATACTGTGGTATGTCATAATATAGTATTGAATATATTTAAGTATTTTGCTGATAATTTTCATAGTTATTATTATTTTATATATATATATGTGTGTGTATATACATATATGTATATATATGTATATGTATATGTATATATATATATGTGTATATATATATGTATATATATATATGTGTATATATATATGCATATATATATGTATATATATATGTATATGTATATGTATATGTATATATATATGTGTGTATATATATGCATATATATATATGTATATATATGTATATATATGTATATATATGTGTATATATATATGTGTGTGTATATATATATATATGTGTGTATATATATATATGTATATATATAGAAGTGTATACATATATACATACATATATATATATATGTATATGTGTGTATATATGTATATATATGTGTGTATATATATACACACACATATATATGTATGTATATATGTATATATATAGAAGTGAATATATACAAATATAGATGCTTATGCCATGGTGAGAATTCTAAGCTTATAAATAATTATAATGATTATATATATATGTGTGTGTATATACAAATATATACATGTATATGTTTTATATTCAATTAGGCAATAATGATGCTTATTGAGTCTTATACGTATTTATGATGTCTTAATATAAATTGGGAGAGATTGTATATACACTTATGTTTTGTCGTTACCCTCATGGTATGCTCTAATATATTCAAGAATTTATATACATTTATATGTTCAATCTGTTTGTATCAATATATGTATATTGTTAATTTGTTTATATCATGTTACCTATGTTCCACCATGGGTTGGAAGAAGACGTCATTAGAGAGACGCTTTTTTGTGGGTCTTCCATCGATATCAAGTAAGTAGCTTTGCTTTGCAACCATGCACAACTGTATATTTATATAAAATGAGAATGAATGCATGATTCATAGTAGGTCAAGGATCTGAATATAAAAGCTAACAAATATATATATCTATAGCCTGAATATAATGTGTGGTTGCTTGGGTAAATCATTTGTATATTGGATAGTTAAATCATTTGCACTGTGTTCGTACCTGATCAATAGGGAACTCTTGATGTATTTGGAAATAAGTCCATGTTCTAGATATATTCTCCTTGCATTGAATAATTAGGATTATAGGTCTATGCATTATCTTCTATTTTAGAAAGGATGGATGATATATGTTTATATGAATATGTACTTTACTATTAATTACAACAAATAGGGACTTAGACTCCCTTGCTTACAAGTTATTATTCTTTATCAACTGTGGGAGATGGTAAGTAGGAGGTGCAAGGAGGGATAGCAAGTGCTAGAGACTCACCCAAGTACTCCACACACAATGATGACTGGTGGTCTGCCATTGCTAGGCCAAGAGGGCCTGTCGTATCCGCTCTTGGGATTGGAGGGAGCACTCTATGGGTATCCCATTGCAACCACCCTACTTGTCCATACCTATGATTGAAAAGACCAATAACTCCAACAAGGTGTTGTTTAGTAAGTAAAAATAATTGGATGAAACCACAACATCTCTTGTTGTTTGGAATAGACCTAATATAATTGATTTAAGCTAAGTCAAATCTAACTCAATTCTTTCCCTTATTTCTTGCATTATGTGTTGATAGGGTTGATCCTAAATTAAGGGTCATTACAAGTGGTATCAAAGCAGTCATCCTGCCATCCTATGTATACTACGTGTGCCTTACATTTATTCAAGTGTATACTTTGAGATAATTTGTGTATTCAAAGGTTTACTTTGTGAATTATTTGTATGCTTTGTAACATATGTTCATGTGAATACTTTGTGTATTACGTGTATTCACGTGTATTTGCGTGTATGCTTCATACTCATGTGTATACTAGGTGACCTTGGGATGGTGGATGGGTCCACGGTGTAGTATGGGATGCACTGAATCCCCTTCCCAATTGTCTGACAATATACTTCATTCGAGTGTATTTGTATTTGAGTTTATACTCTATGACTTGTATTTGTATTTGAGTGTATACTCTATGACTTGTGATTGCATTTGAGTGTATACTCTATAACTTTTTAATTGTATTCAAGTGTATACTCTATGATTGTATTTGTATTTGAGTGTATACTCTATGACTTGTGATTGTATTTGAGTGTATACTCTATGACTTTGCAGTCGTATTCAAGTGTATACTTCATGATGATGTATTCAAGTGTATGTCTTGCAAAATACATGCTTTGTGACTTGGTGTGCACTCATGTGTATACGTGTATTCATGCAACTTATGTATTTAAGTCTATATGACTTACATGTATTCATATGTATGCTTTGGACTTCATACTTCATGTATTATTCACATATATGCTTCATGCTTCTTGTGTATACTCTATGTATTACGAGTATTTGTGCTTCATATTTATACTTCATGTATCACATCTATCTATATGTTACTTCATGTATCTTCAACAAGATGTGATCTTATAATTACTTTTGAAAATGTGAATAATGTTGTATGTCAAGTTGCTTAAGCTGGTTGGTTGTTGCTTGAGCTATGTGGTTGCATGCTCGAGCTACTTGGTTGTGTGCTTGAGCTACTTGCTTGCATGCTTGAGCTACTTGGTTGTGTGCTTGAGCTACTTGCTTGCATGCTTGAGCTACTTGCGTACTTGAGCTACCTGCTTGCCTACTTGAGATGGTTGCCTACTTGCTCGAGTTGGTTGGTTGCTTGTTTGGGCTACTTGTTTTCTTGCTTGAGCTACTTGCCTATGTGGTTGAGCTACTTCTCTGTGTGCTTGACCTGGTTGCTTGCTTGCTTGAGCTACTTGTTTGCCTAGTTGAGATACTTTCCTGTGTGTTTGAGCTACTCACTTGTATGCGTGAGCTGGTTGCTTACTTGCTTGAGCTACTTTCTTGTGTGGTTGAGCTACTTCTCTATGTGCTTGAGCTGGTTGCTTGCTTGCTTGAGCTACTTGTTTGCCTAGTTGAGCTACTTTCCTGAGTGTTTGAGCTACTTGCTTGTATGCGTGAGCTAGTTGCTTGCTTGCTTGAGCTACTTGTTTGCCTAGTTGAGCTACTTGCCTGTGTTTTTGAGCTACTCGCTTGTGTGCTTGAGTTGGGTGCTTGCTTGTTTGAGCTTCTTGGTTGTGTACTTTAATTTCTAATTTATGTGGTTTTAAGTTATATTATGACTTGCATGTATTTCATGTGTCATGTGTATTCGAGTATATATCTTGTGGCTTATGTGTATTTGAGTATATTCAAATGTCTACCTTGTGACTTATGTATTCAAGTGTATTCAAGTGTGACTCATGTGTATTCAAATGTATCCAAGTGCATCTATGACTTAAGGGTATTCAAGTGCACTCAAGTGAATATTTTGTGGCTTAGGTGTGATCATGCGTATACTTTGTGACTGACTTGTATTCATGTGTATATCTCATGACTTGCATGCATTCGCATTTTGTGACTTATGTGTATTTATGGGTATACTTTGTAACCCACATGTATTATGGAATATACTATATGTATTTAGGTGCACGCTTCACTGAGTATATCCATGTGTCTACTTCATTCTAGATGTGCCTTCAACAAAGATTACTCCACGGATGTTTATGATTACTACATAGTATAAGTACTGTGTCTATCAAAAAATACCTCTTGAATTGGGAGGTACTAACAAATTAACTTATCTAAAACTGAATTATTATTAGTATCCAAATGCAATAATGATAAGTAACTATCAAAGCAAAAAAAAAGTGAGGTTCCCTCAAACTTGGAAAACAAAAGGGATTGAAGAAACTAATTAAGAACATAACCTTACTTAATTTTTTAGATCAGGTTAACATGTGAAGGGACTTCAATGTTAGGTACCTTGAATAAATTTGATGCGATCAAGTTTTAACAAATTGATTACATACGCATAAGTTAGGTTAAACCATGGACCCATAACCCACAAACCCTAGGATCATTCTCACCTCAAAATTGGTTTAAAATGATTGCTTGAGGACAAGCAATCTTGGGTGGGGTGGACTGCCACGTCCCCAAAATTGTAACACCAAATATGAAACATTGAATAACAAATCCAATAAATATCAAAATATTATTATAATTATAATTATCAAAGATAATATTATAAGTATTAAATATAATACTATAATTACCAAAATATGAATACTAAATATTATAATCATTATAATAATGTGAAATACATAAAAGATTGTAACACATTAAAGTAAAATAATATATATATATTGTTATTATACTTTAATGATTAAAATACAGAATATTAAAATACAAAGGATCAATGAACAAATAAAATAAATAACAAATATAAATTGCAATTTAAATATTATTGTAAATAATTATCATACAATTATCAAAATAATTGGTATTATTTACAATCATTAATACCTAATTAATAACTTAAATGTTCATAAAGTAATTACTTACAATTTAATATCTAATATTATTTACAAATTATTAATATATAATGAATGCATCAATTAATACTCTCAAAGGCAGCGATTACTAAATACAATTGCAAGAGTCAAATGGTCAGACTTAGATTGATTAAGGGAAGCAATTAAGGGATACGATGAATCCAAGGGGAAACCATCACTTGAAAGGTTGCAACTTCTCCAAGGATCTCAAGGTATTTGAAGACACCTACAACCATTCTAGAAGGCATCGGATTTTAACAAAATAAATATCTTCTAATATTAAATGGATAGAGGAAGGAGTAAAAGAAAGAATAGAGGAATATATTTTGAATTAAGGAATCAACAATCATTTATAGCAGGTATCCACTGATTTATGCATACTATGGTATGTCATAATATAGTATTGAATATATTTAAGTATTTTGCTGATAATTTTCATAATTATTAAATATAATATGAGTGTATATATATATGTGTGTGTATATATATATATATATAAGTGAATATATTTAAATATAGATGCTTATGCCATGGTGAGAATTCTAAGCTTATAAATAATTAATAATGATTATATATATGTGTATATACAAATATATACATGTATATGTTTTATATTCAATTAGGCAATAATGATGCTTATTGAGTCTTACACGTATTTATGATGTCTTAATATAAATTGGGAGAGATTATATATACACTTATGTTTTGTCGTTACCCTCATGGTATGCTCTAATATATTCAAGAATTTATATACATTTATATGTTCAATCTGTTTGAATCAGTATATGTATATTGTTAATTTGTTTATATCATGTTACCTATGTTCCACCATGGGTTGGAAGAAGAAGTCATTAGAGAGACACGTTTTTGTGGGTCTACCATTGATAGCAAGTAAGTAGCTTCGATTTGCAGCCATGCACAACTGTATATTTATATAAAATGAGAATGAATGCATGATTCACAACAGGTCAAGGATCTGAATATAAAAGCTAATAGATATATATATCTACAGCTTGAATATAATATGTGGCTGCCTGGGTAAATCATTTGTATATTGGATAGTTAAATCATTTGCACTGTGTCTGTACTTGATCAATAGGTAACTCTTGATGTATTTGGAAAGAAGTCCATGTTCTAGATATATTCTTCTTGCATTGAATAATTAGGATTATAGGTCTATGCATTATCTTCTATTTTAGAAAGGATAGATGATATATGCTTATATGAATCTGTACTTTACTATTAATTACAACAAATAGGAACTTAGACTCCCTTTCTTACAAGTTATTATTCTTTATCAACTGTGGGAGATGGGAAGTAGGAGGTGCAAGGAGGCATAGCAGGTGCTAGAGACTCACCCAAGTACTCCACCCACAATGATGACTGGTGGTCTGCCATTGCTGGGCCAAGAGGGCCTACCGTATCTGCTCTTGGGCTTGGAGGGAGCACTCTACAGGCATCCCATTGCAACCACCCTACTTTTCCATACCTATGATTGAAAAGACCAATAACTCCAACAAGGTGTTGTTTAGTAAGTAAAAATAATTGGATGGAACCACAACATCTTTTGTTGTTTGGAATAGACCTAATATAATTGATTTAAGCTAAGTCAAAACTAACTCAATTCTTTCCCTTATTTCTTGCATTATGTGTTGATATGGTTGATCCTAAATTAAGGGTCATTACAGTGATGAATAGAATACCTGCTCCTGATCCATGTTAAGTGAATGATCCAAAATACATCTTTCACTAAGCTGTGAGATTAATAAGGAACGATGATTCATCAGGGAACTCATATATTAAAGGGCTCTTTGCATAGATAGGTGCCTCTGCTAGTTGGTCTGCAATCACTTGTCCTTTGATTGCCTTGCGCTCCACATATTTTATGTCAAATTTGGTTAAGATCATTACCCATTTGGCCATTCACCCAGTGAGAGTTGCTTTAGATAATAGGTATTTGAGTGGGTTGATCTTTGTAATGAGCTTGATTTGATGGGACATGTAATGTCTGAACTTTTGTGAAGCAAAAACTACTGCTAGATACACTTTCTCAATGGGTGAATAGTTCATTTCATAGCCAACCAAGGTCCTACTGATGTAGTAGATAGCTCTTTCCTTTTCGTTTTCATCATGTTGTGCCAAAAGAGCTCCTAGTGTTGTTGATGTTGCTGAGATATACATGATTAGTGGTTTGTTTGGTATTGGTGGCATGAGCACTAGAGGTGTTAGTAGATAGTCTTTGATTTGCTGGAAAGCTTTATCGTACTTCTCATCCCACTTGTAAGTTATTCCTTTATGGGGAAGAAGTGAAAAGGGGTGGGTTTTATCTAATAGTTGTGCTATGAACCTTTTTATGGAATGCAATATTCCTTGTAATCCTATCATTTGCTTCAATGTTTGTGGTGGTTCCATGTCGAGGATGGCTTTTACCTTTGTTGGATCAATTTCTATCCCTCTTTGCTAGACGATAAATCCAAGAAGTTTCCATGATGTAACCCTGAAGACACACTTTTTTGGATTCATTCATACCTGGTACTCTTCAAGTCTGTCGAAGATGGGTCCTAAGAATTCTATGTGCTCACTTATTTTATTTTATTTTTTCCAAAATATCGTCCACATAATCTTCAACTGTTTTGTGGACCATGTCATGAAAGATGAGGGTCATTGTTCTTTGATAGGTTGCTCCTGCATTCTTTAACCTGAATGGCATTATGTTCCAACAATATGTTCCCCACAAACAAGTGAACATAGTTTTTTATTGATCCTCCTTAGAAATCATGATATGATTGTATTATGAAAAACCATCCATGAGTGATAGCATTTCATGCCCGACCATTAAGTCCACAATAAGGTCGATGTTAGGGAGAGGAAAATCATCCTTCGGGCATGCTTTGTTTAAGTCCCTAAAATCAGTGCAAATTTGGATGCCCCTAGTGGATTTTGAGACCGGTACCAGGTTTGAAACCCACTCAGGATCATCTATCGGTCAGATGAATCTGATGTCAAGAAGCTTTTGTAACTCTAGTTTCACCAGAAGTGTTATCTGAGGATGCATCTTCTGTAACTCTTGCTTGATTGGCTTCAGAATAAACTGCTAAGTGATGCACAAGTACTTTGGGATCAAGCCCTGGCATATCAGTGTATGACCATGCAAAGTTAGCTTTGTGCTCTTTTAGGAAGGCTGCCAGGTTCTTTTATTCTTCAGCCAACAAAGATTCAACATAGAAGGTGATCTTAGGCGCTTCTTTTGTTCCCACATTAACTGGAGTGGCCTTTTCTACTAGCACTGCTGAGTTTTTCAGATGCATTGCACTAAGGGGGATATTGAATCCCTCATCTTGGGGCGCCTCAGAGAGGTTTTCACCTTCAGATACATCCTTTGTTTTTACTATTTTAGGATTAGAGAGTGCTACAATGTGGTTTTCACTCAAGGATCTACATGTTGGTTGCATTTCATCAATTTTGTGACTGAAGGATTCCATCGTCTCCCCATAGTACGCCCCTGTGTCGAGCTCTATGTCAAAACTTGCTTTGTGATCTACCCATGGTAAGTTGTTGCGAAGTCCCATGAATTCTGAGATTGCTTCATCATTTTCAAATAAATCCAGAATTGGTGGTCCTTGTTGGTCCATGTCAATGAGTTGGGAGTATACTAGGCGTATTTTAGTTAGTTGATCACTTAGAGTGAAGGATGTTATGGATATCATGAATAGGGAGTTTATTCTCAAATAGGTCAGCAACATCAAGGGGGAAGTTATCTAAGGTTGTAGCACGCGATGTAGGTAACCAAGAGGAAGCCTCAACCCGTTTAGTGGAAGTACCTTTACCGATAAGGGTGACCTTGCTAGCAGTACAACCTAGGCCAAGATTCTTTAGTCGTTTCTCAAGAATGATGGGTTCTAGTAAACCATTATCATTTTGTCCTAACTTCTCATTCTTGTTATATCCCCATCCCTTCATTAGTTGCAGGCCTTTGTTATCATCTTCCATGGGAAGAGCAGGAACAGGTCATTCATCTTGATAGAGGAGTTTAGAGATATCGTCCTCATTGACATCTTGATTCAAATCCCCCCACTTGGTGAAGGTAATAGCTGCCATCTTGATAGTTTCGAGCTCTTTATTGCTAGATGTGGGTTGCCCAGGAGATTGAGGAGAAATAGGTATTTCTCCTAATACAAAGGTGTTCTTCATTAGCTTATAGTTCCCACAACCATCATCTTGGATCACTGCTTTGATATCAGGTATGTTCTACATAATGAGTTCTTTCATTTTAGAGGTAGATGCAAGAGATGATGGGTCAACAAATGAGGTAGAAGGTGTAGGCCCTTCGTCATTCTCAGGTACTTGAGGGATCTTATAGAACTTGGCCTCAAGATTTTTGCAATGGTAAAAAGGATCAGGATCTCCATGGATGGTAATCTCTCTACCCTCGAAAGGAGACTTCACACATTGATGATAAGTCTAGGCTACAAATTTTAGGGCATGGATCCATGGTTGACCAAGCAAGATGTTATAGGGAAGATCAAGATCTAACACTTGGCATGTAGTTTCTACAATGAGGGGGCCCACTTGGATGGGTAATGTGATGATGCCTTGTGATACCTGTTCTTGGTCGTCATATGCCCTTATGGTGGTACTCTTTGTCCTTTCAATAGTATCTTATGAATAGCCCATATTTTTTATCAGCTGAAGGGTGCAAATGTTCAATCCAGCACCTCCATCTACTAAGACTCTTTTTACCTTGTTCTTATGAATGATAACCTCAAGGTGTAAATCACTGTTATGAGATGGTTGTGATAGTAGGTCTTGCTTGGAGAAGGTGAGAAGGTGATTAGCAATATGGCCTACCATAGCTTGAAACTGATTTGTATCAATATCCTCATGAACGAATGATTCAGACAAAGTTTTCTCCAAGATCTCCCTATGTGCGAGGGATAGCCTCAAAAGTTCTAAGGTTGATATTTGTGTGAGGGTCTTCTTAAGCTGATTTAGGAGATTGTACTTGCTAGGATTGGATGTTGGAAAAGTAGGTTGTGCCTTAGGTTGAGATGGGACTCCTTGGACGGTAATTTTTCCACGTCGTGTGGTGACTTCACACTCTGTACTAGGCCCTTTGATGGTGACAATGGTAATGACGCTATCATAAGACCAACTACATTGGAATAGGTATGTTGCACGTTTGTGTAATCCTTAGCTTTTCTGTTGTTATTCCCTTTGCTATGATCCGACATAGGGTTCTTTTATATCTTAAGATCTTGATTCTCGGCCGGTACCTCAATAGATATACTGTCATTCTCTATGAGGTCTTGGATAATGTTTTTGAGCCTCATGCAGTTTGTTGTTTTGTGTTTTTTAATCTTGTGAAATTCACAAAGGTCTTTCTCATTGTACTAGGATGGTTTCTCTTGTGGTTCTTGGTAGTTTTCAAAGTTAGGAAGTGTTATAAGATTTGACTCTACTAAATTTTTCATGATGGTTTCTATGGGTTCAGATAACTGTGTGTATTTTCACTTAGGATAGTTGTTCTTGTTAGTGGTTTTCCTTTGTTGCATGTCAGTGTTGTTGATTTGATTATTTCAAGGAGGTGTTATTTGTTGTACAGTTGGTTGTATATTAGCAACGTGATTGTTGTTTGGCCTAGGGGCACTTAGGACCACGTTAGCATCTACGACACAATCATTTGTTACATTCTTGTTCTTAGCCCAAACACGAGGTTTGTCGTTTGAACTAGTTGATGGGCGATGATCTTTGTAAGCTTGAGTATTTGCTTGTGATATTAGAGCTCTCTTGATGTTGAGGGCTCTAGGGACAAGCTCGTCATAAGATGTGATGCATTGCATTTTCAAGTGGAATGATAGTTCTGGATTTAGATTTGCTATGATGATTCCCGCTTGTTGTTCATCGGGAAGAGGTCATTTTCTCTTAATAGCTCTTTGTCTCCATTGTTGTAAGAAATTAGCAAATTTTTTTTGCCTGATAGTGTATAGTTCTTCTAGACTTACATCCATATCAAGGTTGAAGGAGAAGTGATCGATGAATTTATTGGTAATTTCCTAGAAAGTTTTGATGCTAAGAGGTAGATGAGAAAACCAATCCATGGCAAGACCTATTAAACTTCAAGGGAAGAGGCGCATTAAATAAGAATCATTGTAGGCCACCTCCATATGCATGACATTAAATTATTTGACATGGTCCACAGGACTTCCTCTCCCTTTGTATTTATCAAATTTGGGGATTTTAAAACTAGGAGGGAACAATACCATTGCTATGTTTTGGTCAAATGGATAAGGACATAGATTTTGTGTATGGGGATTCTTTGTCTTGCCCATTTGAAGGTCTTGCATTTCTTGTGATAATGCCCTAAATTGCGATGCTAGATTGCCTTGTGGGTTTGGTGGAGGAATATACAGTGGGATGACAAATGTATTTTGATATGATAAGGTGTTTTATGGGGTGTATGGTGGTGTGAGATTCTATGAGGGTTATTGGGATATCGATGTATATGTTCCTAACACGTTTGTATTGACGATGTTCTGTTGAGGATTATAGTAGGAACTTGGTTGTTGTTGTTGTTGGGCATAATGATAAGCTAGTAAGGCTTGTTGTTGTTGTTGTTGTGCCACTAGGGCTTTTTGTTGGGCCTGTTGTTGTTGTTGCACCACGAGGGCTTGTTATTGGGAATGTTGTTGTTATTGTGATGCTAAAGTTGCTTGATGAGCTTGATGTTGTTGCTGGGCTAAGGCTGCTTGCTGTTGTTGTTGTGCTGCCAAGGTTGCTTGTTGTTGTTGTTGGATGGCTTACTGATAAGCTTGTTGTGCTTGTTGTAAAGCTAGGGCATGCACTTGCAATGTAGGATCAGGTGGTTGTTGGGATATCTAAGATGGATTGTGAGTGTTGATGTTTTGAGTGGGTAGTGGATTGCTGATGCGAGGTGGAGGGTTCCCTTGGTTTAACATCCCTTGTAAGATGGTGGATTGATGTGGAGGAATGTAAGTTTTAGGTCCCGTTTGATTTTCATGGTAAAGGGGACCGTGGGAAAAGATGAAGATGGTGCCATTAGATTTTATGATGGAAATGACACACTAGGACCTTGATTCTATTGATTAAAAAGGCTCCATTGTCCCATGTCTTGAGGATTTCCTTGTGCTAGAGATGTAAACAAGGCATTACCTAGGTTGGTGGGATTCATAACCAAGGGATTGTTCTGAGATGGGTTGGTGATAGATGGGGTGGATTTGTTTTGTGAAACCAATGGTACGAATGACCCAATGGGAGGATTGGATAAAGATGTTCCTATTTACATTAAGGGTTGACTCTGTGGTGTAGTATTGACATGCCCTTGTGTGTTGTTTTGAGTTATTTGGTCTATAATGATTTGCGTGATGGTGGGCACACTTGTGGTACTTATGGGTATGGATGAAGAGGGGTGTCCTCGATATGTGGAAGTCGTGGTGGAATAATGAAGTTCAAGAGGTTTATATGGTTGTTTGGAATCTTCGGGAATGGGATGAGCACCAAAGGTAGGTGTCCACATGGTTGTTTGGGATGGAGGATTAGCATCGAAGGTACCCACAAGTGTGTTGCTCTCAAATGGAAGAGTTAGAACAAAGTCCTTGGCAAGGCTAGTTGTAAGACTAGGAGTGAATGTTTGAGTTAGCCCTAGTGATGGAGTTGTGAAGCCGTGTGTCAAATTTTGTGCAACAAATGATGGGGAAATAGGAGCTACGTGTTCAAAGGCTTGGCATTCCATGATTTCCTCCCTAGTAAGTTCAAAGGGATTGTTCATGATGTCTTCTATCTCATATGGTGTTGACGAAGATGATGGTTGTTATGATGGGGTAACTTAACTTCTCAGATCAAATTATAAAGGATTTGGATCACTTGAGGTAAATGTGACTTTGGTTTTCTCCATGATTCTCTTGTGTTGTGATCTCATTTTTACCATAAATTTTGTGTCACCTTTGGGAGAGTTGTGTTGAGATTTGTAATGTTTGAACTCTCTAGTTGACTCAAATCTAGGTAAAAGGGATGCTATAAGTATTTTTGGAGCAATGATGATAGTGGGGGATGAAATGGGTGATGTGGAGAGTGACCTTTGCAAACATTTTGGGACAACACTTTTGACTCTAGTTTGATGTTTTGATGTTGGGATAAAGGATGTTGATGAACTTGTATATCTTTAGGGTAGACTTGTGACCTTCAAGATAGACTAGTTCAAAGATGATAACTAACTTAACTAAATTCAAGGAAAAAGATACATTTCACATACAAAATAGCTAAGTTAGGGTTTTGGGTTGATTGATATCCAAGTCAAAAAATGTTGGTGTATTCGAAAGTTTGCAAAGTTTGATGAAGTGAAGGATGAAATTTTATGGAGGGGTGAATGAATTTTTTGACCCAATGTTGAATTAGAATGAAGCTTTGTTTCCCAAGACCAAGGTAGTGAGAATGATGCTACACCTCTAAAGTGTTCAAATCCTAAAAAACTAATGTTGGCCTAAACAAGAGGATAGATGTGGGTATGTAAATCTGATTCGTTCCTCCTAGCTCAAGCATAATAGTTTCTTAACAAGAGGTTATTACGATTGCGATAAAGTATTAAGGCCCACTTCCTACCAAACTTTGAATTACGATACCTACATTTGTAATGGCGACATGTAGATCCTCCCCTACGGATTTTGATTGTGCAATAGATCATTTAGAGGATTTCAAGACCATGAAAAGGACCAAGGTTTTAGATAGGTTGATTATCATGAAAAAGACCTGGGTTTTGAATCATAAAGAGCATGTACATGTGTGGATGTTTCCTTAATGCACATTCATAAAAGTTTACTAACAATTTGTTTCTATTGAGGTAGAGTACTGAAATATGGTTTTTGATTGCTTTTGAACTAGGATGCCTAAGTTTAAAGTGATGACCAGTAGACCTTCTTTTGGGGATCCTAACTTTGCATGAGATCATTTAGAAGAGTTCAAGTCCATGGAAGAAAGGAAGATATTTATTGTCATGCGGGTGGTGGTAATATGGGTTGTCCAACCTCAATATCAACTTGTTCCTCTTCTTCATCTAAGATGTTTGTTGTGTTTCTCCACTGGGTAGGTGTTTCTTTTGTTAAATAAGTGAAGCTTCTCAAACTACTAATGATATTGGTTTGTTCCCCATTAATGAGTTCAAAGTTTGGCTAAATGATAACACCTTCAAGATCAGGTTGTTCAATGGGAGAAATCAATCTCTAAATAGTCATGTGGGGTTCAATTGTGTCAATTAATCTTGATTAAGTGAATTTATTTTACCACAAACACTTTTCTTGATTAAGTTTCCAAACTAAATGTTTATGTCAAGAACATCATAACTTTCACAATGTCCATTTTGTGAGAATCATGAGGTTGAAGCCATAATTGCCTATGTTATTTTTGGAAAATATGGATTGAGATATAAGTCAAGATATTTAGAAATCTCTAAGGATATAAATCCTTATGACAAGCAGTAATATCAAGGCTAATTCAAGAGGTATCCATATTTAAGCCAAAGTGTTTGAAATTTTAAGGAAGATAGTGAATGTTTATTTTGTAACGTTTTGGAACCAAGCAATGTATTAAACTAACTAACAATCATTTACAATCCTAGGTTGAAATGGCCATACTTGTTGAGTCCCCACTCGGATTTCTCCAAACACTAAGACATTGTGAACAATTAGATATTTGGTGACATTGGCTCCCCTCCATGACACACACTTCTCAAGACCACCAAATCTAAAAACCTTGAAGATCCGAAGATCCTGAGGATTTTTCTGTTTCAACAATGAATAGTACAAATGTGGGGCGGCTTCAAAATGACCGTTCTTGCACCAACAAGTATTAAGGATTTTTGGTAACAAACTGAGAACTCCAAGCCGTATACACGCTCACTTTGCCACTTAAGGCTCTTACTACCGTTCCCATTCCACTTAAGGCATGGTACTAGGTGCAATACATTATTCACTCTAGGATAGAAGGTACTTTCTCACGATTTCTCAACCTTTAATATAGCTCATCAATAAAAGTGCTTGCAAGTACTTGCCTATGAGTTTCCCATTGTGGGGTGTGTCTCATAGTAAGTCCTCTCTTAAGGGTGACACAAAGCATAAGTGTACTTAAGTACTTCTCTTCACCCAAGATTGCACAAAGTGCAAGGGGATTGGATACATACTATAAGGGAACACAAACAACAAAGTACACTTGGAGTGTTTCTCTTCACCCAAGATCGCACGAAGCACAAGGGGATTGGACACACACTACAAATGTGTCACAACATTTAAGCAAACAATGATTCATTTTACCGACTAAAGCTAAGATGAATTCATTTTATGCACCAAATGAAATGTTAAGTTTCCTTGTTCAATTTTAAACCCAAAAGAAAATAATGAGATGAGGGTTCAATTTTAGTCCCATTTGAGCATTCGTTTTAAACCCAAATGAAATTTAGTGAGGTCCTAGAGCATAAAGTAAAAAACATAAGAAAATGGGTTATAATTTCCCCAAAGCATCAAACGCTTGTTACAATCATAAAATCTTGATAAGAAAATGTTTCTTCACTTTAACTTTGTGTCGTCCAATCTACAAAACCACATTAGTCTAAAAACTAGAACAATGTTAGAGGCATGTTAGTACCCTGATGAATTGAAAAAAATTAAAACACATGCTGAAAAATGATCGTTAAACTTCTTACCAAAGTTGGGCGTTGCTATACACAATAGTGTTGCTCTGGTGAATAAGGGAATCACTTTGGTGAATAAGGGTGTCGCTCTACAGAAAAAAACCAGAGAGCACGATAGCATCGCTATTTGGCCAGGTGTCGCCATTTGTAAATCTTCGATACCTTGATAAAGTATTAGTGTCGCTCTTTGTTTAATCAGTGTTAGTGCATTTAATAGGCGTCGCTATTTGAAATGATGATAGCATCGCTATATGGTGACACCTTGCAAAGGCATTACTGAAATTGAGTTGGGCTTCGCTTTTTCTTGCAAAAGTCAAAACGAATGGAATTCAAGATAGAAATTGATTAAATTGACAGTTTGCCTTCCTTCTAGCACCAGAATGTCGACCGAGGATACTTGTATGGGCTGATTACACTTGATTCATGAAGAATCGAAGCATAACATAGCCACTAGTACTCAATCTTAAACAAGATCATTCAAATGAAAGTTAAGCTAAACATTTATTGAAACTAAATATTATGAACTGTGAAAGCATTTAAATGTCTACTCTAACCCATTTAAAACTTATACCATTTTGGAATTGGTGTCATGTTGATGTGGAACAACGACCTTTTCCCAATCCTGTGATCAATGAGCATGTTCCAATCGATTCTATTGAAGAGAATCGATGAAACCGTTGTGATATGTGGATGAAAACATGATTTATGCTAAATTAAACATGGTGCAAGCTAAATTAACATGATTTTATGCTAAAAATGATCTAAATATGCAAAATCTAAGCTAATCTAAGTGTATTCCAAGCAAAAAGATTCAAATCCTAATCTATAAACAAGTTAAATGGATGCATGGAAGCCATTAATGGAAGCTTAAAGCTAATATGCAACTAAAAATGAACTAAAATATGCTAAATGTGAGCAAAGATGAGTGTGAGTGTGAGTAATTCCAACAACATAAGTTTGCAAATTGAAAGATGGATCCCTTTGTCTCCAAATAGTGTTCTATTTATAGGAAAGCAAATGAGAAATTGAAGGTTGAGATTGAAAAATCTAATCAATGGTCAAGGATGAAGGAAATTGTAGGCATGGATCATGGATTCTCATCAATGGGTGAGAGTGCAAAATGAGATTTAATCAAGGGTTCTCATTCCTTCCAAACAAACACACTTTTTACTTGTTTAAGAGGTCAAAAGTTAACTTGCTCAAGAGGTTTCAAGTTTAGCTTGCTCAAGAAGCCAAGTGAGAATATTCCCTTTTTCAAATGATTGGAGGAGAGAATATTTTTTGGAATATTCTCATGGGGTGAGGAAAAAGGTTATTTAATTAATTAAAACTAAATTAAATTGTGCAAAAGAGGAATATTTTTTTGGAATATTCCTTTGCAAGTGGAAAAATTGGATTAATTAGATAATTGCTAATTAAACAAGGTTTAATCATATAATTAGGGGAATTAGAAGAATTAAAAGTAATATTCATTAAATTAAATGATTTAATGAATGGGGAATGGTGAAATGACATTTAATTAAATAACTTAGGGTTATTTAATTGAATAAAAGAACTTAGGGAATTAAATTAAATAGTTTGATTTATTTAATTTAATGAGATGAAATGTTAACGCGAAAGGGGGTGAATTAACCTGATTTGATGAATTAGGTTAATAGACGAAAATGACACAATTAATCAAATAGCTAGGCTAATCCAATTAATTAAACAAAAAGAGGATAAATTTGAGAGGAAATGATGTTAGTATACCTTATTCGAGTGTATGATATCATTCAAGACATTTTTCATTGTCTACAACATCCATATATATATATATAATATAATATACATATGTATATGTATATGTATATGTATATATATATATATATATTATATATATATGTATACATGTATATATATATATATATATATATATACATATTATGTATATGTATATGTGTGTATATATGTATATATATATTATATATGTATACATGTATATATATATATACTTACATATTATATGTATGTATATATATATATGTATATATATATTATGTATATGTATATATATATATATATATATGTATGTATATGTATATGTGTATATGTGTGTGTATATATATATATATATACATATTATGTTTATGTATGTGTGTATATATATATATATATATATATATATATATATGTATGTATGTATACTTGACTCAACATTATAAATTTTATGAGATGGCCTATAGTTAGTGTTTTTATTTTTAAAATAAAATATTTTGATATTATGTTGACTTATTGGGCACTATTTCACTTGGATAAATGAGTCTAATTGTATTTCTATACCTCACTCAATTTGAGTTATGAGATGATTCTTTGTCCAAACCTCTCAAACCAAGCTCTAAATTGACGTTAGTTTCTCCCTCAATTACAAATATCCATAAGCAAATTTTTTCCCTTTGACAAATGCAACTCCTTCAAAGCTTTTGTTAAATTACCTCGTTGCCGAAGCAATTGCTTTAGAACAGAACCAATAAAATTTTACTGTGTGAAGACTTGTTGTATGCGATATTGAAGTAGCAATTCCAAAATTGAGAGATCTACATATCTTCACAAATAGCTTTCTAAATTTAATATTACTCTCAATATAGATAATTAATAAATAAGAGGTTTGGCATTAATTTTTTTTTGCAAATTTCATCTAATACTCATTCTCTTGAAATTCATTGGTTATAAAATATTTTAGCTAGGATATGTAATAATTAAATTCTATGTGAGTGCCAGCAAATGACAAAAATAATAAAATCAAATAACAAGAAGATTTTCAGCACTAAAAACAATGCACACAACTGCCATCAACTTTGCTGATGAATATTTAGCAACAAAATGACTTTTTTATTAATGCTTTTTAATAACGAATATATCTTTATTGGCAATTACATAAATTTAGGATACATAAAGATTGCTTTTATTCATGGCTTAACTAACTCGTAGACCTTTCTCTCTCTTAACTCACATTAACATTTATCTGCATTTCCCAAGCCTCCTATATTTCTGCAAACCTCCTATATTTTTGTTCCTATGTAACTGCACTCTATCCAATGGTGATTATTTATTAATTTAGAAAGATTTAAGCTTGTGTTTTTGTGTACACAGAATCTTTCAGTTAATGTTGCGTTGTGGCTGTACAATTGTAAACCATTGTCCCATTTATCATATCTATTAGTATGCAAATCTCGGTATTATTGTAATTAACTAGATTTTATGTGGAAGATAATGTTAATTACTTGATTATGTCTCATAAGGTGTTATGGATGCTTGATAACGTCGTTGTTTCCTATTTCTACTAAGAAGTTGTGTAAAGTGTTAGGTAGTAAATTTCTAATTTAATTAAATATTATTGTGATTAGATATTGCTCTAACAATTATTGTGATTGGAGACTAATAAGTTCTTGGTAGGTGGATTTAAGTAAATTATGTGTTTTGATTAAAATATGAATAATAAATATAATTAAATAAGAATAGAGAATTTATCATAGGAATTAAAATTATGAGATATAATGCTTGAATCTAGTTATGTTTTAATCAATTATGAATTGTGATTAACTTGGCTCTATATATGAGTAATCTATCTTGTTAAGATTAGGTTACTTAATTATCGTTGCAATGTTTCTCTGTAATTTTCAATTAATTGAGATGAAAAATATATGTTTTACTAATGTGAATAGTTCAAATATATTGTAGAATACTAATATTTCCTTTAAGTATTTATTTCTTCAATGAGTTAACATGTGCAATGAGTAGGAAATAAATAATAGGTCGATCAATAAGGCATAGGAAGTTGTTAGGGACCATTTACCATTCTCTTGTAGAAAGACTTTTTTTATTCTATTGTCTTTTTAGCTCCTAAAGAATTGTACCTTGACGAGGGTGCATTTGGGAGTGTGGTTGAAGTGTGTAAGTGGGTTTGTGTACCTATTGGGACCTTAGGAAGATCAAGGGTGTACTCAGGCATGGAGAGTTGAGTGAGGATACTCAATTCAACCCACTTTCTTCCAAGTGGGAGTTAGGAAGAGTGTGCTCCACTCCTTTATGTTTTAAGAAGATAAAATTTATGTGAGGTAGTACGATGCATCAATGGGGTTTGAAGAAGGGTTAAGAGTGTTAAGAATGGGGTGTCATTTGGTTCCATCCAATTGGGTGGAGGGAAGTGATGTGGCACTCCCTTTTATTCCCTCCTCTTTGGCTTGGAAATGGGGTTTTCATTTTATTTATTTTTATTAAAGGTTTATGGAGAGCATTAGAGTAGAAAATAAAATACATGAGATTTTATTAGAAGCAAAGAGAGAGACACATGAGATTTTGAAGTTTTGGAAGCCTGGGAAGGAAAGAAGAGACCTCTTCATGCTTCTTCAAACTTGATTTGGGAGGGTAAGCTTCTACATTACTTTATTTTACTTTTATATCTTGGATAAATGCTTTAGATTTAAAGGAATAGAATTTCCTCCTTTACATAATATGTGTTATTAAGTGTTTTAAAGTGATCCCACTTCGAGCTCTTGTTGTTGAGAAAATTTGATATCCTAGAGAATCCTTAGCCTTGTTTTCTAGTGTTGTTGTGGCCGCCTTCTTGTGTTTGCATATTATTGGTGTAGGGATGAACTTTGGAATGGAATAATATGTGGTAGAGATTTTGGAGATATTATTGTGTTGTTATTTCCTCTTTAGAAGAACCATTGTCAATGATATTGTGCTTATAAGGTATAGAGATCCTCGTATATATATTCTCTTTTGTAGAATGACATCTCCTTCCTTTGTTCTTTGTAATAAACACCCTCAGGTTATTTTTTGAAAATATGTTAGCTTCAAAGTAAATGAAAGCATAACAAATTTAAAATAACTTTTATATTTCATTTTATTTTAGATAATGTCCCATGGAGTGGAACATGTTTGCATAATATTAGTACTTATTATTTTATTCTAGGCTTTTACAAATAAGAATAGAGAATTAAATGCTTGTTGGTAACAATTACAACACATGTTATCTATATTTTCATACCATTCTAACTTTTGTTAACAATTTCAAGGAGGTTGTTAACCTGAAACTTAGTTCCTTATGATTTGGAGTCCTTCTAAATTCCCACACATGCCTTGGATAGACCCAACAACCCCTTCCAAATTGAGACCAAGCTTCCATGCCCACTTTTCAATTTGTTACATTGATTTTTGTATGAGTCAATGAATATCTAAGCTTGTTGCTACAATCCAAACGCTAGTGTTGTAGTTTCTAGATGCCAACACAAGAATATGAAATGCCCAACAATCAACATTATTCTTATCAAAATGGTTGTGACCTAATTACACCTCTAGTCACCTCATTTTAGACCTTTACCTTCATGCCTAGCCAACCAGTCTTCATCACTTAGCAATAATCACTTTCACACTAGCATTATAAACTTCATTACCCATCGATATATCAATCAAATGACTAGAATAGGGTTAGTGTTGGGAATAGGATGCCATTTAATTGCAATCTTAAACATATTTCATGTATCTCCTAATTCCTTGGAAAGTGTTCCCCAACACTAAGATTAGAAAGAGATTAAATTTGAATGAAATGAACATGTAAATTGACATTTGTATTTATTCCTAAATGATAGGAACATGTGGGGACGCCCAAGAAGAGATCCTACAAAATAGGAGCACATGGGGCACCCACATGGAAGGTGGAACCCACCTTTCTTAAGTTAACGGTTTGGAGGATAGATAACACTTTAGTAATGCATGTAAAGATCCTACAAGTTAGGGATTGATATTTACATGAGTGGAGTTCAATTGAGTTCAGTTCAGTTCAGTTTGGTTCAGTTCAATTTAGTTCAGTTATGGTTCAGTTATCTTCAGTTGCATGTAGTTAGTTTCAGTTGAATGCAAGTTGACTTGAGTTGCATGACTAATGACTTCAGTGGCATGACAAATAACAGGTTGATACATTCAGTTAAGTGGGAATGATCAATTATGCATAATATTTGCATGAATTGGTGGAGAGATATGTTTTAGTTAACTAAGATTGACTTGGACCCACCTTGGGTACCCAAGTTGGCATCTTTGAGTTAACAACTTTTGCATGAGAAGATATTTACAAGGCTCAGTTAAGTGGGCCCATTCTTGGGTGCCAACTTTGAGGTGATGCTTGCAAGATATTTTCTTGACCAACGATCAGTTAAGTGTTCAGTTTGGGGTGCCTAAATTGAGGAGACTTTGGTTTTGACTTCATATCACATGATGGAACTCTACTTGCACAAAATAGGCGTAGGTTTTTGAGAGGAGCTGTATGCTCTTGCTTTGATCAACTCTTTGGAGTTTACAATGCTCATAATTGTCTATTAATTGCAACAAGTTGAAGAGAGTTTTATCAAAGTTTTGTGCAGGTTGTGAAGAAGGATTGTTGAAGGAAAAGGAAGCATATCAATCAAGGATTGATACAGTATTATTGTAATCTTTTTCTAAGGTTAAATAATACAAGAACTATTGATTTTGGTGGTGGAGTTTTTTCCCAAAAGGGTTTCTCCACGTATATGTTGTGTCACTTCTATCTTCTTGTCTCATTCTTCTACAATCTTCTGTCTCTTTCTACAATTGGTAAAATTGATCTAAACAGAATAATCATACACAAAGAATTGTGACAAAGAACACTTAATTAAATCTACAATCACATAGGTTTATAAGTTTTAAGCTACAATTTCATCTTCGTTTTCAACAGTTAGCACCCTAGCAACTCTTCACAAAGTTGTTCAATTTTTAAGAATATCTTCTAGTTGTGAATGACAACTATAATATCAATCACCAACCTTAGATCATCCAACAAATATGAACCATTTAATTTACAATCTTCAAACATGGTGTCCCAAAGCTCTTCTTATAAACCCATGCAAATAATAGATAAATTATCTTGCTTGCAAGACTTCACAATTTGTAAACCTTCAATCGATTTTTTCAAGTGTGACACCTGTGTGATTCCACCTACAACTAGCTAGGTAGGATATTTCACCACCGAAATTGATTTCCCTTATGGTTTTCACCCTAGGTTTTTGCTCCAACATGAAGCTTCAAATCCACAATAAAGAGAAAAAATAAGCATGAACAAATGAGCTCTCATTTTCAATTTTATAATTTCTCGAACAAACATTTTTTAAATTCCCACTTAAAATATTTCATTAAAGCTCAATAATAAAATAACTTTTAGTGTTTATTTTAATTTTCACTTAAGTCACTTTATTAAATTAATTAAAATAAAGTTAAATATAAAATGTACTTTATTGGACAACTTTAAATTGATTAATTTAACTTATTCCCTAATGTCCTAAACTTAGCCTACGAAAATAAAATAGGCTAAATGGTCACTTTTGGCTACTCCTTGGAAGGGGACATTATATTTCCACTTTTTGATTACTCAAATCCCAAATTGAGCAAGGTAAGAGCATACAATGTCAGGATTACAATTTACTAAATTACAACTTGCTGGAAAGAAGCATCAGTCGACAAAACAACCAAACCACTTATTCAGTAGGATGTATAAACAATACATGAAAGAAATCATCAGCTTATTTAGTGGGAATTACAAGACACTTCCACTTTTTAGTGGGAAAACTTATATAATGTCTCAAGACATTTAAACATGCTTCTTCCACTTTTCGATGGTGAGCGATCTTATAATTTACCAATTATTCAATGGTGTAAGTATTAGAAAATAACAAGGGGAATTCACTAATGGTACTACTATCCAATATTATGTAATAATAATGCTATAAATGAAAGGCTTTAGTGGTAAGACCATCCAAAGTGCTACAACATTAACATCATGAGCATATTTCATCAATTAAAGAAGTTTAGCTTGTTAATGAGAAAAATTGTAATAATAGTGGAAAACATCAACTTCATTAGTCTTAGCAATCACCTAAAAGACAAACAATCAATATACCTCAAGATTGTAGAGTTGATATGATCAAGGTAAGTCTAGAAATCCAAGATATTTGCTAGTAGGTTATGGACAAGTTTTTTATATTTTTTTTTGGGTCATAGTAGTTATGAGAACCCTTTTAAAACTTCTTTCAAGCAATAATCACACCTTCCCAAGGTTGCCAAACACCCTCAAACACACCCAACTCTATTGAACTACATTGCAAGCCTACGAAACAATGAACAGTAGGTCTAAAATAGAAATGTTAACTCCTCAATACTCACCAATCTTGCACAAAACACTCCATAATATCACTAATCTACTTCACCTTCACCTAGCTCTATTAAACAACCATCAAGTGCTAAGAAATGGCAATGCAAAAGTCTGAAACTTACTAGATGGATTGTTGTACACCCCCACTGACCAAGGCATCTGCCACCACCCAAGCTCTGCCACCACCTAGGGCAAAGGAATACCTCCAAATACACCTCCAAACTAGTGTAACATAACAGGAAATATTGCTAAAAAACATCACACTCACCTAGCTAAATCAAACTACCTTAAAATACATGGGAATGACTTAATTTGTTTAGCATCTAAATGTCTAAAAGAGTTGACTCAAGGATAGGTGCCAACAATGGTGTAGAAAAAATCCCAAAAACCTAGGCACTTTAGCCTAGAAGGACTCACACCACTCCTTCAAAACCTATATGATCAATAAATGATAGTGGTATGACTGACAAACATAGATAAATTTACCTACAAGAATGGTATGGCTAGGGCATAAATGGAGTGTTATGACCAAAAATGGTCTTCTTTGGTCACCCTCCAAGGAACTTCAAAAATCATCATCAAAAACCTCAACAAATCCACACAAGACGATTACCAATCAAAACCCAAAAATTTACAATCAAACATATTGAAGATCTTTATTTTTGGAAATCCCAAAATCTAAAACACAATCAACACAATGTTGATCTCTGAAATAAGACCACTCAATCTAGCTAGGAATTATCTCTCAAATCTGAAACACAATAAGCACAATGGTGATCTCTAAAATAAGACCACTCAATCTAGCTAGGGATTATCTCTCAAATCTAAAACTAGAAATCAAATGAGGGTTTTCATCCTCAAATGATTTTAGGAAGAACACGTAGGTTTAATCTTGCAACATAATAATAAGAGAAAACTTCATCATCCAACAATGAGCCCTCAACCTCCTTTTATAACTTTTTGAAGAAATAGAATATTACTTTTTTCCTTTTTTGCTCCAAAAATCCTTTTATAAAATAAATAATTAACTTTATGGAGCACTTTTCACCTTTTTTAGGAATAATAATGTTTTATCACGAATAAAGTCTCTTTTCTGAGGCATCCATTAGAAATAACTTTTCAACATCTTTAAAATGAGTTATTACTTGATTAGTTGCCCCTTTTCATATTTCCAACATTACACAACTTAAGTGAAATATTAATTAAATAACTCAATAATATAACCAAGTTACAAAAAGCACCCAAACAAAATAATTTTGCAATTTCGATCATACCAAAGTGATATTGAAGACTAGGGACGATGATTGGAGGCAACTAGGTGATTTTCTAAAAATAGCCTACTCCTCCAAGAAGTTTGGAGAGCATCCAAATGGTCAAAAATTAATTTTGAAAGCATCAAATGGCTCCAACTAGCCAAATGAACTCAAACCCAAGAATAATTGTTATGCACGACTGATCAAATGCTTCTCCAATAATGTTGAAGTTCTCCCTAACTAACCATTTAGCCTCCAAAAAACTCTAAAACTAGCTAAATATGCACGAATTGGATAATCACCAAAAAGGGATATTATAGTTATCCCTCCCTAAGATAGCTTATCCTTAAGAATTCACAACTAAATCTTGATTGATCTTAGATAGACCCAAAGAAATTGTAGGATCCCAAATAAATCTAAAGAATGTTGTCCCATGATTTCACTACTTTATACTGATGCAACTGAAGATTTCTAAACTAGCATTATTGGTTTCCATGTGAAGCAATATACCAATCTCACAAATTCCTATATCCCAAATCATTATATCATCAAATAATTTGGAGGTGAGAGAATGAGAATACCTTAACCAGTCATCCACATCAAAATTAATGTTGTGGGCAAAAATATGAATTTTTCCTCTATGAAAGAACATAAATCAACTTGTGTGCAATTTGAAAACAAATTTTTATAGTTATAAGTCACTTAATTTTATACCCCAAACAAGCTTATGATGACTATAGTATTCAATTTTTTTTACTGAAACCACTTTCCAACATACTCCAATAGTCTAGTGATCCCAAAATATTCAATTTTGCAATTGATCAAACATAGAATAGCAACTCATAATGCGGTTTTATTAAAATCAGCAACCTAGAAGTAGGAAAACAACTGCATAAATGCAATCTCCTTGTAAGGAAATGAAAGGTGAGCATTTAAATGCTCAAAATTACCTTGGAAGAGGTTGAAACAGGCTTCCAAACAACCTCCAACTGATAGTTCCTCCATTCCTGACTGGAATGTTTTGCCATCCTACACAAATGTGAGCAAACCAAAGTATGAGGTTGTTGATCTACAACAAAAAATTAGATTCAAAACTAAAAATTTGAATTATTTAAATTTCCAAGGAGCATCTCTTGGGACACTATAACCTTCCAACATACTTTGTTGGTGACCTCTATCATGAATTTGAAGGAATGAAGCAACTCCATCGTGCTTGTGCTACACAACTTTATTGTTCATGTGTGCCTCATCAGAAGACCTCTTGGTGAAACTAAAGGAATTTTCTCCAAAAAGAATTCCTCTTATGAAAATCATCCAAGTGCATCAACAAATTACACCTTCAAGACACTAGGATATTTGTAACCATCATATAATATTACATCCATCTTGAACTCATCCTCCTACTTCCCATGGAGGATTGTGGCATCTTTAACTTCTTATTGCAACTAAACCATGAAAGCATCACCAACTAAGGGTCTAGGAGCAATTGATGTCTCCATATTCCATTTCAAAGAAGGATTAGCATATGTCAAATCAGCTCCTAATCTAAAAAGTGGCTTGTCAAATAAGTGGAAAATATGTTTAGACCCTTGTCTTACCATTTATTTATGTAAAACAAGTTTTGAACTTGCATTATCTATTGTTTCTAAAAATTCCAACAAGCTCAAAATCACTTTTTGGAAACCCCTCAAGGTTAAGCATGATGTAGTCTACATATTTTAACACATCCCATGTGGAAACTTATCTGCACCCTCACTTACACATTCTTTATCAGACAACCTTCCATGAGGATTACCAATCATAAAGTTAGGCACATCCTCATGATATGATCTCGAATCGTTAGCAAGTTGAAAATTCACTTTATCTCGTGTTTGGAAACTTCACCAGGATCTCATATCTTGGTATTGTCACTAGATGTTTCATCTTCCATCACAAAGAGTGGATTATCATAAGATGACTCTACACCCAATTCAAATAGAGGATTATCAAAAAAATTAAATCCATTCCTTTTCTCTTGCTAAAACCCATCTTGTTGATCCAAATTTGCACATGCAACTTCTAATTTCTTTGGGAAACCCTCTAAATCAAACTCCTCTTGAATAATATCAAGCTCATCAATTAATTGTTTGATTTCTTTAGTTGTTTGTTCATTCTCTTGCTCTCTGGAATTTTCTGTATCAATTAGCTGACCTTCTACCTCCATTAGTGTCATTTGAGTATTTTCTAACATGTCTTTTGTTGAATCAAACTCAAGAGCAAGCTCATCAACCTTTCTCATTTCTTCTTTGAATGCATTAATGGCCTCCTTTTCAAATAAATGATGGAATAATATTGATCTCTAATCAAGTGTAAGTACTATGGTTTCATTGTCTCCAAAGATTCTTTGATAAGTTGCATGTTTGAAGAAGTAACTCTACCCTCAACAACTTTTTGCATAAGGATTTCAAGGATCTTGTGAGTGGTTTCCAAACTTGTGAGGACTTGAATCTCTTTCTCATTGGTGACCAATAGTTAATTCTTTAATTCACATAAATTTCTAGCTCTTTATTCAACCAAGTGACTTAGTACTCCATGTAGCAAAGATTCTAAAATATCTTCATTTTTAGGAGCCATATGATCTTTAAATTCTACTTTCTCTTCACAATCCCTTTGATCAAAATTCATGGAAGCACCATAATCAAACAATGAGTCATTACTAAGTGTCGATTTGAAATATTCTAGAGCTTTGTCATACATTCTTCTTGATAAAAGACATCTTATTCTTCATAGGAAAGTTTAGAATGTTTTTCTCTCTCATATTTAGGCTCAAATTTAGAAATTTCAATTGTTGTATTCTCAAAATCAACAAGCTCTTTCATTATCACACTATCTTCTTTGGGATCATCAACATTTTGTTGGAATAAAGATGTGTTAGAAGTTACTAATTCATATTTATGTCTTATCAACAATTGTTGACTTAGAAAACTCCAAATCATGATACCCACCAAACATTGCACTATCAGGAAGACTCATGCACTCTTCTTCACTTGTGGATGCATCACTTGAATCTTCTTGTTTTATCTTCTTTTCAACCTCCTCTTCAATAGAAAATTCCTCAACTTCCTTCAACATTCCCACTTCTTTGTCTTTGCATTGGTGACTAGTTTCCTAAGGCTCCCTACATAGGAAGCAAATTTCTTCTTTTTTAAGGTCATTTTTGCTAGTTTCTTCATTTATTGCGGTTTTAGGATCCTCATAAGTTCTTCGATGTAGAGTATTTTTTCTTATATTCTTTTATACCCAGTTCCATATGTTTAGGTCCATCATTAGATTAAATAGTTCTTATATAAACTCAAACGTAGACTTATCAATTGTAGACATCTTTTCAACTCTATTCTAGCAACTATCAAAAAGTGGCACAAAAATGGACATGTAGGTGATGGTCATCAACATACATTTAAGAGATATGAAGCCACTAAAACTCTATCATGCAACTCAAAATTGCAATGTGTTATCTTAACCAACAAGCTGGCAAGATCACCAGCTTTGATACCACTATAATAACCACCCACAATTTTTTTTTTTAAATGTTAGCTTCAAAGTAAATGAAAGCATAACAACTTCATTTCCACTTTTTGATTAGCTAGATCCTAGATTGGATGAGGTAAGAACATACAATGTCAGGATTATAATTTATTGAAATACAACTTGTTGGAAAGAAGCATCAAGTGATAAGCCAGCCAAACCACTTATTTAGTGGGATGCAGAAACAATACAAGAAAGAAATCATCTGCTTATTTAGCGAGAATTACAAGGCACTTCCACTTTTTACTGGAAAATCTTATATAATGTTTGAGGACATTTAAACATTCTTCTTCCACTTTTCTACTGGTGAGTGATTACAATTTACCACTTATTCAATGGTGCAAGTATTGATAAATTGGAAAATTGAAACCTTAGGGCTTAACTAGGGTTAGTCACCTTTCACTAATATATCATTTAGAATTGTAGATTGGTTGCGATATGAGATTGACTTGCAACCTGAAAGGTGAGTCAACCAACCCCAGGATTTGAATTGTGGATTTTATAATGAAATGCAATGATATAACTGACTAATGATGCAAACATGCTATTCTAACGCAAAAACAATAAATCTGAGAAGTCACAGAAAAATTTAGAATTCAGAAACATATTTAGTAGATTTTTGTGCACCTGTGGTATGAATCTAGAGTTGATTTAGGAGGAACAAGTCACTTTAGGGCAACTATGTCCTAGTGACTGAAACCGGAATCTAATTTCACGATCCTCTAGAGCTTAGTTAGAGTCTTCTTTCTTCTAGGTTTCACTATTAGATCTTTGTCAGATGTTGAGATAATTGACTTTTCGTATGTTTTCAAGTTGTAGGGTTTGAATGCAACAATAAATAAATGATATTTAATCTTCCTCCAAACTTCTTCAGATCTGTAACTTGAAAATTCAAATAGAGAGGAAAGGCTGTGTCATATAGGGGCTTGTCTTAGTCAAACCTCGTGTTGGTGTTTCCACCTCCATAATGACAAAGTCAGTGATAAAGAGAGCTTATCCTTTTGAGGGATAGAGGTTGAATGAAAAATGAATGATGAATCAACAATGGGCTGTAACTCACCACCCAAATCTAATATTACTTGGAGGATTGAAGTCATACAAATCTCCTCAAGGCTTAATTGCAAATTAACTTGATGTGCTTGAAGACCTACACGTGTTAGTGCTCACAACAAAATGCATGCATAAACATAAAAAAACTCACATAAAACTTGATATGATGCTTTGATCTTGTAATAAATTTTCTCTTGAATGCTCTTGACTTGATAATGATTGCTTGATAGGGCTCGATCACCAATACCTCAAAATATTCCACTTCTAGTTTCTAGATAGTTTTCAAATGATGTAATGACTAGGTATTTATATGCAATTAATCTAATTTCCGAAAATTAAATCTTGATAGTCGACATTTGACATTTAAAATTCAAATAATAAAATGCAAATTCTGATATATTAAAATTTGGGGGGAAAATAGGGGGACTAAGTCGCCTAGGGAAACTTTATCTTGGTCCTATTTTGTGGAGTGTAAAGTGCCAAGAGAAAAACATTAAATGTTTGATTAAGTTTTACAAATGAGTTTTCTTAATAAATGTCCAAATGGGCCATGTAATGCATAATTTAGGACATTAGATATTCAATTAGGTCCAATTACTTAAGAGGGAGAAAAACGTAGTGTTAAATTGTCAAGGGTGAAATTTTATGATGCTACATTTAACCCCCACTTTAGTGAAAGTATGAGCTTATGCTCAAACTCACACTAAAGTAGAAAAATATGTCAAGAGGGGTTTGATTGTCCAAATGTTGAAGATATAGGATGTCAATGAATCTAGGGGAGTGCACAAGCCCCCAAGATTCAATATCCTATGACAAGACAACATAGGCACAAAGGAACACACATGTATGTAATGCAACAAGACAACACAAAACATATACAATTCCAAATACAAAATGCAAAATAAGGGTATGATAATCATAGACTATCAAGTTGTGTTATGCTAGGTCCATACCCAAGGTGTTCATGACTGATGCAAGAGCATCTGAGTGCACAGGCAATCCTTCACAACCAAAAACATTTAATTTTTATTTTTGTGTTTTGTTTTATTTTTGCTTGCAAGAACATATTTATTTAATATCCAACTCCTCCAACACAGTAATGTCGGATTGTGAAAAAACAATTGATTAATTGATTCAATTAAGAATTATTTTTAAAAAATTTGAAATTTTTGAATTTTCCAAAAATACAAATTGTTGGGATTAAGGTGTCTCAACCTTAGAGTCCTAACATGATTAATTTTAATGTATTATTGTATTTATTTGTATTATTTAATTTCCTACAATGGAATGTCATCAATTGGAACCCATCAGCTTGGTGGCATCCCTGTTGGAGGTGACTGGATGACACATCATTATCCCAAGTGGAGGTAGGTATCCCAATTTAGAATATTGGACCTATGACAATTATGAAAGATTATGATAGATTCTATGATGCATTAGAAGGCACCTTTGTGTATGGAGAAAGTTGGCGCCCAAGTTGGGTTATGACAGGTTGTAAGAGAATTAGATAGTCTTAGTCAGTTATGACAGATTCTCTTATAGCTATAAGTGTTGTCAGTTAGATTCTATGACAACTGTAAGATGTGTAAGGCATCTATCATAACCTATTTTTAGTATATGGATTAGGATGCCTCTCTCCTTCTATATGCTTCTCTTAGCTTGCATCTCTCTCTATATTGGATGTTTTACATTGTAGAATGCATAATTTGTTTGCAAGTAACAAAGTGCTATCGGATTCACTCCAGAATATGTGTTTGTTTTGAAACACTTGTTGAAGAAGCTTTATACTTGGAGCTACATAGTATTCACTATTTCATATAATACATAAGTACTATGCTTTTGGAGGGTGTGGTATTTTTACCTGAAAGGGTTTTCCCCATGTATATCTGGTGTTATTAATTTATGTGTACTTGTTGTCCTATCTTCTTCTTTCTATGTGATTCTCTTTTTGTAACTGTATAGGTTATTAGTAAAAAATATTTTGTATCTCTCCCCTACTTAGATTAGTGTAGGAATTTGTTTTCGCTCACCCAGATTCCTTTCAGTTGGTATTAAAGCTTGGCCAACCTTGATTCCTTTGTTGGGTTAGAAAGGTTTTTTGAGTTGATCTTTGTTTCAGTGGGAGTTTTGCATAAGTGTATTTTATGACCTTGTTGCAAGAAATAGATGGTAGGCACATCCAAAATAATTAAGATGGAGAAGTTTAATGGTGAAAACTTTAAACTTTGGAAGACAAAAAATGGAGGATATGCTTGTAGACAAATATTTGTGGGCTTCCATATCCAGAACCAAACTAGCTACAACAACCTGGGTAGATTGGGATTTGTTGGATCAGAAATCCAAGGGTATGATAAGACTTTGTTTGGTTGATTTCATTCTCTTGAATGTCCACGAAGAGAAAATTGCAAAAGACCTTCGGAAGAAACTTGAAGACGTTTATCAGGCTAAATCCCTAGTGAACAAGTTGTTCTTGATAAAGAAAATGTATTCCCTGAAGATGGAAGATGGAGGATCTGTGGTAGATCATTTAAGTGCATTTAACATGTTGATTGCTCAATTAGGTTCCATTAGAGACAAGATTGATGAACAATACCATTGCATGATCCTATTGTGTTCTTTTCCAAACTCGTGTGATCACATGGTGATGGCTATTGGAAGCATAACAACCACTTTCAAGATGGATGAGGTAGTTGCTTCATTGTTATCTAAAGAGATACATAGATAGTCTTTCAATATGGCCAAGGAGGGCCTTATTGTTTGTGGTAGACCAAAGGAAAAAGGTAAGAAGAAAGAAAAGAAGTCTAAGTCAAAGTATTTGGGGAGATCTAAGTCTCTTGGTAAGAAGTCCAAGGTGAAATGTTGGAACTATGACAAAACTGGTCATTTTCGGAAAGACTGTAAGGAGGAGCAGAAGAAGAAAAATAAATCATTCTTCAATTCTGAATCTGATAAATTTTCTCAAGATGAAGTAGAAACATTTTTTGCAGCCTTGGCAACCCATGCATCGAAAGATGTGTGGTTGATAGACTTGAGTGCTTCTTTCCACATGACTTCTCATAGAGGATGGTTCTCGAAGTATGAGGAGTATGATGGTGGTAAGGTGTATCTGGGTGACGATTCTCACCTGAATATCATTGGTCATGGAAGAGTCAAATCATATTTCCTGATGGAAGAGTGAAGCAGATTGATGGTGTCCTACACATCTTGGGTTTGGCAGAAAATTTGATTTCTATGAGTAAATTGAATGATTCAGGAGTGCAAGTTTTTTTCTCTGGTGGAGGATGCAAGATGTCGAGAGGAGCTATGGTGTTGGCTAAGGGTGTTTTAGTTGGCACTTTGTACAAGTTAGATGCATGCACAATTCAGTGCAATATTTCTTTTGACATACTGAAGAATAGACCTTTGGATTCTTCATCCTCACCATCAGATCATGTAGAGAAGAAGTTTGTTGTAGGTACATCCGATGGTCATGCATTTTGGGTACCTAAGGATTTTCATTCCATGGACATGAAGCTTCTCATAGAGAAGACAATTTTATGGCACCAACCACTTGGTCACATTTGTGATAAGGATCTTAGAACCTTGAAAAATAAGATCCTTGTTGAAGGCCTTAAATATTGTAATCTTGAGTTAAACTTTTGCGAATATTGTGTTTATGGAAAACAATACCATGTTTCTTTTTACTCTAGTTCTCACAAGTCTTCTAGGGATTTGGATTATGTTCATTCAAATGTGTTTGGTCCTGTGAATGTTCCTTTGTCATCAAAATCTGTATATTTTGTTTCTTTCATATATGATTATAGTAAAGGACATTTATTTATTTTCTCATAAGTAAAGTTGAAGCCTTTAGTCAATTTAAGGAGTTCAAGGCCTTGGTATAAAATCAAACTAGCAAAAATATTACATGTTTGAGGATTGACAATGGTGGTGAGTTTTGTTTCGTAGAGTTTGACAAGTTTTGTAAAGAGCAAGAGATTGAGAGACATAAGACAACTCCATACACCCCACAACAAAATGGAGTTGCAGAGAGGATGAATAGGATGTTGATGGAGAGGACTAGGAGTATGTTGAGTGGTGTTGGCCTTGAGCCAAATTGGTAGCCACTGTATGTTATTTGATCAACAAATCTTCTACATTGGCACTTGTTGGAAAGACACCCATGGAGGCATGGTCTGGTAAAAATCCTTCGATGAGACACAAAGTATTTGGTTGTGAATCTTATGCTCATGTTCTGATTGAGAAGAGGTCAAAGTTGGAGAACAAGGCAGTTAAGTGTATCTTCATAAGCTATGGTGTCATTGTGAAGGGGTACAAGCTTTGGGATCTAGAGGTTCAAAAGGTTCTCTATAGCAGAAGTGTAATTTTCAGCGAGATGAAACCTTCCACTTTGAGTTGTAGCCAGAGAAAGAGGAGAAACAAAAGGAGGAGGTAGTTTAGATTCCACTTACTCCAATGAAATATGAACTACACACTCCTATTGGACTTGATGATGAGGAGAGCTCGAGTAGCTTTGAAAGTTCTGAAGAAGAAGAACCTCAACCTCAGACTTTGAGGAGGTCTACATGAATTAGGTGGAAACTGGAAAGGTTTGGTTATTCATTATTGGATTCTAGATGCATTTTTTCTTTGATTGCTAACATTGATGAGTCTAGGAATGTTAGAGAGGCTATGGGTATGAGTGATGTAGATTCTTGGATGAAAGCCATGGATGAGGAGATGGCAGCATTAAAGAAAAATAAGGCTTGGGATCTAGTACCTTTGCTTGTTGGACACAAACCTATTGGTTGTAAATGGGTGTTCAAGAAAAAGTGTGGTCCCGATGGTAGTGTTGAGAAGCATAAGGCACAGTTGGTCACTAAGGGGTTTTCTTAGGTGGAGGGAATTGATTATGGTGAGATATTCTCTCTTGTTGTAAAGTTGACATCTATTTAGTTCCTGTTATCACTTGCAACAATGTATGATTTAGTAGTGGAACAGATGGATGCAAAGACATATTCCTTCATGGTGACTTGGAGGAAGATAATTACATGTCACAGCTAGAGCATTTCATTGAAAAAGAAAGAAAATTTGGTTTGAAAACTGAAGAAGTCTTTATATGGTTTGAAACAATCTCCTAGAATGTGGTATCAAAAGTTTGATACCTATGTGTTGTCATTGGGATTTTTGAGATCTAAATCTGACCATTGTGTGTATTATAAATCTAATAATGGCCACATTCTCATTATTATTTTATATGTAGATGATATGTTGTTTATTGGGAATGGTAAAAGTATGATTTTAGATTTGAAGTTTTAGTTGTCAACACAGTTTGAGATGAAAGACCTAGGTGCAACTAGGTACATTATGGAAATGGAGATCACAAGAGACAAAGCTAACAAAAAGCTTTGTTTAAGCCAGAGCAAGTATGTGAACTCAGTGTTCGAGAGATTCAACATGGAAAATTGTAGACAGTTAGTTGTTCTTGTGATGTAGGGGATGAAGCTTTCTATGAATGATTGTCCAAAATATCCTACTAAGATGGAGGGCATGACTAGAGTACCATATGCTAGTGTTGTTGGTAGTTTGATGTATTCCATGGTGTGTAAGAGACTAGACATTTCTAAAGTAGTGGAAGTCCTTAGTCATTTTATGGCTAATCTTGAATGGATACACTGGGATGCAGTTAAGAGAGTGTTCAGATATTTATGGTGTACTTTCGAGTATGCCTTGTGTTTTCATGGTCATCCTACTAGACCTCAACATTCTATGAGTATTCATGGATATGTGGATTCAAACTAGGCAAGTGGCATTAACAACAAAAGATCCACCAATGGTTATGTGTTTATGATGTTTGGTGGTGCTATTAGTTGGATGAGTAAGCGATAGGCTGTAGTATCTTTATCCACGATAGAAGCAGAGTACATGGTAGCCACTCATGCTTGTAAGGAAGCCATTTGGCTCAAGAGGTTGTGTTCTGATATTGGTTTAGATGTAGGACATATTACTATTTTTTACGACAATCAAAGTGCAACTTTCTTAGCAAAGAATCCTACCTTCCATGCCAAAACAAAGTACATCGATGTTCAGTATCATTTTTTTCGTGATATGGTAGAAGATGGCAAGGTGAATTTGGAAAAGGCTGACACTTTAGCAAATATTGTAGATACACTAACAAAACTAGTGAGCACAGATAAGTTCAGATGGTGTTTCAATTCCTTAGGCCTTAGGGCCTTGAGCAGATGATTTCATCTCTCTCGGCAGGTCTTCGATAAGTGGGAGAATGTTGGGATTAAGGTGTCTCAACCTTAGAACCCTAACATGATTAATTTCAATGTATTATTGTATTTATTTGTATTATTTAATTTCCTACAATGTCATGTCATCAATTGGGAACCCACTGGCTTGGTGGCATCCCCATTGGAGGTGACTATATGATACACCATCATCCCAAGTGGAGATAGGCATCCCACTTTGGAATCTTGGACTTGTGATACTTATGAAAACTTATGATAGATTCTATAACACATCATAAGGAATCTTTTTGCATGGAGAAAGTTGGCACCCAAGTTGGGTTATGAAAAGTTGTAAGAGAATCAAATATTCTTGGTTAGTCATGATAGATTTACTTACAATTGTAAGTGTTGTCAGTTATGACAGATTCTGTGATAGTTGTAAGATGTGTAAGGCATCTATCATAACCTATTTTTAGCATATGGTTTTGGACACCCCTCTCCTTCTAGATGCTTCTCTTAGATTTCATCTCTATATATATTGGATGCCTTGCATTGTAGAATGCATAGTTTGTTTGTAGGTAACAAAGTGTTGTCGGATTTACTCCAGAATAGGTGTTTGTTTCAAAACACTTGTTGAAGAAGCTTTGTACTTGGAGCTGCATTGTATTCACTATTTCATATAATAAATAAGTACTATGATTTTTGAGGGTGGGGGTTTTTACCAAAAAGGTTTTTCCCCACGTATATCTTGGGTTATTTGTTTATGTGTACTTGTCCTAACTTCTTCTTTCTATGTGATTCTCTTTTTGTAACTGTATAAGGCGTCAATATAATTTTTTTGTAACTCTCCCCTACTTAGATTAGTGTAGGAAGCTATTTCCACTTACTCAGATGCCTTTCAAAAATCCCATGTCGAAGCCTGTGAGTGGATATTTACTGTAAATGTAACTCCATTCAAAATTCTAAAATTGCATTTTCTGGAAGAAATGGGGTGTTGGGCATTGAGGGAGTGGAGAGAGTGGGTTGAGAGGTGGGAAGGAAATTTTTGAATTTCCATTGAAAGCACATGCTAGGAAAAGGAAACCCATGCCTAGGAAGGAGTAATGAGCATTCTAGAAGTTTGACTGTAGAGTAGAGGAAAAGCCACACCCAAGTTGCCTGGGAAGTTTTGACATGAAGAAAAAATGAGGAGAATGTGAGATAATGGAGGTTGAATGGAAAGGAGGCAGGATTTGGTGGCATATGAAGTGTATTGTAGGTGTTTTTTGTTGTTCAATGGAGTTATGATCAGATTTTGGCTTGCCTACAAATGATTTTTTAGAACATTTGAAGTTTGTGTTTGATTGCTTATAGATTGTGTTGCAAGATAGTTTGGCTATTATTGGAGCCATTGATTCTCATTGTTGTTGCAGGCTCTTTGATTTGAATTAATAAATTCAAAATTCATATTTTTTTATGGTCCATTTTGTGCATTCAAAAAATTAGAGGTGAATTATCTACAACAATTGACAATCTTGTGGATTCTCAATTGTTGAGCTGCACCATTTGGTATCAAAGTGGGTTGAGGAAGAAGAAAAGAATCCATGGCACACAAAGGACATGGGAGAGGGAAAGCACCATGAGGAGAAGATAATACCATTGTTATGGCGATGTTGAGAAGAATAACAACACACCTGGAGGTCACATAAACCTCGCAACAAAGAGGGATTCATATAGAGGATGTTAGTGAAGAAGAGGAAGAAGTTGTAGAAGTGGAAAGAGGAGATGCATAGGAAGAGAGATTCCTACAAGTGCTATCCAAGTTGGGTAGTAAGCCAAGGATGGACCCATCAAGATACAGTGGAAGCCTAAATCCAGAAGAACTCATTGATTGGATTGCGGATATGGAAAAGTATTTCAACTCAGAATCCACCGAAGACAATATGAAGGTGAAGTATGCTTGCACGAGGTTGAAAGGGCATGCATCCCTATGGTGGGATCAAGTGCATATTGAAAGACAGAGGAGAGGAAAATAAAATATTAAATCATGGGAGAAGATGGTTATAAAGTTGAAGGCTAAATTATTGAATGTAAACTATCACATTAATTTGTTAAAGAAACTTCAAAATCTAAAATAGAGAGATTTTAATGTCATGGAGTACACGAAAGAATTCTACAAATTGGGAATTTGTGTTGGACACCATGAAGATGGTGAAGAATAGGTTGAAAGGTATGTGAATGGGTTATAGAATTCTATCCAAGATGAGTTTAGTATGGTGATGATAAGAATAGTGTAGGAAGCTTACCAATATGCCCTCAAGGCAGAGGAAAAGTTGACAAGCAGGCAACAAAGTAATTCCAGGAGTAGAGGAGAAAATTTAAGAGGTAGAGAACAAAAAATAGTGGAAGAGGACATCCAATAAAGGAAGGAGAGGCAAGCTGGTCTTAAATGAATTATGGCTCAAATGTGAGAGGAAGAGGAGATTCCTTTAGAGGAAGGGGAGATTATGGAAGAGGAAGAGGATTTTATGGAGTTTGATTCAATTGTGGAGAGGCTGGTCATAGGGCATTTGAATTCCCTCAAGTGCAATAAGAGGATGGGAAGAGTAAGACTGGGAGAATGTTTACCAAAATGGCTGAAGAAGAAAATGAAATAGTAGACCCAAAGGATGGAGAGGCTCTTAACACTAAGTAGAGTGCTCTTAAAGCCATAAAAGGAGTAGTAAGAAACTGTATAGAGGAGGAGTTTATTCAAAACCATTTGCAAAGTGAGAAGAAAGTGTTGCATTGTTATTGTAGAAACCGTTAGCATAGATAATTTGGTATCTCAAGAAATGGTGGAGAAAATAATTTTGGAGAAATCAAAACATCCAAACCCCTACAAGGTCAAGTGGTTGCAAAAGGGCCATCAAATTTTGGTGAATGAACAATGTCTGGTAAGTTTTTAGATTGGTAATTATAGAGATGAGATTATTTGTGATGTGATTCCTATGGATGCTTGTCATATTATTTTGGGTAGACCATGGAAGTATGATAGGAAGGCCATATATGATGGTGAAGCAAACACTTACACAATAACCAAAGATGCAAAGAAATATGTTATGACACCAGTGAAAGAGAAACATAAGGAAGTGGGCAGTGATACTAAAGTATGTGTAATCCTAGAAAAACAACTTCTAAAAGAGATACCAATGGAAAAGATGTGTTATGTCTTGGTTTCTCGTCCAAAAGAAGTTGAGATGGTGGAAGAAGAGAAGAAAATACCCATGGAGATCAAAGATATGGTGAAGGATGAAGCACATAATCCATTCCTTAGTAAGTTTGCAAGTGTTTTAGATGAAACTTTGTATCATTTGAAACATGTTAGAGATATTTTACAATGGTTAAAGGAAGAGAAGTTGTTGGATGACTTTAAGAAATTTAATTTTATGAAAGAGAAGTCACAAAAAAGCACCAAGAGACACAAGGAGCATGCTGATTTTAGAAGGAGAAGACAATAATTCAGGAGGAAGACTTGATTTTAGTTCATCGACAAAGGAGAGGTTTTCGAAAGGAAAAAGTGGGAAAAGTGGGAGTATTTTAGATTTCCATGACACAACACGAAGGGTACAACAACTACCAGAAAGGAAGAATAAGGAAATTGGTAAAGTGATGAATTCAAGAACAATCAAGAAGACACCAAGCAAAGAAAACAAGGAATATTTGATTAGACAAAAATGAAGGAATATGGAAGGGGAAACATGGGTTTAGAAACACAAAAATAGATGAATTGTTATGAGCTCCCACTCGTGAAACATTCTTTCTTACCTGATATGTTTGATGCAGGAGCATCTGGGTGCACAGACAATCCTGCACACCCAAAACATTTTTATTTTTTATTTTTTATGTTTTGTTTTAATTTTTCCTTGCAAGCACATCTTTATTTAATCTCGAACTCCTCCAACACAGTAAGGTTTGATGTTGGATTGTGAAAAATCAATTGATTAATTGATTCACTTAAGAATTGTTTTTAAAATGTTAAATTTTGTGAATTTTCCAAAAAGGAAAATCCCATTCCCAAGCATATGAGTGGGCATTTATTGTAAATTGTAACTCCATTCAAAATTCTAAAATTGCATTTTGTGGAAGAAATGGGATGATGGGAATTGAGGGAGTGGAGAAAGTGGGTTGAGAGGTAGGAAGGCAATTTTTGAATTGACATTGAAAGGACATGCCAGGAAGAGGAAACCCACACCCAGGAAGGAGTAATGAGCATTTTGGAAGTTTGACTATAGATGAGAGGAATGGCCACGCCCAAGTTACCTGGGAAGTTTTGATAGGAAGAAAAAGTGAGGAGAATGTGAGATGATGGAGATTGAATGGAAGGAGGGAGGATTTGATGGCATATGAAGTGTGTTGCAGGTGCTTTTTGTTGTTCAAGGGAGTTATGATCATATTTTGGCTTGCTTGTAAATGATTTTTTAGAACTTTTGAAGTTTTTGTTTGATTATCTATAGATTGTGTTTTAGGAGTGGCATAGTTTGGATATTGTTGGAGCTATTGATTCTCATTATTGTTGTAGGCTCTTTGATTTGAATTAATAAACTCCAAATTCATATTTATTGTGTTCCTCTTAGTGCATTCAAAAAATCAAAGGTGAATTTGTTGCAACAATTGAAAATCCTGTGGATTCTCAATTATGGAGTTGCACTAATGACTCACGAGATAACAAAGTTAGATATTTGTTAGGTGAATCATGAAAAAAAGGCACCATGGGCTAGTGAAGTATGATATTCACTAGGCGATCCTTTGAAAGACAATACCAAAATGAGAAACACACAAGAACTAGTGAGGATGGATTTTCACTAGGTGTGTACCCATGTCAACCATACCAAGAATTTTACTCCCTATTAATTTTGATAAGGTGCTACACAAATTATCAAAATGATATGCCCAGGCATCACTAAGTCCAATGCGTGTGAACAAAGTGAAGGACATGATGGAATGTATGCCCCCACCTTAAAGTAATTGTAAAACAACATGTTGTGAGCAATTGCTTTAAGGTATAAAATAATAAATGTCATGTGATGAGGTCATGAGAGCTTATTTGGAAAATCCCCATGCTAATGATATGTTTCCAAATAAATATCTAATGAATAGGGTTTTCCCCCAATGTAATTCAATAAACAAAAGATGATCACATGAGGGATCCACAGATTCGGGGCTAGTATACATCTTTACTACAGTAATATAAGCAAGCTTGACATTGACATCATTCCCATAGATACTTGTGGAACTATGAACACAATGTAAGAATGGCACATAGAGAGAACAAACAAGTTTTTGGGTCAACATGAAAGAGACCTAAATGTCTCAATGCCTTGCATCGTCCCTGAAATGAAAACACAAGACAACAACCAAGAACAAAGTTCACAACATAAAGAATAATGGAGATACAAATAGTTGAATGTCACAATAGATTTGTTTCCTTTGTATCCTTGCACCAAAAAGGATCCTCCAAAGAAAACTCAAAAAAAAAAAACACGCCAAGCAACACAACATGGGAAATCGCATCACGTGCAAGAAAACACGAATAACACACAAAGCAAGACAAAAAGGTACTACACATGCAAGCTAATCTAAAGCAAATTGTCTGCATCCCAATCTTGATAATCATATATAGAAGGAAACAAATAGCCAAAGGGACTATAGCCAATGTCATATTAGGAGCATCACCAAGCTCAACACGTGATGAGTCACTCTCGTAAGGAGGATCATCATGGTTTCTCACATCTAAATCCACAAACTTGGAAAACAACAAAGATAACTCACTATGCACTTGTTCATCAATTTTGTTATCCTCATCATCTAAATTTATCACCATGCGTGGTTTAATGACAATGCCAGTTATATGTTCTTGTTTCATTTCTTGTTTTTGTTGAGTCATGTAAGGTGCATTTTCATGTTTTGGTTCATCATGTATTGTTTGGATAGGTGTTTGATCATTGGGTAATTTTTTTATTTTTTTCATTCAACTGACGAGTGATGGAACAGTGTCTATGCCTACACTCAACATTTTTATTTCTTCTTGTACGGTTTTCAATTTATGAAGGTGTAAGGGTAGGTTTCTTGACCATCGGTCTCTTTTCTTCCCTTAGGGGAGGAACTGAAGGGACCATTGGGGGTTAGGAAACCATTGTCTCCTTAGGTCTATAAACTTGTTTTACTTTCAGAGGGACAAAGGTAATCATTTGAATGTCTCTTGGTCTTTTATATGATAAAGGTGGAGGAAGTACAACATATATACCTTGTTTATTTGGAAGAGTAATTGCTTTAGCCATGGGTTCATCCATGACTTGTGGGGTGGGAGTAACCACCATAGATCAATTATTCTCAGGAATATTTCTAAGGGATAATTCCGTTATGCACTTTTCGTTAAACTTTTGATATGATCAGAAAAAGAAATCACAAGGCTTAATTGGTTCCATGGGTTGAGGCCAAAAATAATCTAGTGAAATTTTTTCATGGGAAACCAAAGGTTTAAACCCACTATGATGAATTGTATATATTTGATTTTTAAATGGGAACTTTATGCACTTGTAGATAATCAACAGGACGACATTCATGGAGAAAAGCCATGGATAGCCTAGCTTCACACATAATTGGTTTGAAATTGGGATGATGGTGAAGGATACGTCTAGTTGTTTTGGTCCCACCTTGAGTGGTAGAATTATTGAACTAATCATCAGGCGAGCGAAACCATCATGACTTTTTAAGCATTCTTTCGATTATTCATGAGAATCTTGATAAAAATTTCATGCATAAACAAGAATTCCTCAGTGATCACATTCTCCAAACATGAGGGATGAATGAGTATCCCTGGTGTAGGTTTGCCATTAATACGTCCAACTATATAAAGAGGACCATCTGGAACATGTATAGATGTGTCAATGTGTGTGTATGATTTGGCATTGTATTTATTTCCTTTATCAATAATATCGACCAAATAAACATGATTAGAATCAATGAGGTCTTACACTTGATATTTAAGATGCATACATCATTCCGTATCATGTTTAGGTGTACGATGATATGAACCAAATTCCTTTGGATTAAAATTTGGAGATATAGGTTTTGTTGTATCCATGGGTCTAATTGAAGGCAATTGGATTAAGTTCTTGCTCAACAGTTGTAACATGATTGAATGAAGGGAGTCAGAAAATTGGGTAAATTGTCTATCTTTTGGCCTAAACTGATAAGGAGTTGAACTTATGGCTACAACTTGTGGCTCAATGTGGTTAGTTGTTTGAGGTGTGTTTATCTTGATAAAGTTCTTGTTTTGCTTCTTAAATGGTTGATAATTGTTTTGGGGTATAGATTTAGATTGCTCAATAGGAGTCGATGAAGATGTTCTTGCATACTAACTAACCAATATATGATAGTCATAAAGAGTCATACACAAATGTGTAAAGAATGGATACTTCATTAGCAATATCTTATCCCTAATGATGGGTTGCAAATTTCCTATGAATACCCTCTAAACATCAACATGAAGAAGAGTATAGTTGATTTGTGAGTAAAGTAACTAATATCGCCCTATGAAGTCTATTACCTTTTCATGTTTCCCTTGTTTGAAATGCACTAAATTAGTTAGCATGATTTGAGGTCCAATGTTCACTTCAAAATGTTGAAGAAATGCATCAACCAATTCATTGAATGAATTTACGAATTTGTTTGGCAATGAACAAAACCATTCCAAGGCTATATCTTTCAATGATCTAGGAAAGAGTTTAGCTAGGAGCTTATCTTCAAAGATGAAGTCACTACATAATGTTGTATAAGCTAATAAATGACTATTAGGATAGATCCTTTACCATTATACTTCTCAAATATGGGAATTTTTGTGTTTTGAGGCAAGGGTGTTTTCAAGATTCCAATTGACAATGGGCTCCTTTTAAAATATTGTGGTAGTTTTCCATTTTGAGCTTGGTTCAATATGGAGATTTGTTGTTGCAATGATGTTACGTTTTGCAAGAGTTGGTTTATAACTAAGTCATTGTTTGAAATGTTTTGAGAAATTGGCGAATATGGTGGGATTATGTAAGTGCTTGGTGGACTACTATGTTGCAAATTTATGAGAGGTGACAAATATGGAGGTGCTACATGCGATGTCAATCAAAAAACTATAAGGATTCCCATTGGAAAGCCCCAAGCTTGGAGTTATGCCATTGGTGTGTTGTATCATTGAATATACGATTATAGACACTGAAAAATGTCCTAAGTCTGCGAGCATCATTTTTCTTGGTCGTCATCCTCTGATAATTAAATAATTTTAATTATTTGATTAACCTTGAACATATTCTAATATTAATTAAATAATTTTTAATTATTTAATTAATTCACTTCCTAATCTTTAGTCTATCCTGATCGATTAAATAAATTTAATCGCATCGCCAACATCCCCTTCTTCAATAATTAAATAAAATATTATTTATTTAATTATTTGTCTTTCATCATTCGTATATAGTTAAATAATAATTATTAATTATTTATCTATTCATTTGTCTTTTAATTTTTCTATAGTTAAATAATTATCAAAATTATTTAATTATCCCTTGTCATTTTCTCCCCCATTAAATAATTAATCTAAGTTAATTATTTAACGTCTCTTTTCCATTTTCTCTTATTTAATTAAAATGGTTGAATAATCATTTTAATTAAATGCCCATTTCTTCTTTTTCTCAAATAAATAATTTGAATGAATTATTTATTTTCCACGTGGTCAAATATCCCTTTCTCATGAATTAATTATTTTCTTATTTTTAATTCATCTATCTCCTCCACTTGCTCATTAATCTTTGTCATAGCCGTCTCTATCATAGTCGTCTTTGTCATAGCCGTCAGTGTCATAACCATCAATAACCCTCCCATGAATAGAATATTCTTGGTGCATCAATCCTCCATTGTCGATCTTGGCATCTTTCTAGAAGTTTAAACCTGTTCGTCCGTTTGAATGGTTGTTTATAAAAGCAAGTTTTCTCCTCCATTTTTGCCTTAACAACCATTTTATCTCCAACTTTCTACTTACAATTTGCAAGTTATTGCACAATTTCTACTTCAAATCTAAGGGCAAAGTTTGTAAAAGGAGAAATAGGAGAGAAAAGAGAAGGAATCAACTGCAATGGGGAGTGCTTTATTTTGTTTGCTTTCATTTTGATTGTTCTCTTTGCTTGTATTCTCTTGTTTTAGATGAGGTTTTTAGCTTAGAAGTGTTGTGGCTGTCACTTTATCTAGGCTAGAGTGTTTTCCCCCATCTTACATTGGTGAAACCAACGTGAATTTTTTTTTTTGCAAGATCTCGTACGACTTTCTTTCTATTTTGCAGATTTCCAATATGAAACAACACATTTGCTTGAAACAGCGATGCATTTGACAAGAAATGATGCATTTACTGAAAAGAATGACGCATCTATGGAAGGAAATAATGGGCGGAAAATTTGAATTCAAAATCGTGACACAATCGTTCTGGTGTAACACAACACAATGACACATTTGCTGAAAAGAACGACGCAATTGTATGTCTGGTATAAACTTTCAGTTTTCAGTTTGTTTTCAATTTTTCTTTTGCGTTTTTCGAGTAGAGTAGGGTTTTTGGTTGCTAACTCTCTATTTTTAGCATGTGGATTTGGATTGGAGCTCCCAAAAAAAAATTGTTTCTTTTGAAACAACAAAAAAATTGAGCTCTTTTATTTCAGTTTTAAGCAATTTCTCTTTTGTTTGTTTTCCACAAATTGCATCAGGATCATAAGGCTAAAAATAATCTGCATTTTTCACTCATAAGGTTTAAATAGAACAATAATCTGCATATTTCACTCATGGGCATTAAAATGAACATGCATAAAACGTCATTGGTTTAAAATTTACAAGTGTCTTCAAATAATAAGCACGGGTTAAAATCAACAAGCGTCCTTCATGTTTGGTGATTTGCAACTATCTTAGAAAGTGCATATGCTCTCCTCTCGCACCATCTGACGATCTTGAGTGACCAAAAGAACCTCTTTGGAATTTATATAATCACACAACATATTTGGATTTGGTGCTTAAAATGAACCCCATGTGAGTGTGAGGCAAAGGCATGAAAATATGCCCTCTCCTTGTGCTTCGTGTGATCTGGGATGATCAGAAAATAAGTGTACTTCCTCGCTACTGTTTACCTTTTATTAGAGGGCCTACCACCCTACTTCGAAAGGTAGGAATGACCCAAGTGGTAACAAAGCTAAGGAAAAGCTCTTCCAAGCCACTATAAATAAATGTGCTTCTTGACGAAAGTCAGTTAGCAATGGGTGTGGATGTGTCATACTAACAAGTGCCACCCTCAGTAGCCCCGTGAGCTACGTGAAAATCCTTCCTTAGGGAAGGGACTGGGAGGCCTCTTGACTCACCATATTCTTGAGCTAATCTTGCCGCGTGTATGGCTACTTTGAACGAATGCCCTTACTAAGAGTCAATTTGTGTTAGTTGCCAAAAAACCCTTTTATACGCTCGTTGATCGCAGAAGGTCAAACCTTTGAAGGTGCCCCATGTCTTCACTGAGCATGTGTAGAGATAGGAATTCCTCCTTGGGGGAATGAGACTTGGTGAGCCTGAGAAGTGAGTGTTGTGGAGGGGAGCCAGTGCCACAAAGTCTCTAGCTGTCCACCTTGTTCAAGTGGTTGGAGAAATCTAAGTGGGGATATCAACCCGTGGTTTCCTTGACAACCATAGGGCTTGTGCATTGTTGTCTATGTGTGTTTTACTTTTCAAACAAAGTCACATCCAAAACCAGACCAAAAACAAGTGCTTGATACTATTTTCTGTGTTTGCTAATAAGATTTCATCAAAAATAGTCAAAATCCACTCAAAAACTAGATCAGAAACCATCAAACCATCAAAAACAACATTCTGTGAACCAAAACTGTCAAAAATAGAGCTGCAACTGATACTTTGCACCACACTTGATAACTAGAAAATCACAATTGACATTCTGAACTACACCTGTAGAAAAGAGTCCCACAATTGATATACTGAGCCGCATCTAATAACTAGAAAACCACATCTATCTGCCTGAAACACATTTGTAGAAAATAGAGCCACAAGTGTCATACTGGACCGCATTTGTAGAAAACAAAGCCGCAATTGTTTGATAAACTAAAACTACCAAAATCCTTGTCCAAAATCTAATCAGCTCATTTTTTACAGTGACCGTGCCTGCTAAACTAGAGATTTTCAAGCCTTTACCAGTCATTTCCAACATTTCCATTTAGGGTTACCTCATATTTTAGGTTGCATCCTTACCTTGCATAACCAATATTAAACCTTAGGTTGCATCTCCCTTTTAAAATTTCAGACTTTGGAAGACCATTACGCTTTTGGAAAATCCTTAGTTGCATATTCTATTTGTCATTGACCTTAATCCATCATATTATCAACCTTTTTCACCTTTATCAAATTTGAGTCTTAAGCTTGCATCCTAGCCTTGACTCAACCTTTTCAACATCATCCTCTCGATTATCATAAAGGTCAATGACTCTTGGAATTGTTTCCTTGGACTTACATTAGCTTGATTGCCATCCTTTGTTTGAAACTTTAGGATTCCTTGCATTGACTTGACCTCATTTAGACTCATATTACATCCCTTTTATCATAAATTTTATCATCATCTTGCCAAACTTTGACCTATAATCTAGATTGCACTTTGCACCTTTATCCCAAAAATACAAAAAAAAAGTTCATTTTCACCTTAGCCTTAGCATCATATCATTATCACATAGTCAACCTTTCATATTATTTTTCATCCATTAGCCTCATTATCCTTGCATCCTTATACCCCAAAAATACAAAAAAACATAGCTTACTTTCATCTTAACCTTAGTTACACTAGTATCATTTAGTCACCTTGTCATCATCCTTGACCATTAATCAAACTTTAGCATCCTTTAATAACATTTATTAGCTCCATCCTTTGGTCATTATCATCCTTGCATAATCACATTACATCCTCATATTCAAAAATCCAAAAACATAGTTTAGTTTCATCACCATCTTGCATTATCCTTCAACTTGCAAAAGTCTCACATGGTTGAAACAAGGTCACAATCCAAAATAAAGGACATGGATTTTTCAAGTAACCCTTTTCATGACACTACCCTTGGAATAGATTCAAATAATTCTACACCTCCAAGAGACACACCACAAAGAGATCAAACCAACACATGGGAAAACCTAAACCTAGAAGAATTCAACAAACAATTGACTCCTGAAGAAATTGAAGAAGCTTATCAAGACCCAAAAGTTTTAAGCATAGTTGAGCAACTCATTGGTGCTAACCCTAACAGATTCTTCTACACACTAGCTAAAAAGGGTGCCAAATTACCTCAAGGCTTTCATGTATCAACTATTGTAGAAGAAGAAACTGAAAACCCATTTGCACTTGGCATGCCATCATCACAACAAATGACAAACATACCCCTTGGTACAACTACACACATGACTACCACTACCACACACATCCCAAGCACCTCAATAGTTGGAAACAAGGCAACCCATACCACTACACAAGGACAAAGTTTCACACTTGGAAGTTCCTAAAATTCCATGGGTAAGACCTTTACAAACCCCCTTTTCCAACATACAAATCAAGGTTCCACATCACAAGGTCCTACACCTTTGATCCAAAATACAAACCAAGGTCCTATACCTACTCTTCAAAACACAAATCAAGGTTCTTTGTTCCAATTTCAAAGAACACCTTCATCAAGTCAAAATCCACCAAATAAACCTAGAAAGGTTCACTTTATCTCACGAAGGGTCCCAAATCAAAACAATAATCAAAGGTCTATTCCATCACTCCAAAACACTAATCAAGGATCCCTTCCATCATTCCAAAATACCAATCAAGGGACCTTTCCTTCATCTCAAAACGTTAATCAAGGACCTACACCTTCATCCCAAAATACCAATCAAGGGACCTTTCCTTCATGTCAAAACATCAATCAAGGGCCTACACCTTCATGTCAAAACATCAACCAAGGACCTATAACCCCATTTCAAAATGCAAATCAAGGACCAAATGTTCAAAACCAAGGTCTAAATCAATGGTCTACACCTCAAATCCAAAACACCATACCACATGCAAACATGACCTTTGGAACAAACCTAAATGCCAATTTCATCCCAAATCCAAACAACACACATCAATATGGCAACCAAGGTCCCACATCACAAACCGTCAATCCCAATTCAAATCCAACATATGACCTCAATACCAACATCATGACACCAAACCAAAACAATTCAACACCATCTCTTGCAGAAATTTTGATACAACAAGTCTAGACCCTCCAACAACAGATCACAAACATGCAAATGGGGACCAACAAGAAGACTTATTCTATGGAGGAACTGTGCCCCTTTCCATTTGACAAAAATCTATACATGCTACCCTTTCCCCCTCATTTCACAATACCACCTTTGCCTAAGTATAAGGGGACAGGGGATCCAATAGAACACATTCGAAAATTCAACACATCATGTATGGAAGTCTCATATGATCCTACCTATTTAATGAGACTATTCCCATGAAGCCTCACAGGGCCAACTTTAGATTGGTTTGCACACCTCCCTACAGGAATTAGAACATGGGGTGAACAAGCAGACAAATTCATCAATTAGTTTGCCTTCAACATTAAAAATGATGTCACCCAACTTGCAACATTGAGCACAACCAAACAAGAAGGGGGATCACTTACCTTGTTTTTCCAAAGATGGCAAGGTTTGGTTAGCAAGTTCCCTTGTCACATTCTTGAAAGACAACTTGTCACCATGTTTATGGAAAAGCTTAACAGAGAATTGATGAGTCGAATTCAAATCTAATGTTGCACAACCTTTGAGGAGATTCTTGAGAAAGGTGTCCTTATTGATAAATTTATTGCAAAGGGACTAGTCAAAGTAAACAAGGAAAATCTGAAACCCAACAATGACAAGAGCAAATACTGGTCCTGAAAGAAAAATTTCATAAATGATGGAGTTGTTGATTCCAAACTGATAACCAAAGGTCCAACCATTCAACTTAAAGGTCCTTCCTCATAAAATACATCCAATGCACCAAAAACCCAACCACAAGTTCAAAACCAAATGCTAAACATAGTCCAAAATAATCAACAAAGAAGAGGCCCTCTCCGTCCTAAAAGAGCATACACCCCCTTGGGTGAACCTATCGAATCAGTTCTCAAACAAATTTTGTAGTCTAATGTCATCACACTACCAGACACCAAAAATTATGAGCCCTCATTGATCAAACCTGATTGGTGGAAAGAAGACGAATACTGTGAATACCACCATGTAAAAGGACACAAAACAACTAGATATTGGACACTCAAGAATATCATTCAAGACCTCATTGAAAATGGAACCATATTAGTAGGATAGTCACAAGGAAAAACCAATGCTGATCATACCATATTCAAAAATCCCTTGCAAAACCATGACAAAGGAAAAACCTCCAGTTCAAGGAACAACAATAATGCCAATTATGCCACCGTCAAGCACGATTACAACACTATCATCCTTAATGTGAGACTTTTTGATAATTGCATTGATACTATTACCATAAACAAGCCAAGTTCAGAATGTGCTGTTACCACCCACTGAACCAAGATAACTATTCCAGGACCTCCTTCTAATTCACAACCAAAAAATCAATACAATCTCCTGGATCATTTGGGAAAAACCCCCACGCAAATTTCTATCTTCAAGCTCCTTCGCATATCCCCACAGCATAGGGATATCCTTGACAAAGCATTACAAGAAGCATCTATCACTACTAACCTAGATGTTAATGAATTTTAGGCCATGGTTGGATACCTAGCTATGCCACACCATGTCACGTTCTCTAAACAAAACTTTTTCGCACCAAAATATGATCATAATGACCCCTTACACCTAGAAGTATGCATTAATAAACACAAGATCAGATGAGTCCTAGTAGATGGTAGAGCAGGTATGAATATTTTCTCACTAAAATTAGTGAAAGCATTTGGATACTCCGAAAATTGTATTTATGAAACCAAGAAAATTGTGATCAAAGCTTATGATGATGCTGAGCGTTCGTCTGAAGGTATAATTTCACTTCCTGTGAGAGTTGGCCCAACAATACAAAACACAATATTTCATGTCTTGGATTTGGATTTGCATTACAACCTTCTCCTTGGATTCCCATGGATTCATTCCATGAGGGCTATTCCATCCACCTATCATCAATGCCTCAAGTTCCCACACAATTGCACTGAAATCACTATTCCAGGCAACCCCGATCCTTTTCAGTATTGTTCAAACCTAAAAGGAACTGTTGAACATCAAGTTCCCATCAATCGAGAGGCCTCACCTTCCACTTCACCCACAACTCCATCTAACTACATTGACCCATCTTCCCTTTTCAAATCATCCACCCCATTCACCACACCTTCCACGCCCAAGATCCAGATCCAGGGCAGAGGATGCGGAGAATACAATATTAAGAGTCTCTTTTTAATCAGAAAGCTACCTAAATCACCAAAGTCATATGGAAAATAACATCTCGTATAGCCTAAGGTCATCATCCATAACCCCCCTACCACCTTTACTAACCAAAGAGTCTTTCGATGATCATATTCTCACATGGTTGTACAAAGAAGAGGAGGAAACTGAAACTAAGAAATTGCCAATTGAACAATATTCAAAAGGGTTCCAAATAATGAAGCAACATAGGTATGATGGACACAATGACGTTGACCTAAATAAACAAGGAATGTTGGAACCCTTACAACCTCCTAAATTACTAAAGAATCATGGGTTAGGGTTTGTACCAGTAAAAGCGACTATTCGGGGTATCGGGTTACCTTCGAGTGAGTTTGTTGATGCTTCAGATGAGATCGAGACATACGAGGACTCTTGGGATTATAATGCTGATTCCATTGAATATGAATGGGATTCCTTATCCTCCACTACTTTCATGGACCTTGATAAACTGTTTGGAGTATTTGACGAGCCTCCCCTTGAAAAAAAATTCAGCCAAATGCTTATAATTAATGCCCTGCCAAGCTTGCCAAGTCCCCGTCCAAAATTCCCTTTGAATAGAGAAGAGTGAATCAAACACTTTTGGGAAACCATCGATGCCGCCTCTTGGGAACCTATTGAATCTACTTCCATATTTACCCTATCTTCCTACACAATGACTCTTGATAGTACCGATGATGGCTTACCCCTTGTCTACCCTCAACTCATAGATTGGGATCAACAAGAACCACCAAGTTTGGACACTTTTGAGAACGATGAAGTCATTGCTGAGTTCTTGGGACTTCGTGAAGGAATTCCAAGTGGGGATCATAAGGATGTATTTTATATAGAACTTAATTATGCAACATACTTTGGTGAGGTCATCCTGTCCTCTAATCGCAAAAGTGAAAATGACAAAAATAAATAAAAATAATAGGTCTTCAAGTGAAAATTGAAAGGCATCTGTTGATCATGAAAAAGTAAAAATAAAGGATGTATCCGAAGGTGAAAACCTCTCTAAGGCGCTCGAGGATGGAGGATTGGATTGTCTCCCTATAGACCAAGAGAGATTGTCATTGCTTATAGAAGAAATAAAAGAAGTAAACATTGGTACACAAGACAATTCTAGAATCATACAACTAGCAACATCTTTGACCATCAAGGAAAAGCTTGAGTTTATAGCATTCTTTTCAGAAAGACAAGTCAATTTCATATGGTCATATGCATATATGCCTAGATTGGATCTTGAACTTGTTCTACATCACTTGCCACTGCTACCAAATGCTAAGCCATATAAACAAAAGTTAAGAAAAATGCACCCCTAGATTGTACTCCTTGTCAAGGTGGAATTGAAGAAGCTCTTGGATGTTGGATTCATTTGCTCAATTAATTACACAGATTAGATATCAAACCTTATTCCTATCACAAAACCAAATGGTCAAATCAGAGTATGTACAATTTTCAGGGACCTCAACAAAGCTTGTCCCAAAGATGATTTTCCTTTACCAAACATTGACATTATAGTAGACCTTACCGCTAGGTATGAAATGCTATCACTTATGGATGGATTCTCGGGTTATAATCAAATAAGAATTTCTATTGAAGATCAAACAAAGAAAACTTTCACATGCGCTTGGGGAACTTATTGTTGGAATGTCATTCCATTTGGACTTAAAAATCCCAGAGCTACATATCAGAGAGGCATGACTACTAATTTTCATGATTATATGCACATAATCATGGAAGACTATGTTGATGACCTCTCTAAATATCTAGAATGATTGGACACTCAGTAGTATTGGACAAGATTTTCACATGACTTGAAAAGTATCAACTCAGGCTAAATCCAAAGAAATGTGTTTTTGGGGTCCAATTAGGCAAACTCCTAGGATATATTGTCTCTCACAGAGGAATAAAAGTTGATCCCGCCAAAGTAAAAGCTATCTTGGACATGCCAACTCCAACCAACATCAGTCAGTTGAGAACATTAGAAGGAAGACTACAATCAATTCGTTGGTTCATTCCTCAGCTAGCAAACAAGATCCATCCATTTCAACATCTGTTACGGAAAGGAATTCCCTTCAATTGGACAGAGAAATGTCAAGAAGCATTCGATCAGATCAAACAGTATCTTTTGACTCCACCAAGTTCTTATGCCTCCGATTGATGAAAGACATCTTATACTATATGTGACAGTGACTACATTAGCACTAGGGGCATTGTTAGCACAAAATGACAATGATGGCAAAGAATGAGAAATTTATTATATTAGTTGCATCTTAGTCAAATATGAGTTGAACTATAGTCCTATTGAATGAGCATGTCTAGAAGTGGTATTTGTAGCATAGAAATTAAGACACTACATGCTAAATCACAAGAAAAAATTGATCCTCTAAAATACCTTCTAGCAAAGCAACTCTGACAGGAAGACTAGCTAAGTTGGTTATTATCCTAAGTGAGTATGACATTGATTACATTGACCAAAAAGTAATAGAAGGACAAATGATAGTTGATCAACTTGTAGATGCACTAGTAAGAGCAGACCATCCTCTGATATCTGATGTCCCAGGTGAATCAATCTTTCTAATAGAAACACCAACAACATGGAAGCTGTATTTTGATGGATCTTACACAAGTCATGGCTCAGGAGCTGGAATTATATTCATCACACCTCAAGGAGATTCCATTCCCAAGTCATTTCGAATAGCATTTCCATGAACAAACAACATGGCTAAATACGAAGCATTATTGACGGGACTCTGAATGGCGATAACATGGAAAATTAAGGAACTTCAAGTCTATGGTGATTCTCAGTTAGTAATTAAGAAAGTTAATGATGATTATGAAACCAAGGATGAGAAACTGAATCCCTACAAGCGCATGGTGGACAACTTCATACTATAATTTGATAATATCTCCTTTGAGTGGATACCGAGAATCCAGAACAAAGTAGCTGACGCAATGGCTACAATTGGATCTCTCTTGGACATCCCCAACAATTCCTTGCAATATGAGTTCTTGGTAGAATAGTTGTTGATCCCTGCATTCAATGTCCCCAAAACCGAACTTGTGTGTGAACTTGTTGGTCTTGAATCTCCTTGGTATAAAGACATCTACAACTATCTGCATGACCAAATTATCCTACCTGAATTTTACCTCAACCAACGTAAAACCTTTATCCGACAAGCATCCAAATATGCCATCATCAGAGACACCTTTTACTGTCGTAGCCTAGATAGTACCCTTCTTCGATGTTTCGACTCTAATGAAGAACAAATAGCCTTACAAGAGGTACACCATGGTATATGTGGAGCTCACTTTGCTAGTCCAACCCTAGCTAAAAATCTCATGAGAACAAGATATTATTGGCCTATGATGGAACGTGATGCCTACCACTTTGTGAAGAAATGTCACTACTGTCAAATTCATGGAGATCTTATACATGCACCTACCCAGGAACTACAACCGCTTACTTCACCATGGCCATTCTCTCAATGGGGACTCAACCTCATAGGAAAGATCCATCCCACCTCTGCTAATGGACATAAGTTTATCCTTTTCGCTACTGAGTACTTTAAAAAATGGATCGAAGCCATCCCACTAAATTACATCACTCGAAAGAAGATAGCCAAATTCATCCTAAATTACATCATTTTCCGCTATGGTGTCCCATAGTCCATCATTACAGATAATGGTCACCCTTTTAAGAATCAGGATGTCTGTGAGATTTGTGAAAAATTTCATATCCAACACCACTTTGCTACCCTGTATTACCCCTAGGGTAATGGTCAAGTTGAGGCGTCTAATAAGACCATCCTAAAAATCTTAAAGAAGATTGTCAATGATGTTGGCCGTGACTAGCACCTACAACTTAATCCTACTTTATGGGCTTACCGTACCAGTGTTTGCACACCTATGGAGCCACTCCATATTCCCTCGTCTATGGATCTGAAGCAATATTTCCTATAGAGGTTGAGTTTCCATCCCTACGAGTCTCTATGCAAGGCTTGATCGATCAAGAATAATATTGTGTATCCTGTCTACATCAGCTAGAGTTACTAGATGAAAAGAGATGAAATGCCTTGACACATTTGCAAGCATATCAAAATTTCCTTCAACGCAGCTACAATAAGAAAGTTTGGCCTAGAATTGACATTGGTGACTTAGTCCTGAAAGAAAATCTGAAGAATCAAGCAGAACGAGAGAAGCCCATAAATTTGAAACTAATTGGTTGGGCCCTTATATCATCATAGCATCATATGGATCCAACACTTATCAACTTTCTACTCTTGAAGGAGAATCATGGTCTGAACCGATCAACAACATGCATCTTCGCAAGTACTACACTTGATTCTTAGAGTATCCCCTTAAAAAGTAAAAAAAAAATATAAAAAAAAATGGTCACCTTGATGAAAACCTAGCAAACAGGTGTCTTGGTGACAACAAAAAAATCAAAAAAATAGTAAAGAGAAATAATTCATCCAAAAGTGAAAACCACTTCAATGGTGCTTTGGATAAGTACCATGGTAAAAACCTAGCAAACAGGTTCCATGTGTAGTCAATCTATGCTCCTTTGTCTATTGTAACTCCATCTAGTCTTCCTTTCTTCTGCCCATCCATTCACACATGTCAATCCCTCATAATAAAGCTTTGTCATCCTCTCCATGGCCCGAGAACCACCAACATTTAACATCCTTCACTTTCATGATCATCCTTTGCATCCATTGATCCCCTCGCGCATAATGAATCGGTCCTATACCTGACTAGGGAAATTCCTTGACCTGCATCTTCATGGGAAAACAACACATGGCATTAGCCTTTTAAAATCAGAAAACTTCAAAAATCCAAAAAAAATCAGAAAACCATAAGAAATCCAAAAAAATTAGAAAACATCAAAAATCCAAAAAAAAATAGAAAACCATCAAAAATCCAAAAATTAGAAACATCAAAATCCAAAAAAAAACAGAAAACATAAAAAATCCAAAAAAAGTTAGAAAACATCAAAAATCCAAAAAAAATAGAAAACTTAAAAAAACTCCAAAAATAGAGTTGGAGTCTGAGTCAGTTTGTGTTAGAATGGTCAAACTGAGTTGTCTCTATGCATTTGCTACTTAGGAAAGGATCATCTTAAATGAGCCCTTGAGACATTAGGTCAGTCCTTTTAGGTTTTCCAAATAGAATCATGACTCTATCTTTTGTCAAATAAGGCAAAGCCAAGTTGTGTCGAACTACGAGGTCTCTGTGTGTATAACATAGGCAAGGCCATCAATCGATGAGCCCTCAAGGCCACCTAGGTCAGTCCTTTAGGGTTTTTTGAGTCTGGTCGTGTTATTGGTCTGCAAGCAATCATCATTTAAACCAAATCATGAATCAAAAGACAAACATAACCAGCAAAATCTTTCATCTTCAATCAGTTAATTATCTTATCATCAATCAATCGATCTGGTCATTGATCTTGTATCAGAATGGGGCATTATGTCATTTGTCTCATTCGATCCTATCTCTTGTCTTTTATTAGGATGCGTCCTTCCTAAGATTAGAATTTTTCTTTGGTCAATCTGGTCATTCACCTTAAGTGAGATGTGTCTTTCTTGTAGTTAGGTGCCTTGTCAACATTTGTCATTTGGTCAACCTTATCAGATGTGTTCCTTGCCTTACACAGGATGTGTCTTTCCTAAAATTAGGCGTTGTCACATTGCTTGGTCATATCAATCAATATTTGTCAAACAATCAAGCAATCTTGTCATCTTGGTCAATCAATCTTTCCTTAATTAGGATGTGTCCTTCCTGAAACCAGGCATTATCATTATCAATCAACCTTGTCAACCTTATCAATCAATCCTTGTCAAAATCAATCAATCTTATCAATTTCAGTCAATCAATCTTGCTTTAATCAGGATGTGTCCTTCCTAAAACTAGGCACAATCAATCAAATCAATTGGTCAAACTTTGTCAACCTATCATCAACCTTTGTCAAACTTATCAATCAATCCTTATCAACCTATTAATCAATTCGGTCATCTTGGTCAATTTAATCAATCCTATTAGTCTCATTGGCAAACACTGTCTCTCTAGCAAACACTTTGTTGGTATGGATTTGTCTTATATTTTGATTGGTCTTGGGTCATGTTACTGTTGGACTCAGGGAACAATGAGGGGGGTGAATCAGTGTTCAACAATATTTAAAATTCAATTCAGATCATAAACCATTCACAACATTTAAACTGAAATAAACATGAAAGCACATTAAAGAAACAATCAGAACACCATAACATCAATATTTTTACATGGAAACCCTATTAGGGGAAAAACCACGGTGGAGATTAATCCACAATTTATACTCTGTTAAAAGTATGAAAAAGGGAATGCACATGCATTTAGGCACACTGCCTAGAGCTCACTGCTCAAAATAAGGAAGGCTCACTGCCTTACAAAATGTTTGGATTACAACAAAATGTTGAACTGAGAAGATAACATCTACAAATTCCTGGTATCGGTTCGGTGAAGCTCATGTATCAAATTCTAGACCTTCTGTCTGATTCTGCACTTTTCTCTACTCTGCCTTAATTTGTTTAACAAAGTCTTCTTCTGCACAAGAAAAATTCGCTCAACTAATCTTTTGATATTCGCACACACATCTACTCTGCTCTTCACACTTACTTATGCCACTCACACACAAAATGAATTTCCCGAACTCGCATATATATCCGCCAACAAGAATTCAATTGCTATATGTCGACTTCAAATAAAATACAAAATATTCTCCATATGTTGGCTCAAATCATGAGCAATCTTAAATGCACACCCACAAAAGTTAGCTAGACTATAGCTACGACCCAAAACAAAATGATCTAACATAGAAAAATTTAAATAATTACTCCTTATACATCCACAACACACTACATTCACTAAGTCAGCCACAATGAGCAAATAAACAGAAAAACATTATGCCAAATCTCTAAGCTCGTACACCGATTAATGCAACATCACAAAACTTAATAGTAAGGTAACATATATGCTCAACAATCTATCCCAGGGATCCACAACTCAAACTTATAATTCGGTGAAGCATACGGATCGACTAACTAACCGGTTACCCTGTTCTTTCTGCTTTCTGCCGGTAGAACATTGTTCTCTACATTTCCTGCCAGTATAAGCAAATTCTGATCTGTAGACTGAAAAGATGACTTCAGTTTCCATCAATGACAACACTAGAAGCCATATGCCAACAATCTCCCCCTTTGGCATTGATGGCAACACTTAGTGAAAAATGACTAAGTGTCGAAACCAAGAGATACGCTGCCAAAGTTTCAAAATTTTCAAAACACTGCTCCCCATTAGAATGTCAAAGCATTTTTCACTGTACTCTCTCCCCCTTTGACATCAATGCAAAACTAGAAGCCATATGCCAACAATTACTAGTTACCTCAAGGATGTCCTATTAAGGGATTTAGAGGGACGATGATGGATCATGGCCTCTTTTCTTTGTTTGTTGTCTATGGTTTTTCTTGGCAAAAAGAATGGGATACTTGGGTCCTTAGTATGAGCCGGGGCATTCCTTGTCTATTGACTTTGTCTTTTGGCTACTTGTCTCTCATAAATGGTCACCTTTCACACCTTGGTCTATATCATACCATGGTGTTTGTATTCCATTTGCGACAATTTTGACACCCGATGATGATAAATATAAAAGCATGAAAGTTGGTCCCTTGTCATTTCCTGTCTAACTTTCCATCTCCATCTCCTTTCCCCTCTTTCACGCTATCTCTTTTGTGCTAACATTTATTCCTTCTGCATCTTGACAGAGTCCTGTGGCACACAAAAAAATCTTGCATACATAATCATGTTAGAAAGCATCATAGAAGGCATTTTCATCATAGGCAACATTATCATATTAAGTCACATACACATATTTGCATAAGAAAATACAGAAACATAGAGATCATCTGTATAGAATTAACATCTTATCATCATATTAGCATCATCATATTAGTACATTTTATTGCATTGTATATTCCATATCACATAGCATTGCATTTCATATCACATTACATTTCACATCATGATCCATTATACCACATAGCATTGCATTTCACATCACATTGCATTCCATACATATTACATCACATTAATAGTATTATAACATACCACATTACACATCACATTTTGCATTTGACATTCTAAATCATCACATTTTACATTAACGTTAAATTAGATAAACATTTCATCGCATCAATACATTTGCATACCACATCGCATTTATCACATTAGGTCATTTCCATTGCATTCATCATTCATACATATCATAATAATATAAACATCCATAATAATAAATGCATCACATCATTATATCACATTGCATTCATCAAATTAGGTCATCCATATTGCATTCATCATCCATACATATCATAAAGTGCATAAACACTCATAACATAGTCATAAAAGCATAATCATAAAGCATATTAAGCCTTCACATAACCATATAGAATGCATTAATAAACATCATAATCACAACATAAACATCCATAACATACATGTCATCATCATAAACATAATCATAAAGCATAATCATGAAACAATGCATATCATCAACCACCGCCAAAATTATATCATATATCGCTAAAAAAATAACATGTCACAGGTACAATGTCAAGATGTGTCCAATAAAAATGGAGCTCATGGGCTCAATAATCAAAGTTTCAGTGCCCATATAACATAATGCATAAAAGGGGCCCTAGCCGAAACTACCCTGATCTCCTGTCCCTAGGGAATCCTTTTCCTTCCTGCGTGGTGAATCCCTAGACCTGTGCTCTGTGGAAGGAGGCCTATCATATGGGGTGGCCCGTTTGGCATTTGATGTCTCCCTCTCAGACTTGTTCTGTGTCCACCTGCTATGTGTTCTGCTGCGTGATCTACCCTGTGAGCCGCTATCAATCTCTAAAAAGGAGGGCTCCCTCCTCTCTAGAGGTACCACTCTCTCATACAGATCTCTGTAATACTGGCTAGCTTTTCTCACCTTGGCATACTCCTGTGCAACCTCCACAACAGATCCACTGCAAGTAGCCATAAAGTCGATCATCCATTGATCTATCTGCTGGTGGCTAATCACTACTAGGTCTCTCTCCACCTTGAAGGCATCCCTCTCGGCCTTAAGGCCATCCCTCTCTGCAGTCATTTTCCTCAGCTCGACCTCTAAAGCCTGCACATGTGCCCGTAGAGTGACTATCCTCTGATCGACAATGCCCTCATCTGCTCAGCCCTCCTCCCCCACCTCCTCAACTCCCATGATAATCCTCTCGTAGAGGATTCTCTCTGCCTCATCCATCTCTACCTCCTCCTCTCCGCCTACCTCAAGCTCATCTTATCCCACCTCTCCCCTCACCTCAACCTCCATAGCCTCTCCCTCTGGCTATGCTACCTCCAATGTAGGCATCTCTGCATGTTGCTCTCCCTCCTACCCTGCCACCTTTCTTGCTACCCTCACCTCTGGCTAATCTTCATCCATCTCCTCCTCCTCCCTAATATATGCTCCTATAATCATCAAGCACACCATCGTGTCACTCTAAGACCTTAAGTTGACCTATCAGACCTAAGTTGACCAAGTCAAAATTTCTTAATATGGGGAAAACTTTTAACCAAGCAATTGCATCGCAGTTTTATCAAATGCATCACGCATATCATTCTCCGGCTTGCAACTACAATTGCATCACTCACCTCTCGAATGTGTCATTTTGTACGTCACTTGTGTCGCAACCTATCATTTGTGTCATTCTCGACCGCATATGCGACTTGAAAATTTAGTCGTGTCGCACAATTTTGTACATCGCAATGCAAATGTCCCTGCCCTAACCCTAGTGCAATTGCATCATGACAAGATGATTGCCAAGCGGGCTAGTAGTACATACCCTAAAACCTAAACCCTAGTGCAATTGCCTGCTAAATTTTTTCCCTAACTAAATGCACGAAAATAAATAAAAAATTACAAAGCGAGCTAGTAGTACATACCAGGGCAGGCACTCCCTTAGGTCGACAGTACCTCCGGATTTTATATGCATGGTGGGAAACCTCTAGAATAAGTGACATCTTCGTTGGAAAATCACTCTGAGCTCTATGAATTTCTAAATTGGGAATGCACAAATGAACCTTTTTCAAACTCAAATTTCTATTTATAGGTTCAAAATTAGGGTTTTTGACCTACCTTGTTTATTGGGCACACCTTGTGATGACTTCAATCCTGAATTTGACCCCCGTAATGACTTCGAAAGTCATTTTTGTCTGCACCACCAAATTTCCGACCATCAACTTGCCTTATTGGGACAGTTTTCCAAATTTTTTAGACACTTTTTGAAAAATTGTAAAATTTTCCAAAGGGAGAATACCTGTACCCTGACTTCATTGGGGCATATTTTGATTGAATTTCTTTGACACAACGCGATGGACTGCATTATGTCAAAGAGGGGCAAAATGTAGACACTGAAAAATGTCTTAAGTCTGCAAGCGTCATTTTTCTTGGTTGTCGTCCTCTGATAATTAAATAATTTTAATTATTTGATTATCCTTGATCATATTCCTCTATTAATTAAATAATTTTTAATTATTTAATTAATTAACTTCTTAATCTTTATTCTATCCTGATCGATTAAATAAATTTAATTGCGTTGCCAACATCCCCTTCTTCAATAATTAAATAAAATATTATTTTTTTAATTATTTGTCTTTCATCATTCGTCTATAGTTAAATAATAATTATTAATTATTTATCTATTCATTTGTCTTTTAATTTTTCTATAGTTAAATAATTATCAAAATTATTTAATTATCCCTTGTCATTTTCTCCCCCATTAAATAATTAATCTAAGTTAATTATTTAATGTCTCCTTTTCATTTTCTCTTATTTAATTAAAATGGTTGAATAATCATTTTAATTAAATGCCCATTTTTTCTTTTTCTCAAATAAATAATTTGAATGAATTATTTATTTTCCACGTGGTCAAATATCCCTTTCTCATGAATTAATTATTTTCTAATTTTTAATTCATCTATTTCCTCCACTTGCTCATTAATCTCTGTCATAGTCGTCTTCATCATAGCCATCTCTGTCATAGCCATCTTCGTCATAGCTGTCAGCATCACAACCATCAATAACCCTCCCATGAATAGAATATTCTTGGTGCATCAATCCTCCACCGTCGATCTTGGCATCTTTCTAGAAGTTCAATCATGTCCGTTCGTTCGAATGGCTGTCTATAAAAGCATCCTTTCTCCTCCATTTTTTCCATAAAAAGCATTTTATCTCCAACTTTCTACTTACTATTTGTAGGTTATTGCACAAGTTCTACTTCAAATCTGAGGGAAAATTTTGCAAAAGGAGAAATAGGAGAGACAAGAGAAGGAATCAACTGCAATGGGGAGTGTTTTATTTTGTTTGCTTTCATTTTGATTGCTCTCTTTGCTTGTATTCTCTTGTTTTAGATGAGGTTTTTAGCTTACAAGTGTTGTGGCTGTCACTTTACCTAGGTTAGAGTGTTTTCCCCCATCTTACAACGATTGGAAAATTAAATGTGGGAATAGAGGTTATAGTTGTGGGAAGGGAAAAAAATTTCTTCCTTAGTTTTGAGTGTACCCCAATGCTTGAGCACAACTAACTATCGTAGGAATATTAGCATCCATTATATGAGATAGGCTACGCAAAACCTCTTATCCTTGAGCATCATTAATTAATTTCCTTAGGTTGTCCACTATAGGCACCATTTGTCCAACCAAGATTTAGTACTTAGGTAGTCTTGTAATCCCTCTAAATCTTTGTCCAATTATTTCACTTTGTCTTCGGGAACATGGGCAACAATAGTTTTAATGTCCATGAAGGTGCTTGATTATGAAGTTGTCATTGGTATGGTAGGATTAGAGATGGAGTCCAAAATAGGTAGGGTATTGGCAATACCTTGTGTGAAAGAGTTGGAGGACTTAGGATCCATAGTAGATGTAACAACAATGTGGGATGCCATAAGTCTACAACTACATCTCACTGAAGTATTGGCAATAGGAAAATAGGTCATAAATCTCATACAAGTTTTAAAACACTAGGTGTGACCACTATGAACACTAAACTACCAAATAGTCATTGTAAAACACACAGGATTGAAAATCAAAAAGCAGAAACAGACAAAAAACATAAGACAAAGGTTTGACAAAAAATTGAAGCAAAATTAGCTGGAAAATGTCACCTAGGGTGCCTATGTCCAGCATAAGTTTTTGTACATTTTAAAGTTTGAGAGTCTGTAACACTGTCTAAGGTTCTTGTTTTGTGTGTGTGAAAATGTGACAGTAAGTATTTTTCTAGATTTTGACTATTTTATGATTATGTAATGCAAAATGCAAGTGTGCAACAATTCTCAAAATGTGTAAGAAATAAAAGACAATTCTAAATGTAATTTCCAGATCTAAAATGCAACAATTAACTGATCATAATATGCAAAATCTGAAAAATAATGCTTTTTATATAAATTTGACACAAAACAAAGCAATTTTTCACCTTTTGAACTATATGAAAAGTACCTAAATGGATACAATGAACACTTTTAGATTTAAAATTACCTAATGTAAATGTAATTATAATGTAGATCTGACCTATGATGAGTGAAATTAACCTTATTGCAACCTATAATGCAATATGATATGCAAATTTTGAAATTTTATGCTTTTTATGATGCAAAAATGAATGCCTAAATGAGCAATGCAAAACAATGCAATACTAGTCCTAGATTTAGGATGATATGCTTCAAATTTTAGAAGGTATATAATGTTAATATGTTGGGTTCACCAAAATGATAAATTGGAAAAGTGAAACCCTAGGGCTTAACTAGGGTTAGTCACCTTTCACTAATATATCATTTAGAATTGCATATTGGATAGGATATGAGATTGAATTGCAACTTGAAAGGTGAGTCAACCAACCCCAGGATTTGAATTATGGAGTTTTGGAATGAAATTCAATCATATGACTAACTAATATTACAAATATGCTATTATGATGTAAAAACAACAAATCTCAGAAGCCATAGACAAATTCAAAATTAAGAAATAGACTGAGTAGAGTTTTGTGCACCTATGGTACGAATCTGGAGTTGATTTTGGAGGACCAAGTCGCCTAGGGTGTCTATGTCCTAGTGACTAAAACTAGAATATGATTTCATAGTCCTCTAGAGCCTGGTCAAAGCCTTCTTCCTTTCGGGTTTCATTGTTGGATATTCATCGAATGCCAAGATAACTGAGTTTCTATATGTTGTCAAGTTGCGGGGTTTGAATGCAAAAATGAATAAATGATCTTCAATATTCCTCCAAACTTCTTCAGATCTATAACCTACACATTCAAAGAGAGAGGAAGGGTTGTACCATATAGGGGTTTGCATCAATTACACCTCGTGTTGGTGTTTCCACCTCCACAATGGCAAAGTCAATGATAAAGAGAGCTTATTCTTTTGAGGGATAGAGGTTGAATAACAAATGAATGATGAATCAACAATGAACTATAACTAACAACCCAAATCTAATATTCCTCAAAGGGTTGAAGTCATACAAATATCCTCAAGGCTTGATTTCAATTTGACTTGATGTGCTTGAAGACCTACAAGTGTTAGTGCCCATGAAAAATACATGCATGAACATAAACAAACTCACATAAAACTTGACATGATTCTTTGATGCTGCAATAAATTTTCTCTTGAATTCTCTTGAATTCTCTTGACTTGATAATGATTGCTTGATAGTGCTCGATCAACAATACTTCAAAAATTATTTTCCAAATAGTTTTCAAATGTTGCAGTTGTTGGCCTCCAACAAAGATTTAACAACTAAGCCCTCACAACTATGATTCAGAGATTGGACATCTAAACTGAATAGCCATTTCAATCATCATGAAGGTGCATTTAACTTGTCAACCCAGGGATGTAAACTTGAAATGGGTCAGCACAGTATGTGCACTAAGGATCCAAAGTAGCCATTTTCATTCTATAGCTAAGAAAGACACAATGTTGAAAGTAAATTGCTTAGAAAGAAATAACATAAATGCTAAACATCAACCACAACTATACTAAGTTGAAATGCATGATAAAAATGAAAGTTTGAGCAAACAAACAGGAAACTACTCTGTCTGCTTTAGCTACAAGAACAGTCACAAAATGGAATTCTAGTGGTTGCAGGAACAGTCAGCACCAGATTCTTAACTAATTACTGAACAGAAAGTAATAACTAAACTAAACTAAACTAAAGGACATAATGCTCACCAAGTGGACCCCCTTGGATGAGTATCCTCTAAAACTAATGTAAACTCAGATGCACAAACATTTATCTTCATTTTATTCATTGGAAAACATGAGTACAATAGAGAATTGTAATTGAAAACTAAGAATGCAAGTACATCATCAAATCGCGCAACCCCTTGAGAAGGAGCATCTAAGTCTTATTTATACTACTAACTAAGCAAGGCGGTCAACTCCACGAATTGGGAGGACACCATTTTAGGGAAAGCGGAGAAAGTGGAGAGGCGGTTACACATGCATGGAATTTGGTAAGACGTGCTTGCCTCAATGCAGATTTAGCACAACAGTAACGCCTATATTCGCTCAACAGACAATTAAGACCATTTACAAGGCAGTTACAACTTGATTTGCATGAGGAATCTCCCACCGTCGATAGTCTTCCCTTCGTTGACCTTTGCATGACCACTTTGTTAATCGTTATGTTGAATGACCAGCTGGAAAAATCTTCTCAATTTAGTGGCCTATAATCATATTTTCATGGCAATATTAGTACGCACAATAATCACATATTTGTAACTATCTTAAAGAACATTCATTAATCGACATGTAGAATTAACACAAATAGTCCATATAACATGTCAATGTCATTAAAGATTTGCAAAAATAAAATTAGGCCCAATGTCTACAGTTTCAAGGAAATATCAACATTCAAACATCAAGGTCCATGACAAATTCAACAAATAGATCATAAATCCTACCAAAATTGAACCATAAACTAGACTCATCACTCCCCCCAACCTAAGGTTTTTTTGGTCCTCCAGTAGGGGAAGGGTTGTTCTTCTGCTTAGTCAATGCCCTAAAATTTGCAACCGCCAATTGTCCCACATTAGTGCTTGTTGTGTGTTAATCAGGATCCAAATAGAACCCTTGTTATCTGTCTAATTTGTTCCATCTCTATCTCTCTGCAACAATATCATAGTGGTAATACCTAAAATTTGGCATGGGCCACATCAGGATGGGTGGCTAAAAATTCAGTGGAAGCCAAAATCATCCCTTTTTCCTTCCAATCTGTATATATTTGTCAATCCTTTTAAGTGCTACAACATAGTTCTGTATAGAGTGGGGCTCAACTTGTTTTAGCTCATCAGTTAGGCTATTCCATCTTTGTGACATGTATCTCTTCATAGTTTCCTCTTTTGCTTTTTCCACTACCTCATATTCACTGTAAACTGCTTCTATCCAAGGCATGATCCTATTACCATAGCTAGGTCTGAAAAGAATTATGTGCTAATCCCTATAAATGTCCCTTGGGTTTCTTGATTCAACCCTGATGGGTAGACGAATGTTGGATTCCATTTTCCTATAAGCCCCGTATTGTTGTCCCCAACTGATCTCATTATGTACCCAAGACATAAATTCCCTTAATTGGACATCCCCAACATACAATAGTGGATTCCAATCATGGTCTTGAGTCATAGCATAATTATGCAAATAGAATTCACACAACAAATTCTTCATCTCAGGGGAAGCAATCTGATAAGCATTGAAAAATTCAATAGGAGTCTTAATGGAAGGGTTCAAACCTGAGACAATCCTTGCTAGCTTAAAAGAAAGATATTTCTCCTTCAAATGCAGAGCATAGACCCTTCGAGGGGTCCTACATTCTAATATCTGAGGTACCAAGGCGGTCATATCATCCACCTTCTTTAAAGTAGCAATTTTTGCATCCTTATCTTCAATCTCCTCATCTCTCTTTTGAATTTCCTTCTTCAACCTGCATTTCTCCTCCTTCCATTCTTCTTCCCTTTGCATCTCTTTCTATAAATTCAAAATTGTTGTGTGTACTATAAAATTAGGGGGGTTATGTATTCCTACCAACATTTTTCCTGGCACTGATGCTTGCTCTCCATATAAAACCAGCTGCAGGAATTCAAGTTGTTCAGTCAATTCTGGCTGCAGGGGTACTAATTGTTCTCCCAATTCTTGTTGCAGGGTCTCTTGTTCCTATTCTTGCTCATGCTGTAGGAACTCTTGATTTTCTTCATACCCTTGATTCTCAACTTGTTCTGCAATATCAGCAAGATCTGCCAGTGTTATGTTTGCTGCTTTCTCAAATATGTCCTCTTCCTCGACATTCACCTACCCCATTGGAGCTTTTGTGTCCCCCTGTGATGTTTCCCTAGGCTTAGGGCTTTCCTGTAGAGGCATATCAAAGGTTGGCCTGACTGGTCTTGAATTTCTGGGAGGGCTTTCACATTTTTCTTTGGCTGTAGGATGAACAATGTTAGCCTTCCGCTTCTTAGATATTGGTACTTCTTTTTCTGCCAGCTTCTTTCTAGCTTTTCCTTTTCTTATTTATGCTTCTCTCTTATGTGCCCTAGTTCTCATCAGGATTCCAAGAGGAACATCATCATTAGAATCTAGAGAGGAACTTTCTTTGTCTGAGTGCTCTATCTCAGAAGAACTAATCTCTACGGTTTGTTCTGCTGCAGGAGGGTTTACACTAGGGAATGTGCTAGAGGTTGAAGCACCAGGAGTGGCTTCAGTCATGCTCAATCTCCTGCTAGACCTACGAGGTTGATGTAAAACCTTAGGTCACAAATGCTCTGGTCTAATTTGATCAATATTTATGAATTCTTCCCAAGTCATCTCAGATACATCATGCAGAGACTTCTCAACTAACAATTTGATCAAACAATGGTGGGAAATGAAATTGTCCCTACCTTTTTGAGTCTCAGCTTCCATGATTGAAAGAAGGTGGTATAACACATTCGACACATTCATCCTCCTCCTGTGCTTCATGTGATTCAAGAGTTTGAAGTGCACGAAATGTAGATTCGACTGGCGACCTTCACAAGTGATATATTTTATAACATAAACAACTATTTGCTTCCATGGATTGGGTAGAGAGGTTCTCTTCACACCTTGTTTTTCCACGCTCAATGGAGGGTCACCAGGTTCTATAAATTCAGCCCTAGCTGACCTGGCGTCTCTGGAAGCAGGGTAATTTTCACCGTCGGCAGGCAACCCTATAACTTATGCAATCCTTTCTTTAGTAGCCAATACTTCCAACCCTTTTACTGTGGCTTTTCCTTCAAACAATGTCTAGGAAAATTATAATGCAATGTCTTCATTAAAACCATTCAACTTCATGAAATAGTCTAACCACCCACAGTTTTTGAATTGGGCCTGGCAGGGTGCATCCTGCAATAATACATTGTGAACTATGGGTTCATTCCTGATTAACCCACCTCCCATTGTCTGCAATCAACAATCACTCTACAAAGTTTTCCTTCCTGCAACACTGCCAAATTTCCAACGCCAACATCGTTTGAATTTTCCCTTTCTATTTTACCTTTTAATGACTTAAGATTATGACAAGATCAATAATGGTAGTAAAGGAGTAATAAAGGAAGGTTATGATGGAGAAAAATCGCAGTGGCAGTTGGTGTCACCTCACACATACGAGCCGTCATCTCACTCAGAATTCAAATTGGCTCAATTTAAACTTTGCTGACGTAGACTAGCATGGACTGACACATGGGAAAAGTACTCACATCTTCCCCCCCCCAACCTAAATTTGAGCATGTGTGCTCACATGCGAGGTGGTAATGATTTGATAGGGACATGGAATAATGACATGATATGGTGAACGTCCATATTAATTCACAACAATTAAATGAATGCACTAAAGACAATTAAGATATAGCAATAAATATGAACATACCTGGATTCGTGGAAGATTCATTGCAAAGATCGGGGAGAAAGTACCAGTCACCTTTTAAGAAATAAGTTGAGCTATTAATGAAAATGAGGTGGAAGGAGGTGAAGTGGAATGAAGTGAAGTGATGGAAGAGAGAGAAAGGTGGAGATGGATGGGCGGGTGGGTGGTAGGTGAAGAAGTGGACTCCCACAAAAGTGGAAGTCTTTATTATGACAAGGTACATACCTTAGTTAGCCAGAAGAAGGGACACTAGGTCCACTTCCCTCGGCTATAGGAAACTCGAGTGTTGCATGCTGAGTGAATTGTTGTAGGAACTCCTCTTTGGAAGTTGGCTTGTGATACAATCTAAGGTGATGACCATTGACAAGCAACTTGAATCTGACAGGGTCAATGGTAGTGAGTTGAACAACACCATTGGGGAAGACTTCAACAACCTCATATGGTCCTAGCCACCTTATTTGCAATTTTCCTACATTATCTTGATACCTTGAATCATAGAGCAATTCCCAGTCGCCTGGCTGGAATTTCTTGTCCTTGATGAATTTGTCATGCCACCTTATTCTTTGATTCTACATTATCTCTGTGTGATGCAAGGTTTCTCTCCTCATCTCATCCAAAGCATTTAGCTACATGATTCTTTCTCTTTGTGCCTCAGAGATATCCATCCCCAAGTCTACTACAGTCCTAAGAGTCTTATGTTCAAATTCAAGGGGCATGATAGTTGTCTTTATATACAACAACTCAAAACAAGTGAAGCCTATAGTTGTTTTCTAGGTTGTCCTATAGGCCCAGACAACTTTTGGCAGCCTGTTTGCCTAATCCTTTTTATGAATAGCCATTATTTTGGTTAGAATGGCTTCAAGCTCCCGGTTGGTCAGCTCAACTTGGCCATTGGCCTGAGGGTGATAAGGAGTGGACTTCCTGTGTCTTATGTTGTATTTATTGACCAATGCTACAACAAGGGTTGATGTGAATTGAGCCCCTTGATCAGTCACTATCTCTCTTGGAATTCCATACCTTGTGAAAATCTCCTCATAAATAAATTCAACAACCTTATTATCCCTTGAATGCTTCATGGCCTTAACTTCTACCCACTTGGTTACATAATCAGTGCATACCAAGATATAAGACTTACCATTAGATGGAGGATCAATGGGTCCTACAAAATCTAGTCCCCCTTTGTCAAATGGAGTGATTACTACTTGAGGGAAAAGTGGTATCTCATCATATTTGGTTGGCCTACCCATCCTTTGGCATCTATCACATTTTCTCGTATATCTCCCTGCATCCTTGTGGAGTGTTGGCCAGTAATATCCTGTATTTAGAATCTTCATCGTTGTCCTCTTGGCTGCAAAATGTCCTCCACATGGTTCATTGTGGCATGCATGCAAAATATCATATGTCTCATCTTCTCTCACACATCTCCTCATGACATGGTCTAGCCCAGTGTAAAACAAACATCCTGAAATCCATGAAAAAGGAAATGATTTTTCAATGAGCACCCTTCTCTCTTTTGGAGAGAAGTGAGGAGGAATTCTCCCTGTGACCAGATAGTTAGCTATGTCAGTGTACCAGGCTGTTTGCACACTGATGGAAAATAAGTGCTCATCAAGGAAAGAGCCATTTATGACCTGATTGTCTTCTGATGTAATCAGCCTTGAAAGAAACTATGCAACAACATTGGCCTTCCCTGTTTTATCTACAATGGTTATGTCAAACTCCTGCATCAACAATAACCATCTTTCCAGCCTACCTATGATCAGGGGTTTATTCATGAGGTATCTAATGGCTGCATGATTGGTGTGCACAAAGATCTGATAGCTTGTTATGTAGTGCCTGAATTTGTTTAGGGCATAGATTACTGCCATCATTTCTTTTTCTGTCACTATATAATTGAATTCAACTCCTTGCAAGTTTTTCTTGACAAAATAAATAACATTTTCAACAACTCCTTATTTTTGTCCTAAGAAGGCTCCTATAGCATAGTTTGATGCATATGTATGGATGTGAAAATGAAGCTCCCAATTAGGTCCTTTGAGTACAGGAGCATGAGTCAAAGCTATCTTCAAATCAGAAAATGCTTCGTCGCAATCTTTTGTCTATTGAAATTCAACATCTTTGGTGAGAAGAGTATACAATGGCGCTGCTATTTTGCTGAAATCCTTGATGAACCACCTATAGTAGCCTACATGTCCCAAGAAACTCCTAACATATTTTTTTTTGTAGGTGTGGGAAGATTTGTGATCACCTCAATCTTTGCAGGATCTACTTGAATTCCTTTGTGAGAGATGTAGTGGCCAAGAACTAGACCTTCCTGCATCATCATGAAACACTTTTCACTGTTTACAGATAGATTGTGGTCTTCACATCTCTGTAGGACTCTCCTGAGATTCTCCAATGTTTCATTGAAATCAACACCATAGGTGGTGAAATCATCCATATAAATTTCCATGCAATCAATAGAAATGTCTAAAAATATGCTAATGACTGCCCTCTGAAAAGTTGTAGGTGCATTACATGAGCCAAATGGAAGTACTGAGTAGGCATAGGTTCCCCATGGACAAGTAAAGGTGGTCTTCTCCTAGTCCTTAGGTACAATTTGGATATGGTTATAGCCACTGAAGCTATCTAGAAAAGAAAAGTATTATTTTCCTGCAAGTGAGTCCAAAACTTGATGTATGAAGGGTAAGGGAAAATGGTCCTTTTTGGTGGCAAAATTGAGTTCCATGTAATCAACTCAAACTTTCCACTTCCCTCCCTTTTTGGAAATAATCACCAATGGAGACACCCACTGGCTATCTGAGATGGGGTAGATAAATCCTGCATCTAGTAATTTCTATAGTTCTACTTTTACAATTTCTCTTAGTGCAGGGTTAATTCTTCTTTGTGGCTGCCTCATTGGTGTACAATCATCTTTGATGTAAATTCTATGAGTGTAAATCTTAGGGTCCAATCCCTTCATATCATGATAGTCCCATGCAAATGCATGCTGGTGAGTCCTCAGTAAGGTTGTCAATGACAATTGTTGTTCTTCACTCAATTTGTTGTTGATCTGCAAATATTTTCCTTCTGCCACTTGCACTTGTGTAGTTATCTCTATCATAGTTGCTTCACTAATACTTGGTAATTTGAGTTCATGCGACAAAAATGTATGAGACATACCTGTTGCTATAGGAAGTTCAGCTGCAGGAAGAGCGTCTGCAAGAAGAGCGATTGCAGGAAGAGCAGGCATAAGTGTCTTGACTGAAAAAATAGAATGAGAAGATGATGCTTCTTCCACTTCACAATGATTTTGAATGATGTTAGCCAATACTTCATCTTCATCTTGAAGCTGCATGAAAGAGCTTATGCCTAACATCATAAGCTATGCCACAAAATTAACTTCCTCAGCCTCTTCACCAACATGTGGCCATATAGAATTATCCAGATCATGGGATGGTTGGCTAGGAGGATAGAGAACAAGCTTTTTGGTGCTCTTTCCATCAGAAATGGTCATGTCTCCTATCTTTCATACAATATATGCATTTTTTGTTGCTAACCATGGTCTTCCTAGAATGATAGGGTACCTGCTGAGTGTGGCTTTAGGAGAAAGAATCATGAAATTTGTTGGGTAATCCCATGAGTCTAGAGTTACCACAAGGTCCTCCACTACACCATCAGGTTTAACGATTGAACTACTAGCAAGCTGTAGGATAGTAGGAGTAGGTCTCATGCTTGCAACATTTAGTTGCTGCAGGATATCCTTGGTCATTACATTTATTGTTGCTCCCAAGTCAATCAAAGCATTCTTTATCTAGATCCCATTTATGACAACTCCTACCAAAGGACTCCCTGGATCATTATATTTGAGAACAATCACTTTCCCAAGCATGATGTCAGCTAGTTGTACCACCACATAAACCGTAGTGGGGTCTTTCTTCTTCTTGCTTGGCTTCTTAAGGCATGCTTCCTTAATTGCCTTGCTATAGATTGAAACATCTTTTATGGCCTGAAATAGGGGTATCTGGACACATATATGTTTCAGCTGATCTATAATGTCAAAGGTTGTGTCCTCCTTTTCTTCCTTTTTCTTGGCAACTTCCAATCTCTGAGGAAATGGTGATTCTTGTTCAGTCTTCTTGACTGGAACTGGTTCAGGATTTTTAGGTGCACTTGGCTGAATGGGATCATTCAGAGGTTCCTCTTCTTCCACATGAAGCTTAGTGATAATGGGTGTGGAAGGAGATGGAAAATTAGTTCCTGAACGCAAGTGGATGTCACTCACACTCACAACATATGCAAATAATTGATTTGAATCAACAAAGTATACTAGCTGCTACTGTGGTTTGTTATTTGGATTGGGTGTGGGCTGAGCTGGTAGCTGAGTAGGTTTAGGTGGATTTTAGCTTGGATTAGTAGGAGGAGGCATTATAGCAGGTTACTGGGGCTGAGAAGGTGGCTTCATGTAGCTATTTTTCTGGTTTGGCCATTTTTGTCCTCCCCTCCATTGATTTGTTTGCTACCAATTTCCTGGGGGTGGCTACCAATTTCCTTGAAATTGCTACCAATTCCCCTGAGGTTGCTGCCATTTGGGTGGAGAGTTTTGATGATTGAGCCAAGCATTTGGAGGGTTACCCCAAGGATGTGGTGGATATCCTCCATAGTTGGATGGATATGGGGGTTTCCATTGGTTACCAGATGAATAAGAATTGAAATATGGCCCAACAAAAGATAGTGGATCTGGTGGCATACCTTGTCTTGGAGCCCATGGCCTCCTTTGTGCAACATAGTAGACTTGATTTTCTTCAAACTGGATTGGATTGAACTCAGGTGGGACCTGCTTGCTTTCAATATAAGCTACCATCTTGCATCTGCAATCCTTCTTTTGTTTGTAGTGAGGGAAATATTCTACCAACATTGCCTTTGCCTCCTCTTGTTTCTTTTTGGCTTGAAGTGTATCCAGTTGAGTAGCTAGATTGTTTATAATATTTTGCTTGAAGTCTGCCAGCAAATGAGTAATCTCCATTCTTGAAACTCCACTGGGAGATGAATTACCCATAGAAGATTGGTAAGCTCTCCCTTTCTTTGAAGCTACCCTAGAGTAGTTCAGACATATCTTCTAGATATCCTCCCAAGGAATTTTGGGAGATATCTCCTCCCATCAGATCCAAGGAATCAATGCAACTATCATTAATTCCTCGCAAGAAAAGCAACTTTTTTGAGTCTTCATTGAGTGTATGGTGTGGAGATTTCTATTGGAAAAATAGAAACCTTGCAATGTAATCCTCCAGGCTCTCATCTTCCTTTTGTTGCATCCTAAAAATATCCTCTCCCATCATGTCACTGCCCCTACAATACTCCTTGTATTTCTCAAGGAATTTTTTCTTCATGTCATCCCATGTCTCCACATTATTTTTGCCTAGGCTCATGAACCATCTTAATGCAACCTCTTTCAAGGTGGTAGGAAATAGCTTAAGCCTATGGGAATTGGTGGTATAGTCATAACTCCTGCAGAGTATGTCAAACTTGAACAAGAAGGTATTGGGATATTTTGTGACAAGTCCATAGAACTTAGAAAGGACTGAAGCAGGGATATTTTTGAGGTTTTCTACTTCATTCTGATGAGCAATGGGGAAAGGAAAATCTATTTGGTTAGGTATGTTTCTATTTGCATCACCCATACCTGCCTGATGTAGTTCCAAAGCAAAGGGGTTCTCAATCAGATTTTGATCTTTAGAGAAAACTTCAGAGCTAGTCAGATCAGGAAATGCATCAGCAAAGGGGTGTGGATCTTCTTCTTCTTCTCTTGGCAGGTTCTGATATTCAACTAGCTGGAATGGATCAGGATTGTTAGGAAGGAATCTCCCATGAGCATCTCTCCTCCTTCCTCTATGCATGCAGTATCAACTCACTATCAACCAACTCACACAAAGAATTGGAAAAAGAATAGTGGATCATTACTTTCCTAAATGAGGGGTATACTAAGAACAACTTTCAGAAATACTACAACAAGAAAAACTATCAATGACTCCAAAGAACTCCCTAGTTTGACACCATCCCTGACAACGACGCCAAAAAATGTTGGCCTCCAACAATGATTTAACAACTAAGCCCTTACAACTGTGATTCAGATATTGGACATCTAAACTGAATAGCCATTTCAATCATCATGAAGGTGCATTTACCTTTTCAACCCAGGGATGTAAACTTAAAATGGGTCAGCACAGTATGTGCACTAAGGATCCAAAGTAGCCATTTTCATTCTACAACTAAGAAAGACACAATGCTGAAAGTAAATTGCTTAGAAAGAAATAACATAAATGTTGAACATCAAACAACAACTATACTAAGTTGAAATGCATAAAAAAAATGAAAGTCTGAGCAAACAAATATGAAACTACTCTGTCTGCTTTAGCTGCAGGAACAGTCACAAAATGGAATTCTAGTGGCTGCAGGAACAATCAGTGCCAGATTCTTAACTAATTACTGAACATAAAGTAACAACTAAACTAAACTAAAATAAAGGATGAAATGCTCACCAAGTGGGCCCCTTGGATGAGTATCCTCTAAAACTAATGTAAACTCAGATGCATGGACTTATATCTTCATTTTATTCATTGGAAAACATAAGTACAATAGAGCAGTGTAACTAAAAACTAAGAATTCAAGTACATCATTAGATCATGTAAACCCTTAAGAAGGAGCATCCGAGTCTTATTTATACTACTAACTAAGCAAGGCGGTCAACTCCACGAATTGGGAGGACGCCATTTTAGGGAAAGCAGAGAAAGTGGAGAGGGGGTTACGCATGCATGAAATCTGGTCAGACGTGCTTGCCTCAAGACAAATTTGGCACAACAGTAACACCTATATTTGCTCAACAAACAATTAAGACCATTTACAAGGTGGTTACAACTCGATTTGCATAAGGAATCTCCTGCCATCGATAGTCTTCCCTTCGTAGGCATGACCACTTTGTTAACCATTATGGTGAATGACCAGCTGGCGAAATCTTCTCAATTTAGTGGCCTCTAATCATATCTGCATGGCAATATTAGTACACACAATAATCACATATCTATAACTATCTTAAAGAACATTCATTAATCCACATGTAGAATTAACACAAATAGTCCATATAACATGTCAATGTCATTAAAGATTTGCAGAAATAAAATTAGGCCCAATGTCTATGGTTTCAAGGAAATATAAACATTCAAACACCAAGGTCCATGACAAATTCAACAAATAGATCATAAATTCTACCAAAATTAAACCATAAACTAGACTCATCAACATTGACTAGGTATTTATATGCAATTAATCTAATTTCCTGGAAATTAAATCTCGATAGCTGACATTTGACATTCAAAATTCAAATAATAAAATGCAAATTCTAACACATTAAAATTTGGAGGAAAAAAGGGGGATTAAGTCAACTAGGGTGACTTTGTCCCGACCCTATTTTGTGGAGTGTAACGTGTGGAGAGCAAAATATTAAATGCTTGCTTAGGTTTTGCAAATGGGTTTTCTTGATAAATGTTTAAATGGGCCATGAAATGCATAATTTAGGACATTAGATGTTCAATTAGGTCTAATTACTTCAGAGGGAGAAAAACAGTGTGAAATTATCAAGGGTGAGAATTTATGATGCTACAAGTATCAACAAATAACAAGGGGAATTCATTGGCAGTACTATCATTCAATGTTACAATAATAATGCTATAAATGAAAGACTTTGGCGATAAGACCATCCAAAGTGCTACAACACTGGTATCATGAGAATATTTCATCAATTGAAGAAATTTATCTTGTTGATGAGAAAAAATTATAATAATAGTGGCAAATATCAACTTTAATAGTCTTAGCAATCACCCAAAAGATAAAAAATTAGTATACCTCAAGATACTAGTGCTGATATGATCAAGGTAAGTCTAGAAATCCAAGATATCTTCTGGTAGGTGATGGACAAGTTTGCTATATTATTGTTGCGGGTCATAAAAGTAATGATAAAACTCCTTTCAAGCAACAAGCACACCTGCCTAAGGTTTCCAAACACCCTCAAACACACCCAACTCCATTAAACTACATTGCAAGCCTAAGAAACTATGAACAACATGTTTGAAACAATAATGTTAACTCCTTAATACTCATCAATCTTGCATAGAATAATCCACAATATCACTAATCTGCTTCACCTTTACCTAGTTATGTCAAACAACCCCAAGTGGTAAGAAATGACAATGCACAAGTCTAAAACTTACTAGATGAATTGTTGTACACTAATTATGGGATATGATAGCTAGGAAATTACCTCCAAATATACCTCCAAACTGGTGTGACATAACACCAAATATTTCTAAACAACATCACACTCATCCAAGTAAATCAAACTTCCTTAAAATACATGAGAATGACTTCATTTTTTTGACATCTAAGTACCTAAATGAGGTGACCTAAGGCTAGGCGCCAACAATGGTGTAGAAACAATCCCAAAAATTTAGGCGCTTCAGCCTAGGACTCATGCCACTCCTTTAAAACCTGTGCGACCAAAAAATGATAGTGATACGATTCCCAAACATAGATAAACCTACTTGCAACAATGGTATGGATAAGGTAGAAATAGAGTGGTACGACCAACAAATGCTTTTCTCCAATGTCCTCGAAGGAAATTCAAAAATCACTATAAAAAACCTCAACAAATCTCTACAAGATGATTATCAATGAAAGCCCAAAAATTTGCAATCAAACACCTTGAAGATATTTATTTTTCGAAACCTCAAAATCTAAAACACAATCAACACAATGGTGATCTCTTAAATAAGACCACTTAGTCTACCTAGGGATTATTTATCAAATATGAAACTAGAAATCAAATGAGGGTTTTCATCCTCAAATGATTATAGGAAGAACATGCAGGTTCAATCCAGTAGCATAACAATAAGAGAAGCATTCAACATCTAACAATGAGCCCTCAACCACCTTTTATAACTTTATGAAGCAATAAAATATTACTTTTTTCTTGTTTGCTCGAAAACTCCTTTTATAAAATAAATAATTAACTTTATGGAGCACTTTTCACCTTTTTGAGGAATAATAATGTTTTCTCATAAATAAAGTCTCTTTTCCAAAGTGTCCATTAAAAATAATTTTTCAACATCTTTAAAATGAGCTATTACATTAAGTTGGCCCTTTTAATATTTCCAACAATAGACAACTCTAGTGAAATATTAATTAAAAAACTCAATAATATAACCAAATTGCAAAAAGCATCCAAATGAAATAATTTTACAATTTTGATCATACCTAAGTGATATTGAAGACTAGAGATGATGATTGGAGGTACCAGGGAAACTTTCTAAAAATAGCCTACTCCTCCAAGAAGTTTAGAGAACACCCAAAAGGTTAGAAATTGATTATGAAATCATCAAAGGGCTCCAACTAACCAAGTAAACTCAAACCCAAGAAAAAATGTTTTCCAAGACTTATCAAAAGCTTCCCCAAGAATGTTGGAGTTCTCCCTAACTAACTAATTAGCCTCTAAAAGACTTAGAAAGTAGCTAAATATGTACAAATTGGCTAAGTGCCAAAATGGGACATTAGACCCTTTAGAGAACCAAGAGTATAGTTCCCAATGCAAGTATTTTCCATTTTTTGTGAGTTTAAATATAATATTATATTGCCTTATAATTAAATATGGGTGAGTTGTTTGTGTGTGGAGCACAGTCCTTTAACAATACTCTTTAAGCTAGGGGTTTAACAAAATGTTAGAAAAAACCCTTGGTATTTAATGATGTCATATGGTTGGAAGGTAGCTACTTTTGTTGACCTATATTTTGTTGTTGGAGCTCGTAGATCATCATCTTCACATAGAATATTTGATCACAAGGAACCTTTCAAAGATTTATGTCTAATTTTAGAAAATGGAAGAGATTGTATATTGCCTTGTTGTTTAAAATAGAAGTTTGAGAGTAAAATCTTGTCTACTTTTGAGTGCTCAAAGTATTGTAAATTCTATAAATGCTCTATTTTGGAAATTTAGGTATGATCTAATTTGATTTAATTGTATGTATTGATAAATTTTTATGTAAAATATAATGAAGGAATATGTTGTGATTTTATGTTGAAAGTAAAATTGATAAGTTAGAAAATATTAAATCCTTATCAATCTTTTTTGGATGTTTAATTGAATGGGCATATGCTTGAAAATTAATTTTATTCAAATTTAAATTCATTTCAGTTTTGATACACAAGTTTTATATTGTGTTTATGACCAAATGCACTTAGAAATACAAGTTCTAATGAAAATAATTCTATTCAAAGTTGAATTTTCTATAGTCTTGATATGTAAGAGTTTCCTATTAGTTTAATGGATAAATGCACTTATGTGTACATGAGAATTGGGTTCACTTTGAGAAAATTTAAATTTAATACTGTTACCTAATTTCACTACTTGCTCAATTAGGCTGAGCTCTTAGATTTCAAATTAAGAAAGAGGTACATTTTTTTTTAAAATCTTTCCTATATTACATCCAGGTGCATAAATGAAATAATTTAAAAGATTGCATTTACAAATTACTACATTCATACAAGTGCATGTAATAGAAGAAGGATTCAAATCTTTTCTGAACAAAGAAGTAATCTTTATTGAATGTAAAAATGTACATTATCTCACACAAGTCGTGAGATTAAGTTTTTCTTATTCAATACAAATTAAGAAAAGAATATACATGAATAAGTGAAATTAATGTGCATATAAGGAGGGAGACTAGTCATTGCCTGAGAATGACTGGTTTTGGATGTGTCATCTTGTTTTGCTATTGCCTTGGGCATTTTGTGTCCTTCCTAGCTCATTTTTACTCCTAGTTCCTGCATCTAGCAATAGCAATGATGTTAGAGCAATGCTCTAAGCAATGAAAGGTCTCTAACCTTACATGAACAAACACCTATGCATGTATAGACTGATCTTAATGTGCATTAAACAAGCATGCAAACCTTGGATGTCCCAGAAAAACATTGAAGTCATCAAACACATCCAAAATATACATTTATTTTTCTAACTTGTTTTCTTCATGTGCAGATACATGTGCATTTGTCTTTCTGATCTATTCTATCAAATTGTAGCATGTGGGTTAAAATGTGGCTCCCACGAGGGTTGAGCCCAACATGTTGCATTATTGTACTTTAATTTGAACATAGAAGTAGTTATTTTCCTTATGATTTACTCAAGCAAGCATACATTACTCATGATAATGATCTTTTAGTCACAGTCATAAGTGATATATACTGGCTTTGTAAAGGCATGAAGGATATACACAATATCATTGTATTGAAACATAATGCTCAAGATGTGGATATCAGGTGTTCAAGGTTTGGATTTTGAGTAAGCTATCATGCTAATGAGATTTGTTTTTGAATTATGCTTATCATTCATTATACTATCATAGATTATTGATGTATGATGTCATCATAAAAGGAATAACACATGATGTGGGATTAATGCACAAGTGTTGACTGAAGTGCTTACAAAGGAAAATACAGTGCTATCAAATAATATGCCTTATTAATCTTCATTATGTGAAGCAATGGAGTGTATGTCTTGGCTTCAAAGGGATGCCACAATAGGAGCAAAGGTCTGTCATGAAGATATGATAATCCTACAAGGAGAGAAAATATGATACTGTAATCAAAGAATCAATAATATCACTGTTTTGTAATAAAAAAGCAACAGCTCCATTGATGTCTTTGAGGGTCTTCCATCTAATAATTGAAGGATAAATTCATCCTTGTGGAGCTTGAACAAACAGATGCAACCTTTTTCAAAGGCATAATTTGCATGAGCAAAGATAATTTACAGTACATTAACAAAAGATTGCAAATCTTAGGGATCTCAATACAAAATAAATAAAACCATTGGAGGAAGAATCTTTATGATAATGAGTAGGAAGAGTTCTAAGGACGGTCAAGAGGTGGCAGTTATAAGTCAATTAATGACATTATTTCAAGTAGAATTCAACATATTCATCAAATAGTGCAATCAAGAAGATAACTCAGTGATATAGACAGTGGCAGTTGCAAATGCAAAGAACATAAATTTCAAGGAATAAAAATTAGAAAGTAGTAGCTACTGAAATAAGGTCAAATTCCAACTGATTGTCACAAGAGGCATAGGGATCCGACAAAGGAATTAACCATATTATAAGTGGAAAGTCAAATGTCAATGAGGTTTTGCCTCTCAATACATATATGGTAGCTTGAAATTGGAACTGGACTCAAACCTAGAATTCTAAGAGATTAAACCCTCTAATATTAGAAGAATGTTAAAATCTGAAATGAAAAGGGAAATTTTGTAAGCATTTTCAGAGGTGGAGCCACGGTCTTTTTGAAACAGAGGATAATAACACTGTGATTTTAAGCTAAAAGTAGCTATGAGTGACTTTTAAGATTTCTTTTAGTGCTAAGAGAATAAGTGATATCTATTGATAGATCTCTGTTAAGACCCTCAAAACCATGTTAAGGTACCTGTGCCATTATAAGACCTTGAGTAGCAAGTCTATTACAAGAGAATTGTCAATACAAGAATAGTAGATGCTAGGGTTTGAACCCCTCAAAGCCTTGGTTTGTAGAGTGAGGACCCGGTATGAAGGAAGTATGGTGTTCAAATACTGGGTGGGTTTACCTTTTTTCTATTCTTGAGGGAAAATACAGTCATCATGTTGCACTCAAGTTCCTCAAAAGCTCTTCAAATGGCGGCCTAAGAAAATGAAAGCATTGATAGAAGAAATAAAGCTAAATGAAAATGTAATAATGAAACCCACAACCTGCAGATAGTGAAAGGGTAGTGTTCATGAAGGAATTGAAAAATACATAGAACTTTTGTGTTATGCCTGTACTGTGCAATGACATTGAATCATTTAGAAAACCCATTCTTCTTTCATTGGGAAGTATTATTTTGTGGAACAGTTGACGAGTTAGCTTTTATTTCAACTAATCATCAAAAAGAGAGATGACCACAGAGGGAAAATGCAAAATACAAACAAAGGCCAAGCCATACAGAGTGTTGTGAGGCCGAACCATGACCAATCTTCACCAATAGAGACAAAATCTACATAAAATGTAATAATGAAACCCGCGGTCTAGAATTTTGTTTAAAATATTCAGATTTTTTTTAAGAGAAGCAACAAGCATAGAAAGCGTATAGAAAAATTGAAATATCTTCATCATTTTCAACACGGGGAATCTCGACATAGCAATTTATTTGTAGATGATGACTAAAGAATGGTGTAAGAAACCTTGTAGAGAGGGGCTTACCTAGTCCAGCTCGCAAATCCATGAGGAATCCAGCAAAAACTTTGACTCCAATTCTCAACCATGGCAGTGGGTAGAAGACTCTGGAAGCTCAAGTGTTGCAAATGAATATTTTTGCAAAATGGTTTGTTTTGCTTTTACTTTAGGGTTTCATAACCCTAGCTTAAGCCAATAGGTAAGAGGTATTTTTTACCTTTTATTTTTACTTTCACAAATCAATTTAATACCTTCGTTTCTTTTTAATTCCCCTAGTAAACTTTAATGTATCTTCTTTATGTATGTTGTGTATGTAGGTCTTTTAAGACTTATATTTTGTTTTCAATATTCCCATTATTTTTGCATGAGGGATTCGATTGTAAAGCATTTTGATTTAAAGTGATATTGTTATAAATCACTTTAATCAAATTTGCTATTGTTAATGCAAAATATGTGGAATGCTTTGTAAATGATAAAGACGGTTTAGAGTTGAGTCTATGCTTTGGAGAGCATATAGGGGATGTTTGTTTCGGTTGAAAAACATATTGCAAACACATAGGGAGTTGTTTTTTCCCTTTTTAAGGATTTTTAAAGCATCTTGGAGTGATTTGGGGAGTATTAATGTTTGACTTGGCCAAAATTGACCTTTTCAAACACTTTGAAGCCTTTTTGAAGAAGATTTGCATGCTGGATTTTAGGGTTTATTGTTTCATCCGACCCAAGGAAGCTTCTAGCTCCTTGTTTAGTGCAACTGTTTGGAGCTTTGCTACATATTGCTTTTGTAACTCATTTTTTGAGTTAGTTTTGATTATGCAGATTGGAGACATAATGACTTTTACAGTCCTTTGATATAGATTTTTGCATCTTTTGTAACTCTTGGAGGTATTGAATGAAATTTTACCTTATTCATTTATGAAATTTATTCCTTTCCTTCTTGTTCTTACAGTTTAAGTGTATGATTTATTATTGATCAAACTATCTTGTAGTTTTGTCTCATACCTTATTCCTTTTCTGTAATTAGCATATTTATTCAGGTTGTTGATTGTGTCAGTTAAATACAACTACTTGCATATTGTGAAGTTTTTCTTCCTTCTACAAGTTAAGGTATTACACCTTTCAGTAAAACATTCATGCATGAATAGTGCTATAACAGGTTGTGTGAATTGAATTTTTCCATAATAGAACTAAGTGTAGAGCTCTAAGTTTCTTTGTCAGATCCTTTTAAATTTGGTGTATCACTCTATTTTTATATTTTCAGTTTTATTCATTTTTTGTATTCCTTCTCCCTTTACCTTATAGAAATTAGTAGACTAGGTGATATAGCCAGCTAGGAAGCCAGCCTATCCGGAGGTTCATTCTCACTTTGGGTGACCCACAACCCAAGAATGCTCCCATGTTTCTCTAGTTAATTGAGTTTCACAACTCAGTTCAGGTGCAATTTTAAGATATAATAAATACAAAATGAACATTTTTCGTTCATTTGAGAAAGAACTATTGTTGGGACAAGACTATGGATCAAAGTTGGGGTAAAACTATCCTTGTAATTGGCTTAAATCAATCTTTGAGAATTTTGCATTGACTTCCTCGATTTGTTCCTTAATGTCAATCTGGGGATCGTAAGCTCATGAAAGGTGTTGTGGCTATGTACCAAAGGGATTAAAATAGTAAATTAAGTGGAGATGAAATGCATTATGTAAAAATAAACACTAATAGAACAAATTTAAAAGCACTCTTAAACTACACCCTCAAAACAAATCTTTGAAAACACTTTTAAATCAAATAACTTAAACAAATCCTTTTAATATATTTAAGATCAATCACATTTAACTCAATTCTTATTAGACACTCTTAAATAGGTTTGAGACTAGATAGATTTTGAAATTATAGTAGTTTATGTTGAAAAAATCTTGGCGATAGGACTTGTTAAATTTGGCGACAAGAGCTGTTAAATTTGGAGACAAGACCCGTTAAAATCCTGCGATAGGAACTATGCAGCATGTATCAAATCTTAGAAAATGCAACTATTAATTCTAAATATTGTTTCAATCTTAAACATAATATAATAAACCAATACAGTCACTAAATTACACATAAATCATACTCACAAATAAATAACATAAAAGCAAATTCAACTAGAGGCTGAAGAGTGGGCCTTGCCTCCCAGTCAGCCGATTGAAGAAAGTAATTAGCAAGTTCTCACGTTCAACTCAGATAATAATATTGCCAGTATTATATTTCTTCATACAAAAAGTTTCCATTATTTGATACAAATGGAACTTATATAGTCTTTTAAAGGAAACTGAACTATCTAAATATTACACACAGTTTAGAGTTCAACAAACATCCAAATCGGTTGAAGAAAGAATGAAGTGGCCTACGACCATTCTTTCTAAAGGCTAAAAACTAATTTACTATTATTATGCAAAATACATCAACTACATAGGATCTTTGGAAATATTCACGAGCGGTCTTTGTCTTCTTCCCCATGATCACAGGAGCCCTGTATTTTGCACATAATTCATCAATATTAGTGTTAAGTAATCAGTTATTTCCTAAGATATATTATATCATTTAATTCATGCCAATTCTTATAATTATATCAAATTACTATGGAAACTTAGGAAAACATTAAAACATAGGATATGATTTAATGGTAAAATAAGACAAACATTTAACCCATCAATTGGGCGATGAACCAACGAATTGATTGTAGTTTTCCTTGGAGACTATGTAACTGTTGAAGATTGGTTGGTGGAGGAATTTGAATTATCGCTTTCACTTTTTTAAGGTCAACTTCAATACCTCTAGGAATTCTTAAGATTTAGCCTCACTTGGTATTTCTCTAATCTGTCGAAGATTTTCTCAAGAACATCCAAATGTGCTCTTGTGATTAATTTTCCCAATAGGTCATCTACACAATCTTCCATTATGATATGGAATATTATTGCCATTGCTCTTGGATAGGTTGCTCCAACATTATTTAAACCAAAATAAATTGCATTCCAATAGTGTGTACCCCAAGGACATGTGAAAGCAGTCTTGTATTAATCTTCGGGTGCAATGCAAATTTGGTTACATCTTGAGAACCCATCCATGAGGGAAAGAATCTCATGACTGGTTCTCAAATCCATGATGATGTCTATGTTAGGTAATGGAAATTTGTCTTTCAGATAATCCTTGTTTAGATCTATGAAATTAGTGCATATGCGGATGCCCCTAGTGGGTTTAACAATAGGTACAAGGTTGGATACCCATTCAAGATAGTTAATAGATTATATGAATCCAACATCTAGTAGTTTTTGAAGATCAAATTTGAATAATAGTGCAATTTAGGGATGCATATTATGAAGTTTTTGTTTCACCAGTTTGGCATTTGGGAAAATTATCAAATGGTGAATCACTAAGAGGCATCTAGTCTAGGAATTTCTATGTATGACCAAGAAATTTTGGTGCTTCGTCTATCAAGGAATGTTGTGAAATCCTATTTTCTTGTCATGTCAATGATGTGGAAAAATTTGGGTCAGGGGGGCTAGCTTGATTGGCTAAAGCATCTTGTTACAAGAAAGAGGTCACGAGTATAGTCTCCCCCTCATCCCCTTGGTACCAGAGGGTGTGTTGTCCCAATGTCACCGATCACATGAAATTTTTTACCAAGTGCATTGCAATTTATATGGGGGCTACTCAATTCGTACAGTCTAAAAAAATGATGTGGATAAATTTGTAACCTTAGGGTTCTCTGCTGTGCTAATTGTAAGGCCTTTCTAATGTTCAACCAACTTGGTGTTTCATGGATAGACATTCAATTTAGAGGGAAGATTCATAACTGAACAGTTCACTAAACCCTCACAAAGACTTCATTTAATTATTGACCAGGGTTTCGTAAGCTTGTGATGATGATGGCACTATTTGTGCACCTAGGGACTCCACACGACCTATATTGTTGAATATTGGTGGTTTAAACATGTGCATAAAACAAGAAATGTTGAAAATGAAAGTAAAGCATAAAATTGCAAACTATATTTAAAAATTTAATTTATCACTTATGCTACGGGTACTCTCAGCTTAGTGTTGTTACTAGTTAACTGCTAAAACTTGAACTCTACAATAAACTATATCACTAGCTATTGACTCTTCACAACTCAACTAACTAACTACTCCAAATATTGACTCAAAGCAATGTTACAAAACACATACAACCATGAATCTATTTGAAATGAATACAACATGAAACATCTACTCTATCAACAAAAAATGAAGTGGGTGGATAGTACCTTGAGCGACCCTTGCTCAAGCTATTGTACCCACAAAATAAACCAAATACGAGCTATTGGATCAACTAATCATAATGGTAGACTGAAAACATCTTTATTGCATGGAAAATTGAATGCTCACAATATGACATGAATCTCTAATATGTTTACCATTCAAAATCCATATTCATTACAACAATAAACTAATAATTGTCTTGCTAAAGCATGAAAATTGGAAATACACTCCACTTGCAATTCTAACTAGATTTACTCCTCGACCATCAATCCCTAGATATAGAATTGGGAGGAGATTTATTTGCATAAGGACTCAAAACTAAAACTAAAATAGAAAACTAAATGCTAGTGTCCACTCTCCTCAAGAATAGGAGGTGAATAAGTCTTTGCAACTAAACTGTAATTAAAAGAACAACAGAAAGGAAGTTGAAGCAAGAATTTTTCTCAAATGGTTTTGACAGAGACATAGTCAAACTATCATATGAGCATAACTGTATTGACCCCTTCTTCCTTTGTCATATTTATTCATTTCCTTGGTGATTCACAATCTGACCTTGTCAACGATCGCCTTCATTCATTCTGGAACTGTTGCGTGTTCATCAATCTAGACTCTCCCCTGCTACTCATGATCCTTTGACTACAGGTTGAGTGCTTCAGTTTCTGTGGGTTACTGGCTGCAAATAGTTAGTTCCATATAACATATACACACCATTAATAACCGTGAATCAAACACAAGTTCATATAAAATTCTATACACATTCACACATTTATCCATGCAAATACTAACATATTATAATCATATTTCCATACATCAAAATCTATCTTAGGTTGCATGAAGGATATAAAAAGATATATAAATTTAGGAATGTATATGAAATAAACAACTTGAAATGTCTGAAAGGTATGAACTAAGCAAGAGAAAACTAGCTATTAATTAGTCTCATCATTCCCCCCAACTAGATAAATTGCTTGTCCTCAAGCATTCTTTCAATGGCATAGGTTGTACTATAAATTCATCTCTCTGAAATATACAACTACATCCCCTCCTTTTATCTATCTCAAGTAGTAACCCCCATAACATGAAAGCCTCGCTCATCTGACATCTTCTGCCTCTTCCTGTTATGCATGCTTCTCCCCTATCTAATGTGGTACTGGATAAAGGAGCAATGGGTGGATGAAAGGCAAGTGCTAACCACTTGAGTCTAATATCTTTGGAAATTTCTATATATCTGCGAGGTCTTTCAAGCATGGCTACAAAGTTGTACAAGGAGTGTGCTTCCTTCTTTTGTAATTCAGGAGTTAACTTTTTCCATCTTTCTTGTACAAACTTGAAGGCATGGTGGATGAGTCCTATAGCTAGTTGTTGCATCTTGAGATAGTCATTTTCTCTAATGTTCATTATTTTTCTGCCTACGCCCTTTTGCTTCATGAGATCTATCCATTCTTCTACAACTTCATTGGGATCCTTCAACTCTTTATGGATATGCAAAGCAATAGATTTTTCTCTTTCAATATAGTCTTGCATTATCTCAACCCTTTTTTGTTCATTCTTGAAATAAAAGGCCAATGCTCTAACTTGCAAATCTCCCACAAATATTAATGGGTTCCATTATATATCATCTGGTAGAGCAAGATTATGCAAGTAAAACTCACATAGTTGAGCTTGCATCTTCTATGTAGAAGCAAAGAAAATTTCTAGAAACATAATTTTCTTATTCAAAGCAAATGGCAATCCATTGATTAACTGGATGAATTGGAAACATAAGTACTTTTCTTGCAAATATAATTCATATACCCTAGCAAGAGGTCTACATTTGAGTATTTACCATTTCCTCAATTTTTAATGTCAATCTCTTCACTTCTATTTCATGTTTCTCAAGGGCCCTAGTATGGTCAGCTATCATGTCTACTTTTTCCTTCTCCCAATCTTTCCTTTGCTAAGAGAATTCCTTGGTTCTTTTCCACAAATCATACCCTAAGGACATTACATTGGGACTAATTGGAGTTCTAATTTGAGGAGGTCTTCCTATAGATATAATTTCCTTATTATCTGCCTTGAAAATGGCAAGCTGTGCAAGGATGTCTAATTTAGACCCATGCCCAAATGTACATAGTTTCTCTAATTCCTTGATTTGTATGTCCCTTTCACTATCCTTTTGCTGATATGACTTCACTAATTCTTTTAGTTGCTTTATCCTTTCAAGTGCTTCTTGCAATTCATTCTTAATATTTCTTTCCTCAATAAAGATCTCTTTGTCCTTTTCCAATAAATGATCATCATCTCCCATGGTATATTCACAACCCTCACTATCAAAACTTGTGGGGTTATTTTCCTTATTTTCTTTGCAACAAATGCATCCTCTGAATCAGATTTAGAGGTACTTGTGAAATACCTTGCTTGTTTGACTAATGTATGTACATTTCCAGGGGCATCCCCCTTTAATTTTGAATCTTTCTCCACTATCACAACATCTTACTTTCCATGTTTCTTAATTGACCCTCTCATGGCACCTTTCCTCTTCAGGCGATGTGAACACCTAGGTTGTGTGGATTTCTTCTGCCTTCTTGTAGATGTAGAAGAAGATTCAATTTTCGTTTTTCTAATTCTTGGTGTTTTCTTAGAGGTAGGTGTTTCTTGTGGCTCCCTTGCTGTGGATTCCTTACTAGGAGTTGTAGGCTTAGTGTCTTGTAAATCTTGCTCTATTGGCTCCCCTATGCTATAGGTAGGTGAAGCAGCATGGTATCCATAGGGAAATTCCCTCTCTACAACAATAGGATCTTCCATATTTTGTTCTTGGCCCCTATATTTTTCATTGTGTACCATATGGATTTCATTAATGTCGTGACATTCAAGAAATTTTTCCCAAGAAATATGTGGAAACTAAATTCTCAAACTTATTTTTACCAATAATGTAACCAAGCATAAATGTGATAATTTTGTATCATGCCTTTTCCTTTTATATTCACAACCTATTATTTTCAACAAATTGTAAAGAAAATTTGGAACATTTACTCTCCTTTCATGGCGAAGATGACTAAGCAAATTAAAGTACACTATATACAACAAGGATCGCCTACCATCATAGGTTAGGTATTTGACTATATAAGTGACTACTAAGGCCGAGAGCTAGGGTAAGGATAATCTTTTTTTACCTTGGGATGATGAGTCTAGGTTATCTCTTGGTTGATAGAACTCATTCTTGGCAGTGATAACTGTTACTCATTTTGTTATTTTCTCAAGTTGACTAAGTCTAGAATGTTTGCAAACTGAAAGTGAAGTACATTTCTTATCTATCTTCCCTATATTGCATTCAATTGTATAAACATAAAATTCAAAGAGATTACAAGTTTTAGTAACAAATTATTGCATTTATACAAGTGCATACAATATTGAAAAGATCTGCACAAATCTTGCTAAAAGTAATCTTTATTTATTCAAGAGTACATATTTGCCTCACACAAGCCGTGAGACTTAACTTGCTCAATGGAAATGAGGTACAATCTATACATTGATGAATTAAAAGAACAAAATGCACATATAGGGGAAGAGGCCAGTCATTGCCTAATGATTGGTCAGAGTCTGATGTCCTGCTTGGTCTTCCGCTTCAAGATGTCTTGCATCCTCCATAGCTCTCTATTTCCAGCCCCTGCATCTAAAAAATTGCAATGATGTTAGAGCAGTGCTCTAAGTAATAACGGTCTCTAACACTACATGTACATGCATCCACCAATGTATAATTTGTCCCTCAAATACATTAAACAAACAACGAGCTGTACACATTCCAAAGAAAGAAATGAAATCATCAAGCCTTTAGGCATATGCACATATTTTTTCTAACTGTTTGTTTCATGTGCAGATACAGGGAAAACAATGTTACTGTTTCATCAAGTTTTAGCACGTGGTGTAAACATGGCTCCCACAAGGGTTGAGCTCGGCATGTTGCATTGTTGTTCTTTTAATGATATTGAAAGATCATTCATCAAAGGGATCATCTCTTTATGATTCACTCAAATAAGTATCCATCATTTATGGTAGTGAGTTAATGGTCATTGTCATAAATGATATATAGTTATTCAAGAGTATCGTAAAGCATGTAATCATTTGATCATATTTATAGAGCAGTGAATGATGATTATTCAAAGACTGCATTATATTCCACAGGGTTTCCTTCTCTTGTAATGCAAGTGAAACAATTACCATATGCAAACCTGAAGCTAGAGCAGATTTCACAAAGGAAAAATGGGTTGTGTGATAGAGATGAGAGTTCCTTTTTGATAGAGGTAAAAAAAGAATCACAGTCTATATTCACTGGTATGAAGGGTGTTTCAGATAGACAGTGAGCAGAATCCTACAAAAAGGATGCTATCAAATGTTGGAGGACACTAGCATTACAAGCTGTAGAATGATGAGTAAAAAAAATAACATAACAACTTTATTATCAAAGAACAAGTGAAATACAACATGAGACTTCAAAGGGCAGGTCTGAAGTAGTAATTCATTATGCTATTGACAATGTGAACAGAATAAACAAATGCAGCCTTATTTAAAGGCATGATTTACAAAAGCAAAAGGAGGTTTGACCTCTATTAAGCAGTGGCAGAGGATGATCAAATTGTTGGATTTGATGAAGTTTATTCAGCTACACAAAAGAATGCATGAACTCAGAATCAATGGTAGCTATAAGAGTTATAGTTGACAGTGGATCCTTTTCAAATGTTAGCATATTTGATATTCATAAAGGAGACTGAGTCTTGTCCTACAGTACAACTGAGAGGTTAACTCACAGTAGTGTATATAGTGGCTGAATAGTTACAAAATCCAAATATTTATAGCAAAACAACATATGGAATACAATGCATTAACTCACAGTTGCTACATTTGGCACAGTGTTGTAAGACAAAAGGGGAAATAGGGTCTCACGTAAGAGATTGTGATTTTATGAGGCAACACATCACAACCAAAGAAGGATTTCATAAGTTATTTAATTTGGCAATGCCAAATGCATCATGAAGGAAAATATGTTTATCTGAGTCATTGTCTCAAAATTATTTCATGTAGGAGAGTAGCAATGAAGATTGAGCAGCCAAGTTTTAAAAAAAGAAAAGAGTTGTTCAATGTACCTATTCTATCAACAAGATAAATGGCACAATACAATCAGATCTTCTGCCTAGTAAAATCTCATATGAAATATAAGGATACTCATTTTGGAATGCAGAAGTCACCATTAAATAAGAGACAGTTTTGAGATGGTAGATCTAACTCAAAAGGCTTGGCTAAGTAGTCTCAGTCCAACACTTCAAGTGGAAATTCACTACAAATAATGCAAAGGAGAAGAGATAACAATAGTCATAAGGGTTTTTATCTCAATTTAACAAATGGAATAAAATATACAAACCCATAAAAGTTGTAATGCAAAACTGAAGCTTTGTGTTCAAACCCTTGGTTTTGGGTAATGAGTGAGAACCCAATTTTCTTTGAAAGCTTCAGGAAGTATGATGGAGGCCATGGGTTTTATTGGCTCATATATAGCTTTTGCAACTGGAGATATGAAACTAAAATGCAAGAAATTCAAAATTTCATGCTCTAGGGTTTTGTTTCCAGACCCTCGAATCTCAACACAATGAAATGGAGAAAAGCTCAAATACAAAGCCTTGTATACCAGAAGAGTGCACAAAAATAATAGGCAAATGGCATGAGTTTTGGGTACTTGCAACATGAATGGTCTTGGCCATAGAAATGGATTTTTCTCTTTATTTGCAAACAGAAAGAGTGGTATACAGAGTAACTAGATATTCTTACTCATAATGCCAGGAAGATACAAAGCTAATGTTGAATAAGATGCATATTATAAGAGAAAAAATGTTTAAGATGCAAAATAGTTAGCCCTCGGCCTGGGCTTGTTTTTTATGGAATAATGGTAAGACATTATAGTGTGTAAAATAAGGTCTTACCTTTCTCGAGTTTCCTTTTGTTTTTTGCATTAAATCTCTATGTGAGATATATTCCAGAGGCTCAGATATAAAGCTCAAGGCGGTCGAAATGAGATGGAGATAGCACACAAATATCAAAAAAGTGCAGAAAGAACAGTTAGAGCCGTGGCCAAAAAGTTCAAAACAAGTTAAAATGGAGTTTTGTATTCATTTTTACTTCAGCAAACAACTTACTAGTGAGTGCCTGGAAAAGGATGACAAAAAGTGCAAATAAATGCTTGAGAATGAGCTCAAAAATCCACCACATAATTCATCACAGGTCGAACTCCAGAAACCCTAATGGTGTCGCCAACATAGCCTCTTCATGAAGCTTCATGAGGAATAAAAGATGCTTTTGTTTTTTCTTTTCCTTATTTTTGTTTAGGGTTTTGAGTTCTAAATGGTGTCGATGGATAATATGGCATTTTTGGCCCATTGCTTTATAAAATGAGACATTGATTAATATGTGACCCCACGACTTCATTGGAGTGAAGCTAGCTGTTCATGCCTTAGGCATTTTAAATGCCTTTGTCAAATTTTAAATGGTGATGTGGTTTTTAAATATTTTTTTGCATTTGTGCTTTTGAAGATGTAAAACATTTTTTACTTTTTTGTGATGTTGATAAATCACTTAAGATAAAAATGTTATTTTAATGCAAAACAAAAGATGAAAGTTGTGCTTTGAAAACAAGTGGAGGGAATATAGGGGGAGTTATTTTCAATTTGGAGGCATGTGCCCATAATTGTAGGGGCATTAATGCACTTTGTTGGTGGTTTTGCATGCTTAGGTGTTTGGTATGGCCAAAACATTTTTCCTCACATGTTGGAGGTTGTTTTATGAGGAATCTAATGCCTCATTTCTAGGTTTTTCTAGTGCATCCGACCCAAGGTAGTTGCTTGCTCCTATTTTGGTGCAACTACTTGGGTTGTGTGATATATTCACTCATGTAACTCATTTTTTGAGGGAGTTCTCAATTTTGCAGATTTCTGGAGATAGTAGTTCTATAGTTCTTCATCAGACTTCAACATTTCTTTGTAACTCATTATGTCATGTAAATAGTGAGTACCTTGATGTTAATAGTATTGAGTTATTTTTCCCTCTCATTACTTGCCTGCTTGTGTGCATGTTATGGTGATTGATCGATCTACTTGTGAAATTTGTGTTTTTCCTTGTATTTTTGTCTCATTGGAGGTACCTTGTTGCAAGAAGATATATGTTTACAGGTTATGAGTTGTGTAAAGAATACAAAAGTTTTGGTTGTGAAAATATACTTTTCCCTCTAGGATTTTGTATTAACATCATCTTATAAAGCATTTATGTAAACAATATGTAGAAATGAGTTGTGTAAGCCTCTTTCAATCTGTTAACTGAAAAGTGTAGCAAAACTATTTTTGCATGTCCTTTAGTGAATTTGGTGTATCACCATAGGGTATAAGTTTTAGTTTCATTTATAAGTTACAATTTTCTTACCTTTTCCTTAGTAAAGAAAAACAGTAGTTTAGGTGATATTCAATAAAGAGCCAACTTTCTTTAGAGGTCCTTTTCTGCCATAGGTGACCCACAGCCTCAAAAAAGTTCCCATGTTTCACATGATTAGCTGGGATAGGTTTCAGCTTGGGTGCAAATCATAGTGTTAACAATAACATTTGCCCTCACTGGGAATTCTTCTCCCTCTCATGGCAGTCTTGATACCTCAGCTATGGTAGCCTCAAAAGCATCCACTCTTAATCCTTGCACAATGGCTTCATCATTTTGTAAAGTGTGCTAGGTCTTAAAAGTGCAAGTTTTTAAACCATAAGAGGGTGCCAATCTCTTAATACACCTTTGGCCCACGAATGAGGTAAATAAGGTTGATTACCTCCTACTCTTCAGGCTCTGCTAGACCTAGGCGGGTATACCTGAATAATGAGGCAGATTTAAAATTGGATATGGTTCCTAAATTGGCAATCTACTCACTATGGCACGTGAAGGTGGAGTAGATGTAGAGCTTTGATAGCTAATTCCTATTAGAAGTAATTGAAAATTCAAGATTGTGAGTTGTATTTTGTATGTAATATCCTATATATGACCAGTGCCTACTCCTATTGGGTGAATGGAGTGGATGAGTGAATGGTGATTTATGGAATTGATACAGAGTTGTAAGACAAGTAATCCTGTTGTTCAGCTTAATTTGAACTACTGGGCACTTGAGATGTCTGCACCTTGTGCAAACGTGCAAGTCTGTTTATCACAGTGTTCTTTAATAATCTCAATGATATCCCCTCAAGTTACTATGAAAGTATGAAAG
>VDFB02000015.1:139308045-139332751 GCA_007258455.2 Sequoia sempervirens
GATGTGAAGTTTCAATGTAGGACTAGAGATGGGAAGTGGACTTGGGGATAGAAGTCTAGAAATCCAATGAAACTCTCAAGCTGGAGGAAAGGAACAACAAAGGAAAGTGGAAAATTTATTGGAAATGAATGTAGGATTGGTGGGGGGAAGTGGATAAAGTTTTGAAGGGAGTCTAGAAGTGGAAAAATATTCCACAAGAGGGACTAGATATGATGTAGTGGAATCCAAAGGATGAAAGTGGAGGATAAAAGTAAGAAGTTTGAATGGACTCCAAAATTCCACAAAGGAGAAGAAATGTGAGATTGCAAGGATGCAAGAAAGGAAGGGATCTTGGGACAAATAAACCAAAGTTTGGATGCTAATAAAAAACTGCAAAAAGGAGGAAATATAAGAAAATAGAAGGAAAGACCTTATGAACCTTGTGGATATTTAATCTAGGACATGAGGTCAGGACAAGACATTGGATAAGTAGGAAATGATTTGGAGTCCATCTAAAGTTTGTAATTTTTTAAAAATTGAAAAATAACCAAAATACTCATAAAATTAGAACATCCTTGGTTTTTTGCAACTTCTAGCATATGAGAAGGACATGGAAGATGAAAATGAATAACACTTAGGCCATTTCGACAAAGGGGGATGAAAGCTTTCTTAGATCAATTATTAATGATGGGTGGAATGATGCTTAATACATAAGAGGGTTGTGACTCAAGAAAATTTTTGCACTATCTAATAGATCCCAACTTATGTGAATGTTTGTGACAGGGTCATGAGAAGGATGCTTATGGATTGAAGAAAAAGATTAAAAACCTTACAAAATGAATATGTTGATGTGAATATTGACATTTTTTTGATAACAATATTTTTGTTGTGGAAGACTAAAATAAATTTACTCAAGCAGAATTGTACTTTTAAATTAGATGCCAACTAATTTTCTTTTACTTTTCCAAAAAATAAATTTTAAAATAAATGTTATTTTATTGAAAGAAAACTTGCTCTTATTTTGAAAAGTGAGGTTTGATTTGAAGTGATACCAAATAATAAGAGTTTGTCTTATTTGAAATTGGATTGATTACTTTTAGAATAAAAACTTGGGCTTTTTTCAAAGATTGGTTGGTAGCTCCATGAATATACCTTTATTCGATGCATGCATCCAAGTATTAGAATCTTTGAACTCTTGAAATGAGATCTTGTGTGGTGAGATCCACTTCTATCCCATGCATGCCTTAATATAGGTCTTAAACTAAATTTCTCTTATATAGATGCAACCCTATTCCTACTACGCACACTTGTATATGATCATGATTTTTGGATCACATTACGTTTTTAGCCTTTAACAGGCATGCACTTCTGCTACCTGTGTGTGCTTATGAATGAAATAAAATTTATTTTGTGCACACGCCAAACTATATAGGCACAATTTCAAAAAATAATTTGTTTTTGTTTCTACAACTCTTCATATGCCTTTGTTAGGTCATTATTTCATTGAATAAATTTCATTTTTTGCCCTAGATAGGCACACAACAATATAGGCATGTTTTTCTTTTTTTCATCATTCTTGGTTAGCCCTATCAGGTGTGGGACTAGGGTGGCACACCATTATACTATGCCTTGAGTTTTTTTGGTTTTAAAAAATTCCAACATTAACAAAACCCTTGAATGTGGATGAAACTTACTAAAATTATTGATGTGCAATATTGATGAAAACTTGCTAAATTTATGCACCTCTTGAAGGGAATTCATTGAAAAAAGGTGAAGGTCCTTAAAAGTAGGCACTTATGAGTGACAATCATTATTTCATAATTATATTTTGTTATTCATTTTGTCAATTTTATTTGAAAGTTCTTACTTTTATCTAAAAAATATAAAAAAAATGGACAAAGATTTGCAAGAAAATCTTCAAAACATAAGTTTTGACTCAATGAAAATATAACATTTAGATTGGAATAACATATAAATTTTTTCATATGGTACAATAATCACCTTTATTTTGGGACCATAACATATATTTGTAGCATAGGACTTAATAATAAATGGTTTAATAGTAAACTGATACTTATCAATTGGGCGATGAAGTTAGACTATTTCAAAAATCACCTAAAAATAAACATTCTTGAATCAATTAATGATGATGAAACATGACATTATATATAGAAAGGGAACTGTGATACTACATCATAGAATTCATAAATTTTGAAACACAAAACAAAAAATATGAAAAAGAAAAATTCTCTTTTATGGGAAAGAACAAAGGGAAACAAAACGGGTTACATGAAACAATTTATAGATTGAGAAAAATAATCTAATATTGTAAGCGAATAATTATATTGTGATAATACACAATCTTCAAACCTTTCCAAATTTCTCATGAAGAACCAAGATTTAGGTGGGTAGGAACAATCATGCAGTGAAAAACTTAATATAAATTGATTGATATGCATTGGTTTTGGTTGATCTTCTTCCATAAAGTCAAATCTTTGTAGGTAGATAGGGATACTTTACCTCTTTATAAAGGCATCTATCAAGGTATTGTATTTGTAACAAATATATAAGGATAGTTATCACAAAAATATGATTTGATCCTCTTCAACCATTACTTTGGCATATGAAACCTTGAGCTCAGTCCAAGTATGGTCCTTTAAGAAAGGCAAAAGTTATTGAAATAAAGTTTCCATCACTTGTTCTTGACTTTTCATGTCTATTGGTGCTCAAAGTTGTAGGTTTTTAAATCCATAAAGCTAGGCTATTTTTGAGTGCTAGGGGTGTGAAATTTAGGGAAAAGGACATTTAACTTACGATTAGGTAGGGACAACTATGGACTGAGTTGTTAAGGTGAGTAATACCTTCTTTAGCTTTAGGAAAGTTGCTAGGCCAAGGAGGGTATTCCCTGTGTTGCTATATTAAATAATAATTATAGGGAATGCAATTAAATCATACCAATTGCATAAAACACTCCAATTTATCTATCACTAAGTGTTTATGCTTTTTAACTGTTAGGAAAAATGGTGTCTCAACCTTGCAATTATAACAAGTTAATATATAGAGTGTGGGGGGTTGTGAGGGGGGGGGGGGGTACCCCCCTTGTAGGGTTTGGGGGATGACCCCCCTGATGGGGAGTCCGAGGGCCACACGTCTCAATGGGGGTTCAGGGATAGCGCCCTTGAAAGCCACATTTTATGTATATTTTATATTGTAAATCTGGACTATTTATCATTAAGTCTCAAAACTGACGGTAGATATTTTGTTGTCTTGTCTTTCCCGAGAAGACAAACTTATTTTATGAGGGAATTGTATTATTGTTGTACGTTGTGATGTATTCTAAAATTTTGATAGCCGTTGTGTTGCCTCCAAATATTTGGTTGGTGATACTCCTATGAGAAGCTTGCTCTGCAAGTATATTGTAATATTTGTGATTTTTGAATAATATATTAGGCATATTTTGGAGTGGGGTTTTTCTCCTGAAGGGTTTTCCCCACATAAATCACTGTGTTGTGGTATTCATGATATTTATGTTTTTTTTTGTTTAATTTATGTAATTGTTATAAAGATCTGAAATGTTTTGCATTACCCTCCTCTCAAGGTTAGTGTAGGAAGTTGTTTCACTACCTTAAATTTCTTATAAGTGGTATCAAACCCTGATTACCTTTGGTTTTAGTTGTGGGTTGTTGGGTTTTTTGAACTAATCCAAATTTGAGTGGGAGCTTGTGTAGAAGATACTTTGTGAGATTGTTGTAGGAATTTTTAGATGGCAAGTTCATCAAGGAGAATAAAGGTGGATAAATTTTTTGGAAATAATTTTGAGAAGTGGAAGCTGAAGATGGAGGATCTATTGATAGATCAAGATCTATGGGATGTTGTTGATGAGAAATTTTTAAGACCCACATATCCTACTTTGGCTGTTCAATATGATTTTATGGAATGTAAAGCTAAGGTTCTAATCAAATTGTGCTTGATAGAATTTGTTTTACTCAATGTCCATGAAGAGACCTCTGCACAAAAACTATGGAAAAAAATTGGTGAGATGTATCAAGTGAAATCTTTAGTGACTAAGATTTTCTTGAAGAAGAAATTGTATTCCTTGAGAATGGAAGAGGGTGGATGAATTACAAACCACTAGAAGATGGTGATGTATTCATTGTAACTTTGGAAAATCATGCAAGTAATGATGCATGGTTAATTGAATTAGGTGCACTTTCCATATGAACTCTAATAGAGATTGGTTTTCTAAATATGAAGAATTTGATGGAGGTAAGGTGAAATTGGGTGATGATTCTTGTTTAAATATTGCTGGATGTGGTAAAGTTAGAATTAGGTTTCCTAATGGTAGAATAAAAATGATTAATGGGTGTGTTACATATCTTTGGATTGGCATGGCATTTGTTATCTATGAGAAAACTAATATATGCAGGTGTGCAAGTAGTCTTTTTTGATGCAATATGCAAGATGGTTAGAGGTGATCTAGTAATTGCTAGAGGTGTTAGATATGACACATAAAATTTATGCATGCATTGCTGAGTGTAATGGTAATTCTATGAAAAGAAAGTTCATGTCTACTTCATGTCTACTTCATTAGAAGAGGTGAGGGTTTCATCTTTAATAGATGGTCATGGATTTTGGGTACCCAAGGGTGCTCTTTCTTTTGAATTAAAGTTACCTATAGAGAAGATTATGTTATGGCACTAGAGAAATGCCCACATTGGAGAAAAGGGTCTAAAGACCTTGGAAAATAAAAAGCTTGTTGAAGGGTTGTCTAATTGTAATATTGAATTTGATTTGTGTGAGAATTGCATTTCTGGAAAACAAAACCATGCTTAGTTTTACTCAATTTCTCATAAATCTCGTGCTGTATTGAATCTTATTAATTCTAATGTATTTTATCCTATAGGTGTTCCTTCAATTGGAAAATCCATGTAACATACCCCAAATTTACCCAACACATTTTACCTAAGTTTAACTTAAAAAGTAAATAACACAAGTCCTCAAGTACATGGACATAATTTTTTTCCTTTTCATTATCATAAATGCACATTGCATATATCATTACATGAATGAAGTGATCATTACATAATTCCCAAGAAACAAAATTCATCTTTCAAATACATTTTACAAATGATTCAATATCATAAATATATACATATCATAACTCACAAGAGTTCACTGGTTCAGTGGTTGAAGTGTCCACCTATGGATCTCACTTCTGGTCGAGGTTTCCACCTTTGGATCACACTCCTATTTTGCAAGACTCGACAACCGACTGCAAGAGGGAGAGCATCATCCAATTTCTTTTCCTCCAACCATGGACATAAGTGGTCACCCACACATCGTCCTTCCTAGAAAGATGGCCCTACCCTTCAACGAAGAGTTTGGTATGAAAATAATAATAATGCACATCTGAGTATCTGGTGTTGTGTCCTACATATCTAGTACGACCATACAAAGGATACCCTCCTACTAGCATGACACTACTGACTAGTATGCAATCCTGGATCACCTTGAACCAACAAGACGTAAGCAACAACTTTTGCACCTACTCTGGCCATAGATTCCATATATATAATAATTCCACTTTCTATGAGTGAAGTCATATGTTCACCCACCCTTACTCAACTTGGAAACTATAATGACCACTGAACCTCAAATGTTACATTCATAATCAAGGTTTAAAAAAAGTGATAACATACTAATAGTAACATCATAGACCTTAAAGGCTTGACACAATAACTAGATTACCCTTTTCCATACTTGTAAGGTTTTCCCCAAAACTAGCAATCACAAACAAGGCTCCATGCAAAGTGATGACACACAAATATTGAATTAATAGACCAAATAGGTTTAACACGATCTCTTGAATACTTGGTTACATACTTGTAACACTCTGGGTATGGCTACCACCTCTTATTCAAGTTCTTTCTTTTTAATCATGGAAGTAAATACTCTCTTACTTAATACACAATCAATTAATACTAATGACTCTACATTACTACTAGACACATTTGGTCTTAATCTAAAACACTATCAATATGTTGGAACATTTATAATAATTCAGAATTAAACTTGATTCAAGAAGATTACTTCTTCGTATTGATTTTCAAACTCTTGGTTGTCATGTCTAGTATGGCTCCATCCTTCTAGGACATCATAACCAATCTGGTTATCCTTGACATCAAATAACATATAAAGTCTTATTTTTATAATAATATCCCATAATATGTCAACATAATAAGTTATCAACTTCTAATAAATCATCTAAGAACCTCTCGACTAATCTCTAATTCCCTCATGGTTCTTTCCAAGTTATCCTTTGTATCATCTATACAAGATACCTACATTTGTATGTTCATAAACAATCATATATCCTTTCTCTCATTATGACACATATTTACATGTTTAAAATGTATAACAAGTTCCTATCTAATGTGGAGGACGTTTCTAGCTTGAGAGGAGTCTGTGCTTCTGTACTTTAATTCTCCTCACATTATGGCTTTGGGTTTCCAAGATGTAAAGTCCTCTTCTTTAATGTTAGAATACCGTGAATAGGTATTAATAGACTGTAGGTCAAATGTATAAGATAGTATCAATCAAAAGATAATGAAGACATATTTATGTATTCTAACTCTTTTGTTGAAAAATGATATAAACTCTTATTCAAGTGCATACCCTAACCCTAGGGAATATCTTACCCTTTTACATAAGGAATATAACCATTTGAGAACGTAAGTTCTCTACTAAAAGCAATCTATCCAACACATAGGTGGTCACATCATAATATCATCCAACATAGTCCTATTACGACTCTAATCCATTTTGTTGCAAACAATAGTCATTCAAGCAATATATACCCATTATTATAATATTTTAATTATCAATAATTCTTTGATAACTTCACTTTTCAACGTATATAGTTCTGATAAACTCATGTCACACTCTATATAGATTCTCTAATTTAGCTTCATGCAAATTAATGAAAATTCAAGCATTCATATCTATCTATTAGCAAGAGAATGCCTATAATGATAGCACAACAATTTCCAAACATCACTCACTCAATTTCAGAATATAGAAAAGAGAAATGGAAGAAGAATAACAATCATGCCTGGAAAAGATAACTTCCAATAAAAGACTTGCAATCCTATGCTCAATGCAATGGTTCTCCTTTTTCTACGTACTCAACTCCACGATCATCTTCTTCTTACTCACAAAATCACACTACTATAATACTCTCACTCACTCAACAATTCTGCTCTCTCACAAAATGATCTCTAGAATGCACTAAAAAACACAAAAAAAGTAACTCAACAAAAATGCTCTCAATTTGAATGAATAATGAAATGGTAAAATGTACCCCTCTATATATAAGAAATAATGAGAAAAAGAATGCTAAAGATCAGCTACTGTATTCACCATCTTTCTAATCCCATTACCACCTCTCAAATAGAAATTACAAACTCAATTCCAATTCTATCACTATGCAAGTCGAATGGGAAGCTAGGTGCCTCTTTCGACAACAAAATAAGTTAGCTAGTTAACACATAAAAGTGCAAAATACATTCAGTTCTATCTCTTTTGTTGAGTCGTTAAAATCAATTATCAAAAGCTTGTTTACTAAGTCAAAATGACTCTATATGGCTGCACAGTTTAGAAGAAGTTTCCTGATTTGTTTTGCTCTTTTCAACATGGATTTTTGGCTCATGTAACTTGCAAATGCCATGCCTCTACTTAGGCGACTTGGCCGATTCCAAAACAGTTGGCAAATAGTATTAACATCTATGCATTGCGTGGTATTTAGCCTCTCCTTTCGTACACATTTATCTTGCCATTGTTTGGTTTCTATATCGATCTCTATTAAGTGGCATTTAATATACTTTGCTTTTAAATACTTTTCAATGCATTTCTTAAGGGAAACTATAGCATGTTTAATTTTTAACTCTTATATATATATATATTATTGTACGATGAGGGAAATGGAGATGTTCGAATCGAAGGATTCAAACTGATTCTAACATCATATCAATGGATTTCTTGATAAAAAACACACATGCAAAACAAAATAACCAAGTAAAACACATATGCATGTAAAACTAAACTATTCCATTGCTCTCCTATCCACAAGATCTTGTGTTCATATTCATTGCTCTCAGAGCACACACAAGAGGCTATGTAGAACGGAATGAGAGATATTCAAATGAAACCCGAAAATGTAAGCGATTAAAATGCTATGATGAATACAATTATGCAATGAGCAAAATGCAATGTAAAATAAAGCTAAAGCTAAGCTTGAAATGGAAATATCACTAAAATGTATAAAAGATCATGGAGGAAGATGCAAAGCATGGCGATGCAAAATTCGTGTGTGTGCAAAATTCGAGGAAAGTCTTGTTTAAATAGACGTCCTTAGGGTGAATGCAGGTTGTGGAAGGAATGTGGGATTAAAAGAGTGACTTGGAGCAACATATCCCACATGCATGAGGTGGGTGCAATAAAATAGGTGGAATAGGATACATGCATGATAAAAATGGTTATGGAAGAGGTTGGAAATAGGATGAAATGAAGCATGATTAATTGATTACAATATTATTAAATGAGTATTATATATGCAGATATAAATGATGAAATGCTTATAATGCTTATAATGTTTTAGGTGGATTAATGCAAAGAGGAATATATTAAAATAAATAAATTAAATAGATGATGATGTCCATTTAATTAATAGAAGGAAAATGAGTGATTTACAAGGATTACATTTTTATTGTTTGCAATTATAATGCACATCCCATTATTATAATATATATATTACATATAAACATCAATTACAATAAGCTGAAATACATATATATATATATATATATGTATATATCTGTTAATATATATATATATATATACATTATCATCATTTTATCTTAATAACATAACTATATATATTAATGTGTATATATATGTATATGTATGAATGTTCACACACATATTACATATCCACACATGGGTATACACAGACATTCTTGTCAACACAGACCCATACGTGCATATAATCGTACGTATGTGCCATCACATATACATACATACATACATACATACATACATACATACATACATACATACATACATACACATATCCACTATGCACATATGAATATCACAAGCTCATAAAAAAAGGATTTAACACTTTGATTCAAATCGACAAAAAAATCAAAAGGATTCAAAGACAATAACCCTAACATATGTATAAATCCAAAAGGATAACAACAAAATTCAACACATACCGACACCGACTCATCTAGGATACTCTACTTGATGAATTACATGTGTGTAGATACTCAGATGGTCATGACAATGGTTTCCATACTAACTTCCTCTCTTGGATGATACTCTCCCTTCCCCTCTGGAGGGTTCAAACTTGTCCTGCATCCAACTTAGTGCAATAAGAACAAAGTTAACTAATAACATGAAAATCATATTCATCATACATCATTTACATCATTAAAGCATTAAAAAGTAATCCCATCATAATGCATATTCATATATTTCATTCATCCATTGAAAATATTAAAATCATAATCTTGCATTTAAAATCATATTTACTCATAAAAGTAAAAGTATTTTGGTAACTCAGAAATGGGGGGTAACATACCCTCCCCCTTAAGATTCATTGTCCCCGATGATGTATTGTATCACAACATATATATAAAGTCAAATAAAGGTTTTTATTTCAATTTTCAAAGTCATGTAAGAAATAGGTTAAATTCCATTAATCTTAAAATAATCTTCCCTCGTAGCACAACCCTCTTTAATCTGGTCCTTCTTGGATCTTGCACTGAGTGACCTTGCTATCACATTGGAATATCTTGCATGTTTTAAACAAAGTTTCTCTCCTAAAACTGTGTATCACAAGTACATTAGTAACGACTCATATGTAAATCATAAGTACATTAATAATGACTCAATATGTACAACATAAGTACAATAGTGATTGACTCATATGCTATAGTGACTGGAAAAACATGTTCACATTGGTTAACATACACTTGCCCTTAGTGCATCCCAAATAGAAAAACAATGTCTATGCATTGTGCACTACACCATGTGTCCCATCCTTTTCCTAGACTTTTTCACCATCAGACAACTCAGAAACCAAGAACGAACATCACTGGTACTGATCTCCATCTTGAGCATAATAGTACTGCCCCTTATCTACTGTCCATCTTGAGCATAATATTTCCCTTAGACACCCATCAATCTCAAGCATAATAGTACTACTTCCCGACTCATTCTTTGGATCAACAAAGCTTTCCTTGATCATCCTGATCTATTCTTCCATCTATGAAAACATTTCTGGACTAAGGCTAATCCTATTTCCTAGCTTATCCCAGCTTATAAGAATTAAAACCTTCCTTCTGTATAATGTTTCAAATGGATCAAATTTTTATTATAGAATGATAGAAACTATTATAGTATCTCACAAATCCACCAGGACTTGGTTTACCCTTTTCCTTTGATTAGTTGTCTTGAGGTGATAAGATTAGCTTAATTAAATTGAATTTCTAATAAGGTGATTATGGTTTACTCAAAAAATAACGTTAATTGTGTGTCCCTATCTAAGATAACCTTCTCAAGAATATCGTGCAATCAAACACTACTGTACACTAATTTTTAGTTATGATTGCTACCCCATCTGTCAAATTTTCCAACATGAAATTTTCTACCTTGGTGAGCTTGTCCACCATTACCAAATGACATTATGTCGAATCCTTGACATAAGAAGATCAAAACTATACTAGTGACTTGCTCCTTCCTCTCTAGAATTCCATAGAATATAAAAGCCCTGTCGAGTGATGACATCCTGTCTTCACCCTCTGGCACTCTAGACTATTTGCTACAAACCTTGCAACATCTCTCCATGTTTCCTTCCATAATTATAGTGTTTTCACACCATTCAATTTTTTTCATTCCTGATTGCCTTGAATATGGCACCAATTAAACTTCATATCACACCTTATTTCCTAACTTGTATGAGTCCGATACTTAGGTTCTTCCTCCGATTCTTAGTAGTCCATTCATATTAAATGAAATATCTTCCTTGGAATTATGCCACATTTGATTCTTGAAAATATAATGATTAGATATTGTTGAGGAGATATAACTCCTTCATCTTAGGGCATCCACATTTTGGCTTTCTTTTTTCCTTTAAATAATTGATTTCAATGTCATAGTCTGATTTCAGCTCAATCCATTTTTTGGCGAGCATTTAAATTGGTTGAGTAATAATTCTTTTTAGACCATGCTGGTTTGTTATTAACTCCAAAAGTTTTCCAAACAATTAATGCCTACATAGTTACCGAGCATGATCAATTTTTGATAGCTCAAAATTATGTGGAGTATGGTTTCATTCATAAATCTTCCATTTCCTATTCTATAGGCGATAATCTTTCCTTTTAGGAATAAGTGTACTACTTAACCTTTTTCCAAGCATCAATGATAATCACCAATTGATCTTCCAAAACAAGAAATTTTAGAATTGAGTCGTAGTTACTTCACTTTTGTTTGGTCAAAGGCCTCCGACTTGACCATTCCAAAGCTTTCACTAATAGCTTCTCCAACAACTTTGTTGTGGTCATAAGAAACTTTGGATATAATTTTTTTGATCCGAGAACCACATCTTATGGAGAAGTCAAAATATTTCTTAGACAGGGAACACCTCATTAAACTTTGTTGAATAGAATACACATTTGTATCTGATCTTTTCTTGATCCATGATATTCTTTTCTTCTCCCCTTCCTTGGTGTTTCCATGACATAAAACGTTGAATCATCTTAAAAGTATAACTTCATGTAATCTTCTATTTTCTCTAATTCGATCATAATGATTTAACATTCTTCTAGTTGTCTTTCTATAGTTGAACGACTGCTACTTGCCTTATCTTACTCTTACTAGGTATATCATGCAAATACTTTTTGTTTCCCAATTTACTTAATTATTCTCCCAATTTGACAACATAGTCTTCTCCACATCCATTTTATCTTTGGAACATATTCGAATGGCCTTTAAAGGGACTAAACAAAAAATTATTTTTTTTGAAAAACTTGTAAGTTCAATTTGAACTTCAACCAAAATATGCTCTATCTAAACTCTTGTCTGGTTAGTTTGTTTTACTGTCCTAGCTTTTGCCTTGCAACCAACTTTCCTAAGGAATTTTATCCAAAATTCTTGGTGATTTCCTTTTTCTCATAATCTTAGACACTTCAAGGGTTGTTTGGTTTCTTTTTCTCATTTACAAGTCTTGGCTCCAAATTGACCATGCCCATTTTGGTTGGTGGGATCATGTTAGTTTTCATCTTCTCCTTCGTAAATTGCTTCTTTTTTGACCCATTCTAGTCTCTGGCTTATATCCTATGGTACCAAATTTCATTATTGACTTCAATTCACTTATCATTGCTATATTTTAATCTAATTTTGAATTCAAGATTGTGAGAAGGTTATCCTGCCTCCTACATACCTCCCTAGCTGGTTCTGATTCCCAATTTGTTGACTTCTCTAATTCGTTTGAAGTTTTTCAATTTATGCTAACAATTTGCTTCTCCAATTAAGAATTTATAGCAATAGACATAACCTTCTTACTTAGCCTAGGTGCATTCCTTCCACAATCCAAGGGTTCATCTCTCCATGAGTTATTGATTTAGGAGTTTTAACCTCTAGGGACGATTCTTCCTAGTCCCAAAGTTAGACAAGTTTCAAGAAAGTTGACTTTCTTACTGTTTCCCTTGTTCTTCCTTTCCTTGCCATCCTTGCATAATAACTTTTCAAATAATTTCTACTGATATTGTTTGTAGAAAACTTCCATAATGAGATCATAGATCCAAGTGCTGAACTGGGTAGCTCTGATACCACATGTAACATGCACCAAATTTACCCAACACATTTTACCTAAGTTTAACTTAAAAAGTAAATAACACAAGTCATCAAGTATATGGAGATAAATTTTTTCCTTTTCATTATCATAAATGCACATTACATATATCATTACATGAATGAATTAATCAAATTACACAATTTACAACAAATGAAATTCATCATTCAAATACATTTTACAAATGATTTAATATCCTAAACATATACATATCCTAACTCACAAGAGTTTAGTGGTTGAAGTGTCCACCTATGGATCCCACTTCTAGTTGAGGTGTCCACCTTTGGATCACGCTCCTTCTATTTCACAAGACTTGGTAGCCAACTGCAAGAGGGAGAGAATCGTCCAAATTCTTTTCCTCCAACCACGGACATAAGTAGTCCCCCGCACATCTTCCTTCCCAGAAAGATGGCCCTACCCTTCAACAAAGTTTGGTATCAAAACCATAATAATACACATCTGAGTATCTGGCATTGTGTTCTACATATCTAGTACGACCATACAAAGGATACCCTCCTACTAGCATGACACTATTGACTAGTATGCAATCTTAGATCGCAGAGAACATATAAGGTGTAATCAATGAATTTTACATCTACTCTAACTAGAGATTCCTTATAGAATAATTCCACTTTCTATGAGCAGAGTCATATGTTCACCCACCCTTACTTGACTTGGAAACTATAATGACCATTGAACCTCAAAGGTTAGATTAATAATGAAGGTTTAACAAAAGTGATAACACACTAATAGTAACATAATAGACCTTAAAGGCTTGACACAATCACTAGATTACCCTTTTCAATACTTGTAAGGTTTGGCCCAAAACTAACAATCACAAATAAGGTTCCATTCAAAGTGATGACACACAAATATTAAATCAATAGACCAAATAGTTTTAACACAATCTCTTGAATACCTAGTTACATACTTGTAACACTTTAGGTCTAGCTACTGTATCTTATTCAAGTTCTTTCTTTTTAATCATGGAAGTAAATACTCTCTTACTTAATATACAATCAATTAATACTAATGACTCCATGTCACCAACTAGACACATATGGTATTAATCTAAAACACTATCAATATGTCAACATGTATAGTAATTCATAATTAAACTTTATTCAAGAATATTAATTCTTCATATTGATTTTTAGACTCTTGGTTGTCATATCTAGTATGGCTCCATCCTTCTAGGACACTGTAACCAATTTGGTTATCCTTGACATCAAATAACATATAAAGTCTTATGTTTATAATAATATCCCATAATATGTCAGCATAATAAGCTATTAACTTCTAATAAATCATCTAAGAACCTCCCGACTAATATCTAATTCCCTCATGGTTCTTTCCAAGTTATCCTTTGTATCATCTATACAAGGTACCTACGTTTGTATGTTCATAAACAATGATATATCCTTTCTCTCATTATGACACGTATATTTACATGTTTAAAATGTATAACAAGTTCCTATCTAATTTGGAGGACATTTCCATCTTGAGAGGAGTTTGTGCTTCTGTACTTTAAATTCTCCTTGCACTATGGCTTTGGGTTTCCAAGATGTAAAGTCCTCTTCTTTAATGTTAGAATACTGTGTATAGGTATTAATAGACTCTATGCCAAATGTATGAGATATTATCAATCATAAGATAATGAAGACATTTATGTATTCTAACTCTTTTGTTGAAAAATGATATAAAATCTTATTCAAGTGCATACCCTAACCCTAGGGAATATCTTACCCTTTTTACATAAGGAATATAGCCATTGGAGAACATAAGTTCTCTACTCAAATAAATCTATCCAACACATAGATAGTCACATCATAATATCATTCGACATAGTCCCATTACAACTCTAATTCATTTTTTTGCAAACAACATAGTCATTCAAACAATATATACCCATTATTATAATATTATAATTATCAATAATTCTTCGATAACTTCACTTTGTAATGTATATAATTATGAGAAACTCATATCACACTCTATATAGATTCTCTAATTCATCTTCATGCAAATTAATGAAAACTCAAGCATTCATATCTATCTATTAGCAAGAGAATGCCTATAATGATAGCACAACAATTTTCCAAACAACACTCAATTTCAAAAAATAAAAGAGAGAAATGGAAGAAGAATAGCAATCATGCCTGGAAAAGATAACTTCCAATAAAAGACTTGCAATCCCATGCTAAGTGCAATGGTTCTCCTTGCTGTTTCTACATACTCAGCTCCACAATCAGCTTCTTCTTACTCACAAAATCACACTGCTATAATGCTCTCACTCACTCAACAATTTGTCTCTCTCACAAAATGATCTCTAGAATGCACTTAAAAACACGGAAAAATAACTCAACAAAAATGCTCTCAATCCGTATGAATAATGAAATGGTAAAATGTACCCCTCTATATATAATAAATAATGAGAAAAAGAATTCTACAAATTAGCTACTGTATTCACCACCTTTCTAATCCCACTACCACCTCTCAAAAAAATACAATCTCAATTCCAATTCTATCATTATGCAGGTGAAATGGAAAGCTAGGTGACTCTTTTAGTAGCAGAATAAGTCAGTTGCTTGACACATAAAAATTGAAAATACATTCAATTCTATCTCATTTACTAAGTCGTTAAAATCAGCTATCACAAGCTTGCTTACTAAGTCAAAATGCCTCTCTATATGGCTGCACAGTTTAGAAGAAGCTTCCTAATTTGTTTTGCTCTTTTCAATGTGGCTTTTTGGCTCATGTAACTTGCAAATGGCACACCTCTACTTAGGCAACTTGGCTGATTCCAAAATAGTTGGCAAATAGTATTAACATCTATGCATTACATGGTATTTAGCCTCTCCTTTCATGCAAATTTCTCTTGCCATTGTTTGGCTTCTATATTGGTCTCTATCAAGTTGCATTTAATATGCTTTGCTTTTAAATACTTTTCAATGCATTTCTTAAGGGAAACTATAGCATGCGTAATTATTAACTTTTATATATATATATATATATATATATTTATTGTAGATATATTATAATGCACATCCCATTATATATATATTACATATAAGTATCACTTACAATAAGCATATATATATATATCATCATCATCATTTTATCTTAATAACATAACTATATATATATATAACTATATATAACTATATATATATATATATATCGATGTGTATATATGTATATGTATGAATGTTCTCACACATATTATGTATTCATGCATGGGTATATATGTATATGTATGAATGTTCTCACACATATTACGTATTCATGCATGGGTATACACAGACATTTTTGTCAACGCATGTCCATACGTGCATGTGATCGTACATATGCACCATCACATATATATACATACATTTATATTCAATATATATACACACCTATATATGTGCATATGCACTATAGACATATGGATATCACAAGCTCATAAAAATAATTTTAACTCTTTGATTCAAATCAACAAAACAAACAAAAAGATTCAAAGACAATAGCCCTAACATACTTATAAACCCAAAAGGATAATAACACTGTTCAACACATACCAACATTGATGCATCTAGGATACTCTACTTGATGACGTACGTGTGTGTCGATACTCAGATGGTCATGCCAATGGTTTCTATACCAACTTCCTCTCCTAGATGATACTCTCCCTCCCCCTTTGGAGGGTTGAAACCTGTCCTACATCCAACTTAGTGCAACAAGAATGAAGTTAACCAATAACGTAAAAATAATCTTCATCATATATCATTTGCATCATTAAAGCATTAAAAATAAATCTCATCATAATGCATATTCATATATTTCATTCATCCATTGAACATATTAAAATCGTAATCTTGCATTTAAAATTCATATACTCATAAAGGTAAAACTATTATGGTAACTCAAAAACGGGGTGTAACAATCCATATTTTATGTTTCATTTGCTGATGATTATAGTAGGACACAGGTATATTTTCTAAAGAGTAAATCTAAAGTTTTTTTTATCGTTTTAAAGAATTTAAAGTAATGGTTGAGTTGCATACTGAAAATAAAATAAAATATTTGAAGATTAATAACATTAGAAAATTTTGCTCTAATGGTTTTATATATTATGTAAATATTGTGGCATTCATGGACAAAAGATAACTCCATATTCTCCACAACAAAATGGAGTTGTAAAAAGAATGAACATGACATTAATGGAGAAGGCTAGGAGTATGCTAAGTGGTGCTAGTCTAGAACAAAGGTTTTGGACTGAAGCTATTTCCACTACTTGTTACTTGTTTAATAGGTATCCTACATCAAATCTTGTTGATAAGATGTCTATAGAGGCATGATCGGGTCACAAGTCTTCATAGAGACATCTTAGAGTTTTTGGTTGCGAGGCATATACACACGAGTGTGAAATTTATCTTCATTAGATACAATTATGGTGTGAAAGGATACAAGCTTTGGCATCCTATTGCATAGAAGGTAATATATAGTAAAAGCGCTATTTTTAGAGAAACTACGCCTTCTTCTATTACATTGCAAGAAAAACAAACTGAACAAGATGTGATTCAACTTCCCTCTACACTTGAAAAAGTTGAATCAAGGCCCATAGATAGACAAGAAGTTGAGGAGAGCTCATCTAGATCTGAATATTTAGAAGAGGAAGAAACTCTAACTCAGCTTGTTCATAGGTCTACAAGGCAAAGATAACCACTTGAAAGGTATTCACCTGATGATTGGAGATGTATTTTTGCTTTGAATACTAACATGGATGAACCTAGATCTCTAGAAGAGGTATTAGTTATGAATGATGTAGAATCCTAGAAGATTGCTATGGATGAAGAAATGATAGCTTTGAAAAAGAATGATACATGGGATCTTGTACCGTTTCCTGAAGGATGAAAACTTGTTGGTTGTAAATAGGTGTTTAAGAAATAGATGGTTCCAGATGGAGGCATTGATAAGTACAAATAAAAATTGGTTGCAAAAGGCTATTCTTAGGTTGAGGGTGTTGATTATGGTGATATATTTTCTATTGTTGCAAAAATGATATCAATTGTATTTTTTCTTTCTATTGCTATTGCATATGTTCTAGAGGTTGAGAAAATAGATATGAAAACTTTCCTTCATGGTGATTTGGATGAGGATATTTATATGACATATCCACAACATTACGTGGTGAAAGGTAAACTTATTTTGGTTTGTAAATTGAAGAAATCTTTGTATGGCATAAAAAAAAGTCCTAGGATGTGGTATTGAAAATTTGATACATATGTGTTGAGTTTAGGATTTGAGCATTCTAAATCAGATCATTGTGTTTATTATAAATCCGATGGTGATCATTTCCTATTTATTATATTATATGATGATATATTATTTATTGGTAAAGGAAAATGAATTATTTCAGAACTAAAGTCACAACTTGTAGCTAAATTAGAAGACATAGAGTGAACAGAAAGCTATGGCTTGGACAAAGTAATTATGTTACTTTGGTTTTACAAATATTTAACATGCAGGATTATAGTCCATTGTGTGTTCCTTATATAGTCGAAACAAAGTTATCTGTTTCAAATTCTCCAACATCTCCATTGGAGATGGAGGAAATGAACAAAGTGACTTATTAGAGCGTAGTTGGAAGTTTGATATATGTTATGGTCTATACTAGACCAAACATTTCCCAAGTAGTGGGAGTTCTTTCTAGATATATGTCTAATCCTGGTATAATTCATTCGAATGCAGTTAAAAGAGTCTTCAAATATTTGTGGGGTACCTCAAAGTATTCCTTGTGTTATCATGGTGATATGATAGGAGACAAAATTTCCCTTGATATTCATGGTTATGTGGATTCAGATCGGATAGGTGATGTTGATAGAAAATGATCCATCAATGATTATGTGTTTACTTTATTTTGTGGTGTAATTAATTGGATGAGTAAGAGATAGGCTATGGTTTCTTTTTCCACTATTGAGTTTGAGTATATGCAAGCTACTCATGCTTGTAAAAAATCCATTTGACTTAAGAGATTATGTTTAGATGTTGGAATTAAACAAGGTGCAATAACAATTTTTTGTGACATAAGAGTGTGATTTACCTAGCTAAGAACCCAAAATTTCATGCCATGACCATACACATTGATGTGCAATATCATTTTGTCAGAGACATGGTTGAGGATGGTGGGGTAAAGCTAGTTAAGGTAGTGAATTTTTTGAATGTTGTAGATTATTTAACTAAGGATGTGAGCACAAAGAAGTTCAAATGGTGTTCAGAGTCTATGAGCCTCTTTGACCCTAGAAATTAAATTATGGTATTGATCCTCTTGTTGCTCTTGCAAGGTGCTTGAAAAGTGGGATATTGTTAGGAAAAATGGTGTCTCAACCTTGAAATTATAACAAGTTAATATATTGAGTGCGGGGGTTGTAATTTTGAACCATTCATCATTAAGTCTTAGATTTGAAGGTAGATATTTTGTTGGCTTGTCTTTACCTAGAAGGAAACCCTATTTTATGAGGGTATTATATTACAACTGTGTTGTGATGTATTCTGAGCTATTGTGTTGTCTCCAAATCTCTGGTTGGTGATACTCCTATGAGAAGTTTTCTATGGAAGTATATGGTAATATTTGTGATTTTTGAATAATATATTGGGTGACTTTTAGAGTGTGGGTTTTTTCTCCTGAAAGGGTTTTCCCCACATAAATCACTGTGTTGTGGTATGTATGATATTTATGTTTATTTTTGTTCAATTTTTGCAACTTTTATAAAGATATGATTTTTTTGTATTACCCTCCTCTCAAGGTTAGTGTAGGAAGCTGTTATTCTACCTTCTACATTAACAATACAAGGGTTCTGCACTTTCATAAAGTAGATGAACAACCATGTAAACCATTTGAAAATGTTACTTGGATAATACCTAGTGATATTGCACACATCTTGATATAAAAGTAAAGATAATAATATCAACACAATATAAAAATAAGATTTATTTTAGTTATTTTGGATGTGTTAGTGAGATGGGAGGTTGAGCATAAAGTAGATGGGTGTCTTTATCCAACAAGGGCAATGGTGTCTGAAGTTTTATGAATCAAAGGGGAACATTGATTAAAACCCACTCTATGATGCTAGTGTAGCTTTTTATTTTTCTAGTGGGATAGTTTATTTTCCTATATCCTAGGTTTTTCTTAAAATTTTATTAAACTCAATTAGGTAAATAAAGTGAATTTAATTAATAAACTAATGGATATGTTGTTGAGGAGTCATCATTCTAAAAGGAAGTTACTTTACTATATTTTGGCCACTTGGTGGTCGCCCCTTATTGGTTGGGTTTTCCACCTCCACCTTCTCCCTAGTTTTATATAAACTCACTACCTAGCTTTTATTTTCATTCATTCATTATTAATTTTTCATGTAACTTCTCTTTGAGCTTCTAATTTAATATTGTGAGATCTTGAAATTTGCACATCTACTAGAATCTTTTGTTTGTAATTGTATTATTTCTTTATGGTTTTATAGCTTATTTCTCTCTTAGAAATTTACTAGTTATGCATTTGTTTCAAATTTCTAACTGTGAATATAAAATTCATCAAGCTCCCTTTAGGTTTTGTTTATTGCTAAGTATCGGCCCATGCCTCAAATGAACATCATCGACCCTTTTTGATAAATGATCGCTGACCTCCGCCACATGTCCGCTTAGCACTTTTCGAAGGAATTCTTCCCTTCATTTTTCAAACAACCATTGCCATGTTTCCACGTGTCGTCGCTGCACACGCTTAAAGGATGCTCCCTCTCACTTTTGAATCGGGCCCTGACCGTGTGCCATGTAGCATTCATCCGCATATGCTTTGGCGGACCCCAGAGTCGTCGCTAAATAAAAGCACGCTTCCATGTGTCTTCCTAGTGCAAGTCTTCAAAGGTGAGGAGGAATGGACTACGGGCTGCTAAATTCTGCCACGCGTCTCCTCGGAAAATGCTTCTTCAACGCAAGGGATGGAGTGACCTATGGGTTGCGATATGATGCTACGTGTTCTAACTGCAAATACTGGGTGGTGACACTTGTTTGCACGAGAATATGCCAGGACCACTACCATCATTCGTAGGGGATGCACCTGGATGGGAGGCGACCACATGCTATGGCCCAAATATTTTCTGTTACAACAGACAGGGGGGAATCATTAAAGCTACATCATTGCTCAGGATTCCAAATCTTTTCAGTTACTGCTCAATAGGTAGTGGGAATGCTCACTATATATATTGCTCTTTATTTCTGAAGGGGGGTTCCAGGTTCTAAGTTCCATGAGTTCCGAGAGTTTGAGAATTCTAGAAATATAGAATTTTAGAGACACCAAGCCTTTTATTGTTATTAGATTATTGCAGAAAGACTCACAGACTGTGCCGTTGTTCGACCTTTCTATTTTTCTTAAGCTATTTGATTAATTTTATACTGTGCCATTATTGTTTGAAGGTCATTTGCAGAACTTCTATAATTTTAATGCAAGTTTGCTGGTTTAGATCATGTCTTTTGACTCCTATTTTCAGTGAATGGGTATGAAAATTATTTTATGTCATTGAATGTGCTTTTCATGCTTCAATCTTTAATTTATGTCATTCTAGGACATAGTAAATTGCTGAACGAGCCCTTAGATCGTATCCAAAAGATTGATTCATCATGCCTTTTATCTAAATTTTGGCGCATCGCCTTAGTTAGATCCTTTATTTTTATATCTGCTTCCTTTTCCCTTTCCAAACCCCAATTACAGAAGAAGCCGACTTCTTTAAAAATCTAGAGGTCACTTAGTTTAGTGCAATAGGTCCCCCATAAAATGAGTTTCCCACAAAGGGCTGTTACCTTGCCAATTTTTGGCATCAACACTAACATGGTATTAGATATTTGGTTTTGAGAGTTTTGAGTACTTGAGTTCTTGATTAAGAGATTGGATTTTTTATATGATCTTGCAAATTCTTGTGTGCTCTTCTTTTATATTTCAAATGATCTAGATAATAAAAAAGAAAGTATGTAGATATGCCAATTCCTATTTTGCATCTATGTTTTGGTGAATCTAGTGATTGAAACTTTTTTTGTTACATTGACAACATATTTTATTGTTCTAGTGCATCCAAGTGGCTCAAGAAAGTCATATTTGACTTTTTGTCTCTCAATCTGGACACTAAATGACACAATAGAAAATAAAACATAAGGATTGACTATAAAATCATTAAAATCAAAGTTGGGATTATTTGAGATAATTTTTTTTCCTTCCAGAGTTGTATGACCCCTTTTGGTCCAAGTTTGTATGATTTTTATTTTTAAATTTCGTGCTACACTTAACACCTAGTGCTAAGAACTAAGGGTCTCAACCTTTATCCCCTAGCAAGCCTTTGTTCTACCTACAACCATGGCTAATACATCAAACTACCAATGGCCTTTACAAATTATGGTTACAATTTTTTTAAAATTGTGATTGTGATTTTTTAAAACCATGAATCTAGTTTTTTAAAATTGCAGCCCCTTCACCAATAACGTAGCCTCTTCTCTACCAATTCATTGCCCTTGTGACCACCTTTGTTGGCGATTCCACCCACAGGTTGCTCGAGGGCTACTAGGGCCCCTTTTTGAGCCCAAATTGGGCTTTTTTTATTTGCGTAACTTTTACCTTAGGGATCATAATTTTGCAAAAACATAGTCAATGGAAAGTTGGTGAAGTGTATTTTCTAGATAAGGTGGTTTTGATCAATTTTTAAAGTTTTTCTCCAAATATTATAGGTTGAAATTGGTAATTTTTTTTCTTTGACAAGCCATAATTTTTTCCTCAAAGCTCCATTTTTAAGAAATGAATAGGAATTATAAATATATTAAAAGCACTACACATATAGTTAATTTTTCAAAATTTTATAATAGGTTCAATTTGTATAAAAAAACATTTTTTTTTCCATTGTGGGTTTTGTAAGCATTGTAATATAGTAAAAACTTTGTAAATATACTAATCATAAAGTGTTAATGTTGGAACTTGCATATTTGCATTCTAGTTGATTTCTTGGACATGTTGGTAGTTGGAGAAGTTTTCTTTTGATCAATTGATTTCATTTCAATTGTTTAATATGTATTGAGATTTATGATCAGTTTTATCATTTGAGGATTGTATCATGGGATTTTTGTTCACCCTTCTATGATAATTCTATATAAGGATAATTATGAGTCTTGGAAAAAAGACATTCAAACACATCTCATATGGCTTAATATTTTATCTTGCCTTTATGGGCTCATACCTAAACTAGACACACCTGGAAGGAAATTTAAATGAGGTAATAATATTGATCATACAATAGGATTGATTTACTCTAGTGTTGATTATTACACTATGTGGGCTATAATGGATATTGATTGTCCCCACATACTTTGCAATAAAATATAGGAGATATTTGGAGACCCTCGTATATCTCCATTCCTAGCCAATCCTACTTTAGATTATCTTATTCCCCTTGATTATGTAAATGATATACCCTTTAATGATGATAATTTAGAAGAGATTAAGCATATTGCAGATCTTGAACGTCCATATGACACAAATACTCCTCTTTTTTCTCCTACTCCTCATATTGAGATCACATCTCCATCATGTGTTGTTAATTCAGACTTTAGTGTTACATCCTCAAGAGCTTCTAGTGATTTCTTGTAGCAGGATATATATCTTTTTGATTCAACTTTGTGGGATGATTTCATGATAGGTATTTCAAAATTGTTCATGGAGTCTCATATTATAAATTTTGAGGGCACATTTGATGGGTTATCTCTCCTCTTTGATGACAACCTCATCATAGTTGTGGTTCCAACATATTTGTCTTTGGATATTTTCATCATTATTTACCACTTGATCCTCGTTTGTATCCAACTTTATTAATTAGGCGTATAATTGATTTGATTGTAGCATTGTCTTCCATGGACATGGAAACATTTGAGCAGTTTCAAGAGACACCTATCATGAGACTTATTCCCTCATATCTCTTGAGATGAAATTTCTTCTACATACACCATTGAATCTATTTATTTTGAAGGGGGAGGAATGTTGTTTATCGATAGTGGATTGCTTTATATCTTCAAGCATTCACTATTGGCATAGGAGCTACTTCATTATGGGGAAGATCTATTGTCTCATTCTCTCTCTATTTTTGGGGAGTGTACTTCCTTTTTGTGTGGGGGGCTTGTTCTCTTTTAAGGGGAAATTTATATGTACATGGGTACCTCATTAGGCTTCATTTGTTTGGACCCATAATTTTACCCACCTGAGCTATACCTGAGGGGGGTGTTAGTATAGGTTTTTATTTTCCTAGTGGGATAATTTATTTTCTTGTATCTTAGATTTTTTCTACACTTTTATTAATCTTGTTTATATTAATAAAGTGAGTTTAATTGATAAATAACTAGTAAATAGATTATTGAGGTACCATCATCCTAAAAGGGAGTTATATTTAGTATATTTAGATCACTTGGTGGTTACTACCTATTGTTGAATACCCAAGATATTGAGAGGGGGGGGGGTGAATCAGTATCTTCTTAAACTTATTAAACACACACCATCCAAATACTCCAATGCATATAACAGTAAGAATGAGCAAGAGAATTAGTAGAACATAAAAGCACACAACACATGAATACCAAGAGTTTTATGTGGAAAACCCAAAATGGGAAAAACCACGGTGAGGATTAGCTCACAATATAGTATAACTAGTTATAAGATATTACAAAGGGTGGTTCACTACCAGGACTCATTGTCCAAAATGGGAGGCTCACTGCCTACAAAGATACGATGTATAAATGGCTTACAAC
>VDFB02000015.1:139332851-139515527 GCA_007258455.2 Sequoia sempervirens
AAGCACCAAAAGAACAACATAAACACCATAAAAAGATGAACACCGTTTTTCACGTGGAAACCTTTTTGGGAAAAAAACCATGGCAAGATATTTCTCTTATTATCAATTATGGGCACCAACCCAGATTACATTTAGTGAGTATGAACCCACCGAGAGCACCAACTCTCCTTCGAAGCACCAACTCCGAAAACACCGAAGCACCAACTCCAGTGGCTGAAGCACCAATTCCAGACTTCAACCCTTTGATACAAAAACACTGAGACACTGATTTCAATCGTTGCCTACACTTGAACAGTAAGGCTCATACTTGTATACACGCTGTACAATACTCAGGAAATGCAGAAACTAACTTGACTGAACAGCAAACACTTTCTTCACAAACTCTGTTTGTTCTATCACGTGACCAAGCTAAGCAGCACCTCTGAAACACTTGAATATAGGCGATAATTTGAAAATGACTATGCTATTTACTCACACAGCAGACTCAAGAATACACATCTTTTCATTTCCCATCAACGATTCCAGAACTTCCTGCATGGATATTCTCAGCTTTATCTGAAAGTTCTTCAAAATAATCTTCACACAAAGTCACATCTCCCAACACACTTAGTCGCACATTCATTACCCACTTCACACAGCTCCAATCTTCATTCAGAATCCCAAACAAAAAATGCAGTTCTCCTTTCATATCTAAGCCAAACTCAGAAATCTTCACAACTAGCATGAAACAACTTGCACTTACAACAGGTAAATCTTCAACGAACCTTTGACACAGATTCAGAAAATAACCATCGAATCATACAGAAACTGACTCTACCAATACATTTGTCGACCCCCTTTTTATACACAAAACATCTTTCAACCAAAATGAAATTATCTCAGCACATAAAAAGTATCTCTTAGAGACGACGACTCAAAAAGATATCTCTGAAAATTTTATTACAAGCTGCTGACAACCAAACCTTCACACACAGTCCAACTGCTCAGAAGGATAACAAGAATCATTATATCCGGTTGAAAACTGTAGAAAGCTTCTTATGAATAAGGAGTCAGACACCTCATATAATCCTGTCAGAAATAATTGCCATCATATTAGCTGCCCAGAAGAATATGTGCAGCTGAAAAATGTCTTTTCTCCAGCTGCCATACACATGCATCAATTAATGTTGTTTGAATATTTCCTCATTACGCACTAGCACCAAACTTAGGAAAATGGTAGTCATAAAGAAAATGGGCCACACAAGAAACGGCTTTTTCAAAGCCACCACTAAAATCAGAGAGTATAAAAGTCGACGCTATAAATAAGGTAGAATTGCCAGAAAATGCAGAGGCACGTCCCTGCCAGGAATGACAAAGGCATTGACTCAATTAAATAAACGCATCTCCTTTATTTTCTCTACTACTCACACATATATTGAAAACACACTGCCCAGAATAAGTGCCACGACTTTAAGAATAACCCGATAAAATAAAACCATCACTCGGAGATTTTTTTAAAACAAATCTAAGACCTCCTCCATAGTCCACGTCCTCATAATTTCCGCCACACATAATGAAGTCATGCTAAATTTAAGAAAAACGACCATGTCATGAAAGATTCGCACCACATTCATAATTCCGCCTCTTCAAATATATCGATTCACACACAAACATTTCCGACACAGCCACGATTTATTATAATGATTTCAGAAAATCAATAAACCATTTCACTCAGAAAACCGTCACTGGAAAGATCCGATGCTAATATTGGAGAATTTGATATAAATTTAGCCGCCTCTCAAACATGAAGTATTATCTGAAAGAGCACGTCTCCCTGTCGGGCAAAATAAAGTGCTTTCTAAAAGTCTTCTATATCGCTTGAATAAGCCGCCCAAAAATTTCTGTCGCACATGCCGTTTCACAAAGAGTCACCTGAAGATGAATACGTATCAACATTTCATAAATTCAAAATGCCATAAAAAAAATCTCTTCATAAACCGCCTTAACTTCAAAAGCAACCGCCTCCAAAGAATCTCATCTCTTAAAAAAACATAGTAATATTCTTCAGCACCCGAAAGAAATCTTTAAACGCCCCCAAATACCTCAGCTGACTCACGCGATTCCTGAAGTGGTAATTAGAACGTCCACTGTGGCTTATTAAATATTTAATCAACTGCTTAAGAGCTGACTCTTCCACAACTTCTCCCTCACCGCAGAAGTGATACCTTTTAAAAGAAACCACGATAGGGTCTGCAGAGAGCTTTAACAAGGTTTTGCCACCTCATCAAGAAATAGTAGATAGAAACTCTTAAAACATCACCAAACTAAAGCGGCAGCCAAGTTGATAAAATTAAAACATTAAAACAACTTCACTTCAAACAAGGACTTTTCAATGCAGACCAAGCATGTTGATTAGGCAATCTGAATAGGTAAGAATGCTGACGAAGTGGACAAGCAAGCTGCACAACCAAACAAGCAAGCAGGTCAAGCAGGTCAAGCAGCTAAGCAAGCAGCTCAAGCAAACAGACACCTAGCTCATCCTTGAAATCAATGACAAAATGTTCCAACACTGCATGCTCCTTCACATTCACGCCCAAGACTCTTGGCATTTCACATTCGCAGCAAACAAACAGTCATGTTTTTTGCAATTTTAAAACTGTTTTTGAACTGAATTTTTAAACAAAATTCCTTTATTAAATATGGGAAATTTTTTGCTTTGGGGGCGCTGCCCCAAGCAGCCACCACCGTAGGCTCCGCCCCTGGGCCCCTGTCGGGGGGTGTCCCCCCCCGAACCCCACAGGAGGGGATGACCTAATTTCTTCAGGTAGCAGAATCCGAGCATGCAACTGATAGAATGCGAGTGCTGGAGATAAGACCATGAAATCGTGATCTTGACAATGTCCTAGTTGTTGATGTTATTGCAGCTTCAGGCTTCATACTTCCTTATTTATTTGTGATTATTGAATGGCAACATATCTCTAAGTTGGCCGACCTCCTTTGTAATTATTATTTATTATTTGTAATTATTTTTATGGTGGCCGAACTTGTCTTTGAAAAGGTGCAACCCCTCTAAGCAACATGTATATATAGAAGGTGACTTTCTCTCATTTGTGTATCAAGCAAGTTCGATCTCCTTCTCCATCTCCTTCTCCATTAAGTGCGAGTTCTTCAAGAAGAGTAGTGCAAATTCATATAGGAGCAGATTGTGAAGTCTCTTAAGTGCAGATTAAAAGAGCAGACTATTAGTTTGTCTTACAGCCATTGCTGGTGCTGATTATTGGCCTTGTGTGTGGCCTTGTTGTAAAGTGACTTGTTGCCATTGCTTATATATATAAGAGATATATTTGTTGTTGGGTTTTTCTCCCTCAAGAGGAGGTTTTTCTTGGGGCATCTGCTGTGTTATTGTGTCTGATTTTGAATTTAATTTTCTGTGCATTAAATTTGATCATAAAACTAACATAGTATCAGAGCGGGTGTGAAGTAAAATCTTGATCAGAGTGTGCATTACAGCGATACTCTTTTTTCTCTTTCTCATTATTGAGTAATTCTACCTCTTCGTCAAGATGGTGAACGGGTTGAAGATTGAGGATAGACTTGAGGGAGCATCTAATTTCACATCTTGGAGATTCAAAATTATGCTCTCCTTGGAAGAAAGTGAATTGGTTGAGTTCGTGGAGAGCAAAGTTTCCGAGCCTACGGATGAGGAAGAGAAGGTTCAGTGGAAGAAGAAAGACACTAAGGCAAAGAAGATGTTAGTTGATTTCGTGAAGGATCACATTGTTCCCATCATCAACAACACAAGCTGTGCACTTGCATTGAAGTAGCAACTTCATCATGTGAAGATGGCGGAAGAAAAATTTGTCATCGCTTACTTCATGAAGATTTCCGAATTGAGAGATCAGCTCTCTACTATTGGTCATTTTGTTGATGTCAAGGATTTGACCATGCTTTCCCTTAATGGTCTTCCTTCATCTTGGGAGTCTTACATTCAAGGAATCAATGCGAGATCGAAACTTCCCAAGTTTGATCGTTTGAGGGCGGTTTGTATTCAAGAAGAAGTCTAGGTTGGTTGCGAGAGGTATTGGTCGAAGCTCTACAAATGAAGACATTCATGTTCTTTCCGCTCAATCCTCGAAGAAGAAAGGAAAAGGAGGAAAGAAAGGATACTTCAAGAGGAATAGAGATAAAGGGTCAGATGGTGCTCCTGCATTCAAGAAGAAGAAGGATCTATCTTGCATTCAATGTTTTCGTTGTGACAAGTTTGGTCACTATGCAAAGGATTGCCCCACCAGGCCTAATTAGCATGCTTCATTTGCGGATGTGGATGAGATCTCTCATCAGAAGGATTCTAGGGAATTTCTATTCTAAGCCATGGGCTTGTGATCAAGCCATGAAGGTTGTGTGCTGATCTATACGCAAGAGCAGCGTATCTTATTGCGTCTAGTATTTGCATCCATCAGAATATTTAAAGAGATAAGTATTCTTTGTTTGCTGAGTTATATCATTTAGTTGGATCTTGTAATTAGTAAAGAGAGATAGTGGTTTCTCTTGAATCGTGTTCTCTAGCATAAGATCCTTTGAAAATTTCATTTATTGCAAGTTATTTCATGCTGGTTGTGAAGATTTCTGAGTGTGATTCTGAAATAAAAAAAAAGAGAATTGCAATTTCGATGGTGATTAGTTGGTCACATTGATATCTTTTGCTTTTGCATGAACTGTGATAGAGCCTTGAACTCTTGGAGAGAGTTGGTTCTACATGCTAATTGCATAATGCATTCAAGAAATCTGTAGTTGTGCAGATTGTCTTTTGTTGTGCTGAGTTTGGCACTCTCGAGAGGACTAAAAGATGGAAGAAAGAGTTATATCTGAATTCTATTAAAGATAAGTTCTTTATCCCTTCATTCTGATCTTTTGATATTTGCTCATATTTCTCTTATAGGTTGATTTCTTTATTTATTGTTCATAAACTCTTATGTGTTCATGCTATATCTTGAGATAGTAAACCTTGTATGATTCTAGCCTTGATATTCTTTGGATAGTTATAAACTACTAATAATCTCTCTTTAAAATGCTTTCAGGACAGTTCTAGGAGCAAGAAGGTGATGCGAGATTGCTTAGTGATGAAAAGCTTGAGGCATCTTGTGAGGAAGTCATGCCGACCAAAGAAATGATCAAGCGTGAAGTCACAACTTGCAGCCATGGGACTGAGTTGGTGGCTAGAGGGAGTTCACTTCCAGAAGTCTTCTTTGCAATCTCTGAGGCAGGGATCAAGAGGGAGTTCTGTGACTCACTGAGAAGAAGTGAAGGTTGCAGTGTTAAAGGCCAAGTGTTAAATCCTTGAAAGACCTCTTTAGCTGCTGAGATCAGAATTGCTCAAGACTGTCATCTGGATTTGATATTGGTAGCTCCACAAACCTATTCAGAATAGAGTGATCTGCAGTGAGGTCGAGGAGGTCTACCCTGAACTCTCTACAGTACCAGAGGTGTGTGCTGGAAAACACTTATCTAAGGCAAGTGTTGCAGGCAATCTTGGACGAAGAGGTCAGAAGGTTGATGCAAGTACTTGAAGATTTAGAGGGAGCCTACTGAACTTGAAGAAGATGGTAATCTAGTTGATCTTGGTTCTTTATGTTGATTTATTTCTTACTGTGAAGATCACCTCATTATCAAATACAAGAAGGAGTTAGCTTCTAAATTTGAAATGAAGGATCTTGGTTACATGCATTACTTCCTTGGTTTAGAAGTTTGGCAGAAGCCTAATAAGATCTTTATGAGTTAAGGGAAGTACACTATTGTCATCTTGAAGAGATTTGGTATGATGGATTGCAAATCCATGTCTACGTCTATGGAGACCAACTTGCATAACTTGTAAGAGGTTGCAGCTAGTTCAGATCTGGTGGATCCTACTATGTACAGACAGTGTTTGGATCGTTGTCACTAGACGGATGCATTGCTATCACGATGAATGCATAGTCCAGTTCATGTGAACCAAGGCAAATACATCCTAGTTCGTGAAGCTTATATCCACAGAATCACTTGCGTATGATGGGGAGCCATGAAAGCAGAGATATTACTTTGGGTGTGGACTTCACAATTTGCATGGATATACGATTTTGATTAGGCGGTATCATGATGGAAGAGCACACCCTCACGGATGTTGTTTCAATTTAGAGTCTGCGATGATATTAGCTTGGTGTAGCGAGGAAGCGGAACCTACGTAGCCTTGAGTACAACGGAGGTCAAATATATTAGGCTTGTGCTAGCCTTTCAGCAGTGTGGCTTTGGAAGCTCCTTGCAGGATTGGTTGGACAATCGTTAGAGCCGACTATCATCCATTGTGTTAATTAAGCTATGTGGAGCCTTCTGTCATACAGTGTTTCATGATAAAACTAAACATGTTATTGAGGAAAGCATTTCAGTTGAGGTATATCAGCATTGATGAGTAGACGACAGACATTCTCACCAAGCCTCTCTCCAGGATAAAGTTTGTGTACTTTCGAGATAAGCTTGGTATGGTGGAGAATACCGCCTTAACTGAGAAGGAGTCTCGATATCCGGTGATCACATTAATAGTTCTTCTTTAGCCGAAGAAGTTAGGAGTGAAATCCCTTCCGGGTCAATAGGTTCTTCTGTGAGAGAAGTTTGAGAGTGAAATCCCTTGATTAATGAGTTCTTCTGCAGAGAGAAGTTTGAGAAATTGAAATCCCTTGATTAATAAGTTCTTCCTGGTAAGAGAAGTTCGAGGTGAAATCCCTTGATTCCACCCTTTGAGAGAGTCATGGTGGATGTCATGTGTGTGACTCCATGATAGCATCATGAGAGAGAGTCATGATGATTTTTTTTGTACTTGTGTTTTCACCCTCTGGGAGAGCCATGGTGAAAGTCATGTTGAGGTAACAACATCACGCAAGTGATGAACACTTGTACATACCATACATGGTTGTAGCCATTATGGTTGATATCACGATGAGGTGATATCGTTTCTTTTCCACATATGGTTGTAGCCATTGTGGTTGGCATCTGATGAGGTGATATCTTTCTTTTCCACATATGGTTGTAGCCATTGTGGTTGGCATCACGATGAGGTGATGTGTCTTGTGCAGCAGGAAGTATTCCTCCCTAGCTGAGAGGGAGTGTTGATGTTATTGCAGCTTCGGGCTTCATACTTCCTTATTTATTTGTTATTATTTAATGGCAACATATCTCTAAGATGGCCGACCTCCTTTGTAATTATTATTTATTATTTGTAATTATTTTTATGGTGGCCGACCTTGTTCTTGAAAAGGTGCGACCCCTCTAAGCAACATGCATATATAGGTGGTCACTTTCTCTCATTTGTGTATCAAGCAAGTTCGATCTCCTTCTCCATCTCCTTCTCCATTAAGTGCGAGTTCTTCAAGAAGAGTAGTGCGAATTCATATAGGAGCAGATTGTGAAGTCTCTTAAGTGCAGATTAAAAGAGCAGACTATTAGTTTGTCTTACAGCCATTGCTGGTGCTGATTATTGGCCTTGTGTGTGGCCTCATTGTAAAGTGACTTGTTGCCATTGCTTATATATATAAGAGATATATTTGTTGCTGGGTTTTTCTCCCTCAAGAGGAGGGTTTTCCTAGGGTATCTGCTGTGTTATTGTGTCTGATTTTGAATTTAAGTTTCTGTGCATTAAATCTGATCATAAAACTAACACTAGTGAGTGAAAAAGTGTTGATTGTAGATAATTATAGGCAACATAGCATTGTGAAAGTCATTACTATGCCTTAAACACTAAGGATAAAGTGAAGTTGTAAAATGTATATAGATTGATTTTAAAGAATGGTTGTAGATCCTAAAAGTGAGGAAAAGAGTTGCTAAGGTATAAGGACACAAATTGTGATGTTACCTCAATTGCTTCCAAACCTTCAAGTGTCATAGTATCATACACCACGGATTCTCCAAAAGTTGCTTGGTGGCACTGCTGATTGGCCTTGGGAAGTCTAACAAGGGGCGGAAGTGATTGCATGGGACCTAACAAGATTAAGATAACTTTCTAGGGTGTTGTAAAATGAGTTAATAAACTAAACATGTCCAATATACTGATTGAGAGGTGCGGCAGATCCAGGGAAATGGGGATATTGCTACGAGGATCATTGAGGTGGACTCCAGGACATAAGTGGTACTGGCAACAAATTTGTTATTTATGTAGAGGATTCATAGTAAGAGTCTAGAAAAGAAAATATTCTAAACATTAATGGACTGATATTTTACCTTACAAGCACCTTTCTTTTCAACCATATCATCACCACAATTCATTATGTTGTATTGATAGGAATGATCCTCTCATTACTATCCTCCAATTGTGACAAAGAGGTGTGTCCATAAATGAGCTACAATAGGCTTCTATAACAATCTCGCTGGTCTCTAAACCTAGCCAAATCACATGACAGCTAAATACCACGTTCCTTCCCTTGCCGGTTTCATTTTGTTGAGATTTCTGTTCCTTGTGTTCCCATATAGGTTTATTCACTTTATCTTTTTTCCTTCCAAAGATGTTGATGTGAAATTTGCACACAACTTTGAAGGCCCTTCATTTCTGTTAGAAGGTTCCTGTTCCTCTTGATAACACATTCCTAAGAAACATTGTAGTTCATTTCCAATGTATCTGTATGTTTGAAGGCCTCCTCTGTGTAAACTTATCTGCGGCACTGGCTACAGTAGCAAGCCTATGGCTGTTACTACCTGGGAAGTAATTCAAATATTTCAGACAAGCATTATGTGCTTCAGCAAAGTCATTCACATAGCTAATGTTTTTCTTAGGAATTTTTTAATTGGCCCAATGAAATTTTAAATTTTTTTCAAATTTTTTCCTTATATAGATTTGAAAATAAGAATTAGGTCCATTCCAACCTAAAGAGTCTCAACGAATGTTTTTAAGAAAATTTTATTGATTTTGAAGGGCTGATTCTCTTTGTAAATTAAAGCAGTCTCAAGGTATCCTGACCATATGAACTACTTAGAATCCTGTGATCCACTTAGTAGACTATCATTACATTAGATTAGGAAAATTTAAAATTTTAAAGGAATGGGATTTTTGAACAAGTGTACATGTATGATACTTTAGCAAATTTCTACACGTGTTTCTTATTATAAAAGATTTTAAAAATGAGAAATATTATATTACTAGTTAATATTAAAAGAAAAACATAGACTCCATAATACCTATATAACAAGATCATTAGATTGAAACAAAAATGGCAATTTTTTTCCCTTATTGGGATTCCATTTGGCTTTTTGTTTTAGAGCTCTAATAGTTTATTCACACAGGCCAACTCTTTTTATTTTTTGATAATATAATGGGGGATCTATAGGGGCCTCTGCAGAAGAAAAGAGGTGCAAAACTAAATACAACATAACAATTCAAACCACTGACATAATGTAATGTCCCCTCTCTAGCCAGTGGTTTGGGGTTTTGGGTTAGCCTATGACTACGGTTCCCATAGGCTAGCGAGACGTTTAGGGGATCCATTGGGGAGATTCAGGCTCTTTAGTAGGCATGATGTTTAATTCCGGCTTATTCAGCTCAATGATCTAGTATTCGGTTGGCTGTTCGAAGGCATTTCAGGAGTTCACCATTAATACTTGCTATTTATAGTAAGTAATATCAGGCTCTATGACGGCACACCTGTAGTTGGTAATGGTGACAGGACACTCTCGGGAGATATTGCTAGACTTTTGCCAAGGGTTATTGAATTATTAAGTCACGTTACTTTAATGATATTCTATTATTAAAGTGACTTATTAATTTAATGTTATAAAGTTACTTTGATAAAGTACTTTATAACTTGGCCATTAATAAAGTAATAAAGTGACATTATTAAAAGAATGCATTTTAAGTCACTTTATTAATATTTAAGTGAAGGGGGTGCTTTTCAGGACAAAGATAAAATATTAAATTATTGTGCAAAGTCAAAGTTGGCATGGGATTTTGAGATAGAGAAATATTAATATTTTATTATTGAAAAGACAAAACCCTAACTCGGGCATTGGATTTGGAGAAGGCTTAAAGAGAGGAAAGAACATTGTTTTCATTATCCAAGATATTATTTACAAAAACAATGGCTGAGCAACAGGTTTGCAGGGATGAAGCTTCAAGCTGATCAGATGATGAAAACCTTCAATTAGGACAGGATCTCCAAGCGTGAAAGACTGTGCAAGGGTTCTAGATTGAATGGCCTCCATCAGAGGTCATTATCAAAGCATCTCGCAGATTTTAGTAGTAGATTTAATTAACATTTATAGTTTTTCCATTAGCAGATCAGAATAAAGGTTGAAGAATAAATAATGGCAGATTATACTTCCTACCTGGCATGTGGGAATTGAAGATCAGCTATTCCTTACATTAGCATGTAGCAAATCAGCATGGAAGGCCGTACTGATTTACCTCCATTATCAGGCCGTACAGTTTCAGTTTGGTACTTGGGGTTTAAATAGCAAAAATCTCCATCCATATGTGGCACGTGTGAGCAAAAAGAGGCAGGCCGTACAGCCAAGGAGGGATGTGGGAATTGTGGAAGCAAACCGATCTGATTTGAAGGCTGCAAATTCCTAGTTTGGAGGCGTCTAACAACATTCAGCAGATTAGCATAAAAAATAAAGTGAATTGGAGGCATCCCCAAGTGTGGCATCCTTGTATTAGATTGCCGTGACTGCCGTATAAAAATCCAAGTTTCAGACTTATGCATTCTGGCTTATGGGTATGTTATAATTATGTTTCAAATCAATAAAGAATAACTTGGTCATCTTTCATTTATGCAATTCCCTTCTTGTTTAAGCATTTTGCAATTTTTTTCAATTTCCGGCACCATTTCTGGCACCAAAAATAAAAAAATCAGAAAACTTTCAAAAACTCAAAAATCAGTTTTGAAACCCCAAGGGGACATCATTCATAATAACAAAAACTGGCCAAGGAAGAACCAAGGCCACAGTGAGCAAGCAACAAAATCTAAGTTATAGCCAGAAAAAACACAACCGGAATCCTCATAGAGGGTTAACAGCAACACTTACAAACACCCCACCCACCAACTCCTGATGACATGCCAGCTCCCCAACCCAATGGCCACTTGTGGGCTAGAATTAGGTACAGGCTGAGCAATACCACCATTTGCAGAAGGGCATGGACCCTGGAAGTAAGCCCCATGAAAGACCTCCCTCTGTTTTTGGGCATGAACTACACAGTCACCATCAAATTCCTCATAACCAGTACTAAATCTTTGCTGAAAGTTCATCCTGCATGCTATGAAAGACTGCAGCCATTTCCTTGCTTAAAACACTTATATCTGCTATGGAGGCTGGCAACTGCAGCCTGTCGAGCATCAGAGAAAATGACAGCCCAGAAGAGCTGAAGAAATCTGGTAGAAACTATTTTAGCATCCCTCATTGCCATGGAAGGAACTAAATCAGTGAGTTTGGAGGCAAAATCATCATGAAGGGAAGCTTTAGACCTTCCAGAGACAGATTCACCCAGTCCCAAAGCACCCAACACAAACTTGACCAAGCCCAAAGAAGTTTCATTAGGGCAGTGGAAAACAACTTTCACCCTTCTATCAGTCACCTTAGCCTTGATACGGGGATCTTTGATTTTAGCTGAATGACAATACATTGTGCTCTAGAAAGCCAGAGCCAGGTCAATAATCCATGTGGCCACACCCTGGATGAGGCTTGTCACTAGCACAAGAAGACACACAATTATCCACTCAAATGCCAAAATACACAAAAAATGAAGCCTTTGGTCCCAATCCATTAAAGGTAGCAGAAGGGAGGAGCTACATGTATCAGACACAACAATCCATGACTTATGTAATAAGATCAGTTGGGGATGACTTTAGATCAAGGAAATATTTACGGAGGTATAAAATCATATAAATGATTAATCCCAGGCTACAATTCCTAATTATCACCATGGAGGGCTGAAAAGGGAGCATGATCTATTCCAACATTTGCTAGAAAACCTCCACTTTATTCCATTCCCTGAAGCAACTGAATTGGACAACCATAAAATAAGACAAACGACCAAGTGCTTCTTCAATAAAGCAGCTGTTTGTCCAACTTGAACAAGAGCCTTTCTTCAGACCTTGAATAACATTTGAATAATCACCCTTGAGCACAAGGTGCGTACAGTTACCTGAAGAAGCCAATGTAAGATCAATAATTATAGCTTCCCGTTCAGCTTCATTATTTGATTTGTTGCCTAGAAAAAGGGAACTCTCTTTAACAAAATGACCCACAAAATCCCTAATTTTCACACCCATACCAGCCTTGCCAGGTTTCCCCTCAAGGCACCATCAAACTTGAGTTTAAAAAGTCCCTTCGGAGGTTTTATCCAAGAACAGGAGTCGTGAACATACTTTTTAGTGGTTACCCCATTAATAGGGGACACATAGGTTGCATCATTAATCTATAGGCTAGCACAAGCATCTACATCTTGACCTGAATCTAATTCAAATGCTAATACAATAATCAGGTTCACTTCAAACATAATAAATTTTGAAGAATTTGTAATGTCCCTGTCTAGAACATTTCTTATTTTTTCCTTTAAACAATAATTCTAACTCAAAAGGATAGTTGCATTATATTTATAAACATGACTTTATCTAAAATTATGAATTTTATTATAATATTCAGATTTATAACTTATGACATAATTCTGAAAATAGAATTTATCTTGATTTTCTACCATAATTCACCTTCCAATTTGCAGCTATTCTCCTTGAGTGTCTGTCCTTAATATCTAGTCAAGTTATGGGTTTTCATCTGATAACTTGATAAGAGAAGTTAAAGAGTTTTCATCCTTAAATCTCTCAATTTTCCTTGGAGGGGTTTCATTCTCTTTGGCTGTAATATTTCTGTTCAATGGATTGATGTCCTCTTCTTATGAAATGATCTCTCATATATATCTTATTTTTGAAAGAGTCACAACCTTTCTCACACAACCGGTGCGTACAGTTACCTGAAGAAGCCAATGTAAGATCAATAATTATAGCTTCCCGTTCAGCTTCATTATTTGATTTGTTGCCTAGAAAAAGGGAACTCTCTTTAACAAAATGACCCACAAAATCCCTAATTTTCACACCCATACCAGCCTTGCCAGGTTTCCCCTCAAGGCACCATCAAACTTGAGTTTAAAAAGTCCCTTCGGAGGTTTTATCCAAGAACAGGAGTCGTGAACATACTTTTTAGTGGTTACCCCATTAATAGGGGACACATAGGTTGCATCATTAATCTATAGGCTAGCACAAGCATCTACATCTTGACCTGAATCTAATTCAAATGCTAATACAATAATCAGGTTCACTTCAAACATAATAAATTTTGAAGAATTTGTAATGTCCCTGTCTAGAACATTTCTTATTTTTTCCTTTAAACAATAATTCTAACTCAAAAGGATAGTTGCATTATATTTATAAACATGACTTTATCTAAAATTATGAATTTTATTATAATATTCAGATTTATAACTTATGACATAATTCTGAAAATAGAATTTATCTTGATTTTCTACCATAATTCACCTTCCAATTTGCAGCTATTCTCCTTGAGTGTCTGTCCTTAATATCTAGTCAAGTTATGGGTTTTCATCTGATAACTTGATAAGAGAAGTTAAAGAGTTTTCATCCTTAAATCTCTCAATTTTTCTTGGAGGGGTTTCATTCTCTTTGGCTGTAATATTTCTGTTCAATGGATTGATGTCCTCTTCTTATGAAATGATCTCTCATATATATCTTATTTTTGAAAGAGTCACAACCTTTCTCACACAACCGCTGCCCTTTGGTAAATTATAGTTTAATTTTTATCTGACTATGTTTATCTTAAATTGCTAGTATGACACTAGTGCCAATTTTCTTAGCATTATCTCATTGATGATATTGGCACCACTTTTCATTGACTTCTTAGCGGCTCACATGCTGCGATCTAGATTTGAATTTCGGCTGGGGCATGACAGTCCATCCTTCCCAAGATTGCTTGACCTCAAGCAATCATGAGCTAGGATGCTCTTGGAGTTACCAGGATCCCAAATCAACTTTTGATTGAATTGGATAATATTGATCCGTATTCAGAATGGTTTGCTGAGGATGTGGAGCCCTTGTTTACTGAGGAGGAGATTGTTAATTTTAAGACAGAAGCAATTGAATGGGTAGAGGAAGCAAAAGCATTAGGTGGGGCTGCATTTGATGATAATATATTTATGGATGAATTTGTTCTTGAAGAGAAATTTTAACTATTCAATATGAGAGAGCATTCAGTGTGAGCTTTTGGTGGAGGAACATGTTATCTATTTGTAGGTTCAAATCATGCTGCTCAATCATCACATGACATTATGATGCGTGTTGTACTCTTTTTAGGTCAATAAGTTAGAAAATGATATGTTTTCTCTTTTATGTTATTTAATGGTATTTGACAAATTTTTTTGATAGGTTAATTGAGGGTTCTACAGAGCTCTCATGCAAAGGAAATAAAGAAGAATACAATATATGTTAGAAAATCTGAGAAAAGTCAAGAAGGCTACATACAACATGTAGAGCTGAAATATCTAGGACAAGAACGTTTTCTAGATGATACATACCCAGCAGATCATACAAAATTTAAAACAACAAAAAACTCTCAAACCTAGAAGAGAAATCAATAGGAGGGTCCCACTATTGACTCCGGCTCCACCTTAGCTCCAGGCTCCAAGGAAGAGCGACAGGAGGTTCAAAAGACTCCACTCTTCCAAATTGATGTTAAGTTGTATAAGCTTGAAACATCAAGACTCCCATCTCAGAGAACATGATGGAGATTAACCATATATAGGGCCAAGTCCCGACAATGCAAAGCCAAATGTGCATGCTTTTTTGGATAGAGACTGAGAAATATGATTTAACTTTTAAGTCAGCAATTTCCTCTGCCTGCTGCAATGGCTCAGGTGTTTCCTCCATCTCTGGCTTTACGAACTCAGAGCAGTTGTCGAAGAAAATACCATCTGTAATGTCCCCTATTTGGGAATTACCCTAAATCTTGCCCGACAATCACAAATTTCATTAAAATAAGAATTGTCAAATAGCAAGAGATAGAACTTCAACTTACCAATTAAATGCCTTTTAACAAGATAAATCCTGATTTAGATTCATAAATCCAATTATTTCTATTAGGGTTAATACCTGGGACATATGAGTACAAATAGATAAAATCATCATAACTCATTAGATAAGCCATGCTACATCTAGACTTATTATTTTTTAGTATTCAATCACAATAGGTTTGAATGAGTGAGAATGATAGGTTGGCCCAAAGCAAACTCCATGCTAAGCCCAAGAGCGGACACTCACCCTCTTGGCCCCAAGTGGTAGGCACGTTGGGCATCCAGCATGGGGTAGTCTACCTAGTGGGATGCTTGTATCTGCCCTCCCTATTCATATCTTCTTATTCATCCTCTTATGACTTGTGATTTCTCCACAATCAACCATCGTAGAGGTTTGGAAAGGAAATCGCTATAGGGTGCCCAGAAATCCCCCTATCTAAGCCCAAGAGCGGACACTCACCCTCTTGGCCACAAGTGGCAGGCACATTGGACATCCAGCATATGGTGGCCTACTTAGATGGTGATCTCATAGCTGCTCCCCTTCCTTGCATTCCCTCTCCTCCTCCATATGATTGCTTAGTGTAAATCAAACGGATCAAAATCTATTTTATATTAAAGAATCATAATTACTTATAGGACTCAATAATTGCTGCAAGCATCATTATTGCATAATGGTATAAGATAAAATAACTGAACAATAATAACTTTTGCATATATATATATATTTATAATTATATTTAAACCTACCGCTCAAATATATTCTTGACAATATATTTTATTCTTCTTTCTCATCTGCTGCCTTTTTCAGATTTCTAACTGAACAATATATTGATTCCCTTCTCAGACTTATTCATTTTTATTCATTTCATTTCCTGCTTGCAGATGTATTTCTCTTTATCCTTTTCACACACTCCCTATTTCCTTTTATATACTCATCATACCCCTTTTTGAATAGAGATGACCCTTATGAAATGTGGTGGTTATTCAAAGGTCACCTCTTTTCATGAACTTAATCGCTGCTCTTGCTGCTAATAGAAATCGCTGGTATTTAATCTTTAATCGTTGCCCTTGTAACTATGATTGCTGCTGTTTCCATAATAATCATTGAATTCCTCCTTTAATAACTGCTGCTATAAGGTAATCATTGCCTATCATCATTATTACTTATGGAATCGCTGGCTGCTGATTATATATTCGCTGCTGCTTATTATATGTTTAACATATTATTTTTATATTAGTTTCATATGTATATTTATATTATTATATTATAAGAATTATAATTATAATAATATCAAATGTTAATATTTATTTTGTTATTGTTAATATTTATATTGTTATATTTGATAATTATAATTATAAAATTATTAAATTGCTAATATTTCTTTTTATATTTTTAATATGTATTTTATTATTTATTTTATTTATTTATTTGCATTTCAATCCTTGGTTATTTTTATACTTAAGTGTTGCAATTTCGGGGACATATCATTGGAAACTAAAACAGCTGAAGATCCAACTCTTGGTAGCTTTGTTAGGAGTCTGCGCACTTAGCTTGACTATAAACCCTTCAATAATGGAGGCCCTGGTATGCATAGCTCCTGTATTACTCAAGTCCTCATCCCCCAAAATCAGTTTGACAAAGTTGGGAGTGGTTGAATCAGGAACAAAAAGGTTCTATGGAGGTGGTGGCCAGAAACTGCCTCGCCTATGAAAAATCCCCAGTGAAGTGATGTGTTTCATATTGCAGTGTTCAAAGCCCTGCAACCTACAGATAAAAAAGAACAAAACAAAATTGAATTACCGTGGCTTGAAAATCAAATCAGACATTGATTTGAAGCTACTTCTCACATGTTTTGCTGCATTTCCACATGAACTCTGCAGTGATAGAAACAAGTGGGGGGCAGTCCAAAGCCTCATGCTTGTTAATAATGAAAATTCCAGATCGTCAAATTTTCAAATGGTGGGGGGCAAGTGAAAAGAAGATAAGACCTATTTTTTGTAAGGGAGAGAGTCCTTCCTAAGCAAAGAAATTATCTCTCATTCATTAGGGAGGTTGTTGATTTTAGCCATAAACTGCAATTGGTCAATGCCAACATTTGCTAGATGATCGACAACCTGATTGCATTCTTTGAAACAGCTCCCAAACTAAATGTTCTCAAAGCTTTGAGCTAACAAACTCTCTTCTTCTATGATATTTCACAATATCCAATCTTTGGAGAGTTATTTTTCAGACCTAGAATAACTATAATCAAGTCTCCTTCCACTTACAATATTATTTTTTACACCTTAAGGCGACAGCCATCTTGAGAGCTTCTAAATTGCCAAAACCCGTGCTTTATTGTTCAATTGGAAGTGGAACCTAAATAAAATCAAGTCTCCTTACACTTACAATTTTATTTTTTACACCTTAAGGCGACAGCCATCTTGAGAGCTTCTAAATTGCCAAAACCTGTGCTTTATTGTTCAATTGGAACCTAAATAAAAGGGTCTGCCTCTGATAAAACAATCTGAAGGTAAATGATTAACTACATCCTTACCTCCCTGACTTGGATTACCTCCGGCCGTTCCATTCAAGTGCAGTTTCAAAAATCCTTCCTTAGGCAGTTTCCAATAAATAGCATTCTGCTTAGAATAATTAAGGATTACCCCATTAAAAGGGGATACTTTTTGATATGTAATTTTAGTCTATTTTATGAATTTAGGAATTTTTTTAATATTCAAAGTGCTTAGCATGTCCTGAGTACCAAGTTCAAGTCAAAATATTGGCCTGCTTAGTTTCTGCTGAATTCAAGTTTCAAAACTATTATCTCAAGGCTTTTTCCTTTCTGATATGTGTTTCACCTTGTTTTGCTTATTTTGGTGCATTAACTTCCACCATGTCTTAGTCGTGCAGTTAAAGCATCTGATTGGGAGCCTTTCATATTCACCGTCTTGAATTCATGCTCCATATTTAAATCTGATTCACATAGCATCTGTGGTTGGCAATGATAAATCTAGAATTACTCTTACTCTCACATAGTAAGAAATTCATTCCTCCTTTTGTCTTCTGCTGCTGTGTCAACAGGTTGCAACCATACTTCTAAACTAGAGTAGAAATTCTTCCTTCAAGTACTCAGGTAGCCTGTAAAATTGGAACCAGATAGGGGCATTTGCATAATAGGCTGTTCATAGTCAGATGGACATCTGCACTCCTTAAGGACCATGGTTCATTGAATTTTTTCACAATTGACTTTTATTTGGAATGTGACTAGGAATAAACTCTTTAGATAAAAATCTGATTTCTCGCCTTCAACTCAACCTCCATTTGGTTCTGATCCATCTTTTCAATTCTTCCAAAACCAACCTTAGCCCTAAAATTTTTACAGGCTATCCCTCTTCCATCTTAAAATTTGTTTCATGGGTATCCTTTTTTTGACAAAGATTACTGGGTTTTGAGAGGTGATTCTTGCATGGATGTCAACAGTAGAGAACTTCTGTTCTTAATTTTCTTGTTCTCCACCTTTCAATTTTCTTGGTTTTAACTTTCTTTTTACTTTTCTGCCCTTATTATTTTCTAGTGTTTCTTTGAGTTTCCAGGATGCAAGGACATGGTTTTGGGGATGGCTAAAAATTTCCAGAATTTCAGGGATGGTTGTGGATGACTATGAGAATAACTTAAACAAATTAAAAAAAGCTGAAAGTTTAAGAAGTAAATATAATGTGTTGAATTTGCAATGGCATCCCTCCCCACTTCGCATTTTAGGTATTTTAAGCTTTTTTCTTTTGAAAAATACTTTTTAAGTTTTTTTACGCACCAAATGGTGCAACTGCAAACTATCTAGTCCTGAAAAGGTGGGGATGTTCATTTCTATTCTGAGAGTCCCCAGAGTGTTGGGGGTGTCACCTGGACCTATGGAGCAGTGTTGATCCAAAGCCTTCTTCTTGTGCTCTTCTTTGCAGCTTTCTTTATGGTTGCTTTCTCCTCGGCTTATGCCACATAGACTGTTTATTTAAACTTAGGTTTTATCTAATCATAATTTAAAATAAATATGAGTTTTAATCTAAATTTCATACAAAGTTAAGTTTACTGTTTTATTAATGTTTTTTAATTTAGTTTATGATTATTGTATAAATAATGTGTCTCTATTTGGCAGTATTCTATATAATATTTTTATCTATATATTTGATATATGAATTAATCTATATATATATATATATATATATTTCCATCTTTCTGTACCAAATATTTTAGATATTTTCTATGAACTCCTGATTAAATTCAAATAAAGAAAGAGAAAATTATATTCATTCATTTCAGGCTTTATGTTCTAGATCCTTGTTCTTTGCAGAACTAGTTTGAATTTAGTCCTACTTCTAGCAATGCATTGGCATGGGTTGCTTAAAATTTCCATGAGATAGCTGTTGTTTCAATCATTTTTTATTCACTTCAATACTAAAAGGAACTTGGTACATCTTGGGTGGGCATGGTGGTGATGACATGTGCACTCTATTGAGGAGGTCACATGTTTGAAACTAGAAGGGGGTAGGGTTCTGCACCTTAGAAATAATTCTTTTGTCAGGTTCCACAAGGCATGTCTCACACCATGACATGAAAATACCTTTACTTCTACGGTTTTACCTTAAATGGCATCTTTTATTACTTGAGATTCGAACATTGGTATTTATCAAGGTTGTGGCACATGTATGAGTAGCATTTGCTATACCCTGTGGAGTTCTGTAATCTTCTGTATGTTATAAAATAGATTTGTATTTTATGTTTCTATCCAAGTTTTACTCATGCAATATTTTGTGTAAGGATTTGTAGGGACAGACTTGGACAGTCGAGGGATCATTGAAATCAAAAAACTGGCTTGGATATGGAGAAACCTGGGATGGCACAGGGTCCTATGGATGGGACAAGACATCAGAAATGAGTGTTGGATTGTCCTATCCTAGATTTAAGGGTTTGCCAGCTGCTCTAATGACTCGATTATCCCTACTTACAGAAGATTGGGGAAAGTATTCATCTTACAAAGAGGGACTATTTGGACTTTCTGTTGGATTGGTTACAGATGAACATCATGATTTGACTTACAATCTCACTTGGCGTTCCTTAATGGATCCTTCTCATCAAGCCTCTAGGTCAATACGGAGGCAATTGGGTCATGCTTTGCTTTCTTCAATAAAGTACACCTACAAAATTGATGAAAGAGATTCTCCTGTGAGGCCAACTCGTGGTTTTGCATTTGCTTCTACATCACAAATTGCTGGCATTGGTCCCGATAGCCGACTTTTACGGTTTGTACGCCAGGTGGGATTTTTTTTCTTATATATTATATTTGCATGTTAATGCATTTATATTCATATTTTGATGTTGATTGTCGAAGTCAGCACTATTCTCTCCATGTGTCTATATGCTGTTAGATTTTGTGATCATATATAATCAACGACCGTCTTAAGCACAGCAAAGCTGCTGACTTGCCCTAGTAGGTGTATTTTTGCAAGTTCTGCTGAACCCACAGGATTAGTTTTCGTAGTAACTTTTCTAGCAAACACTCCTATTGACGTGGAATCATGATTGGGTGTTAAATGCATAGAGATGTCTCTTGTATGCCAGATATTTAATTGTTATTTGCATGCATTTGCTTTTACAACATCATATCTTTTTCATTTTTGTTTTTCTCCTCTTCTTGGTATTCTTCTTGCTTCCTGTTGGGAATTTGGTAGAAGTTTGTTAAATGTATAAATTTTACGTCTTTGTTTCTCGACTTTGGCCACTTTTTCGTGACTGCATTAACTTTTCCAAGGACAACATGTCTTTACTTCCTGTGTCAGTCTTCTTGCTAACTTTTGCTTGTAAACTTGTTTACATATGCCAAGAATCCCCTAAGTGTTGCCATTCTGTGTGTGCTTCCCATTTTTTTTCACCATTTCTTTTAATTTGGCTTTCTATTTTGCTGATTTTTTGTCACCTACTATTTATGTGCTTTGGGGACAATGAATTCAATAAATCTTATCATTGTCCAAAGTTTGGTTTATATTTCATTTTAACATTCACCTTTCCAGGAACTATTGTTAATGTCCTTTTATTGTCTTCTCTGCATATGTAGATTTTCTTCTGCTGTGCTGCTTGAAGTTAAACCATAGATCCTATTGTTTTTAAACTGTAAAAAATCCTTGTATTTGTATGTAAAAATCTAAAATTCTTATTTTATTTTAACAATTTCTTGCTCTCTCTTGCACCTCAAAAAAGTAATAGATAATTAGAAAACAAGGAAAAAATTAAATGGCTTTTTCCCACTTTTTTCTGTCTCCCAATTGTTTTTACCTTGTCTGCTAACCAGAGTTTTCTTGTCCTACTGTGCCACTTACTATTGAATGTAAACCAGTGAGAGAAAAAGTGAGAGAAAAGGAAACTTTTTGATATAAATTATGTTGAGAAGACTTTTGAATAAGGAAAGTAATTTGAGTTTTGACAGTTTATAAATATTATAATATACAAAGTAAGAGATAATTAGAAAACAAGAAATCAAATGGTTCCGGAGTTTTTTTGTACTACTGTGCCACTTACTATTGAGTGTAAACTATTGACGGCAAAAGTGAGAGAGGAGGAAAATTTTGGATATAAATAGAAAGAGGGAGACAGGAGGAAACTTTTGAATATAAATTATGTTGAGAAGACTTTTGAGCAAGAAAAGTAATTTGAGTTTGACAGTCTCTAAAGTTATGTCACTGCAATTTTGGAAGAAGAGTAAAATCAATCTAGCTTGCAAGAGAAGCTGAGAAAGTCCCGTGCATGTAGTGCATGTAGGGGTATAGAGTAATTTTGTTTCTTACTTTTTATTATATGTCAGTTTAAATTAATATTAGGATCAATAGGTACAGAAAACTATGTGTAATGGGTTTTATATCCTCATTAAGGTGATTTTCTTCTAAAGAGAATTTTCTTAGTATTCCACTTTTCTGCAGCACAATAAACCTAGGTGTTATACATTTGTCATGCTATGTTTGTTTGGCATCAAGAGAATCTGAAAAAGTCCCTTACCTGTAGTGGTATAGAGTAATTTTTTTCCTTACTTTTTATAATATGTCAGATTAAATTATTATTAACATCAATAGGCATGGAAAACTATATGTAATTGCTTTTACATCCCCCATTAAGATGATTTTCTTCTAGCAAGAATTCTGTCAGCATTATACTTCTCTGAAGCACAATAAGCCTAGGTGTTAATACTCTTTTCATGCGATATTTGTTTAATAGATTCCTACTTATTACTTACTGTTTGGCAATAACACATTTTTATCAACGAAGCTCTAACTGTTAAGGGGATTCCCAAGAATACAGTCAACTTTATTTGAAATTTGCATCCAAGCCTAAGCCATTGCCTGCAATGATATTTGCCTTTGATGTTCATAATAGTAAAATGCTACAAAACTGCCTTTCCTGCATATACAAATGGTGGTGATTGAACAATACAGTTATGTAAAGAATTCTTAGTCAAAAGGAGAGTCTAAGAGCTGTTGGCACTTGGCACTAGCTATTTATAGGATGTTCATAATCTAAGTCACAAGGTTCAAATTTGAGTTTGAATTCAGCAACAATAAAATTCGGATGAAATTCGGCAAGGGTAAAAAATTTCCGCATTAAATTTGTGTTATATAAATTTTATTTATTTTTAAAAATAAGTAATATATCCACAAAATTATCAAAATAATTTAACATTGCTAAATAGATTTGAAGTCATCATAAAAAGATTGACACATTTATACAATATAAACCATAAACAAACTGTGTGCTTAGAATGATCCACAAGCAGTGATTTATAACAGAAATAGGTTGAAATCCCTAAAAATTGTTTTTGAAAACTTTAAATAACATTTTTCCACAATATCTTTTAATGAAAAAACATGCAATTTTTTCTGTATGAATTTATTACCGAATTTTAACAAATTCTATGCAAATGTTTGAAATTCGGAAAAATTCGAATTTCTTGCTTGAAATTCGCTGAGTGCTGTGACATAGTTCATAATAGTAAAATGCTACAACACCTTTCCTGTGTACATGTATTGTGGTGATCAATCAATACAGATCTGTAAAGAGTGCTTAGTCAAAAGGAGAATGAAATATTTGTTGGCACTAGCTATTTATAGATTGGATGTGTGTATACGTACTTCATCTAGACAGGCGGGGGCCTATTCAAACCTATTGCAATTTGGCATGCCCTGACATTTATTGCCTTCCTTAGTACTGGGATTTCAAACTGACCTCGTAATATACAACCTATCATTGTCTAATAAATGAGTCATTAGAAATGGTGTTGCAACTCGGCAGGAGCCAACACTTAAAAGTCACACTTCCAAGGATCAGTGGCTTCAATTGCAATGGGTGCTTATATTCCAGGCAAACACAATTAAGGAGGCATGTCACCAAAGATATTTTTCTCAAACAGCTTCACTGTTGGCTATGCCCATAAACATTTCTCCCAGCTGACTAACTTCGACAGATATGCAGGATCTAAGGGCTATTCATTTATGCATCTTTTCCCTTTTTATAGCTTTGAAAGATATCATAATTCTGCAATGACAACGTACATGTGTTTTTTTGTCATGTGATTGCCTGAATTTCAGCTGCTTCCAATAATGGGAATGTTAGGAATGTGTTTTGATGAATAGTGCAATACATTGTGTGAAATTAATTATTGATCTATACCTGAACATGTAGTTCCTTTTGCATGTTTGCCCATAAGTGGCAACAATCTACATGGCTGAAAAGTGGCATGCTTTCTTTCCTTCCTAGCTAGTTAACTTAGAAAAATCCATCCCCCATGAAGGGTTAACCTTCAAGACACTGACAGCCTTAAGCCACTTGTCCATAAGTTCAATCTTGGAGCCCTAGCCCTGACTTTTGGAGAGCAGTGAACAAACAGCAATGGGGAGAAACTAGATATATTTATTAGTTCCATTGAACTACATTTGTTACTCCTGGAGTTGGACATTAACATAATTTTTTTCTTCTCTTTTATGTATTAGTTGTTATTTGTTTTCTTCCAATATATCACGACAATTTGCACATCTTGTTCTTATTCTTCCACATCTTTAGATGTTGGGAGAATCATGTCAAATTGTGATTGTGCTTTCTTGTGGAGTTAAATGTCAAAGATTTGTTGCCTCTTAACACTAGGTTTAAATGCAATGAATACAGTGCCATGTTGACTTTCTGTTATAGGGAAAGGTTACAATACCTTGGAGATAGATTATTGCATCTTTTTGTTGACAAGGACCTATTTGATCGAATGATTTAGACCTTTTTGGTTACTTTAAAAGATCATGGATGCTGGTGTTTTAATGAGCTTTGCTCATGTTTGTGCATATTTGACATTCTTTCTGTATTTCATCTGATGGGCTTTCATTTAAAATTTTATTTGAGAACTTAGTTTTGCTTCTGAAGTTGAGCAGATCTGATATGATTGACGTAAGTAGGTCAAGTCAATATGTCATTTTAAAGGGGCTCATGCCTGTGACTAAATGCGTGCTGCTGCTATAAACAAATTTTACAGAAGGTACTTTTGCTGTTGCAATGCTTGTTTTTTCATAAATGTGATCTTAAAGGATTCTCCAAGATTTGATTTGTTCTTACACCATCTTATTTGTGGGCTGTCTTTATCTTGTGATTTCAGTTATTAAGTAATTCTTGCAATGATGTGATACTTTTTTTGAGTAAATGTATAAATCTTATATAGAATTTGCACAAGACCTGAAAAGTTTATAATTTCAATAATACCTTTTCTTCTAGTCCAATCTTGAATAACCCGAATTTTAACATCCTTTCAACCATATTGAACAGTGGGACCCATCGAAGTGTAAAAATATTTCAATTTGCCTCAGTTTTTCCTGCAAAGGGCCATGTCATAATTGTCTTTGTTGTTACCAACTTTCACTATCTTTGGACTCTGCCAGCTGAAGTGCCTTGGAAAAGAATTATTAATGAATTATAAGAAAATTAAAATGATAAATAATATACACAAATACCCCCAAAATGAGACAAAATTAAGAGAGATGCTTTCAAACACTATTAATTCAAAAAAAAAAAAAGATATTTTTTTGATAATTTTACATATGTAGTACTATTTTAAAATGTTAATGTTTTGATCTTTGTTTCTTATAAATGTTAATATGCTGTCTAGGGGTACTGTGATTAATTTTCATAGCAGGGTCTAAAGATGCTCATCATCACAATAGTGGCATAACTAAGAATTTGTGGACTTTACTGTTGAGAAGTTTGTTCTGACTATCTCACTTTTTTCAATTCTTTCTTGATAATGCTTGCATTTGAGATGTAATTTGATGGGGATTGTCTAATGCCTAATTTTTAATTTGAAACTAATGGAATAGCTTAAGGAAATCTCCTGATATCAATAGTTGTTAATATTTCTTCAAATTTTCTGTGGTGTAATCTTGTAACTTTAGTATGTTTTGTATCTTATCCATTCTTTTGGTTTTTGATTGTCTGCAATTGAACAGGAACTTGATTTTCGTTATGCCATTCCTTTGGGATTTTACAATGCAGCTTTGAATATTGGACTTTCTGCGGGGATTATATTACCATGGGGGAAAGGATTTAAGAACCTACCAACACCTATTTCTGATAGATTTTTCATGGGGGGTCATTCTTCTCCAGTGTGCAGTTTAAGGGGTCCCACAAGCCTGTTGGGATTTAGATCTAGAGGTGTTGGTCCAACTGATGTGAGGAGATTGAATTCTGATACAGCTATGACAGATGATACGTCTGGATCTTCTGGAAGGGACACACTGGGAGGGGATCTCGCTGTCACTAGTTTTGCAGACCTCTCATTTGATCTCCCTCTGAAACTATTTAGGGATGCAGGCATTCATGGACACTGTTTCGCTTGTGCTGGGAATCTTACAAAATTAACAGGTGACTTTCACCGGTCGTCAATTCGAGAGTTTGGTAGTTCTTTCCGCTATTCTGCAGGAGCTGGTATCATTCTTCCAACTAAATTGTTTCGCATTGAGGTGAGCTGCTTGTTGTAATCCTGAATTTTTTATTAATTATATTGTCCTTGACTTAAAAAATGAATAAGGTTGAATTTTACTATAATTACATACTGTTTGAAGAATATGATGTTTCTAAATGATTGAATCAATTAGCATCCAAGTTCTTTACATTTTCTGTTCTGAATTTGCAGATCAATTACTGTCAGATTCTACGGCAGTTTGATCATGATCGAGCAAAACAGGGCATACAGTTAAGCTTTTCCTCTCCATCTTGAAGAAAAAGGCATCTTTTAGACTGGATACATTTGACAAAGCAATTTTGCCCTTCACATTGCCCTGTCCAGATCAGTAGGTCAAGATAGGAAGTCTACAAAGTAATGCTTTGAGCTTTCAATATCAAACTTTGGTGAATTTGTTTTGTTGTCTTCTGAGTCTACTGGTTCAGTTCAACACCAATTCAACACTCTAAAGTTTATACATGCCTCATTCTTCAAAAGAATATTTGAGCATTTTTTGGCAATGTTCAATTTTTTCAACAGTATTAAACAATTTTCATTGAGAATCTTTGGGATGGTTGGCTCAATGAACATTTCTTGTCATGTCAATTCGTTTGTTGTGAAGTACAGGTATGCCACCGTTAGTGGCAGTCTTGCCTTCAAAGTTCATTGCAAAGGCTATAGCTATCCCACAGTTATTGGCTGGCATTCCTTCAGTATTCAAATAAAAGCATAAACTATTGGCTGGTTTGCCGTAAAATTTTATTGCAAATGCCAAAAACTATGGTTATGCCATAGCTATTGGGTAGTTTTCTTTCACATTTCAAATAAAGCAGAGTGCAGTCAATTCTGTTTGTGAAGTTTTGCGAGTCATGGCAGACATGTTTACAAATATAAAGGTAAAATTCTGTTGCTCCATAAGGCCTATAGTGTTGCTAGTGGCCATTAATACCCAATTTGGTTGCTGAATGTGGCTACTGGTTGTATATTTCTTGAAGTAGTTATGTTCTGTAAATGGGGTTTAACTTGGTTGATTCAAGTTTTGTTTCATCTTATGGGATAAACTTCAAGTGTTTCATTGTAGGGCATGAGAACCGTTTTTAGTTTTCTTAATAAAAAATCATACATATTGGTAAAATTTCATTATAGGGCATGAGAACCGTTTTTGGTTTTCTTAATAAAAAACATACATATTGGTACTCTTTCTCTGAACCTGCTACTTCCTCTCTTTTGGAGTTATGACTCAGTTGATTAAGAGGTTGTGCAATATAGTCACAGTGGTTCAATTTAGAGGTTATAAAATACCATGATTGAGCAGGTCTACAGTCAGCCTAGTATTTAGAAGCAGGAATAAAAATCCATTTTCAACATTGTGGAACTTAAGTACAATAGGAGGTGCTGGTCAACTTTAACTGGATTTTCCTTGCAAACTATTAACAGTTCTAAATTACCAAATCAACTTTCATTCCACATGAACTTTAAATTTTTTGTGCTTGATAGAGAGAATATGTACTTGTATCCATTTGTTCATTCATCTCATAGATAAATACAGGATGGAGGCCTCTGAATTATTAAGCAACCCACTTCTGTTGTTATTTGAGTTTGCTATGATTGGCAACAGGATTCTTCCTGTTTCAGCACATTTTTGAAGTCAGTGAACGATCTAATAAGGAAGAGAGGAGTGCTTTTTCATTTACTTAAGATCATATGTAGTGCTCCCAACTCTTCATTTTTGAGTTACGACATCCTTGAACTTTTTGCCTGGTGCTCGTTCTTCTCATTGTGTCTACCTTATTGCTATAGTTTGCAAGTTGTTGGAATTTTCTGTAATGGCCTTAAGATCTTCAGACAAGCCTCAATAAAGTTCACTGGCGCTATTTGAGTCACATAGCAGGTCTATGAGCATTGGGTATACATGTATACTTCCATGACATTTTTAATGATACCTTTTATCGAATAAAGCCACATGTATACTGCATTGACATTTTTAATGATGCCTTATATTGAATACTGCCATAGTTGAAGCTTGAATGCTTCTCTCTACAACATGAAATTGTTTCCAACACACTCCTCTTCATTTCTCCAAGGGAAACATTAATACTTTAGGTCAAGTTCAAAAGCGAAGTATAAAGCGACATATCCATTCCATGTTCAATTTCTGAAGTAATTACCACTTATATTTGGGATTGTTGAAACTTCCTTCAAATATTAGTTAGTGCATGAACTGTCGTTAATTTTTAGCATGCAAGCTGTCTTCTAAATCAGCGTTGACATACATCATCTATAATTACATAAATGAGGTAGATGAATGCATAATGAACGTATTACCAATTGTCTGTGCTCTTCAATATCATTTCCATTTTTAATCTTGAATTTCTTATCTGTATTGGTACAAAGTACAGTGAAGCATTGATGTCAAAGGCCTACAGTTTTGTTTCAGAAGCCATACAAATTCATTTGGAGAAAGAACATCATTGGCATTTTTAGATATAACTTTCTTGTCAAATGGTTAGTGTTATGATAAACAGGTTAATTTTGGGTTTAATGCATTTGCCCTGTATCTGCATAATATGTGAGATAATATAAGAAAGCCTAATGTTCAAAGTAATCATAAATTTGAGTACTTTCAAAAAAGGATCAAAAAACATATAGATAGTCATTAGGGAAGCCATATATATACATGATATGCTAAATACTCAAGTTGAGCAGTGGAGCTTGTCATGGAGAATTGAAGTTATCCAGAAATCACATGGGGAGAAAGGCTGGTGTGCATGAGCAGGCATATATTCATGCTAGAGGTTTTGTTCATATTAAACTTAGGCTATATTGCCAGAGGTTTAGGTAATTGTCTAATTGCGTAAACGATACCTTTCCAAGCTTTATCGTTGGAAGACCGATGCATATAAGCATATTGCGCAAAAGAATATGAGAGCTCGAACCATTATGATAATATTATTTCTTGAGGTGAGATTTGCTGGAGAATCTAGCTCCCTGTAATTGAACCAAGAGGGCTTCAAGTCTAGGAAATATACATATTTTTGCTGTTATTTTAATGACACCCAAAATGTATACAAAATTGCCAGCTTTTTGTTTGTTTCTTAGTTAGGTAACAACTAAATTCTTTGTGAATAAGGTGAAGTACTTGATTTGGTGAAGCCTATATCTAATTAGACTTAATCGGGTACTTGTATCACAAAGTTGTATTGTGTATAGGCTTTCAAGTTAAATAAGGAACGACACTCAAGAACCAATTGAATGGAGTATTTAGCGTGTTAGCAGTTTAATTCGTGTCTTTCAGTTTGACACAAAATATGATAGATGTGTGGTAGCTACTCTTCAAATTTGAAGGGGAAGCATTTTGTAAATAAAACTAAACACAATCTATATAATATGTACTTGTTATTTACAATTTTTACGTAATAGATGTGCAGTAGAACATCTCTTCAAATTAGAAGGGAAACATTTTGGAAATAAAAACAAATATAATATATATAATATATACTTGTTATTTACAATTTTTACTGTGTTTTGGAGTGGTTTATGATGATGTTGAATGAAATAAAAAATGCCTTATTGGATTTGTTCAAAGCAAAAGGTTGAGATGTTTTTTCACTTTATGTAAATAATTTGTTATGTTTTTGGATTGATTTTTTTTAATATGACCACACGTTTACATTTGTTAAGTAAAAAACAAAGTTTGAACAATGCAAGTACACAATAATTGAATAGGTTTAAACACATACAATAAATGTTATAAGAATAGTTACATTCAAAGCTACTAAGAGATTGCCTTAAGGCTTGTTGTATAATACAAATATTTGCATTCAAAGCTACAAGAGATTGACATAAGGCTTGTTCCATAATACAAAGATTTTAGTAATTGTTAAGTGATATTTCAGTAATTATTAAGGCATACAACTTCTAATAAGAATTTATAAGAAAATGAGTGCTAAATTCTATTAAATGAAATGAATTTTGGAATAACAATAATGAATACTCAACGGATAACAATTTTAACAACAAATAGTCTTGAAAATTACCATTAGAAACATAAATGCAAATGATATTTAGTTTTGATGTTTATAAAGATATTGCATGAAAATAAATTAAAAGTTAACTACTATTTTTTGAGTTGATTGTTTGCATGTAGTGCAAGTTTTATTATAAAAATTCTATTCACTAATATTAGAACTAAATCTTGACGATCTCCAATTAAATTGTTGGTAAAAAAAGAATTGAAGCATCACTTAAAAAGAGTGCGATTTTTGGATAACAAGAGATCTAAAGATAGACAATCTAATGTTTACTAACTTTGAGCTATAAATAGGGAAAGCTAAAAATAATATTGACTAAAAAAATGAAACTCAAAATTTACTCATTCCTTTAAGAAAGGTGATAGCTCACACATGCTAAAACTAGAGATTTGGATAGACAACTTTTGAATGATACTAATGAAATTTGATGAACCTTCACTTTTTCATGATTATTCTTTGAGATGTTTTGAAACTCTAACAATTCAATTTTGATGCACTTCATTGACTTTGTTGATCTTTATACCAATTCCTCATTGAAATTCACAACATCGAATGATTGGATGCGATTTTGATGATTTCGACACAATTTATTCTCGCTGAGACCATTTGAGTTGTTTGAATAATGTTTTATGTAGAAGACTAAAGTCCTTGATGATAAATACCAACATCAAGCACTTATTTAATGAGAAATCCTTGATTCACAATTATTCATACTTAGAAAACTTGTTTTTGATAATATAAGCTGCATTTACAGGGTACAATACCCTTAACACGAAGAGCCCTACGGGCCAGAGCTCATCATATCAAAATAACAAAACATGACCAATTATAGTAGACAGACTGTTCACAAAAACAACATAGTGACAACAAAATGACAACCCCCCAAAAAATAAACAAAAACCACCCCATCACCTAGCAAGACACTCCCATTCCTCCATGAGGAATTTGAACACATCTTCACTAGCCTGACTAGTGTTGGGGTCAGATTCAACACATTCAGTTTAACTTCATCCTTTAACATCGTCGATAGAGTGATCGTTGAGTGATGAATAACCTTAATGGCGAATTGGGTCGGTCTGTTAAGCTTTCTTTCCAAGGTGCAAACACGAGCAAGTAGGCCATTGAAGTCTTCCTCCTTCACAACATCTGATTTGTTAGTCTCTTCAACCCGAGCCTAATGATTGGACAAGTATGGGGTGGACTCCTCTAGAATCATCTGGTTAAGCTTCGAGAAGTGACTGGGTCCCTCCGTGTACTCATCTGTTTCCTCGATTGTATCATGCTTGCCGTCATCCCATTCTTTGCCATGCTTCGAGCTGCTAGAGATTTCATCAACCAGGACCTCTAGCTTATGTTTAGCCAATCGGTTGGACCTCCAAACACTAGCCTGTTCCACACCATTGTCCATGCTTGCGACCACCACAATTTCCTCCTTAGAATCTTTAGACCTAGTGTCATCTTCATCATTTTTTGTGGGTGGTTCCTCAATGTAGAAGGTTATGCCCCTTTTCCCCTTTTTTTGTTCAACTTTGGTTTTGGCAGGCATTTCCCCCCCCTTTCTTAGTAGGGGTGTTCTTTAGTTCACATAGCCTAGTGACGACCTTGGTTTGAGCCTGCCTAACATTTCCCTTATTTTTTTAGTAGGAGGTTTAGGTTTAGTATCTTCAAGGGGTTGATTGGCAATGGGAGGGAGTTTCCTCTTCGAGCCCACAAAAACAACAGGGGAGGGTCTCAAAGGAGGAGGATCAGAAGCCTCAGGTTCCTCAACTCTGGTAGCGAATATGGGTTTCAGAGGCCACAGGGCTAGGTGAAAATGGTAAAGGTGAAGGATAAGCCTTTGGTGAAGGGGTAATGGGGGTTTCTTAGGATTCTTGGCTACAAGATCTAGGGTTTCTTTGAAAGAGATTTCAAGGGACAAAAGAAAAAAAAACGAGAAGCTAATAAGCAGCATATGGCGGAAATGGTTCAAAAGTGACATATGATAGAAATAATAATATTTAAATCGGCCTTCTAAGGTGATATATTTCATAAGAATAAGGAAAACCTGGTCCCACGACGCAGGAAGTTTTCTTTGGTCGTAACTCGCACGGAGTTTAATGGTTTGTCCGTTCTCCTTGAAGGTCTACAAACTTTTTGTCTTTCACCTTAGTGTGTTTCTTAAGTTTCTGCCTAGTATAGGAAAGCCCCATGGCTTTGGCGATAAAATATTTTTCACCTCAAACGAAATACCTCTCATAGTAACCCTTCTGTCACACCAACTGCTAGAAAATTGAGTTGAAAGATTCTTATAATGACCTTTTAAACTCTCCATTAGGGGGGCTAGACCACCTTCCATGCAAATGTGCCAAACAAGAGCATCACGATGAAATTCCTTGTAGGAGCCTAGTTCAGTTCTCACACAGTCACCACCCATATTCAAACATAGAAAGGAGTGAACGGTAACAAAGGTAAGAATTTTTTTTTTTCAAATTGCGGAAGGGCTATGCAAAATGAAATCTTATCAAAGGAAAAATTGTCATAAAAAATCTTCATATCTTGTCTAATTAAGGTGATGGGATATTCCCATGTACGATTAGGCATTTCCAAAGGACTTAGGGTAGCAGAGCAATCACAAGCTATGATGGAGTACTTCGAGGTAGAGTAAATAGCCATCATGACATTGAAAGTAATTATTCTCGAGCCATGATCGAAGAAAGGTTTGGAAGGGTTTACAAATATATTAGCCACCCCATGTTCCAAATAATTAATAAACTATTAATATCGGGAGAAGCCTCATACACATGAGAAGAAAGCACATTGATCCAATGGTGAATCTAGCTAGCAAATAATTCAATTCATACCACATCCTTGACACCCAAATGTACCCGTCCATCTCATCATACATTCTCCACATTATATCGATATCAAGGGTGAAAGGACAAGTTGTCTAGCCCATGAAGGAGGTGTTGGCATTCATCATATATGGTTAAGTTTTTTTTGCTCCTCAAGGATAAATCATTGAACATTCAAAGTGAGGGCCACAATATTCCTCCAACATTTTGAAGATTCTCAAGAAGATCCCAAATTGTCCAAAGAGTTGGCAACATTATTGCCTTCTCTAAAGGTGTGAGTTGGTTTCATAAGAATTGTATATCAATCAAAATATCCTTGATATTCCAACCTTGACAATTTTTATTATTGGTGGAGTCAATCACAGATTTGGAGTCTCCCTCAATGCGTAGATTCTTTAGTCTCATAGTAACAACAATTTTGACTCCACTCAGAAGCGCTCTTGCCTCTACTATCATAAGGTTTGAATCCCAATACCACCAGAAAACCCAACACTTATTCTGCCATTTTGATCTCTAATGATGCCCTTGATGCTAGCAAGGCCAAGATTACCTTTCACAACACCATGAAAATTGAGTTTGTGCCAACCATTAGAAGGGGGTTTCCATTTTGTGTTTAGCTGAGCAATGGCTTTTGAGTTTTCAAAGGAGTTGAGATCCAGAGTCTTGTTCTAAGAGTTAACCATAGTGATTTCTAAGGTAGAGGGGGGTTTACACAGAGGTTTCCAAACATACAAGGATATATTCTCAGTAAGTATGATAGACATGGAAGATTTAATGAGTACTATTGGACTTGTGGATATTGATTTGTAGGGTCAAAACTATACTTGGACTAACAAGAGATTGGGAGCTAACCTTATACAGGTTCGGCTTGACCGGTTCCTGTTCTCCCCTAACCGGGTTGCCCTCCTTAGCTCCAATTTGCAGTCTCTCCCCTGAATTGTGTCTAACCATAACCCTCTCCTTCTCCTCTTGAATGAACAATATGTTGTTGGACCCTTCCCTTTTTGTTATGAGATAATGTGGAGGTCTCACCCATAATTTAAAAACAAAATTGCTAATTGGTGGAATATCCTTATTCATGGCTCTCCCATGTTTAGAGTTTTTCAAAAACTTAAGTATATCAAAAATATGGTGAAAGGATGGAACAAGTGGGTTTTTGGGGATGTCTTCCACTAGAAAAGAGATCTCACTATTATACTTAAAGAGGCCCAAAATGGAATGGAAAATGGGGATGTTAGTGAACAAACTTGCGAAGATGAGAAGGGTTACTGCATTGAATGAGACAAAATATTGAAAAAGGAAGAACTATTTTGAAAATAAAAGTCCAGAATTCAATGGTTAAAAGAAGGATACCACAACTCTTCCTTCTTCCACATCTTTGCACTCAAACACAAGAAAAAGGAACCAAGTAAAGAAGCTTAAGGATAGCTTTGGGATGGAAGCCACTACTCCTACTCAGATTGGTCAATTGGCCTCCAGATATTTTCAACAATCCTTATCTAAGCCTACTATTGTTCCTAACTCTGCTTTAGATGACCATTTATTGGACTTCATTCCCACAACTTTAACAAACTTGGATAATGCTGCTATTCTTAGAGCTGTCACTCTTGATGAAGTCAAGCTGGTAGTTTTCAGTATCAGAGCCTTCAAGGCCCTTGGACCAGATGGATTCCCTCTGGCCTTCTTTGAGGAGTATTGGGAGAGGATATATTCTTTTCTGCCAAGGAATTTTTTTAGGTTGGGAAAACTTCTAAAACAACTGAACTACACCTTTTTAGATGTTATTCCAAAAAATGATGACCCCCAAACCATGGCTGACTTTAGGCCCATTAGCTTGTGTAACACCATTTATAAGATCTTCTCTAAAATCCTTATCAACTATTTGAAACCTCTTCTTGAAAAGATGATTAGTCCCTACCAAAAAGGCTTTGTCCTTGTTCGCCACATTATGGATGCTATCATTTCCATGCATGAAATCCTTCACTCCATGAATAGATGTAACAATGTTGGTATGGCCTTCAAACTTGACATATCCAAAGCCTATGACAAAGTTCTATGGAGTTTTCTTCTCAAAGTGCTTGCTAGGTTTGGCTTCAATCATACTGCTATTAATCTCATTTTTGAATACGTATCTATAGTCAAGTATTCTGAACTTGTTAATGGGGTTCCCCATGGATTTTTCAATGCTGGAAAAGGGATAAGACATGAAGATCCCCTTTCTCCCTATCTCTTTATTATGGTTGCTGATGTCTTAAGCCACAATATTTCTAGAATGTTAACTGATGGTACTATTAAAGGAGTCAAACGTGCTACTTCCCTAAAACCTTCAGCTATTCAACAATTCGTGGATGACACCATCCTCTTCAGGAAAGCCTCGGTGGTGGAAGTTAGGAAAGGGAAGAGCTGTCTAAATAATTATGCTTCCAGCTCTAGTCAATCCATAAACTACAATAAGAGCATGATTTACTTCTTCAACAACCCTCGAACCCTTCAAGAAAAAGTGACTGCTATTCTGGGCTGTAAGAGTGCTTCCCTTCATGCTGTGTATCTTGGCCTTCCTCTCACGATTATGGAAGTCACCCCTAGCTTTTGGAACTCGATCTTGGAAAGAATGCAAAGGAAATTGGCTGGGTGGAAAGGCTCCATCCTTAGTCATGTTGGTAAATTGCAGCTCCTGGCTATTGCTCTTCAAGGGATTCCTGTGTACTTTCTATCCATTTTAAAACTTCCTAGATGTATTGCAGAGAAATTTGAAAGAATCCAAAGGAATTTTCTCTGGTCTAGTATTGAGGAAAAGAAGAAGTTGGCTTTGCTAAGTTGGGATACTGTCTGCCTTCCTAAATCTAGTGGTAGTCTTGGTATAAGAAAAATCCAACCTACTAACAAGGCCCTTCTTGTGAAGGTTGGTTGGGATCTTCTAAGGAACATGAAGGATTGGTGCACAATTTTGAATACGAAGTACCTCTTAGCACCCCTTTGATCAGGTGTCTCTCTGATTACCACCCTCGTGGATCCTTAATTTGGAACAATATTTGTAGGGTCAAAATACTGCTGCATTCTAGTATGAGATGGAAACTTGGTAATGACAGTAAAATAAAGTTCTGGGAGGACACCTTGCTGCTTGAAATACCCCTCAATCAATTTGATTTCAGGAATTTGATGGCCCATGCCTCTATTTTTTTTGGCAATAATGTGGGACTATTTGAATGGGCAACATTGATCTATGAAGTGGAAGATGTTGGAGAGTTTTTTCCTTCACTCTTTGGAGTTAAGGCACCGTGCTAAGATTCTTCAGGATGCTCTCTCTAACTAGAATACCCAGTTTTGCTCAAGAGGATGAATTCTATTGGACTAGGGAAAGCAAGGGTAATCTCTTGGTCAAGTCGGCTTACAGTTTGTTGTCTCTATAAGGAACTCAAAGTAGTTTTATTTGGAATAGAAAAATTATGCCAAAAATCATTTCCTTTTGGTGGACGACGGGTCATAACATGATCCTCATGTAGGATAACTTAAGAAAAAGGGGATTTCAAATTCCTAACATATGTATTCTATGCAAAAATGATGAGGAGTTTGTCCCTCTCTTGTTACTCTACTATTCTTTTGTTGCTGAAGTTTGGGAGTCCGCCCTTTAAAAACTGGGTATCTGTTGGACCATGAATGAAGATCTTAAGAGCTTTGTGGATAATTGGCTCTGTCCCTATTATCACCCTCCACCCAAAGAAATTTGGCAACAGGTCCCTCCCATTATCTGCTAGTGTTTATGTAAGGAAAGGAATAAAAATATATTCCAAAATGCTTAGAAAACTTGTTGAACGTGATATAATCATGAGTATTTGATGAGAAGAATTATGCTTGAAACATAATTACTTAGCAAATGACCAATAAAAACTTGTCAAATTTTGATTTAAAGTCGTGAATGACTTGATAGGCATCCTTTTGCACTCAAACCAAAATTCATTACTAATGGAGAATGTAGAATGATGTGAATCAATCTTGTTGGGTTTGAAAATCATTGCTCGCATTTCTAAAGAAATCAATCCACTTCAGGGCTAGGAAATGTCATCTTTAAGGGGATTGATCATCTTATCAACATAATGAGTGATTTAAGTCCGATTGTCAAGAGAGGATATTTTCTCTTATTTATTTCAGTCTCAACTAGATTTAGGAGGGTATTTTTAGAGGTATCCTTAATAAAATTTATCACAACTATAGATAGAAAAACTAAAAACACAACAATAATATCCATTATAAGCTTGGCCCCCAAAGTTGTCACTAGACCAAAGACTAACCTATTACACACAAAACCTCTATTAAGCTTATAAACACATCATTACATAATAAGCATGCAAAACATGCTTCCTATAGATGAAAACTTCACTATAGATGCTTCTCTTGATGGCTAATGAATTGTGAACTACATATAAATTACTACTACTTCATTACTAGTGAAAGATATATTTCATGTTGGGTGTTTGATGGATCATTAATTTATAGGACTAGTGCATTACTCATTGGGCAACAAAGTCATAGTTTACTAGAAAAATAATATATTGAAATAATAATAGAGCTATGATATCAAACAACTAAATATTCCTAAAATTCCCTTACCAAACTTTAGAAATCTATATGTAATAAAGAAGAGACTATTAGAAAAATGTCTGCAATAAATTAAAATATTACAAAACTTAAAAATCCATATTACAATCATAACAAAAAATGTGACAAGAGGAAACCCTAAGCTAGAATGTTGTCACAACTCATCGCTTACAAGTTCCCCCAAAAAAATACAAATGACCAAAGAGACATTTAGTTACAAACAATTATTACAAACTTACTACCTCTTTGAGATTCACAAAACATGTTGCTTAGTAGGCGACTAGACTTGCAGTAATTAAAACCCAAGATCCTCAACACTCGTAGTCACATTGAAATATAAAAATGACCATTGTTTAGAAAAATAACAGTCATCTAGTTGCTTAGGTGAACTCGGCTAAGAATTGAACATCAGAAATTTGGCATTTAAAACAAGTTGGAATCATGTGAAATTCACTAAAATGGTTTCTAAGAAATGATGCAAAGATAATTTGCATTGAGAACTCAACCATAGCATTAATAATGACAACATGGTCGCCTTCATCATCCATTGTTGATTTATTTTGAGAAAAGTTGTGCCTTAGGGATGAACATAGGTTTTTAGGGAAAAAATCCTTTTGGAGTAGTTGTAGGGTCAAATTTGGTCATTAATGGCATCTTGAGAAGGTAAGGGGAATGGTTGAGGAAAACATGAAGAAATATAGAAGTTCAATGCAAGTTAATAAGTTATATTGGGAGATGTGGGGTTTTATTATAGGAAAGAAAATCATGACTGAACATAACAAGGAACTCCAAAATTCCACTAAAAGTTCAAAAAAGGATAAAGCAAGTGAATGAATTGAAGGGAAAAAGTTCAGCGAAAAGATGTGAAATTGAACATTAGGATAGGATGTCTACATTGAAACTTAGATGTTTGAAAATCAACCTAAACTTTGCAAAAAAAAAAAGGAATGAGAAAAGGCATTTAAATTTTTTAGGGGATACTGATATGGAAGTGGATATTAGGATTGGATATTTGAATAGAAGTTTGAAAGTTCAACTAAATTCCACATGAAGAGACTAGAGGGAAAGTGAGAAAAAATGGGAGGATGAGAGATGTGAAGTTTCAATGTAGGACTAGAGATGGGAAGTGGACTTGGGGATAGAAGTCTAGAAATCCAATGAAACTCTCAAGCTGGAGGAAAGGAACAACAAAGGAAAGTGGAAAATTTATTGGAAATGAATGTAGGATTGGTGGGGGGAAGTGGATAAAGTTTTGAAGGGAGTCTAGAAGTGGAAAAATATTCCACAAGAGGGACTAGATATGATGTAGTGGAATCCAAAGGATGAAAGTGGAGGATAAAAGTAAGAAGTTTGAATGGACTCCAAAATTCCACAAAGGAGAAGAAATGTGAGATTGCAAGGATGCAAGAAAGGAAGGGATCTTGGGACAAATAAACCAAAGTTTGGATGCTAATAAAAAACTGCAAAAAGGAGGAAATATAAGAAAATAGAAGGAAAGACCTTATGAACCTTGTGGATATTTAATCTAGGACATGAGGTCAGGACAAGACATTGGATAAGTAGGAAATGATTTGGAGTCCATCTAAAGTTTGTAATTTTTTAAAAATTGAAAAATAACCAAAATACTCATAAAATTAGAACATCCTTGGTTTTTTGCAACTTCTAGCATATGAGAAGGACATGGAAGATGAAAATGAATAACACTTAGGCCATTTCGACAAAGGGGGATGAAAGCTTTCTTAGATCAATTATTAATGATGGGTGGAATGATGCTTAATACATAAGAGGGTTGTGACTCAAGAAAATTTTTGCACTATCTAATAGATCCCAACTTATGTGAATGTTTGTGACAGGGTCATGAGAAGGATGCTTATGGATTGAAGAAAAAGATTAAAAACCTTACAAAATGAATATGTTGATGTGAATATTGACATTTTTTTGATAACAATATTTTTGTTGTGGAAGACTAAAATAAATTTACTCAAGCAAAATTGTACTTTTAAATTAGATGCCAACTAATTTTCTTTTACTTTTCCAAAAAATAAATTTTAAAATAAATGTTATTTTATTGAAAGAAAACTTGCTCTTATTTTGAAAAGTGAGGTTTGATTTGAAGTGATACCAAATAATAAGAGTTTGTCTTATTTGAAATTGGATTGATTACTTTTAGAATAAAAACTTGGGCTTTTTTCAAAGATTGGTTGGTAGCTCCATGAATATACCTTTATTCGATGCATGCATCCAAGTATTAGAATCTTTGAACTCTTGAAATGAGATCTTGTGTGGTGAGATCCACTTCTATCCCATGCATGCCTTAATATAGGTCTTAAACTAAATTTCTCTTATATAGATGCAACCCTATTCCTACTACGCACACTTGTATATGATCATGATTTTTGGATCACATTACGTTTTTAGCCTTTAACAGGCATGCACTTCTGCTACCTGTGTGTGCTTATGAATGAAATAAAATTTATTTTGTGCACACGCCAAACTATATAGGCACAATTTCAAAAAATAATTTGTTTTTGTTTCTACAACTCTTCATATGCCTTTGTTAGGTCATTATTTCATTGAATAAATTTCATTTTGTGCCCTAGATAGGCACACAACAATATAGGCATGTTTTTCTTTTTTTCATCATTCTTGGTTAGCCCTATCAGGTGTGGGACTAGGGTGGCACACCATTATACTATGCCTTGAGTTTTTTTGGTTTTAAAAAATTCCAACATTAACAAAACCCTTGAATGTGGATGAAACTTACTAAAATTATTGATGTGCAATATTGATGAAAACTTGCTAAATTTATGCACCTCTTGAAGGGAATTCATTGAAAAAAGGTGAAGGTCCTTGAAAGTAGGCACTTATGAGTGACAATCATTATTTTTTCATAATTATATTTTGTTATTCATTTTGTCAATTTTATTTGAAAGTTCTTACTTGTATCTAAAAAATATAAAAAAATTGGACAAAGATTTGTAAGAAAATCTTCAAAACATAAGTTTTGATTCAATGAAAATATAACATTTAGATTGGAATAACATATAAAAAATCCTGTATGGTACAATAATCACCTTTATTTTGGGACCATAACATATATTTGTAGCATAGGACTTAATAATAAATGGTTTAATAGTAAACTGATACTTATCAATTGGGCGATGAAGTCAGACTATTTCAAAAATCACCTAAAAATAAACATTCTTGGATCAATTAATGATGATGAAACATGACATTATATATAGAAAGGGAACTGTGATACTACATCATAAACTTCATAAATTTTGAAACACAAAACAAAAAATATGAAAAAGAAAAATTCTCTTTTATGGGAAAGAACAAAGGGAAACAAAATGGGTTACATGAAACAATTTATAGATTGATAAAAATAATCTAATATTGTAAGCGAATAATTATATTGTGATAGTACACAGTCTTCAAACCTTTTCAAATTTCTCATGAAGAACCAAGATTTAGGTGGGTAGGAACAATCATGCAATGAAAAACTTAATATAAATTGATTGATATGCATTGGTTTTGGTTGATCTTCCATAAAGTCAAATCTTTGTAGGTAGATAGGGATACTTTACCTCTTTATAAAGGCATCTATCAAGGTATTGTATTTGTAACACATCTATAAGGATAGTTATCACAAAAATATGGTTTGATCCTCTTCAACCATTACTTTGGCATATGAAACCTTGAGCTCAGTTCAAGTATGGTCCTTTAAGAAAGGCTAAAGTTATTGAAAAATAAAGTTTCCATCACTTGTTCTTGACTTTTCATGTCTATTGGTGCTCAAAGTTGTAGGTTTTTAAATCCATAAAGCTAGGCTATTTTTGAGTGCTAGGGGTGTCAAACTTAGGGAAAAAGACATTTAACTTATGATTAGGTAGGGACAACTATGGAATGAGTTGTTAAGGTGAGTAATACCTTCTTTATCTTTAGGAAAGTTGCTAGGCCAAGGAGGGTATTCCCTGTGTTGCTATATTAAATAATAATTATAGGGAATGCAATTAAATCGTACCCATTGCATAAAACACTCCAATTTATCTATCACTAAGTGTATGCTTTTTAACTGTTAGGAAAAATGGTGTCTCAACCTTGCAATTATAACAAGTTAATATATAGAGTGTGGGGGGTTGTGAGGGTGGGGGTACCCCCCTTGTAGGGTCTGGGGGATGACCCCCCTAATGGAGAGTTCGAGGACCGCACGTCTCAATGGGGGTTCAGGGATAGCGCCCTTGAAAGCCACATTTTATGTATATCTTATATTGTAAATCTAGACTATTTATCATTAAGTCTCAAAACTAACGGTAGATATTTTGTTGTCTTGTCTTTCCCGAGAAGACAAACTTATTTTATGAGGGAATTGTATTATTGTTGTATGTTGTGATGTATTCTAAAATTTTGATAGCCGTTGTGTTGCCTCCAAATATTTGGTTGGTGATACTCCTATGAGAAGCTTGCTCTGCAAGTATATTGTAATATTTGTGATTTTTGAATAATATATTAGGCATATTTTGGAGTGGGGTTTTTCTCTTGAAGGGTTTTCCCCACATAAATCACTGTGTTGTGGTATTCATGATATTTATGTTTTTTTTTTGTTTAATTTATGTAATTGTTATAAAGATCTGAAATGTTTTGTATTACCCTCCTCTCAAGGTTAGTGTAGGAAGTTGTTTCACTACCTTAACTTTCTTATAAGTGGTATCAAACCCTGATTACCTTTGGTTTTAGTCGTGGGTTGTTGGGTTTTTTGAACTAATCCAAATTTGAGTGGGAGCTTGTGTAGAAGATACTTTGTGAGCTTGTTGTAGGAATTTTTAGATGGCAAGTTCATCAAGGAGAATAAAGGTGGATAATTTTTTTGGAAATAATTTTGAGAAGTGGACGCTGAAGATGGAAGATCTATTGATAGATCGAGATCTATGGGATGTTGTTGATGAGAAATTTTTAAGACCCACATATCCTACTTTGGCTGTTCAATATGATTTTATGGAATGCAAAGCTAAGGTTCTAATCAAATTGTGCTTGATAGAATTTGTTTTACTCAATGTCCATGAAGAGACCTCTGCACAAAAACTATGGAAAAAACTTGGTGAGATGTATCAAGTGAAATCTTTACTGACTAAGATTTTCTTGAAGAAGAAATTGTATTCCTTGAGAATGGAAGAGGGTGGATGAATTACAAACCACTAGAAGATGGTGATGTATTCATTGTAACTTTGACAACTCGTGCAAGTAATGATTGATGGTTAATTGAACTAGGTGCACTTTCCATATGAACTCTAATAGAGATTGGTTTTCTAAATATGAAGAATTTGATGGAGGTAAGGTGTACTTGGGTGATGATTCTTGTTTAAATATTGTTGGATGTGGTAAAGTTAGAATTAGGTTTCCTGATGGTAGAATAAAAATGATTAATGGGTGTGTTACATATCTTTGGATTGGTATGGCATTTGTTATCTATAAGAAAACTAATATATGCAGGTGTGCAAGTAGTCTTTTTTGATGCAGTATGCAAGATGGTTAGAGGTGATCTGGTGATTGCTAGAGGTGTTAGATATGACACATATAAAATTTATGCATGCATTGCTGAGTGCAATGGTAATTCTATGAAAAGAAAGTATGTGTCTACTTCATGTCTACTTCATTGGAAGAGGTGAGGGTTTCATCTTTAATAGATGGTCATGGATTTTGGGTACCCAAGGGTGCTCTTTCTTTTGAATTAAAGTTACCTATAGAGAAGATTATGTTATGGCACTAGAGACTTGTCCACATTGGAGAAAAGGGTCTAAAGACCTTGGAAAATAAAAACCTTGTTGAAGGGTTGTCTAATTGTAATATTGAATTTGATTTGTCTGAGAATTTCATTTCTAGAAAACAAAACCATGCTTAGTTTTACTCAATTTTTCATAAATCTTGTGCTGTATTGGATCTTATTCATTGTAATGTATTTTATCCTATAGGTGTTCCTTCAATTGGAAAATCCATGTAACATACCCCAAATTTACCCAACACATTTTACCTAAGTTTAACTTAAAAAGTAAATAACACAAGTCCTCAAGTACATGGACATAATTTTTTTCCTTTTCATTATCATAAATGCACATTGCATATATCATTACATGAATGAAGTGATCATTACATAATTCCCAAGAAACAAAATTCATCTTTCAAATACATTTTACAAATGATTCAATATCATAAACATATACATATCATAACTCACAAGAGTTCACTGGTTCAGTGGTTGAAGTGTCCACCTATGGATCTCACTTCTGGTTGAGGTTTCCACCTTTGGATCACACTCCTATTTTGCAAGACTCGACAACTGATTGCAAGAGGGAGAGCATCATCCAATTTCTTTTCCTCCAACCATGGACATAAGTGGTCACCCACACATTGTCCTTCCTAGAAAGATGGCCCTACCCTTCAATGAAGAGTTTGGTATGAAAACAATAATAATACACATCTGAGTATCTGGTGTTGTGTCCTACATATCTAGTACGACCATACAAAGAATTCCCTCCTACTAGCATGACACTATTGACTAGTATGCAATCTTGGATCACCTTGAACCAACAAGATGTAAGCAACAACTTTTACACCTACTCTAGCCATAGATTCCATATATATAATAATTCCACTTTCTATGAGCGAAGTCATATGTTCACCCACCCTTACTCGACTTGGAAACTATAATGACCACTGAACCTCAAATGTTACATTCATAATCAAGGTTTAAAAAAAGTGATAACATACTAATAGTAACATCATAGACCTTAAAGGCTTGACACAATAACTAGATTACCCTTTTCCATACTTGTAAGGTTTTTCCCAAAACTAACAATCACAAACAAGGCTCCATGCAAAGTGATGACACACAAATATTGAATTAATAGACCAAATAGGTTTAACATGATCTCTTGAATACTCGGTTACATGCTTGTAACACTCTGGGTATGGCTACCACCTCTTATTCAAGTTCTTTCTTTTTAATCATGGAAGTAAATACTCTCTTACTTAATACACAATCAATTAATACTAATGACTCTACATTACTAACTAGACAAATTTGGTCTTAATCTAAAACACTATCAATATGTTGGAACATTTATAATAATTCAGAATTAAACTTGATTTAAGAAGATTACTTCTTCGTATTGATTTTCAAACTCTTGGTTGTCATATCTAGTATGGCTCCATCCTTCTAGGACATCATAACCAATCTGGTTATCCTTGACATCAAATAACATATAAAGTCTTATTTTTATAATAATATCCCATAATATGTCAACATAATAAGTTATCAACTTCTAATAAATCATCTAAGAACCTCTCGACTAATCTCTAATTCCCTCATGGTTCTTTCCAAGTTATCCTTTGTATCATCTATACAAGATACCTACATTTGTATGTTCATAAACAATCATATATCCTTTCTCTCATTATGACACATATTTACATGTTTAAAATGTATAACAAGTTCCTATCTAATGTGGAGGACGTTTCCAGCTTGAGAGGAGTCTGTGCTTCTGTACTTTAAATTCTCCTCACATTATGGCTTTGGGTTTCCAAGATGTAAAGTCGTCTTCTTTAATGTCAGAATACCGTGAATAGGTATTAATAGACTCTAGGTCAAATGTATAAGATAGTATCAATCAAAAGATAATGAAGACATATTTATGTATTCTAACTCTTTTGTTGAAAAATGATATAAACTCTTATTCAAGTGCATACCCTAACCCTAGGGAATATCGTACCCTTTTACATAAGGAATATAGCCATTTGAGAACGTAAGTTCTCTACTAAAAGCAATCTATCCAACACATAGGTGGTCACATCATAATATCATCCAACATAGTCCTATTACGACTCTAATCCATTTTGTTGCAAACAATAGTCATTCAAGCAATATATACCCATTATTATAATATTATAATTATCAATAATTCTTTGATAACTTCACTTTTCAACATATATAGTTCTGATAAACTCATGTCACACTCTATATAGATTCTCTAATTTAGCTTCATGCAAATTAATGAAAATTCAAGCATTCATATCTATCTATTAGCAAGAGAATGCCTATAATGATAGCACAACAATTTCCAAACATCACTCACTCAATTTCAGAATATAGAAAAGAGAAATGGAAGAAGAATAACAATCATGCCTGGAAAAGATAACTTCCAATAAAAGACTAGCAATCCTATGCTCAATGCAATGGTTCTCCTTTTTTCTATGTACTCAACTCCACAATCATCTTCTTCTTACTCACAAAATCACACTACTATAATACTCTCACTCAACAATTCTGCTCTCTTACAAAATGATCTCTAGAATGCACTAAAAAATACAAAAAAATAACTCAACAAAAATGCTCTCAATTTGAATGAATAATGAAATGGTAAAATGTACCCCTCTATATATAAGAAATAATGAGAAAAAGAATGCTAAAGATCAGCTACTGTATTCACCATCTTTCTAATCCCATTACCACCTCTCAAATAGAAATTACAAACTCAATTCCAATTCTATCACCATGCAAGTCGAATGGCAAGCTAGGTGCCTCTTTCGACAACAAAACAAGTTAGCTAGTTAACACATAAAAGTGCAAAATACATTCAGTTCTATCTCTTTTGTTGAGTCGTTAAAATCAATTATCAAAAGCTTGTTTACTAAGTCAAAATGACTCTATATTGCTGCACAGTTTAGAAGAAGTATCCCGATTTGTTTTGCTCTTTTCAACATGGATTTTTGGCTCATGTAACTTGCAAATGCCATGCCTCTACTTAGGCGACTTGGCCGATTCCAAAACAGTTGGCAAATGGTATTAACATCTATGCATTGCGTGGTATTTAGCCTCTCCTTTCGTACACATTTCTCTTGCCATTGTTTGGTTTCTATATCGACCTCTATTAAGTGGCATTTAATATACTTTGCTTTTAAATACTTTTCAATGCATTTCTTAAGGGAAACTATAGCATGTTTAATTTTTAACTCTTATATATATATATTATTATTGTATGATGAGGGAAATGGAGATGTTCCAATCAAAGGATTCAAACTAATTCCAACATCATATCAATGGATTTCTTGATAAAAAACACACACATGCAAAACGAAATAACCAAGTAAAACACACATGCATATAAAACTAAACTACTCCATTGCTTTCCTATCCACAAGATTTTGTGTTCATATTCATTGCTCTCAGAGCACGCACAAGAGGCTATGTAGAACGGAATGAGAGATATTCAAATGAAACCCAAAATGTAAGCAATTAAAATGCTATGATGAATATTATTATGCAATGAGCAAAATGCAATGTAAAATAAAGCTAAAGCTAAGCTTGTAATGCAAATATCACTAAAATGTATAAAAGATCATGGAGGAAGATGCAAAGCATGGCGATGCAAAATTCGTGTGTGTTTAAAATGAGAGGAAAGTCCTATTTAAATAGACGCCCTTAGGGTGAATGCAGGTTGTGGAAGGAATGTGAGATTAAAAGAGTGACTTGGAGCAACATATCCCACATCCATGAGGTGGGTGCAATAAAATAGGTGGAATGGGATACATGCATGATAAAAATGGTTATGGAAGAGGTTGGAAATAGGATGAAATGAAGCATGATTAATTGATTACAATATTATTAAATGAGTATTATATATGTAGATATAAATGATGAAATGCTTATAATGCTTATAATGTTTTAGGTGGATTAATGCAAAGAGGAATATATTAAAATAAATTAATTAAATAGATGATGATGTCCATTTAATTAATAGAAGGAAAATGAGTGATTTACAAGGATTACATTTTTATTGTCTACAATTATAATGCACATCCCATTATTATAATATATATATTACATATAAACACCAATTACAATAAGCTGAAATATATATACATTAATATATATATATATATATACACACACACACACACATATATATGGTATATATATTACCATTTAATTATATATATATATATATACACACATATATATGGTATATATATATATATACACATATATATGGTATATATATATATATATATACATATATATTACCATTTAATTATATACATATATATATATATATATATATATATATACATTATCATCATTTTATCTTAATAACATAACTATATATATTAATGTGTATATATATGTATATGTATGAATGTTCACACACATATTACATATCCACACATGGGTATACACAAACATTCTTGTCAACACATGCCCATACTTGCATATAATCGTACGTATGTGCCATCGCATATACATACATACATACATACATACATACATACATACACATATATATGTACATATCCACTATGCACATATGAATATCACAAGCTCATAAAAAAAAGGATTTTAACACTTTGATTCAAATCGACAAAAAAATCAAAAGGATTCAAAGAAAATAACCCTAACATACTTATAAATCCAAAAGGATAACAACACAATTCAACACATATCGACACCGACTCATCTAGGATACTCTACTTGATGAATTACATGTGTGTGTTAGTGTAGGTTTTTTTAATATAATTTTTCCTGCACATTATTAAGCATACCTTAGGTTATAGGAGACGTGGTTCATGTGAGGACACGTGGCGTAATCCATCAATTACATGTGTTGCTCTCACCCACACTTGGGTGGTTGAGTTTCACACCCTCTTTTGGCCTTTTATGCCACCTCACACAACCACTCATTTGTCTCTTTCTGAGTAGGTTATGCCACCTATTTGGAATTTTCCAAGTAGGCATAACTCCCACCTAATTTGGTTAATTGGGAGTTATTGCCCCTCTTGGAATTATTTTCCCATATTGTGCTATATAATCAACACTCACCTCTCCCTCCTATGAAGTTCAGATGAGCTCATATTAGTTCGATCAATTCAAGGGAGAGCTGAGACATATTGTATCATTTAGTGTGTAATAATAACATCATTTTTGTTATTGCACCATATTCCAGCATTTCATCTCTTGCTACTCTTATGTAGAAGGCTTATCTTGGTTTTGCAGGTGATCCTGGGTGCTCGAGTTCATCAGCAACTCTTACAGTGTGCAGATACTCAGATGGTCATGACAATGGTTTCCATACTAACTTCCTCTCTTGGATGATACTCTCCCTTCCCCTCTGGAGGGTTCAAACTTGTCCTGCATCCAACTTAGTGCAATAAGAACAAAGTTAACTAATAACATGAAAATCATATTCATCATACATCATTTACATCATTAAAGCATTAAAAAGTAATCCCATCATAATGCATATTCATATATTTCATTCATCCATTGAAAATATTAAAATCATAATCTTGCATTTAAAATCATATTTACTCATAAAAGTAAAAGTATTTTGGTAACTCAGAAATGGGGGGTAACATACCCTCCCCCTTAAGATTCATTGTCCCCGATGATGTATTGTATCACAACATATATATAAAGTCAAATAAAGGTTTTTATTTCAATTTTCAAAGTCATGTAAGAAATAGGTTAAATTCCATTAATCTTAAAATAATCTTCCCTCGTAGCACAACCCTCTTTAATCTGGTCCTTCTTGGATCTTGCACTGAGTGACCTTGCTATCACATTGGAATATCTTGCATGTTTTAAACAAAGTTTCTCTCCTAAAACTGTGTATCACAAGTACATTAGTAACGACTCATATGTAAATCATAAGTACATTAATAATGACTCAATATGTACAACATAAGTACAATAGTGATTGACTCATATGCTATAGTGACTGGAAAAACATGTTCACATTGGTTAACATACACTTGCCCTTAGTGCATCCCAAATAGAAAAACAATGTCTATGCATTGTGCACTACACCATGTGTCCCATCCTTTTCCTAGACTTTTTCACCATCAGACAACTCAGAAACCAAGAACGAACATCACTGGTACTGATCTCCATCTTGAGCATAATAGTACTGCCCCTTATCTACTGTCCATCTTGAGCATAATATTTCCCTTAGACACCCATCAATCTCAAGCATAATAGTACTACTTCCCGACTCATTCTTTGGATCAACAAAGCTTTCCTTGATCATCCTGATCTATTCTTCCATCTATGAAAACATTTCTGGACTAAGGCTAATCCTATTTCCTAGCTTATCCCAGCTTATAAGAATTAAAACCTTCCTTCTGTATAATGTTTCAAATGGATCAAATTTTTATTATAGAATGATAGAAACTATTATAGTATCTCACAAATCCACCAGGACTTGGTTTACCCTTTTCCTTTGATTAGTTGTCTTGAGGTGATAAGATTAGCTTAATTAAATTGAATTTCTAATAAGGTGATTATGGTTTACTCAAAAAATAACGTTAATTGTGTGTCCCTATCTAAGATAACCTTCTCAAGAATATCGTGCAATCAAACACTACTGTACACTAATTTTTAGTTATGATTGCTACCCCATCTGTCAAATTTTCCAACATGAAATTTTCTACCTTGGTGAGCTTGTCCACCATTACCAAATGACATTATGTCGAATCCTTGACATAAGAAGATCAAAACTATACTAGTGACTTGCTCCTTCCTCTCTAGAATTCCATAGAATATAAAAGCCCTGTCGAGTGATGACATCCTGTCTTCACCCTCTGGCACTCTAGACTATTTGCTACAAACCTTGCAACATCTCTCCATGTTTCCTTCCATAATTATAGTGTTTTCACACCATTCAATTTTTTTCATTCCTGATTGCCTTGAATATGGCACCAATTAAACTTCATATCACACCTTATTTCCTAACTTGTATGAGTCCGATACTTAGGTTCTTCCTCCGATTCTTAGTAGTCCATTCATATTAAATGAAATATCTTCCTTGGAATTATGCCACATTTGATTCTTGAAAATATAATGATTAGATATTGTTGAGGAGATATAACTCCTTCATCTTAGGGCATCCACATTTTGGCTTTCTTTTTTCCTTTAAATAATTGATTTCAATGTCATAGTCTGATTTCAGCTCAATCTTTTGGCGAGCATTTAAATTGGTTGAGTAATAATTCTTTTTAGACCATGCTGGTTTGTTATTAACTCCAAAAGTTTTCCAAACAATTAATGCCTACATAGTTACCGAGCATGATCAATTTTTGATAGCTCAAAATTATGTGGAGTATGGTTTCATTCATAAATCTTCCATTTCCTATTCTATAGGCGATAATCTTTCCTTTTAGGAATAAGTGTACTACTTAACCTTTTTCCAAGCATCAATGATAATCACCAATTGATCTTCCAAAACAAGAAATTTTAGAATTGAGTCGTAGTTACTTCACTTTTGTTTGGTCAAAGGCCTCCGACTTGACCATTCCAAAGCTTTCACTAATAGCTTCTCCAACAACTTTGTTGTGGTCATAAGAAACTTTGGATATAATTTTTTTGATCCGAGAACCACATCTTATGGAGAAGTCAAAATATTTCTTAGACTGGGAACACCTCATTAAACTTTGTTGAATAGAATACACATTTGTATCTGATCTTTTCTTGATCCATGATATTCTTTTCTTCTCCCCTTCCTTGGTGTTTCCATGACATAAAACGTTGAATCATATTAAAAGTATAACTTCATGTAATCTTCTATTTTCTCTAATTCGATCATAATGATTTAACATTCTTCTAGTTGTCTTTCTACAGTTGAACGACTGCTACTTGCCTTATCTTACTCTTACTAGGTATATCATGCAAATACTTTTTGTTTCCCAATTTACTTAATTATTCTCCCAATTTGACAACATAGTCTTCTCCACATCCATTTTATCTTTGGAACATATTCGAATGGTCTTTAAAGGGACTAAACAAAAAAATATTTTTTTTGAAAAACTTGTGAGTTCAATTTGAACTTCAACCAAAATATGCTCTATCTAAACTCTTGTCTGGTTAGTTTGTTTTACTGTCCTAGCTTTTTCCTTGCAACCAACTTTCCTAAGGAATTTTATCCAAAATTCTTGGTGATTTCCTTTTTCTCATAATCTTAGACACTTCAAGGGTTGTTTGGTTTCTTTTTCTCATTTACAAGTCTTGGCTCCAAATTGACCATGCCCATTTTGGTTGGTGGGATCATGTTAGTTTTCATCTTCTCCTTCGTAAATTGCTTCTTTTTTGACCCATTCTAGTCTCTGGCTTATATCCTATGGTACCAAATTTCATTATTGACTTCAATTCACTTATCATTGCTATATTTTAATCTAATTTTGAATTCAAGATTGTGAGAAGGTTATCTTGCCTCCTACATACCTCCCTAGCTGGTTCTGATTCCCAATTTGTTGACTTCTCTAATTTGTCTGAAGTTTTTCAATTTATGCTAACAATTCGCTTCTCCAATTAAGAATTTATAGCAATAGACATAACCTTCTTACTTAGCCTAGGTGCATTCCTTCCACAATCCAAGGGTTCATCTCTCCATGAGTTATTGATTTAGGAGTTTTAACCTCTAGGGACGATTCTTCCTAGTCCCAAAGTTAGACAAGTTTCAAGAAAGTTGACTTTCTTACTGTTTCCCTTGTTCTTCCTTTCCCTGCCATCCTTGCATAATAACTTTTCAAATAATTTCTACTGATATTGTTTGTAGAAAAATTCCATAATGAGATCATAGATCCAAGTGCTGAACTGGGTAGCTCTGATACCACATGTAACATGCACCAAATTTACCCAACACATTTTACCTAAGTTTAACTTAAAAAGTAAATAACACAAGTCATCAAGTATATGGAGATAAATTTTTTCCTTTTCATTATCATAAATGCATATTACATATATCATTACATGAATGAATTAATCAAATTACACATTTACAACAAATGAAATTCATCATTCAAATACATTTTACAAATGATTTAATATCCTAAACATATACATATCCTAACTCACAAGAGTTTAGTGGTTGAAGTGTCCACCTATGGATCCCACTTCTAGTTGAGGTGTCCACCTTTGGATCACGCTCCTTCTATTTCACAAGACTTGGTAGCCAACTGCAAGAGGGAGAGAATTGTCCAAGTTCTTTTCCTCCAACCACGGACATAAGCAGTCCCCCGCACATCTTCCTTCCCAGAAAGATGGCCCTACCCTTCAACAAAGTTTGGTATCAAAACCATAATAATACACATCTGAGTATCTGGCATTGTGTTCTACATATCTAGTACGACCATACAAAGGATACCATCCTACTAGCATGACACTACTGACTAGTATGCAATCTTAGATCGCAGAGAACATATAAGGTGTAATCAATGAATTTTACATCTACTCTGACTAGAGATTCCTTATAGAATAATTCCACTTTCTATGAGCAGAGTCATATGTTCACCCACCCTTACTCGACTTGGAAACTATAATGACCACTGAACCTCAAAGGTTAGATTAATAATGAAGGTTTAACAAAAGTGATAACACACTAATAGTAACATAATAGACCTTAAAGGCTTGACACAATCACTAGATTACCCTTTTCGATACTTGTAAGGTTTGGCCCAAAACTAACAATCACAAATAAGGTTCCATTCAAAGTGATGACACACAAATATTAAATCAATAGACCAAATAGTTTTAACACAATCTCTTGAATACCTAGTTACATACTTGTAACACTTTAGGTCTAGCTACTGTATCTTATTCAAGTTCTTTCTTTTTAATCATGGAAGTAAATACTCTCTTACTTAATATACAATCAATTAATACTAATGACTCCATGTCACCAACTAGACACATATGGTATTAATCTAAAACACTATCAATATGTCAACATGTATAGTAATTCATAATTAAACTTTATTCAAGAATATTAATTCTTCATATTGATTTTTAGACTCTTGGTTGTCATATCTAGTATGGCTCCATCCTTCTAGGACATTGTAACCAATTTGGTTATCCTTGACATCAAATAACATATAAAGTCTTATGTTTATAATAATATCCCATAATATGTCAGCATAATAAGCTATTAACTTCTAATAAATCATCTAAGAACCTCCCGACTAATATCTAATTCCCTCATGGTTCTTTCCAAGTTATCCTTTGTATCATCTATACAAGGTACCTACGTTTGTATGTTCATAAACAATGATATATCCTTTCTCTCATTATGACACGTATATTTACATGTTTAAAATGTATAACAAGTTCCTATCTAATTTGGAGGACATTTCCATCTTGAGAGGAGTTTGTGCTTCTTTACTTTAAATTCTCCTTGCACTATGGCTTTGGGTTTCCAAGATGTAAAGTCCTCTTCTTTAATGTTAGAATACTGTGTATAGGTATTAATAGAATCTATGCCAAATGTATGAGATATTATCAATCATAAGATAATGAAGACATTTATGTATTCTAACTCTTTTGTTGAAAAATGATATAAAATCTTATTCAAGTGCATACCCTAACCCTAGGGAATATCTTACCCTTTTTACATAAGGAATATAGCCATTGGAGAACATAAGTTCTCTACTCAAATAAATCTATCCAACACATAGATAGTCACATCATAATATCATTCGACATAGTCCCATTACAACTCTAATTCATTTTTTTGCAAACAACATAGTCATTCAAACAATATATACCCATTATTATAATATTATAATTATCAATAATTCTTCGATAACTTCACTTTGTAATGTATATAATTATGAGAAACTCATATCACACTCTATATAGATTCTCTAATTCATCTTCATGAAAATTAATGAAAACTCAAGCATTCATATCTATCTATTAGCAAGAGAATGCCTATAATGATAGCACAACAATTTTCCAAACAACACTCAATTTCAAAAAATAAAAGAGAGAAATGGAAGAAGAATAGCAATCATGCCTGGAAAAGATAACTTCCAATAAAAGACTTGCAATCCCATGCTAAGTGCAATGGTTCTCCTTGTTGTTTCTACATACTCAGCTCTGCAATCAGCTTCTTCTTACTCACAAAATCACACTGCTATAATGCTCTCACTCACTCAACAATTTGTCTCTCTCACAAAATGATCTCTAGAATGCACTTAAAAACACGGAAAAATAACTCAACAAAAATGCTCTCAATCCGTATGAATAATGAAATGGTAAAATGTACCCCTCTATATATAATAAATAATGAGAAAAAGAATTCTACAAATTATCTATTGTATTCACCACCTTTCTAATCCCACTACCACCTCTCAAAAAAAAATACAATCTCAATTCCAATTCTATCATTATGCAGGTGAAATGGAAAGCTAGGTGACTCTTTTAGTAGCAGAATAAGTCAGTTGCTTGACACATAAAAATTGAAAATACATTCAATTCTATCTCATTTACTAAGTTGTTAAAATCAGCTATCACAAGCTTGCTTACTAAGTCAAAATGCCTCTCTATATGGCTGCACAGTTGAAGCTTCCTAATTTGTTTTGCTCTTTTCAATGTGGCTTTTTGGCTCATGTAACTTGCAAATGGAACACCTCTACTTAGGCAACTTGGCTAATTCCAAAATAGTTGGCAAATAGTATTAACATCTATGCATTACGTGGTATTTAGCCTCTCCTTTCATGCAAATTTCTCTTGCCATTGTTTGGCTTCTATATTGGTCTCTATCAAGTTGCATTTAATATGCTTTGCTTTTAAATACTTTTCAATGCATTTCTTAAGGGAAACTATAGCATGCGTAATTATTAACTTTTATATATATATATATATTTATTGTATATATATTATAATGCACATCCCATTATATATATATTACATATAAGTATCACTTACAATAAGCATATATATATATATCATCATCATCATTTTATCTTAATAACATAACTATATATATATATATATATATATATATATATCAATGTGTATATATGTATATGTATGAATGTTCTCACACATATTACGTATTCATGCATGGGTATACATAGACATTTTTGTCAACGCATGTCCATACGTGCATGTGATCATACATATGCACCATCACATATATATACATACATTTATATTCAATATATATACACACCTATATATGTGCATATGCACTATACACATATGGATATCACAAGCTCATAAAAATAATTTTAACTCTTTGATTCAAATCAACAAAACAAACAAAAAGATTCAAATACAATAGCCCTAACATACTTATAAACCCAAAAGGATAATAACACTGTTCAACACATACCAACATTGATGCATCTAGGATACTCTACTTGATGACGTACGTGTGTGTCGATACTCAGATGGTCATGCCAATGGTTTCTATACCAACTTCCTCTCCTAGATGATACTCTCCCTCCCCCTTTGGAGGGTGGAAACCTGTCCTACATCCAACTTAGTGCAACAAGAATGAAGTTAACCAATAACGTAAAAATAATCTTCATCATATATCATTTGCATCATTAAAGCATTAAAAATCAATCTCATCATAATGCATATTCATATATTTCATTCATCCATTGAACATATTAAAATCGTAATCTTGCATTTAAAATTCATATACTCATAAAGGTAAAACTATTCTGGTAACTCAAAAACGGGGTGTAACAATCCATATTTTATGTTTCATTTGCTGATGATTATAGTAGGACATGGGTATATTTTCTAAAGAGTAAATCTAAAGTTTTTTTATCGTTTTAAAGAATTTAAAGTAATGGTTGAGTTGCATACTGAAAATAAAATAAAATATTTGAAGATTAATAACATTAGAAAATTTTGCTCTAATGGTTTTATATATTATGTAAATATTGTGGCATTCATGGACAAAAGATAACTCCATATTCTCCACAACAAAATGGAGTTATAAAAAGAATGAACATGACATTAATGGAGAAGGCTAGGAGTATGCTAAGTGGTGCTAGTCTAGAACAAAGGTTTTGGACTGAAGCTATTTCCACTACTTGTTACTTGTTTAATAGGTATCCTACATCAAATCTTGTTGATAAGATGTCTATAGAGGCATGATCGGGTCACAAGTCTTCATAGAGACATCTTAGAGTTTTTGGTTGCGAGGCATATACACACGAGTGTGAAATTTATCTTCATTAGATACAATTATGGTGTGAAAGGATACAAGCTTTGGCATCCTATTGCATAGAAGGTAATATATAGTAAAAGCGCTATTTTTAGAGAAACTACGCCTTCTTCTATTACATTGCAAGAAAAACAAACTGAACAAGATGTGATTCAACTTCCCTCTACACTTGAAAAAGTTGAATCAAGGCCCATAGATAGACAAGAAGTTGAGGAGAGCTCATCTAGATCTGAATATTTAGAAGAGGAAGAAACTCTAACTCAGCTTGTTCATAGGTCTACAAGGCAAAGATAACCACTTGAAAGGTATTCACCTGATGATTGGAGATGTATTTTTGCTTTGAATACTAACATGGATGAACCTAGATCTCTAGAAGAGGTATTAGTTATGAATGATGTAGAATCCTAGAAGATTGCTATGGATGAAGAAATGATAGCTTTGAAAAAGAATGATACATGGGATCTTGTACCGTTTCCTGAAGGATGAAAACTTGTTGGTTGTAAATAGGTGTTTAAGAAATAGATGGTTCCAGATGGAGGCATTGATAAGTACAAATAAAAATTGGTTGCAAAAGGCTATTCTTAGGTTGAGGGTGTTGATTATGGTGATATATTTTCTATTGTTGCAAAAATGATATCAATTGTATTTTTTCTTTCTATTGCTATTGCATATGTTCTAGAGGTTGAGAAAATAGATATGAAAACTTTCCTTCATGGTGATTTGGATGAGGATATTTATATGACATATCCACAACATTACGTGGTGAAAGGTAAACTTATTTTGGTTTGTAAATTGAAGAAATCTTTGTATGGCATAAAAAAAAGTCCTAGGATGTGGTATTGAAAATTTGATACATATGTGTTGAGTTTAGGATTTGAGCATTCTAAATCAGATCATTGTGTTTATTATAAATCCGATGGTGATCATTTCCTATTTATTATATTATATGATGATATATTATTTATTGGTAAAGGAAAATGAATTATTTCAGAACTAAAGTCACAACTTGTAGCTAAATTAGAAGACATAGAGTGAACAGAAAGCTATGGCTTGGACAAAGTAATTATGTTACTTTGGTTTTACAAATATTTAACATGCAGGATTATAGTCCATTGTGTGTTCCTTATATAGTCGAAACAAAGTTATTTGTTTCAAATTCTTCAACATCTCCATTGGAGATGGAGGAAATGAACAAAGTGACTTATTAGAGCGTAGTTGGAAGTTTGATATATGTTATGGTCTATACTAGACCAAACATTTCCCAAGTAGTGGGAGTTCTTTCTAGATATATGTCTAATCCTGGTATAATTCATTCGAATGCAGTTAAAAGAGTCTTCAAATATTTGTGGGGTACCTCAAAGTATTCCTTGTGTTATCATGGTGATATGATAGGAGACAAAATTTCCCTTGATATTGATGGTTATGTGGATTTAGATCGGATAGGTGATGTTGATAGAAAATGATCCACCAATGATTATGTGTTTACTTTATTTTGTGGTGTAATTAATTGGATGAGTAAGAGATAGGCTATGGTTTCTTTTTCCACTATTGAATTTGAGTATATGCAAGCTACTCATGCTTGTAAAAAATCCATTTGACTTAAGAGATTATGTTTAGATGTTGGAATTAAACAAGGTGCAATAACAATTTTTTGTGACATAAGAGTGTGATTTACCTAGCTAAGAACCCAAAATTTCATGCCATGACCATACACATTGATGTGCAATATCATTTTGTCAGAGATATGGTTGAGGATGGTGGGGTAAAGCTAGTTAAGGTAGTGAATTTTCTGAATGTTGCAGATTATTTAACTAAGGATGTGAGCACAAAGAAGTTCAAATGGTGTTCAGAGTCTATGAGCCTCTTTGACCCTAGAAATTAAATTATGGTATTGATCCTCTTGTTGCTCTTGCAAGGTGCTTGAAAAGTGGGATATTGTTAGGAAAAATGGTGTCTCAACCTTGAAATTATAACAAGTTAATATATTGAGTGCGGGGGTTGTAATTTTGAACCATTCATCATTAAGTCTTAGATTTGAAGGTAGATATTTTGTTGGCTTGTCTTTACCTAGAAGGAAACCCTATTTTATGAGGGTATTATATTACAACTGTGTTGTGATGTATTCTGAGCTATTGTGTTGTCTCCAAATCTCTGGTTGGTGATACTCCTATGAGAAGTTTTCTATGGAAGTATATGGTAATATTTGTGATTTTTGAATAATATATTGGGTGACTTTTAGAGTGTGGGTTTTTTCTCCTGAAAGGGTTTTCCCCACATAAATCACTGTGTTGTGGTATGTATGATATTTATGTTTATTTTTGTTCAATTTTTGCAACTTTTATAAAGATATGATTTTTTTGTATTACCCTCCTCTCAAGGTTAGTGTAGGAAGCTGTTATTCTACCTTCTACATTAACAATACAAGGGTTCTGCACTTTCATAAAGTAGATGAACAACCATGTAAACCATTTGAAAATGTTACTTGGATAATACCTAGTGATATTGCACACATCTTGATATAAAAGTAAAGATAATAATATCAACACAATATAAAAATAAGATTTATTTTAGTTATTTTGGATGTGTTAGTGAGATGGGAGGTTGAGCATAAAGTAGATGGGTGTCTTTATCCAACAAGGGCAATGGTGTCTGAAGTTTTATGAATCAAAGGGGAACATTGATTAAAACCCACTCTATGATGCTAGTGTAGCTTTTTATTTTTCTAGTGGGATAGTTTATTTTCCTATATCCTAGGTTTTTCTTAAAATTTTATTAAACTCAATTAGGTAAATAAAGTGAATTTAATTAATAAACTAATGGATATGTTGTTGAGGAGTCATCATTCTAAAAGGAAGTTACTTTACTATATTTTGGCCACTTGGTGGTCGCCCCTTATTGGTTGGGTTTTCCACCTCCACCTTCTCCCTAGTTTTATATAAACTCACTACCTAGCTTTTATTTTCATTCATTCATTATTAATTTTTCATGTAACTTCTCTTTGAGCTTCTAATTTAATATTGTGAGATCTTGAAATTTGCACATCTACTAGAATCTTTTGTTTGTAATTGTATTATTTATTTATGGTTTTATAGCTTATTTCTCTCTTAGAAATTTACTAGTTATGCATTTGTTTCAAATTTCTAACTGTGAATATAAAATTCATCAAGCTCCCTTTAGGTTTTGTTTATTGCTAAGTATTGGCCCATGCCTCAAATGAACATCATTGACCCTTTTTGATAAATGATCGCTGACCTCCGCCACATGTCCGCTTAGCGCTTTTCGAAGGAATTCTTCCCTTCATTTTTCAAACAACCATTGCCATGTTTCCACGTGTCGTCGCTGCACACGCTTAAAGGATGCTCCCTCTCACTTTTGAATCGGGCCCCAACCGTGTGCCATGTAGCATTCATCCGCATATGGTTTGGCGGACCCCAGAGTCGACGCTAAATAAAAGCACGCTTTCATGTGTCTTCCTAGTGCAAGTCTTCAAAGGTGAGAAGGAGGAATGGACTACGGGCTACTAAATTCTGCCACGCGTCTCCTCGGAAAATGCTTCTTCAACGCAAGGGATGGAGTGAACTATGGGTTGCGATATGATGCTACGTGTTCTAACTGCAAATACTGGGTGGCGACACTTGTTTGCACGAGAATATGCCAGGACCACTACCATCATTCGTAGGGGATGCACCTGGATGGGAGGCGACCACATGCGATGGCCCAAATATTTTCTGTTACAACAGACAGGGGGGAATCATTAGAGCTACATCATTGCTTAGGATTCCAAATCTTTTCAGTTACTGCTCAATAGGTAGTGGGAATGCTCACTATATATATTGCTCTTTATTTCTGAAGGGGGGTTCCAGGTTCTAAGTTCCATGAGTTCTGAGAGTTTGAGAATTCTAGAAATATAGAATTTTAGAGACACCAAGCCTTTTATTGTTATTAGATTATTGCAGAAAGACTCACAGACTGTGCCGTTGTTTGACCTTTCTATTTTTCTTAAGCTATTTGATTAACTTTATACTGTGCCATTATTGTTTGAAGGTCATTTGCAGAACTTCTATAATTTTAATGCAAGTTTGCTGGTTTAGATCATGTCTTTTGACTCCTATTTTCAGTGAATGGGTATGAAAATTATTTTATGTCATTGAATGTGCTTTTCATGCTTCAATCTTTAATTTATTTCATTCTAGGACATAGTAAATTGCTGAACGAGCCCTTAGATCGTATCCAAAAGATTGATTCATCATGCCTTTTATCTAAATTTTGGCGCATCTCCTTAGTTAGATCCTTTATTTTTATATTTGCTTCCTTTTCCCTTTCCAAACCCCAATTATAGAAGAAGCTGACTTCTTTAAAAATCTAGAGGTCACTCAGTTTAGCGCAATAGGTCCCCCATAAAATGAGTTTCCCACAAAGGGTTGTTACCTTGCCAATTTTTGGCATCAACACTAACATGGTATTAGATATTTGGTTTTGAGAGTTTTGAGTACTTGAGTTCTTGATTAAGAGATTGGATTTTTTATATGATCTTGCAAATTCTTGTGTGCTCTTCTTTTATATTTCAAATGATCTAGATAATAAAAAAGAAAGTATGTAGATATGCCAATTCCTATTTTGCATCTATGTTTTGGTGAATCTAGTGATTGAAACTTTTTTTGTTACATTGACAACATATTTTATTGTTCTAGTGCATCCAAGTGGCTCAAGAAAGTCATATTTGACTTTTTGTCTCTCAATCTGGACACTAAATGACACAATAGAAAATAAAACATAAGGATTGACTATAAAATCATTAAAATCAAAGTTGGGATTATTTGAGATAATTTTTTTTCCTTCCAGAGTTGTATGACCCCTTTTGGTCCAAGTTTGTATGATTTTTTTTTTAAAATTTCGTGCTACACTTAACACCTAGTGCTAAGAACTAAGGGTCTCAACCTTTATCCCCTAGCAAGCCTTTGCTCTACCTACAACCATGGCTAATACATCAAACTACCAATGGCCTTTACAAATTATGGTTACAATTTTTTTAAAATTGTGATTGTGATTTTTTAAAACCATGAATCTAGTTTTTTAAAATTGCAGACCCCTTCACCAATAACGTAGCCTCTTCTCTACCAATTCATTGCCCTTGTGACCACCTTTGTTGGCGATTCCACCCACAGGTTGCTCGAGGGCTACTAGGGCCCCTTTTTGAGCCCAAATTGGGATTTTTTTATTTGCGTAACTTTTACCTTAGGGATCATAATTTTGCAAAAACATAGTCAATGGAAAGTTGGTGAAGTGTATTTTCTAGATAAGGTGGTTTTGATCAATTTTTAAAGTTTTTCTCCAAATATTATAGGTTGAAATTGGTAATTTTTTTTCTTTGACAAGCCATAATTTTTTCCTCAAAGCTCCATTTTTAAGAAATGAATAGGAATTATAAATATATTAAAAGCACTACACATATAGTTAATTTTTCAAAATTTTATAATAGGTTCAATTTGTATAAAAAATCATTTTTTTTTCCATTGTGGGTTTTGTAAGCATTGTAATATAGTAAAAACTTTGTAAATATACTAATCATAAAGTGTTAATGTTGGAACTTGCATATTTGCATTCTAGTTGATTTCTTGGACATGTTGGTAGTTGGAGAAGTTTTGTTTTGATCAATTGATTTCATTTCAATTGTTTAATATGTATTGAGATTTATGATCAGTTTTATCATTTGAGGATTGTATCATGGGATTTTTGTTCACCCTTCTATGATAATTCTAAATAAGGATAATTATGAGTCTTGGAAAAAAGACATTCAAACACATCTCATATGGCTTAATATTTTATCTTGCCTTTATGGGCTCATACCTAAACTAGACACACCTGGAAGGAAATTTAAATGAGGTAATAATATTGATCATACAATAGGATTGATTTACTCTAGTGTTGATTATTACACTATGTGGGCTATAATGGATATTGATTGTCCCCACATACTTTGCAATAAAATATAGGAGATATTTGGAGACCCTCATATATCTCCATTCCTAGCCAATCCTACTTTAGATTATCTTATTCCACTTAATTATGCAAATGATATACCCTTTAATGATGATAATTTAGAAGAGATTAAGCATATTGCAGATCTTGAACATCCATATGACACAAATACTCCTCTTTTTTCTCCTACTCTTCATATTGAGATCACATCTCCATCATGTGTTGTTAATTCAGACTTTAGTGTTACATCCTCAAGATCTTCTAGTGATTTCTTGTAGCAGGATATATATCTTTTTGATTCAACTTTGTGGGATGATTTCATGATAGGTATTTCAAAATTGTTCATGGAGTCTCATATTATAAATTTTGAGGGCACATTTGAGGGGTTATCTCTCCTCTTTGATGACAACCTCATCATAGTTGTGGTTCCAACATATTTGTCTTTGGATATTTTCATCATTATTTACCACTTGATCCTCGTTTGTATCCAACTTTATTAATTAGGCGTATAATTGATTTGATTGTAGCATTGTCTTCCATGGACATGGAAACATTTGAGCAGTTTCAAGAGACACCTATCATGAGACTTATTCCCTCATATCTCTTGAGATGAAATTTCTTCTACATACACCATTGAATCTATTTATTTTGAAGGGGGAGGAATGTTGTTTATCGATAGTGGATTGCTTTATATCTTCAAGCATTCACTATTGGCATAGGAGCTACTTCATTATGGGGAAGATCTATTGTCTCATTCTCTCTCTATTTTTGGGGAGTGTACTTCCTTTTTGTGTGGGGGGCTTGTTCTCTTTTAAGGGGAAATTTCTATGTACATGGGTACCTCATTTGGCTTCATTTGTTTGGAACCATAATTTTACCCACTTGAGCTATACCTGAGGGGGGTGTTAGTATAGGTTTTTATTTTCCTAGTGGGATAATTTATTTTCTTGTATCTTAGATTTTTTCTACACTTTTATTAATCTTGTTTATATTAATAAAGTGAGTTTAATTGATAAATAACTAGTAAATAGATTATTGAGGTACCATCATCCTAAAAGGGAGTTATATTTAGTATATTTAGATCACTTGGTGGTTACTACCTATTGTTGAATACCCAAGATATTGAGAGGGGGGGGGGTGAATCAGTATCTTCTTAAACTTATTAAACACACACCATCCAAATACTCCAATGCATATAACAGTAAGAATGAGCAAGAGAATTAGTAGAACATAAAAGCACACAACACATGAATACCAAGAGTTTTATGTGGAAAACCCAAAATGGGAAAAACCACGGTGAGGATTAGCTCACAATATAGTATAACTAGTTATAAGATATTACAAAGGGTGGCTCACTGCCAGGACTCACTTTCCAAAATGGGAGGCTCACTGCCTACAAAGATACGATGTATAAATGGCTTACAACCAAAAAATGAACTGATAAAGTTACACCTAACAAGTGCTAATTCAGTTCCTTTGATGCTCAGTAAACCGACTTTACACACTTCATCATCTTCGCATACTTGTCTATCACTCTTCACTTTCACACGATCAATCTAAAAAATGTCCAATATATATATCTAACTCATCTGCAAGGATCAGTTAGGTCAGCCTAATTAGATGCAACCCTTATTCACCAAAAATATTAACTGTCGGCTTCAAGCTTGTAAATTTTTTTTCCAAAAATAATTCAAGTGTGCAGCGCGCTACAATATATCAACATGGACCTAAGATAGGTCACAAATACATCCACAATACAAAATTAATTCATTATAACATCAACTATTGATTAGGTTAGCTAGAGATAGACCTAATAAAAAAATGCAACAACAAAATAATGCCAACTTTCCATACGAGTACCTGTGCACATGAGATTCTGAACGTACAAGCTTCTAACAACCAAGAACCATTTCCCAAAACCACAAGATATGATATTCATTAGTGGAGGATTGCAGACCAAAATACCAGAGGATAATAACTGCATACCGGTTCAAAATACCGGATCAAGCTATAACTTAAACTTGTAGTTGCAACTCATATATCATGATGACATCAATGACAACACAAAAGCTGCATGATGAAATGTTCTTCATTCTTCCAACAATCTCCCCCTTTGTCATTAATGGAAACATGTTCCAAAAGAATTTACAAACCTCCTATATAACCTCCTATGTGCAACACACTCTCCCCTTTTCTCTTCCATTTTCTCTCCCCCTTTGACATCAAGGACAAAGGGCGGTCCAAAAATATGAAAACTGAAAAAGCATTACCCGGAGGAAGGTGAGCCTTGAAGCTCCTTGAGGATACCTTGCCATGCTGTCTTGCCATTCTCCCAACTCTTCTTAGCAGATATCAACATTCTGTTCAGAGATTCTAATTCCATCAAGCTTTCTTCTACATCATCCAGAGTGCTTGGAGTCAGATTGATCTTTTCTATTTTTTTTGCATTTTCCAAAGCATTGGCCACTAGGGTGTACTCCATTCTCACAAGGTCACCTACCTAACTGAATCTTCTGATGATGTCTTCCTTCTGCTTCTGTAGAATAAATAATTTCTCTCTATGAGTAGTGATAGCATTCTAAGTTGACTTGTCTCTATCTTTAGATGCACTGTATGAACTAGAAACAACTGTTAATTGGGACTCAATGGAGTCCATGAGATCTTTGATACTCTATGTGGCATCTGGCCACTTTATGCAGTAAGCAAATACAATATTTGCTTCAGAATCACAAGCTTTCACAACTTCCAGGCTCTTTTCAACATTGGTGTGTGCCAGAGCACACTTATCATGAAGTTCTGAGAGCCTTTTCTCTACCATTTTCTCCTCAATCTCTTGCCTGGTCTTCTCCCCTAGTCCAGAGGCATACTCCTTAAAGGAGTCCAATAGAAGTTTCAGATTCTCTACCAGAGTGAGAGATGTAGCTATTGATATACTGGGGGTGGCCTCCTGCAAGGTTTTAAGGTCATCATCAATAAGCTCTGTCCCCTTTTGATGTGTTTCCAAAATTTCTTTTCTTCCGGATGCATGCAATGCATCTCATAACACCAGTTTGTGAATGGGAGATATCTTGTCCAAATCCACATTGCCTTGAACCATGGGAAGTTGTAGAAGTTCTGGAGGAATTACTATTTGGAACCTTATTTTCTTGGATAACAAGCCTTTTTAAACATCATCATCAGAGGACCTTTGTGATTCCACAACTTGCCTTTGATCTTCTTCATTCTTCTTGGCAGATTCCCCATTTCTTTCTTCTTCCTCTACTCTTTCTTCTTCCTCTCCTTTTTCTTCTTCTTCTACTTTTTCTTCTTCTTCTACTTTTTCTTCTTTGTCTCTTTCACCTTCATCTTTATCTTTTTCTCCTTCAGCTTCTACCAGAGGGACAACATCAAGCTTCTTTGGTTTAGCTTCTTCCTCATTCTATTTCTCTATCTTTGGAGGATCATTTGTAACACCTGTTTCTGGAGGGATATCTGTATCACTTGTACCCAGAGGAATGCCTTTACCTTTGCAAAATCCTCTTCTCCTGATTTAGGTGCGTAACTGGATGGGAGTGCACCAAACATACCATATTTCTCAGCCATACCCCTGATGGCTTCTTCAGTTTCTTTCTTTATTTTATTTTTATCTTTTTTCATCAAAGCGTTTACCCTTTTCTTCATCCAAAACATATTTGAGCATACCTTCTTCAAGGTTTCCAAATAATTTGGGGTCAAAGAGGACCCAATTTTCTCAAATTCCTCATTTATTATATTTTCTTTTAACTCAACAACCTTTGATCTTATTTTAATCAAGGCATCCCACAATTTCTCAGGTATATTGTTCTTAACATAGTCCCAACTAACTTCCAAAGTAATAACATATCGAATAATAGCTAAAATCAATGTTTTCTTGTCCTCTCTACCTACTTGAGTATAAATTTTTGCTGTAGGCTACAACATATCTTCAAAATGTACCAAGCTATTAAACAATGCCTCTAATATGAGAGGGGAACTAGGTCTTACTAGTGAGGTTTTTTTTTCTTCCTGGTTCGGAGATGCCTCTTCTGACACCTTTTCCTTCTTCGAGTTCAGTTTGGTGTGCACATGAATACCAAAACCCTGTTCTTCATCTTCTTTAGAGGATGACACATATAGATATCTCTTAGTGACAACACTTGCTTCCTATGAAGCACCTTCACCAGAGGGCATGTTCCCTTTCTTCTTTCTTATCAATTTAGCTGCAGTGTATTCCTCTTCTTCTTCTTGATCTTCGGTGATATTGAGGTTCTTTTCCCTTGTTTACTTTTCTTTCTTACCTCTCTTGAATGGTGCCACCAGAGGAGTCTCTTTCCTTTTTTCAGATCTTGTAGTGGGTCTGGAAGGAGCCGGGCCTTCTCCTTTACTAGGAGCACTGAGCTCTACCTTCACTGATTTAGGAGCTGCGGTTGGTTTTGAAGGAGTAGTCCTGCCGGATCTCCTTAGTCTTGATGATTCTCCAACCATCTACTCTCCCATGAATCTACCCTGTGCAATCTATTCATCAGTGAAGCCAACCTTTCTAAGCATTTGATCTACATTCTTTCTTATCACAAGAATCTTGTGATTCAAGTGAATTTCCATAGATTTTTCTTCATATGTTCCCACTCTTGGTTCACTGGTATCTTTCAGGATTTTCAATAAAATTTGTACATAGCCTTCTACTTCATCCTATGTTTCTTCATAACCAAATGGTTGTATCCAGAAAATCAAGGGTTCAACTTCCTCAATCATGCACTCATCACTGGAGAAATGAAATATGATGTCATTCTTGTAATTTTCAACAACTTTCCTTGGGATCCTTTCTTGTTTATTCATGTTGCTTTTGAATACAACAAAGAATGTTGTCAGAGCATTGTCTCAACTCTTCAAATCACCCAAGTTGTGCATATAATAAAAAAATTGATGTGCAACAAGTCTTGATGTATCCCAAATCACCACATCATCTCTTCCAGGAAGTCGTCTAAGAAAGTAGAGCAACAAACAAACAATCAGGGAACCAAACTTAAATGCATATTTCTTCTCCCTTGTCATCTTTAGGTTTTCAAACAATTGCTGTTGGAGAAGTTCACACAGATCATATTTTGCACCATTTGCTACCATGTCATATCTGGTGTATATAGCTCTAGCAGACACAAAATTTTCCCTATTTGTGAAGTAGATCTTGTGACCAATCATTATAGCTGCATACTTCACAACAAGATTGATAATAGGTTTTGTTGCAAGAGCCCTTCTGTCAAATGTTGCTCCGGTGAGTTCCATCACCACTTCATTTTTCATATACTTCAACACCAGTATCGGTTTGGTATCATAAAGTTCAGTAACTGCCTTAATCACTTCTTTGGTTATTAGGTGAGGTTTGTCAGTCCACAAAAACTTATCATGAATTCTACTAAGAGCTAGTTTAACATACTTGTCATCAACAGTGGAAATAAAGTTAGGAAATTGATTCCACCAATCCAACTTCTTTGTAACAATATTTGCATACTCTGGTTTTATGAAGAAATCTTCCCTGGTGAGCTCATTGTGTCACATATCTATCATTTTTCTATGATTATATTCCTCAATTTTAACATAAATGTACATTCTAGTGTCTTCAATGGGCATGACATCGTGAGGAATCGATGAGAAGGCACCCAAAGGGTCATCTTCGAAAACCTTCATGGAATACTTCTTGTAGGAAGGTCTAGGTCTTTCTGACACGTTTACGACTACAGGGGTTGCCATCTTTTCACAAACCGAGCTCTAATGATTTCAAAAAGAAGATTCACAAAAACTCACAATAGCACATAAGAGTAAAATACCTTTTTCTTTCACGAGAACCAAAACTAGGGTTTGCATGATTCACTCTTCAAATTACCTTAAGAATGCTCCAAATCACTCTCGACTTTCTTCAAATGAACAAGTGATAAAAAAATATTACAAATTCACTTTATAGATCAACGAACTGCCCTAATTCACATTAAATGCGACATTTTTCAAAAAGCTGATAAAAACCTTCTTCACTACACTAAAAAACCCTAATTTGCTCCACAAATGATCATGCCTACAATTTTTTTTCCGATTCCTTTTGCATAAGCTCTGTTTATTCATTATTTACAACATATCTATGTGCCAATGTCTGACACACTAGATATCCAGGGGGTTTGAATAATTTTATGTTAATGCTCCCCCTAAGACCATGCTAGGTCTAATTGCTAGAGGAATTGTTTGCACCAGATGAGTGCACAAACACATTTGATGTCACTGGCTCTTCTTTCTTCTTCCATATCTTGTTAATTTCTTGCTTAACTTCATTCTTGTCAATTGTCTTCATTGGTTCATTCTTCTTTACCAGATCATATTGCTTTCCCCCTTTTCTTCTGCATACTCTTGAAATGTGTCCGAGTTTGTTGCAGTTGTAGAAAACAACATTTTTTTGATTTGTTTGACCTCCATTAACCCTTGATTTGCACTTATTAGCTTTGTGTCCAAAATTTTTGCATGCATAGTAGTATCCAACAAAATATTGATTCATTCTTCCTCTATTAGAACAATTCATCATCTAAGTTTTGCATTCACTAGCTCTATGTCCAACTTACTTGCATGCAAAACATTGTCCAAAGAAGGATCCACCATATTGGTTTATTCTACTTCTACACTTTGTTGCCTTGTGACCAAATTTATTACATGAAAAACAAACACCATTGAAAGATGGGTACCTTTGAGCATTTGGCTATCTGATAGGCGGTCTTCTAGCAAAGCTTCTTGGATTTCTTGTATGTTTTCCTTTACCTTGAGTCTTTTGATTGTCCACTATGTTTGAGATTTGTATAGCCTTAGAGCTTTCACCTGCTTCCATTCCCAAACCACCTTTTTCTTCAATTGGTTTCTATCCTACAATCAATTCATCGAGCTTGGCGGAGCTTGTTTTGAACTTATCTTCACAAAGTCTTTCTTTTTACAAATATGCTCTCAGGTTTACCACTTCCTGTTCAAGCCTTGTGCATTCATCAATATTGCTTTGCACCACTGTACTCAGAAAATCTTCAATTCTCTTCTTTTCCTCCACTTGCACCTTCAATCTGGCGATCTCTTCATTTGCTTGTTTTAATTGCTCACTTACTTCTCTATGTCTTTCTTTGAATTTCTTCAATTGCTCTTTCAATTTCTTGATGCATTCATTTGCCTCATCACGATTTTCTTTCAAATCTCTGTTTTCATTTTGAACCTTTTCAAGATCTTCAAGAGCAGCCCGAAGTTCTTCTTTATCATCCATTTTTTCAATCTTCAAGATCTTCCTCAAGCTCTTAGGATTCTTCAGAAGAACCAGGCTCTTATACCAATTGTTGAATACCAAAGATACTGAGAGGGGGGGTGAATCAGTATCTTCTTAAACTTATTAAACACACACCATCCAAATACTCCAATGCATATAATAGTAAGAATGAGAAAGAGCATTAGTAGAACATAAAAGCACACAACACATGAACACCATGATTTTTACATGGAAAACCAAAAATGGGAAAATCCACAGTGAGGATTAGCTCACAATATAGTATAACCGGTTATAAGATATTACAAAGGGTGGCTCACTGCCATGACTCACTTTCCAAAATGGGAGGCTCACTGCCTACAAAGATACAATGTAGAAATGGCTTACAACCAGAATATGAACTAATAAAGTTACACCTAACAAGTTCTGATTTAGTTCCTTTGATGCTTAGTAAACTAACTTTACACACTTCATCATCTTCATATACTTGTCTATCACTCTTCACTTTCACATGATCAATCTCAAAACTATCCAATATATATCTATATATATATCTGACTCATCTGCAAGCATCAATTAGGTTGGCCTAATTAGATGCAATCCTTATTCACCAAAAAGATTAACTGTCGGCTTCAAGCTTGTACAAAACTTTTCCAAAAACAATTCAAGCATGTAGTGTGCTACAATATGTCGGCATGGACCTAATATATTTCACAAATACATCCACAATACAAAATTAATTCATTATAACATCAACTATTGATTAGGTCCGCTAAAGATATACCTAATAACAAAATGCAACAACAAAATAATGCCAACTCACCATACGAGCACCTGTGCACATGAGATTCTGAACTTACAAGCTTCTAACAACTAAGAACCATTTCCCAAAACCACAAGATATGATATTCATTAGTGGAGGATTGTGGACCAAAATATCGGAGGATAATAATTGCATACCGGTTCAGAATACCAGATCAACCTAGAACTTAAACTTGCAGTTGCAACTCATATATCATGGTGAAATCAATGACAACACAAAAGCTACATAATGAGATGCTCTTCTTCATTCTTCCAACAATCTCCCCCTCTGTCATTGATGGAAACATGTGCCAAAAGAATTTACAAACCTCCTATGTAACCTCCTATGTGCAACACACTCTCCCCTTTTCTCTTCCCTTTTCTCTCCCCATTTGACATTAAGGACAAAGGGTGGTCCAAAAATATGAAAACTGAAAAAGAATTACCTGGAGGAAGGTGAGCCTTGAAGCTCCTTGAGAATACCTTGCCATGCTATCTTTCCATTCTTCCAATTCTTCTTAGCAGATATCAACATTATGTTCAGAGATTCTAATTCCATTAGGCTTTCTTTTGCATCATCCAGAGTGCCTAGAGTTAGATTGATCTTTTCTAATTTTTTTGCATTTTCCAAAGCATTGGCCATTAGGGTGTACTCCTTTCTCACAAGGTCACCTAGCTGACTAAATCTTCTGATGATGTCTTCCTTCTACTTCTGTAGAATAAATAATTTCTCTCTGTGAGTAGTGATAGCATTCTAAGTTGACCTGTCTCTGTCTTTAGATGCATTGTATGAACTGGAAACAACTGTCAACTAGGAATCAATGGAGTCCATGGGATCTTTGATACTTTGTGTGGAATCCGACCACTTTATGCAATAAGAAAATATATTATTTTCTTTGGAATCACAAGCTTGCACAAATTCCAGGCTCTTTTCAACATTGGTGTGTGCCAAAGAACATTTATCATGAAGTTCTGAGAGCCTTTTCTCTGCCATTTTCTCCTCAATCTCTTGCCTGATCTTCTCACCTAGTCTGAAGGCATACTACTTAAAGGAGTCCAATAGAAGTTTCAGATTCTCTACCAAAGTGAGAGATGTATCTATTAATATATCAGGGGTGGCCTCCTGCAAAGTTTTGAGGGCATCATCAATAATCTCTGTCCCCTTTTGATGTGTTTCCAAATTTTATTTTCTTTCAGATGCAAGTAATGCATCTCATAACACCAGTTTGTGAATGGGAGATATCTTGTCCAAATCCACATTGCCTTGAACCATGGGAAGTTGTAGAAATTCTAGAGGAATTACTAGCTGGAACCTTATTTTCCTGGATAACAAGCCTTTTAAAACATCATCACTGGAAGAGGATTCTCCGGAGGACCTTTTTGATTCCACAACTTGTCTTTGATCTTCTTCATTCTTCTTGACAGATTCCACATTTCTTTCTTCTTCCTCTACTCTTTCTTCTTCCTCTTCTTTTTCTTCTTCTACTTTTTCTTCTTTGTCTCTTTCACCTTCATCTTTATCTTTTTCCTTCACCCTCTACCAGAGGGACAACATCAAGCCTCTCTGGTTCAAATTATTCCTCATTCCATTTCACTATCTCCAGAGGATCATTTGTAACACTTGTTTCTGGAGGGATATCTGTATTACCTATGCCTGGAGGAATGTCTTCCTTTAGCCTTGCAGAATCCTCTTCTTCTGATCTTGGTGTAGAATTGGATGGGAGTGCACCAAACATACCATATTTCTCAGCCATACCCTTGATGGCTTCTGCAGTTTCTTTCTTTATTTTCTTTTTATCTTTTTTCATCAAAGTGTTTACCCTTTTCTTCATCCAAAACATCTTTGAGCATACCTTCTTCAAGGTTTCCAAATCATTTGCGGTCAAAGAGGACCCAATTTTCTCAAATGCCTCATTTATTTTATTTTATTCCAACTCAACAACCTTTGATCTTCTTTTCATCAGGGCATCCCACAATTTCTTAGGTACATTGTTCTTAACATAGTCCCAACTAACTTCCAAAGTATTAACATATTGAATAATAGCTAAAATCAATGTTTTCCTGTCCTCTCTACCTATTTGAGTATAAATTTATGATGTAGGTTGCAACATATCTTAAAAATGTACTAAGCTATTAACCAATTCCTCTAATTTGAGAGGGGAACCAGGTCTTATCAGTGAGGCTTTTTGTTCTTCTTGGTCTGGAGATGCCTCTTTTGACACCTTTTCCTTCTTCGAGTCCGGTTTGGTGTGCACATGAATACCAAAACCATGTTCTTCATCTTCTTCAGAGGATGACACACATAGATATATCTTAGTGCGAACACTTGCTTTCTGTGAAGCACCTTCACTAGAGGGCATGTTCCCTTTCTTCTTTCCTATCAATTTAGCTGCAGGGTCTTCCTCCTCTTCTTCTTGGTCTTCGGTGATACTGAGGTTCTTTTCCCTTGTTTCATTTTCCTTCTTACCTCTCTTGAATGGCACCATCAGAGGATTCTCTTTCCTTTTTCCATATCTTGTAGTGGGTCTGAAAGGAGCTAGGCCTTTTCCTTTACCAGTAACACTGGGCTCTACCTTCACTAATGCAGGAGTTGCGGTTGGTTTTGAAGAAGTAGTCCTACTTGATCTCCTTAGTCCTAATGATTCTCCAACCATCTGCTCTCCCATGGCTCTACCCTGTGCAATCTATTCATTAGTGAAGCCAGCCTTTCTAAGCATTTGATCTACATTCTTTCTTATCACAGGCATCTTGTGCTTCAAGTGAATTTCCATAGATTTTTCTTCATATGTGCCCACTCTTAGTTTTGAATACAACAAAGAATGTTGTTAGAGCATTGTCTCGACTCTTCAAATCACCCTAGCTATGCATATAATCAATTTTTTTTTGTGCAATAGGTCTTGATGTATCCAAAATCACCACACATCTCTTCTGGGAAGTCGTCTAAGAAAATAGAGCAGCAAACAAACAATTAGGGAACCAAACTTAAATGCATATTTCTTCTCCCTTGTCATCTTTAGGTTTTCATATAATTGCTGCCGGAGAAGTTCACATAGATCATATTCTGCACCATTTGCTGCCATGTTATATATGGTGTATATAGCTGTAGAAGACACACAATTTTCCCTATTTGTGAAGTAGATCTTGTGACTGATCATTATAGTTGCATACTTCACAGTAGGATTGGTAATAGGTTTTGTTGCAAGAGCCCTTCTATCAAAAGTTGCTCCGATGAGTTCCATCACCACTTCATTTTTCATAGACTTCAACATCGGTACCAATCCGGTATCATAAAGTCTAGTAACAACCTTAATCACTTCTTTGGTTATTAGGCGAGGTCTGTCAGTCCACAAAAACTTATCATGAATTCTGCTAAGAGTTAGTTTAACATGTCATCGACAGTGGAACTAAAGTTAGGAAATTGATTCCATCGATCCAACTTCTTTGTAACAATATTTGCATACTCTGGTTTTATGAAGAAATCATCCCTAGTGAGCTCATTGTGCCACATATCTATCAATTTTCTATGATTATGTTCCTCAGTTTTAACACAAATGTACATTCTAGTGTCTTCAATGGGCATGATACTGTGAGGAATCAATGAGAAGATGCCTAGAGGGTCGTCTTCGAAAACCTTCATGGAATACTTCTTGTAGGAAGGTCTAGGTATTTCTAACATGTCTACGACTACAGGGGTTTCCATCTTTTCACAAACCAAGCTCTAATGATTTCAGAAAGAAGATTCATGCAAACTCACAACAACACAAAAGAGTAAAATACCTTTTTCTTTCGCAAGAACCAAAACTAGGGTTTGCACGACTCACTCTTCAAATTGCCTCAAGAATGCTCCAAATCACTCTCCACTTTCTTCAAATGTACAAGTGATCAAAACATCTTACAAATTCGCTTTATAGATCAACAAACTGCCCTAATTCACATTCAATGTGACATAATTCAAAAAGCTGATAAAAACCTTCTTCAGTACACTAAAAAACCCTAATTTTCTTCACAAATTTGATCAATCAAATATACATTTTCTAAGTTTAAAATTATGTACAAGGTTGAGAGACCTTTCATAGTATAAATAAAATTGTAGAAAATTCAATCAAATATACATTAGTTATCCATTAAAAAAACTATATAATTCAAGTGTGTTATTTTTATGACATCTTACAAAAGATTTACAAGGACTTTTAATACCTTCTAGTTGACAAACTATTCATCACTAGCACTCAAATCAATAAATGTGATTAGAAAGATTAATAAGATAATATAAAATACATGTAAAGTTCATGGTGACATTAAAAAGATACCAAATATGCACATTAAAATATTTCTTTAGGATTAAAAAATGTGGTATTATGCCCTTTGGGAGAAAACTCATATAATTATAATGCAAAAAGTTCCCTAAACTTGTTGTTGGAAGGAAGCCCTAATGGTGTTTAACCCTTTCTCTTTTATTTTATCTCTACAACCTATTTCCATACTCTTCTTATTTGGAAACTTGCACACACACACACACACACACATTTCAACACCATGACATATTCTTAGAGAAGAATTGAGGTCATCTCCAATTTCACATGTCACCCATGTCTATTTGCATCATCTCTACATAGCCTTACACTTGAAACCACAATTTTTACATCAAAAATCATATTCCTTGGTACAAAAATTATGTCTTTGAAGTATCCACAAGTGTCAAAAGGCATTTTAAATTCTTCCATTGTCTCAACACATCCACTTGGAGATAATTAATGGCATCATGGGTCATGTAGGAAGGTAGGTAGTCTAGAGGAAATATGAGAATTCAATGTTGTACTAGAGGTCAAGGACATGGCGTGCACTAAAATTGAAATCCCATGGAATCAACATAATGAATGAAAATTGGGTTGTGGTTAGGGATGTTCGTGAAGCTTGGATGGTATTTTCATGAGCTTCATGCCCTGTCTTGTCACAAGTACAAAATTCATGCTTTGAACCATATTTTTTGGAACATGCATTAGGCCAAAATCACCATCAGACCTGCTAATAATGATTTTCTAAATGTTTTTATGACCTTTGGCTATGCCTTGTTGTACTTAATCAAGATTTACTATAGCCCCACGACCCTAAACACCTTGTAAATGACTATTGGTATGTGCAAAAATATTGTTGCCTTAATTAGGAAATATTTTTAGTTTTATTATGGTGGTGGTGTTAAATGGGTTGTGTACACTACCCGTTTGCAATTTGAAAAATTTCCCACTTTCATTTCCTTGGTGAAAGTTTGCTATCCGATTGCGAAAATGGGAGGGGATAGGGTTCGAACCGAGCCAGGAACCTATGAAGAGTTCAGGTGGGACCCCCTAGTTTGGCATATTTGTGTGGAGGGAGGAATCACTCCTTTAATGGAGAACTTGCAAGGGCATGATGAAAATCTCTCTGCTCAATTTGCGAGCTCATGGAATGATATAAGGGCTATTGTTGGTGGCATCTTGTTTGAAATTAACTAGGAGGTCATATCTAAAGCCACAAAGCTGTCATGCTAGGGAAAAAAATCTCAAAAAACATACTAAGGTTTAGGATTTGGAGAGTCTTCAGATATTTTTCTGTGAGAATGAAGCACCTGTCAAGGTGCATGCAAGGTTTGAATAGAGTAAGCTAACAAATCCATGGGACCAGGTTTGTTTAGTATTAATGAAGTACATCACTCTTGAGGGGAGGTTTAAAGTGTTTTATTTTTATCATTTTCCTTTGTTAAACCACTTCAAACATAGGATGCTCATCAACTTTCCCTTCTTCTTGCTCTCATCTCTCAAAAGTTCCATTAGGGAAACCATAGAAATTACAGCCAAAAATCATGACAAACTACCCCCTTTACCCTTGCACCAGGGCTTCATTCTCCATTTGTACCACTTTCACCTTCTCTCTATCCACCAAAACCCATCTTAGATGTTAGGATAGAGGAACCTGAGCCCTCAGACCAGTCCCCCGCTAAACCTTCACCTGCAGTTTCAGTAGAACCTAAAAGGAAGAATCCTCCGGCGGCTAGTCAACCCCTTGAGGATACCAAATGAAAACCCCCAGCCAAAAATAAAAAAGGTGGTGTGGGCTTGGGCCAATATAAAGATGTTGCAGGGCTCTATGAGCTCAAAAACACACCCACAAAGAAAGATAGTAAAGTGTCTGCCAAAACCAAGCAGGATCCGAAAAAGGGCAAGAAGGACACCACTTTCTAGGTTGAGGAACTACCCATGAACAACGAAGATGTAGACTCCACTGACAGAGACTCCTAGGGGGATACAATGGTTGTTGAAAGTGTTGACATAGGGACTGAGAAAAATAGTGTTCAAAGATCTAACAGATTGGAAAAGCATAAAAAAGAGGTATTGGTTGATGAAATTTCCAACATTTTAGAGAAGAATGGTGGCAAAGAGGATAGTAGGCATGACATTGTTGAAGAGACCGAGGAATTTGTAGAAGGGTTGAGCCACTTCCCTAAGTTAAATAAAATGTTTTAGTAGGATTCACACTAGAGTTCTCTAATCAACTGACTCTGGGGAAGATGACAAAAAAGAGGAAGTTGATAAGGATGAGGAGCTCAACAACCTGAAGAATCGTGTGGATAAACTGGAAAATAAATTCACAAGGATGACCCGCTTCATGATCAAGATCATCTAAAGGTCTATTGTTGCTCTGTCGGGAGTGCTGAAGGAGGAGGTCGACAAGAAGACCGTGGAAGAGGAATCCAACAATGAGTGGATTAGGGATGATGTGCTGCAACTCCTCTTTAAGGAGTGGGAGGGTTTAGTTGAGTAATGGGTGGGGTGTGTTTTTTTATTGGGTCGTTGGTCATTTTGCTGTCTATCTACTGCTTTTGCTTTTGGATTATATGCTATTATATCTTTTATTTTTTGATCCGACTTTGGCCTTTACGCCCCTCATGCAAAGGATACTGCATCCTGTAAATGTAGCTTATATTATAAAAAAAAATGAACTATTTGGATATTTAGTGAAGGCCCTTATCATTAGGAACTTAACCACCACATTCATGACAAACTAGATCTCTTTGTCATCTACCATTGAAAATGCAAGAAAATTTGTGCCCTTGGGACGTACAATAATTTTTAGGCGGGAAAAATATATTGAAGTAATTGTAAGGGTTAAATATAGCCATTAATGATATTTTGGGAAGATCTGGTGAGTGATAGGAGAAAATAGACATAAATGGAGAACTTTTATACAAAATGGGAGGTTAGAATGGGAGATTAAGATGTTCATTATGGTATAGTAGGTCAAGATAGAATATTACATTATAAGTTCAAAATTTTGTCAAAAATCCACACATGGATGAAATCAATGAGTTAAGGAAGTGCAAAACATGTAGGGAAAGGATGCATAATTAGAGGTGAGAACATCCTAGATTCTAAAGGAATTCCACATGATGGGAGAACAAGAGAAGTATATCTAGATTTGACAATTTTTTGGGAATATAATGAAAGTATAAAAGTCCATTAAAAATCCACAAAATTAGAAGCACTTTTGGATAAATATAGGAAAAATATGAAAAATTGAAGGTTAGGATGGGATGTTTGGATAGAAGATTGGAAGTCTGGAAGTTATCTTGAAATTTGCATAGGAAGAATCAATTGACAAAAGCATTGGAACATTTTGTGAGAATTTGTTGTGAGAGTGGAAGTTAGGAGAAGATATTATAATGGTAGTATGGAAGTCTATTGAAATTCCATAAGAAAAGTATTAAAGAGAATTCAACATGGGAAAATCATGCAAAAATGGCAAAGGGAAATGAGGTAGAATTGGAGGAAGTTTATAGGTCCAAAAGTGTAACAAAATTTTGTAAAAAGGGAACTAGATGGAATACAATAAATGATATATATAGGAATTAGAGGCCTAGATGTTTAGAGGTAAAATGGAAATAGAATAAGTCTATAGAAACCCTATAATATTGAAAAAAGGAAAAAAAAATACAAGGATGAGAGGTAAGACTTGATTAGAGGTTGGGAGGTTAGGATGTTTCAAGATGAATAAGGACTAGAAGAAGTTGGAAAAAACCTTAAATATTTTCAAGAGGGAAATAGGGAAGGAAGAAAGGGTTTTTGTAATTGGGAAAAAAGAAAGATGAGAGGCTATGAGGAAGAAGGGAATTGGAAGAAGTCCAAATGAACTCTACAAGTCCACAAAGCACATGAATCTTGACTGTAAGTTAGGAACAATTGAATGTAAGGATACAAAAAGGGAAGGGAGGTTAGGACATGGAAATAAGATTGAATGAGCTTTAAAAATTCATAAAAGGGATAAGGGGGAGGGGAAAGAGTATGGGAGGTGAATAGAAGGAAGTTGAAGTTTGGACATTCATCAAAATCCTGCAAAGTGACGAAATGGAGGATAATCAAAGAACAAGAGTTGAAAGACATAAAAAAAACTCTATGCAAGATTGGTAGTTAGGTTATAAGGAAAAATAATGGGAATAAGTTTGGTATTCCACTAAAACTTTGCAAATATATAAACATTAAGGAAAATTACCAAAACCTTCCTAGAATTAGATTTTTTAAATTTTTTTTTGCATCTTACAACATTTGATAGGAATATGGAGAACAAAGAGGAAAATTACTTAAAAAATTTGATCAAGGGAGATCCATTTTAATAATTTCTATATTAATTATATATAATGGGAACAATAAGGCCAAATGCACAAAGGGCATTGGGAATTAATTTTTTTTGCATTTTTTAGGTTGAGGTCTAATATTAGCTCTAGTTGGGGATATGTTCATAATGAAAATCCAACTATCTCTAAAAGCATACCAAAAAAGGGAAAAAAAGGATGTGACTAAGAAAATTACACTTGATCATGACCAACAAAGGTCACTACACAAAGATGAGACTAACAAAACTACTTAATATGTATATAGAAAGTCATAGACAAGGAAAGATAAATATAGACATAGGCTTATAGAGCGACTCGTGCAATCAAGAGAACTATTTCTTGAGATACTAACCATATACATATAGCTCCATGAACTCTTCATCTAGAAGCACTTTGATCACATTTGTCTACAACTTGATAAGGTGTGACCTATAAGGCTTCAATTTTTCATGTTTTCCTTCATCTTCATACCTCATGTTCTACATAAGGAAAATGTCCCATTATTGAAAGTCTCTTTGAATTACTGTCTTATTAAAAATTGTTTCATATTTTTCTATCACAATACATTTACTTCGTGTGCATCCATTTTGGTTTCTTCAAGTTTGATCAAATCATGTACTCTCAAGGAAATGACATCATTTTCCTCTCCATCAATTTGTTGTAATAGTTTATACATTGACAACTCAATATTTGACATCTTGAATTTTGTTCCAAAAAATAATTCAAAGGGGATCCTAAAAATAACCTTTTGTATGTTATCTTGTTTTCCCAAATAACAAATTTAATTTTATCATCCCATCTTTTCTTATTTGCATCTAGTGTCTTCTTGATGACTGCCATGATGAACCCTCTGCTAGATTCATATTGGACATTATATTATGGATCATATGATGAATATTTTTTTTGAATTGTCCATATTTAGAACACATGTCAAAAAATTCATGGAAATCTAAAACATTGCATTATCAACAACTATTTTTGTAGGAACTCCAAACCTTGTGATTATGTTGTTCAATAGGAAGCCAATCACCAGTTTATATGTAGAATTTTTAGTAAGAATTTCCTCCACTCATATGGTAAAATAGTTAGTGGCTAAAGAATTCATTTGTACATATTGGTTTATCTTTCAAAAATACTCCAACAAAATTGACACCCCATTACTGAAATGGAACCTTGACTAATATAGATGTGAGGGGGAACACACCTACAAATTTTATCTTGCTTAAAATATCTAGAAAGCATCAAATTTATTAAAAAATTTGGACACATCCTTGAACACTGTGTGCCACTATTATCCTATACTAATTACCTTGTGAGCAATAATATTTGACATAAAATATTCCCCATAAAATCCTTGATGACAATCATTGATTTCTTTGATAGATTTATCTTCATCTAACTATTTGAGGAGTAATTCATCAAGGTTCCTCTGCATTAATTATCCTTACAATAGCACATACCTTTGGGTTGGAAACTTTGAAGTTCTCTTTTGATGATCATTTAGTCTTTGGGGGATAACTCATGATTTAAAAATAGAAAACTATGTCTTTGTACCATGAATAATCTTTTAGAGGTCAAGGAAAATAAAAATTTACCTGATGTATCTCTATTGCATCCAATTTTGTATATATCATTATCTTAGCAAGGCCTTAACCTTTGAATAAATTTTTATTTTTTACCTCCATGTCATACTCTTTGATCTTATTGATCTACTTACTTTTTTACCTAATACTTGTTGAAACAATATATTCCTCATAATAGTGTGAGGCACATAGACATTGATTCTATCTCCTATGAGATAAGGCCTAAAGTTATTAACAATATTACAAAAAATATAACAGTAGTGTAGAAGGAAGTAAAATAAACTAATTGATTGTTCATTACCCATTCACATTTTTCTAAAGTAAAACAATAATAGTGTAGAAGGAAGTAAAATAAACTGATTGAAAAGGATTTAAATAATTGGGGCTTGCCAATATTGATGTCTTTTTGAGTATATCCTTAACTTCCATGGAGTCTATTGACTCCTTATCCTAGTTGGTTGATTTCCATTTCTTAAGCAACCTTTAGATAACCTTCATCTTCTCAACAAAGTTAACAACAAACCTTCTAACAAAATCAATTTTTTCCAAAGAAGGACTACACTACCTTAACTATTTGGGTGAGGGAAGAGATATACCTTCCTTGGACACTATATACCCAAGGATGTTTCCATATTCCATGCTAAATATACACTTATTAGGATTTAAGGAGATCCCATATTCCAAGGATAATTAGAAAATTAACTCTACATGTTTATAATGGTCATTCTTATCCTTGGAATAAAAAGTTAAATCATATTGAAAAAATACCATGATCTTGTCGATCAAACTAGCAAAGACAACATCCATTTCCCTTTGGAAAGTGGCACCTACATTTTTGAGTTTGAAATGCATCCTCACATTAAAAATGTGCTCAATGGAGTTATGAATACTATTTTATGTTACTTGAATTATTTAACCACAACTCCATTATACTTTGAGAATCCATTCATCATTGACATTAGATATAACCCTATCACTCTTTGTAGTAAATATGTTAGAAAATAGGTAAGTATCCTTAATGGACTCACCATTAAAATTTCTAAAATCTAGAAAAAGTCTTATGTATCCAATCTTATCACTAAAAAAAGTTTAGATACACACGAAATTTTTTATTGACTTGATTATACCACCCTCTTTAAAATTTAGCATTTCTTTCTATATTTGAGGGCCAACATGGGGTTGATAGGTCTCTTTTTCCTAAACAAGGTTTTCTTAGGTTCCAAGGGAATGGTGTGTTGAAACAAGTCCTTGCTATAAGATTTTAGCTCATCATATGACCATGAAAAAAAACTTCTTTAACTTCCTCATTAATGTAATTATTATTTCTTTCTCTATTGATCTCAACCTTTTAACTTTGCAGATAATCTTAGAAGTTGCTCCAATACTTAGATTTACACCTTCTACATCATTCTTTCCAATTAGATTACTCATCTTTTAGTAATCAAAATTATCAAATATAATTTCAAGATCTACTAGAGCCTCTGAAATGACATTATTTTTGAGTTGAATAATCTAATTTTTTAAAATGGTTTCTTTTCCATCTTCAACTTCTCTCACATGCTACCAATCAATGAGATGATTTTCAAAATGATTAAGACAATTTAAGAACTCGTAAATTTTTTTATCATCATTGAACACTTACAAGATACATATGTTATAAAAATGCTTTCTCTGGTGAGAAACTCCACACTATAAATGTTATGGGATGATGCCAAAGAGGCATCAAAATTTGAGGCCATGATAGCAAGGGCATTGGCTATAACATTTTAATTTCTATTCAGTCACATCATATCAAAAGCATCAAACATTATCCTATCATCTCATACAAAATTCCTATACATCTTCAATCTCTTCTATTTTCCTACATATGAACCTCTAACTTGAGACACAACTAGTTCCAAATCCCCATGTACACTTAAAAATTTAATACCATACTTGGAAATTGTTTTAAAACCAAGTAGCAAGGCCTCATATTCAACCACATTGTTATTGTAATCAAAATTTAATTTGTAAGTAAATCTATAAATTGTGTTAGGGTGTGATGGTCCACTAAAATAACACTCACGCCGTTTTATTCCATAGAGAAAGCACTATAAAAATACATATCCCATACATTATTATATATATAGATCATGGAGGTTATGAGAATGAAATGAGGTTAGTATGGTGCCAATATTACCATCCAGAACCCAAAATGTTACTAGAGTAATTTTCATATAAAACACCTCATTGTTTATTCTTCTGGGGTCCTCCATAATATGCAACATTTTCTTTTCCCTATACAATCAGACCTCCTTTCCATGTTATATTATAGTGGTGTATGACAAGTCCATCTAAATATTACCACCTATTGAAGTTTTCCACTTTGTTGACAATAAAATATCCACTTCCTCACATTATTTTCGGGATGTGTCCTTCCCATATCAACAACGCTGTCTCATCATCATCAAATAATCAATTGGTTTTCAACTTGACTAGGGGCAAGATCATTTTTATCTTTGTATTTTTGTGTATGATTGCTCGCTTGATTGTGCATAATTTTCATTTATATGTGTTTCCAACAACTCCTTGAATAAATACAAAGACAAACACCAAACATCAACATGTTCCTTGAAACCTTAAAAAAAATACATAAACATGCACTCTTAATGAAAAAAATAGAAATATACATCAAACTTGATAACATATAGTTGTCACTATCCTTTGGCATTATGAAAATATCCTCTTACTCCATCACTCGTCTTATATGAGATGTTTCTTTCCCAAAACCATATGCTTGTCTTATATGTGATGCTTCCTTCCCTAAACTAGACATGATCCAAATCCATACTTTAGTCCTTCCCACACCTTGGCATAAGATATTAGTATTATGTGTCATTTGAAACCTATTTGTCTTTTTCTTTGGTTTATCTTTTCAATATTTTGATCTTTATTTTTATTTATCTTTTGAACCATACTATTCCTACTGAAGCTCACCTCAATCATTTCATATCATGATGTGCTTTGAATGGTATACATTGGGGCAAGGTATATTGTTTCTATGTGCCATGTTTGATGGTTGTCTCATCATGAATCCACCAAGAGAATTAGATGCCCTGTTAGTGTTGGGGAATCCTATAATGCCCTCTCATTTGCCACCTTGAGATGTATTGGTTTCAAAATTAGTTTTTGACTATGTTTCAAGGGGTGCATAGATCATTTTTTTGCTTGTTTCTTTGCATGTTCATTGGTGTTTGAACTTCACCAATTATTATCCCTTGTGGTGGCTTTTATTCTTTCTCTTTATGGTATGTTTGGACCACTTCGATGTTTTGAGAAGAGGTTCCTCAACATGTAAATTATTGGTGTTTGATATGCATTGAGATACATGTGTGGCAATGTGCCAAGATCTTTTTGAGGACTTCATGCTTTTAATTTTTGTGGTATTCCTTGAGGTGCATTTGTGACACTTTATATGCCTAGTTTATTATAATTCTCTAGTCATGGATATGCAATCTATTATTCATGTTGTGAATAATTGTATCATGATTGTATGACATGTGGATGTACTAATTTATATGTTATATGATGTTGTACCTCGTTGGTTGATTATTCTATGATTTTGGCTATTATATATTGAGAAGGTATGCTTGACACATGCCTTGAGTGGATATAGGTACATGGTTATTTCTCCACCTACTTACACAAGTCTAAGCTATTCCCAATGGTGGTTAATTTAGATATGTCACACTAGGTGTTACTTTTTTATTCCTCAATCGTACACGAATCAAGTACATGATGTGTCATGTTTGACCCTGTGTTAATCCAGATCCAATCAAAGGTGATTCTAGAGTTCATTCATGTTGTGAGTAATTGCTTAAATTATTTAATTATTATAAATCAAATTTTAGGAATTAAATGATTGCATAGTTTATCTAGTGAAATATTCTCGTGCTTCGAGAATAGGTAAAAATAAAGTTAAGCTAATTATTTTTAAAAAAATATTTTGGGTTGAGAATGTATATGCTTGATTTAATTAACAAGTAAAATATATCACAAATGAATAAATTATATGTTTTTTTGTTAAATGGTATTTTTGAGAAAAAATGAATAAAAGGAAATAAAGAAAAGAGAAAACTATTGTAGAAGAGGGAGATTCACTACTCATAGGTTCTATTCATTCAGAGAGCCTCACAGGGCAAATTTCCCTAAACTACCTCAGGAATAGCATGAAAGTTTTAGAATCCAAAAGAGTAGGTCGCAAAGTCTGAACAAATGGACAAGCTCTTGGCAAAAGGATGTCAACGCGGGATACAAACAACACAGCGCACTGGCGTTCCAAAGGCGCGCTGGTGTCTCGTACAGACTAGAGAGTGAGTTTATCATAGAAAATTCCTATATAACTGCTTCTATTCTGATTACTGACAACTTAAAAAATGCGATAAAGCCACAAAATGAAATAGAACTATGATAAAATGTAGAACTAATAAGATAAGAAGAAGAAAGGAAATTCTTAAAACCACGCAAGTGATGAATCCTCCAACAAGTGAACATCTTCAAAACTTGCGTCTGTAAGATATCTGGAGAAAGTGTTGGGGCTGTATAGGGATTCGCCTCGGTCGAACCCCCGTTTTGGTGTTCCCACCTCCATGGAAAACCAAGAAGATAGAGAAAGAGAGAAATGAACAAAGTGTGTGGTGAAAGAAAAACCCGCTTAGGAGTAGAACCCGCACCACTAAGTAGGAGTGATAAAAGCAATCCCCACTTGAGGAGGAGAACCCGTATCACAAAGGAGGTGATAAAAGAAATCCCTGCTCAAGGAGGAAGACCCATATCACAAAATATTAATGCAATGGGTAAGGGATATGGAATCCCAGGATGCTTGCAAGCATGAAGTAAAGGAGATGGAGTTGCAAGAGCTAAGGGTGTTGCAAAAGGGTGTTGTAAAAGCTTGAGAGAGCTTGAAGCTACTATAGCAAGCTGTTTTTAGTTGTGCAAGCAAGGGTTGGAGTGTAGAAGGCTAAATCCAAAGTTGGAGTGAAGTTGAAATTAGAAGAGTGGAGCTAGAAATGGAGGAAGAGTCACAAATGAAGTGAAAGGACCTCTTTTAAAGAGAGAAAAGAAGCAAAAGGAAGCTTCCTGGATGGTTACAAAGCATCTCGAGCCATTACCACCGACCAAAGGAGGTGACAAATGGAAAGCATGCTTGAAAATGGTCGTTTGAGCATTGAAATGCTGCAGGACGCTAGCACGACGCATAGACATCTGCATGACGCGCTAGTGTTCGGACATGTCATGCTACAAAATGACATGAACGAGAAAAACGTGAAAAGATAACACACAAGGGTGGCTACTTAAAAGGGGTGTTGGAGCATCTTGAGAGGGAAAAAAGGCTGATGCAAGGGCTAAAATGACCCTACTAAAGATGCTAAGGGAGTGGACACTAAATTGGATGCAAGAATGTAGGTGAAATTGCAAGGGGTGCAATTTTACGACTATATATTTTTCCCCCACTTTAGCGGGCATATGAATCTATGCTAATATGCATGCTAAAGGAAATCTACTAAACATAAATAACATCATATTCCAAAAGGATACTGTAGAGGAAGCATATAATTCTTCAAACCATGGAAGCATGCCCCCAGGCTGAAGACCTGCAAAACAAATGCATTAGAGAAGAAAAGCCTGCACCAGACAAATATGTTAGAATGTAAAAAGCTAAAGGATTTGAGTCAACAATGTAAAGAGACCTCAATGTAGAAGGTTGTCTCAGTACTATGAATTGTCCCCAAATTAAGAAATAACACATAGAAGAATTATACAACTAAGAGAGGAAGGGTATATACTCAAGATGAAGAATATGTAGATCTTCGATCCGGTATATACAAGTTGAAAGAAAAGAGAAAATTTAGAATGTAAGCGCCTCACAGGCCCACAGACCTGCAAGGAAGGCATCCTCCAAGATCTCTCACATGAAGGAAACTGAGAAAAGTTCCTTACAAGCCCATGTACCTACAAGGAGGTAACCCCCAAGATCTATCACATGAAGGAAGCCCCAAGAAGTAAGCACCTCACAGGCTCGCAAACCTGCAAAGAAGGTGTCCCCCAAGAACTCTCACATGGAGGATACCCAAAAAAGCACCTTACAGGTCCGCAAACCTACAAGGAAGCATCCCCCAAGATCTCTCACATGGAGGAAGCTAGGAAAGCACCCTACAAACCCACATACCCTCAGAGAAGGTGTCCTTCAAGATCTCTCGCATGAAGGAAACCCAAGAAGGTTCCCTACAGACCTACAGGGAAGGTGTCCTTCAAGATCTCTCGCATGAAGGAAACCCAAGAAAGTTCCCTACAGACCCACAGACCTATAGGGGAGCCACCCCCAAGATCTCTCACATGGAGGAAGCTCAAAGGAAGCGCCCTATAGGCTCTCAGACCTACATGGAGGTATCCCCCAAGATCTCTCGCATGGAGGAAACCTAGGAAAGTGGATTCCATAGAGTCACAAAGTGGTCACGTAGGAAAGTAAGCGAAAAGTCACACATACCATTGATAGATTGGAAATCTTTCAAAGGGGTCCCTCAAGAACCCTTCAAAAGAAAAGGGGTCCACTCAAGGGACACACTATTTGAAAGGCGAGGTCTAGTCAGGCTACCCCCAAGCTAGACACAATAGAATTCATTTGAGATGAAACATTTCAAAGGGGGGTCCCTTGGGAACCCTTCAAAAGAAAGGGGTCCACTCAAGGGATGCTTCAATTGAAGGATAGGGAGAAGAGAGGGGGTCCTTGAAAGGACACACATCTCCAAAATGAGTTATCACTGCCCCTAACATACAGGGGAGGAGAACCATGAAAGGAACTTAGAACATGCAGGATAGAGGTAGACCTCAATATCACTTGTCATGTGAGGAAAAGATAGGTGCATCAGTAGATGGCACCCAAATCACAAAGTAGTTTTATTTTGTCTTTCAAGGCCTTACATTCACCAGAGGAATGGCCAGGCACTCAATGGTATGCACAGAAAGAATGTTTATCATGTTCATGAGATTTCTTACGTGTAGGAGAAGGAAGAGTGATTAAGTAGGATTTTAGAAGCCACAACAAAATACACTCTTGCTTAGATAAAGGATGAGGAGTAGGAAGCAACCATTTGTCTTGTGGAGAAAGGTTTGAATTCTCATAGGAAGAAGAAGAAGACACGAAGATAGAAAACAATGGAGGAAGAATCTTTTCAACAAAACGAGGTTGAGAAGAATTCTTGTCACTCGACCATGGCTTCCATTTAGATCATTCATTCGAGCAAAAAAGTCCCAAAGTACACTTACGGGTGTGAATTCTATAGGGAACTGAATGCCTTGTTCGTTATGCCCACAACCTTTACGCTCATAACCATATTTAGAGACAATCTTAAAGCCAAGGCCATAACGTGTTTTCAAGTCTTGAAAAGAAGGAGGATACTCATAAAGAGTATTTTCCCAACAATGGGGATCACCTTCATCCTCTTTAACAGGACTGCCAACATTATCCTCTTTAGCAGAGGTGTAATCATCTTCCTCAGAAAGAGGATCAACACTAAGAACATTACAATTTGCATTCACATTACCCCACGATACAAAAGAGTGACCATCTTTGATAGCGAGTTTGGATGATGTTATCAGAAGGTCTGAGTGGATCGGGTCAACTTTACATTCTCTAGTGAAGGACTTTGTAAAGTCTAAAGAACCCCAATCATCACCAAGACATGCATTCCTTTGAGAAAAGGAAACAATAGACTTAAGAGTTTTTGCTTTGGAAGGATCTTCTCTAGGGACATCTATCTTGAGAGTATCCTTTGTAGTAGGTACTACTCGAGTGAACATTGAAACATTGGAAGACACTGAAGGGATAAGAGTAGACACAACCGAAGCTTGACCGACAACTGCCATTTCACATAAGTGCATAGCCTCAGGGTCAGCCTTGACTGTGACTACTTTATTGTTAGCAATGAACTTAATGGATTTATGCAAGGTAGACAACACTGCACCCATAGAATGAATCCACGGTTTACCAAGAAGAAGGTTATAAGGTATATTTTCTGACATCACATAAACAAGGGTAGGTACGATAATGGGTCCAAGGTGCAAAGGTAATACTATTGTACCTAGAGCTTGTTGCCCAACATTATCGAACCCACGAATAACAACATAAGAAGCATTAAGAGAAGATGAATCAATATTAATCTTAGGCAATAGATCAATGCCACATACATTGAGCACCGAACTAGTGTCAACGAGAGTACGTATAATGCCAATTTTATTAATGTTGACTATAATCATTAGAGGATCCGCTTGCTTCTGTACTTCCAGAGGCAGGAGATCCTTCAGATAGAACATAATATTTAGCAAATCCACACGAATATAAGCTATCAACGCATCAACATTCGTCAGCCTAGCAGAAGAAGGAAAGAAAATATTTTGCAAGGCTTCCTGAAGCATACCTTGATAAACCAGAGCAAATTGAAGCAATTCCCACAGTGAGATCTTATCCGGAGTAACACAAAGTTGCTCGCTAAGATCGTAATCACTAGATGCTTTAGTTGTAGGTTTAGGTGCTTGAGGAAGGCTTGGTTGTTTATCCATTTTGTTCTAACAAGTATGGGATACTGCTATGTAAGAGGGAGCCTTAGAAAGATTAGGAGAACCACCATCAAATGGAATGCCATCAATAGAACAAATCCTTTTAGAAGAAGGACTAGCTGGAGTCACATAAATGACTGATCTCTTAGGCCTTTGAGGGGAAGCAAAGACATAGATTACATTTACAAAATCATCACAAGTAGTAGGATTATTTTAAGAAATATTCTCAACATCGATCCAAACAGGATCAAATATGGAAGGAGATTCATCATTTTCTAATGCATCATCTCTAGAAGAGAGTGCATCAAAACAAAGATGAGACTCATCATTCACAAATGCAACATCTCTAGAAGAGGGTGCATTGGAATGAATGGTAGATTCATCATTCAAAAATGCATCATCTCTAGATGAGAGCGCATTGGAATGAAGAGTAGATTCATCATTCACGAATGCATCATCTCCAAAAGAGAGTGCGTTAGAATGAATAGAAAGTAGAGTAATATTAAGAAAGGTATCAATGATTTCATCTTCTTGCAACAAAATATCCTCTAAAGCTAGAGGAATTTTGTGAGAAGGATCAAAGATATCATGTGACATAGGCAAGGCCAAGTCACCATCACATGCATGGAATGAAACATCATTAATACTTTGAACAAAATTAGATACTGAACTAATAAGAAAAGATATTAAATTCATTATGATTTTTTTGGTATTTTCTATGTTCTAGTAATTTGCATTTTCGGAGGTCTTCAAAGCAGAATTTGAGGTCAGAACTTGCATCGGTCCTTAAAATTCAATTGACAAAGGAACTAGTATTTTAGGGATAGAACTAGTTCTCTAGGAGACCTTTCCAACGGTGCAAATGGTTCTAAATTCCGAGCATCGAGTCAAAAGTTATGACCCCGCCAAGTAGGGGTAAATAAATTCCTAGTTTTTTCAGAAGATTTTCTCTTCACGTTGGGTTCACCAAAATATAGAAGAGGGGGATTCACTATTCATGATTTCTCTTCATTTAGAGAGCCTCATGGGGTGAACTTCCCTAAACTACATCAGGAATAGCTTGAAAGCTTCATAATTTGAAAGAGCAGGTCACAAAGATTTTCTGGACAAACGAACAAGCTCTCGGCCAAAGGACGTCAGTGCGAGATACAGATGATCGCGTAGTGTGCTGGCATCGCAGAGGTGCATTGACGTCTCATACAGATCAGAGAGTGAGTTTATCACAAAAAAATCCTAAATAACCGCTTCTCCGATTGTTGATAACTTACAAAATGCGATAAAGCCATAGAATGCAATAGAACTATAATAAAATGAAGTAGAACTAATAAAGATAAGAAGAAGAAAGGAAATTCTTACAACCACGTGAGTGATAAATCCTCCAACAAGTGAACGTCTTCAAAACTTGTGTCTGTAAGATATATGGAGAAAGTTTTGGAGCTGTATAGGGATTCGCCTCGGTCGAACCCCCGTTTTGGTGTTCCCACCTCCACGGACAACCAAGAAGATAAAGAAAGAGAAATGAACAAAGCGTGTGGTGAAAGAAAAACCCACTCAGGAGTAGAACCCACATCGCCAAGTAGGAGTGATAAAAGCAATCTCTACCCGAGGAGGAGAACTTGTATCACAAAGGAGGTGATAAAAGCAATCCTCACTCAAGGAGGAAGAATCGTATCACAAAGTAAATATGCAATGGCTAAGGGATATGGAATCCCAGGATGCTTGCAAGCATGAAGTAAAGGAGATGGAGTTGCAAGAGATAATGGTGTTGCAAAAGGGTGTTGCAAAAGCTTAAGAGAGCTTGAAGCTACTATAGCAAGTTGTTTTTAGTTGTGTAAGCAAGGGTTGGAGTGTAGAAGGCTAAAGCCAAAGCTGGAGTGAAGCTGAAATTAGAAGAGTGGAGCTAGAAATGGAGGAAGAATCACAAATGAAGTGAAAGGACCTCTTTTAAAGAGAGAAAAGAAGCAAAATGAAGTTTCCCGGATGGTTACAAAGCATCTCGAGCCATTACCACTGACCAAAGGAGGTGACAAGTGGAAAGCATGCTAAAAAATAGTCGTTTGAGCGTTGAAACGTTGTAGGACAGTAGCGCAGCGCGCTAGTGTCTGGACACATCACACTACAAAATGACATGAATGGGAAAAGCCCCAGGGTTGTCGAAAGCTAACACACAAGGGTAGCTGCTGAAAAGGGGTGCTGGAGCATCCTGAGAGGGGAAAAAGGCTGATGCAAGGGCTAAAATGACCCTACTCAAGATGCTAAGGGAGTGGACACTAAAGCGGATGCAAGAATGTAGGTGAAATTGCGAGGGGTGCAATTTTACGACTATACAACTGTAAAATAGACAAATATACTAAAAGGAAATAAAAAGAAAATAACAAGTATTTTTATGGATTATTCATATTTTAAAGGAAAATTATCTCCAAAATGCTCTTTTTAGAAAATTGAATGTTGGGATATTTTTACTCAATTTGAACTGGGAAATATTGGGGAATCAAATGGAAAAGGAATTCTGATTGTGTGTGTGTGCTCCACTTCTTGAAGTTGGGGAAAAAATTGCAAGATTTCATTGGTTTTATGTGATTGGAAGTTTAGGTAAATATTTCTTCCCTTCCTTGTTTCTTGTGTTCTTTTCATTTGGGTGCCATGATTAACCTTAAGGGGCATAATAATTCCCTTATAGGTTTAATTTCAATAAATTAGATTTGTTTTTAAATTTTGTTTGGAAATTTTCAAAAATGTAATTTTATGCCCTCATCATATCATTTAAAAAAACTCAGAATTCAAATTTTATTGCATGCATTAGGTTTTGTTCACATTTGAACCAAAAGGGAATTTTTTTCATTTTTAAAACTTTAATTGTAGAAAAATGAAAAAAAATTGAACTCCATTGATGGAGTTTTCATGAAATTGTTGGATTTTGGTTTTGAAAATAATTTATAAAATTTAAATTTTGGAAATGAATTTAGATGTTTTGAAATAAGGGATTTCATGTATCCATGATTTTTTGTGAGGATCATTATAAAATCATGTTCAAAAATTTGTATGCCATGCTTTGTGTCTTGTTTTCCATGCCACACTTATTTGTGATGAATTGTGATGAACCTAGGATGAAGATACTAGAGAGTCATAGGGGAATGGATCTTGATGTCGTCTAAAGCACAAAGGGGCCTAAGGATATGATGGGTGAAGAATTTCCTTGATAAGTAATAAATAATGATATTGGATAATTAAAAATAACCAAGATAATAATACTTATGGCATATCTTGAGAACTAGTATAATCTTGGTGTATATCTCCATCTATGCTCAACCAATTGATGTAGACAATGCATACATACAACTTAATGTACCAAAAAATCCCTTATTAAGAAATTCATTATCCTAAAGGTGCTACATTTAATTTATCAGCCATAGAATCATAATTCTTGGATGATACTGGCACTGTATGTGCATCTAAGAGTCCTAAATCGTCCTAATCAATTCTATATAGAAGAATAAAGAAATCAAATTTAATTGAAAGCGACTTGATTGAAATAAATTTTATCTTGAAGAAATTTAACTGAATTGAATAATAGTTGCTATAGGTAACTACCCTTGTGAAGATAGTGACTTAATTACTCAACTATGTTGTAGCTTACTATTATAATAATTAATCACTACTCAACAATCTAATTTAATTATAACCCAGGAAATACAACATAGAAATTTATTCTACTATAATTAATAACCTAAACTACAAGGAGTATAACAATATCTCAAGTGGCCCTTTCTTGAGTTACTATAATCCCACAATATCCTTCTTAAATATTAACTCATTTTTTTGGAAAGGACTATATCTCTCTTTATTACAATTTTAACAGATAAATTGAGAACAAAGCATTGAATTGACAAGAAGAGTACTTATATTCAAATCTACTTAACATCATAATACTAGATACTTGACCTCTCACAAGATTATACATATATACAAGATCTTGAGAGTTTGATTATTCTTGATTTGAAAACAAACTATAAACAACTGTCGACTCTTCCAAAAACATAGGAAGATGACTAAGTCTTATTTTAAATAGTATTGAAAAACCAATGGAGATAAGAGTGTCAAAATCATATTAAGACTCTACATCTTAAAGAAGAAAATTATAACTAAAGATGTGCTTAATAGAGAAAAACTTGTTGTGAGACATGACCACTATTATTACAAAGATATTCTTTCCTCCATGACCTAATAACTGTTGCAAGTATGGAGGTTTTGTCATTGATGTCAACTGGTTAACTGGTTTCCAACTGGTTGCTATTGTCATTGATGTCATGAATGATGGTTATTGACTGTATATGTTGAGGATATTGAGAAAATTGTAATGAAGAAAGGTTGCAGGTATTCAGTGTTTGCTCCAAATTTTTCTCTAGGATTTTCTACTATACTGGTGAGGATCTGAGGTATTTTTCATGGTTTTTGGAAGCTTTTATATCTAGATTTTGGGGTTCTGGATTATTATACAATGCGAGTTATGTTCACAAATTGTGAATGATTCTTTTCTATGTATCTAGTTGAAGTCCGGGAGAAATGTTGTTGCTCTAGATTTCTTCTTGTTTGAGTCTTATGCCTTGCAATTCTAAGGATAAATTGTTGAGGTCGTGTTCAAGTTAATTTTGTTATCTGGAAAGATTGGATTGTGTTAAGGTTGTGTGTGCTTAATTATTTATGTGTTTTACACTAGTTTGGCCGACCTTGTGTTTAACACTACTTACGAAGATTATGGAAGTGTGTTGAAGCATGTGTTTGGGTCTCCCTCATTCTAATTCCATCATAGAATATTTTGGTGCCAACCTAATTTGAATTTGTAAATACAAGTGGTGTGTGGCTGAATTTGGATGAGTTTCAAAGTTGAAGAGGATATAAATATAGGTTGAGATGTTTGTGAAGATGTATGAATGCAAGTAAGATAGATGCAAGATAGATGTGAAACAGTGTGTATGTGATGCGAGTTTGTGTAGATCAGTGATAAATCTAATTGTGAGGTTTCAAAAATAGTGATTTGAAAGGGTACTCTATCATTCAAGCATGTCTGCAAGTGTGTGAGTGAATTATGGTGGAAATCTCCATTGCATTGAGATTTTTTTCTCTCTATAACAAATATCTTCTATCTTCTTTGTAATTTTGTGGTAGTGAGCCCTCTGGGTGGTTAACCCTTGTTGGACAGTGAGTCTCGATCCAGACAGTAAGTCCTATTTTGGTAGTGAGCCTTCTCTGGCAGTGAGCCTTTGTATTCAGTTTTTGATATTCTCTATATTGTGAGCTAATCCTCACCGTGGTTTTTCTATTATTGGGTTTTCCACGTAAATCTGGTGTTATTGTGTGTGTGTGATGTTTTTCAATTTTTTCTTTTGCACTTAATGATTAATCACAATAGCAGAGTAAAGGATCTGTGAATGATAGTTGATCTAATTTATGGTGGAAGTTCTTAAAGGTTAAATTTTTTTACAACTGATTCACCCCCCCTCGCAATTGTCTTGTTCAACAATAACATCATAAAGTAAAAAGATAAAATGATCCATAAATAAATCATTTTCATAATTTTTGACCATTATCTCCATCAGCTATGAAAGATTGCATGTGCTATAAACGATCACCTCCTTTGGCTGTGGTGGACATGCATCCTTTGCTACATATTTAAAAATCCTTCGCTATAGGGGTTAGTTTATTTCAAAGGAATCTTTCATCATTAATAACCATAATCAACATAAAAATCTATTAATTTTCATAAACATTCACAATTTCACATAATCATTTATCAATATAAATAAATCACCCTTAATGCTTTAAATAATTAAAATAAGTGGGGAGATTTGGGTAATTCCTTTAAAACCATCATAAATATTATGAAAAGTATGAAACTTAAACAAGGAAAAACAAGACAATTCCAGGACTCAACATTCCCCCCATCTTAGCTTTTTTCTTGTCCTAAGCAATTTAGGGCATCTAGTTATACTGTAATGCAATTTATCTATAGCCCATAGAATCAATGGCTCCATCCTCCTACTTTAGGTAGAATCCTTTTTGTGCAGATATTCTTTCCTATCTAACTTTCTCTGTTGTCCCTTGCTTGTCCCTTTCTCCCCCTTCCTGTCTAATGTAGAATTAGGTGCAGGAGAAGGGGAGGATGAAATTTTAGAGGGAACCAAATAATCTAATGTTGTAGGGAAACTTTTATGTACTTATGTGCCTTTATAACTACTACTAAGTAGTTAAAAATAGAATGGGGCTCTTTCTTTTTCAATTTCGGAGTCGGTTCATTCCACCTGTCTTAGGATAACTTGAGTTTCTCTTTTCCTATTCCAACTACTACTCCTTGAAATATTATAATATTTTTCTTTGCACTCCAAGATTTTCTTTTCCACTCTGGGTTTGTCCACTAGTTCACTCTATTCCTCAACTACCTCATGAGGATATTCTACTTCTTCTCTAATGTGTAGGGGAAATGACTTCTCCTGCTCACGATATTGTTTTCACAGTAGGCCTCATTGATGCTCATTCCTAATGAATGAGGCTAATTCATTTATTTGAACATATCCCATAAAAATAAGCGAGTTCCAGGTAGTATCATATGGAATGGCTAGATATGTAGGTAAAATTCACATAGTTGATCTTGCATGCTTGGAGTGCCTTCCTGATAAGCTTTCAAGATTAATTTTTCTGATGATAATGAAACAAAAAGATCGCTAATTAATTGACTGAATTAAAACCTCAATTTTTTTTCCTTCAGGAATAGGGAATAGACCCTAGCAGGTGGTCTGCATTTCATAAGCTGCATAGTCTTATCAGCTATTTCTTCAAATTTTACCATTAATATTTTAATTTTTGAGTTTTTCTTTTCAAATTTTCTACCATTTCTAATATTTCCTTATTCCATTCTTGTTGTGACTGAGAAAATTCTTCCATTTTGTTCCACAATTTTATCCCAAGGGTAATCAAAGTAGGGGTTTTTGGTACTGTTGGGGAATCATTCTGTTCACTAGGTTTTGAACTTTTCTTATTTATTTCTATGATGACCAACTAAGAAAACTTGTCCAAACCTACTCCTTTCTATTGATAAACATGAAACTAATTTTCCAATTCTTTAATCTTTTTGTCCAACCCTATCTCTTTTTTGTTAGTACCCTTTTATCTATTCTTCTAATTCCTTATTTTTTTGTAGAGTTTCTTGCAACTCATTAAATTCATATTTAGTATTCAAAAGTAATTAATTCTCATCCTCTAAAAATAGTTATTCATCAATCTCAGCCGGGGAAGCAAAATTCTTTTGGGTTGTTGGACTTTTAGGAGGTTCAAATTTCCTCTTTGTTGTAAACAAATCCTCTTCATATTCATAATTCAAACTAGTGTTTAGATACACAAATTGTAGGCTTCTAGATTGTTCTTTATCATTAGGTAAATTCTCTTTTTTAATTTTGTATAAAATTCTATAATCACAACCTCTTTTTGTTGAGAATGGGCCTTTCCTCTTGCAACACCCTTTCTTTTTAGGCAGCGTGATCACCTTTTATGATGTATAGGCCCTTTCTACTTCTTTTTAGATGTAGGAGAGGAAGGTGTACATTTTACTTTATGATTCTTAGGCATAGAAGGTTTTTTTTGTGATAATAAGGGTTTTAGACTATGTAGGTGTTGTGAGCTGTTCCTTAGAGGTTGTAAGTTGGGTTTCCTATGTCTTTGGCTTCAATTGTGTGTTATTATTGTAGGTAGGTGATGCAACTTGTGGGGAAGAGGTTATATGTTCCTCTTCCCTTTCTTCTAATGGATCATTCACCTTCTAAGCCCTATTTTATTCATCTAGATCTAGCCTCAAAGGTCTATCATTTATGTTATTGCATGCTAGAAAATATTCCCAAGAAATATCAGGGAATTGGGCACTAAGGATTCTCTTTATCAATATAGTGACTAAACTGTCTATGAGACAAGGCATACTATTTTCTCTTTATTTATACTCAGTTGAAATTCATTTTAGCAAATTATACAAGAAATTTAGAACATTCGAAAGTCTCTAATGGTGAAGTTGACTTAATAGTTTAAAATGTATTGTGTAAAAGAGAGATTGTCTACTATAACATGTAAAATATTTAATTATGTATATAGCTATGTATGCCAATAGCCAAGGTAGGGAAAGTAATTTAATATATTGGGATGAGGAATCCAATTCCTCTCTAAGCCGTATAAATTTATTCTGAGTTGTAACAACATCTGCTTGTACTAGAAACTCCTCTCCAATTACGAGTAGTCTGAAGACCTCTGCAACTGTTTATTTTGAGGTTTCCACTCTTAAACCTCTTACTATAGATTCATCATTTTGATATGTGCTATAAAATTTTTGTGTCATCACCTCATTGAACTCTGTAAGATGAAGGAAGCAATATAGCCATCCAAATTATTGAAAAATAGGCAAGCATACTTGGTCTTCTAGTAATGTATTATGAGTTGTTGGTTCCCTTCTGATATTTTCTTCCCCCATTTTAAAGTTATGAAACCTTCTTCAAATAAATTATTCTTCAATTTTCTCATTGTTTATGCCTTAATTCCTACCTCTTTGAATGATTATAATCTCTGTGTTTGTGATTTTGCAATTTTTTTATGGTAGCTTTACCAAATATTTCAAGCTAGATATGCAATTTGACGATCAAATTAGTTGGTAACTTTAGCTTATGAAAGTACAAGGATTAGTATGGAATCTCAAATATTTTCCACATTTATACTTAATGTGGAATCCTCCCCCAATTGAAATGTTTAATTTGTCCTTAAATGATAAGGTATATGGGGAGTACATCAGGAATTTATTTTTAAAGTATCACATATATGTATATATTATTAAATAATTGTTGTATGAACATTAATTCTAGAGAAAATAAATAGAGTTAGTGGTAATCATAGTTTATAATGTGAAAAAATACTTGGAATGACTATGATGATGGGAAAGGTGGCACATGTGATGTGATTTGAATTCTGCCAAGTAGCAACTAGTTGAGAGAGATGCAATTATGAGAGTAAATGGATGTAACTTCATGTAGCTTTCCATATTGAGAACTTAAATGCACAATGGAACTTGTATAGAAAAAGCTAGGTATGGAAGAAAAAACTGCGACACACATGTAAATGAATTGTAGTGAAGTGATGTGCTACATGTAATTGGTGGTGAATTTAGAGTAGCTACATATAGATATGATGAGACTGATGTTAGATGGAGTGATATTTTCTATGTGTGGTGTGGTAGTGAGTGTGAGGTAGGTGCTATGGGTAGCAGTAGAATAGGTCTCTTGTGTAAGTGCCTTGGGGTTGTTGCTATAGGTCCCATGAGAAGAATTGATTTTAACTTTTTTGCATGTATTCGATGGATTTTGTTGGTGGTATGTTTTATTGGAGATGTAGTGTATGTGTGTGCATGTGTGTATTTGTTATTGTTTAGTGAGAATCATACCTATTGAATATCAGTAGGTGAGCTAGTTGGCTTATCTACATATGTGACAATAGCTGATTCGACAATGTCTTCATGATTGGCAATCAATACTAGATCTGTGAGTGGTGTAAACTGTTGCTGCAAGTCATGTAGAAACTCCTCTTTATGCAATGGATTTTTATAAAGCTTTAGATGGTTTCTATTTACCATCAAAGATAATTCGATTGGATCAATTGTGGTTAACTGTATTGATCCATTTTTAAAGAATTATTTTATTTCATAAGACCTAATCACCGAGTTTGTAATTTTCCTTTGTGGTCCTTATACCTTGAATCATAGAGCCATTTCCCAATCTATTGCATGAAATTATTTAGTCTTGATGAATTGGTCATGCCATTTGATTTTCTATTTTTTCATAATTTTTGGATGATGGACCACTTCCATCCTTAACTAATCCAAAGCATTGAGATTGTGCAGTTTGTCCTTCTGAGCTTTAGAGAGATCCATTCCAAGTGGCATCATTTTTTTGAGTGTTTTATGTTCAAATTCAATGAGAAGGACAAATTTTTTCCCATATACTAAATCATATGGTGTAAATCTTGTGGTAGTTTTCCAGGTTGTCCTATATGCCCAAAAAAATTCTAGTAACCTTTCTTCCCAGTCCTTCCAATGCAATTGGACCGTCTTTGTTAGGATGGATTCAATTTCCCTATTTGTAACCTCAACCTTCCTATTTGATTATGGGTGATAGGGAGTTGGAATTTTATGTTTGATCTCATATTCTTTGACCATATGGGTAATCAAATCTAAAGTAAATTGTGGTCCTTGATCTGTGACTATCTCCCTAGGCACTCCATACCTTTTGAAGATTTCTTCATAAAGGAATGTTGCAACTTTTCTATCTCTAGCAAACTGCGATTCTTTAACCTCCATCTATTTTGTTAGATAGTCGGTATAGACTAGTATATACTCCTTATTATTGGAGGTGGGAGCTATTGGTCCAATGAAATCAAGACCCCATTTATTAAATGGTGTAATGACCAATTGTGGCTGCAGTGGCATCTCATCACTCTTTGTAGATCTACCCATCCTCTGAAAATTATCACACCTTATATACTTGATTGCATCTTTATGTAGTGTTGGCCAATAATAGTTAGTGTTTAAGATATTGGGGGATGTCTGCTTGGCTGCAAAATGTCCTCCACAAGGATCTTCATGACAAGCCTTTAGAATATCATAAACTTCATCTTCCCTTATGTACCTTCTCATTATATTATCAGGTCTTGTGTAGAATAGATAGCCAACCACCTAGGAATAAGGAAAGTTGTGTTCAACTAAATGAAACCTTTCTCTTGGTGAGAGATGTGGGGGTGTCCTTCTTGAAAACATAGTTAGCTATGTTAACATACCAATGTGTGTGCAATGTTAAGAAAAACATGTGTTCTTATAGAAAAAATTCATCCATAATCTCTTTTTTTTTTTGATATGTAGCCTAGAGAGAAAATCAGCTACCACATTTTTTTTAATCAGTTTATTCATAATAGTTATATCAAACTCATAAAAAAATAATAACCACCTAATAAGGTTTCCACCAACCATTGGTTTTTTCATCAAGTATTAAATAATTGTATGATATGTATGAAAAAAATAGGATAACTAGTGATATAGTGTCTGAATTTGTTAATTGTATAGACTACTACTAATATTTCCTTCTCTGTAATAGTCTAACTGAGTTTAGTAGCTTACAATTTATTACTTATGTAATAAATAAAACACTCCAAATTACCTTCCTTCTCTCCTGGAATAACACATGAAAAAGTTAGAAGCATATGTATGTATGTGGAAAGGACCTACCTAGTTAGGCCCTCTGAAAATAGGAATCCTTGTGAGAGACATCTTAATATGTTCACAATTTTCTTAGTAGAAAATGGTCCATTCAAACTCAATATCCTTAGATAGGAGGAAAAACATGAGAGCTTCTATTTTACTAAAATACTTAATGAATCTCCTATAGTATCCTACATGGCCAAGAAAAAATCTCATATATATTTTCTTTTGGGGGGTAGGTAGAGTGGAGATCACTTATATTTAATTATGATCCACTTGAATCCCCCTTAATGACAAAAATTGTCCTAAAATCACTCCTTCAATCATCATCATGAAAAAATTCTCATGAATAAGAGAGATTGATTGTGATCTTGACACCTTTGAAGGACCTTCTCCAAGTTTTCTAGTGCTTCTTATTCAACACATCAAAATACTAAGGGGGGGTGAATCAATGTTCTATGAAATATCAAACCCTTCGGAATAGTCAGACACTTCAAACTCTACCGCATAAGAAGAACATGAAAGATGAAGACAATGCACAACACAACACAACACCAAATATACGTGGAAAAACCCACAGGGTAAAAACCATGGTGAGAAAAGATGCTAGGAGCTACTATCCTAATCCATACTCACAAGATGAACAAAATTTATACCTTTTTTTTAGGGCTACAAACTAAGGAAGCTACAACTCCCTGATTACAAGTTTTAGGGTCACTCCCAAGGAAGCTACAACTCCTCGATTGTAAAACTTTATTTTAGGGATACAACCCAAGGAAGCTACAACTCCCTAATCTAAACACACACTCATGATTGATTATACAATGACAATCATTTTTCTATCTTAAAATGATAATTAAGCTCAGTCCTTTTGATGATTGCAATTATGTTTTGTCACTTCTCTTGTAATGATTGCAATTCTACTTTGTCACTTCTTCAAATGTCTTCCTATCTGCCTAAAATCTCACCAATTTCAACAATAAATAAGTTTTACCTTTGACTCACTACCTCCAACAATAATCAAGCACACTTCTACACTTTCCTTCTATCATAGAGATATGATCAAGTTTAAACTAGATAGGATCTGCCACAACTGCTCTTTCTCTTTTAGTTGCTCATATAATTATCATAAGGAATATTCACACCTTGAACTAGATCAAATAGGTTTATAATTTACACATGATATTACATTTATTACATTACATGTCAGCCTATAACAAAAAAAAATATTACATCTCCAAGTCGACCAAGGATAAAACAATCAACATGAAATATGCAGAGAGCAAGACCCAAAAGACTACACACAACACCATGAAGAGGAACATGCCTTGCAGATTATAGCACATGCTTAACCCAGTCCCAAACTATCTTCACACCTTCAATCTTCTATGAACATCATCCACATGATTTACAAATACAAATTAGCTTGGCCATAAACAAGAAAATGTAGCTTGTAGCATGTCAACCTTCACATCCATTGGTGGTACCCAAGAATGATAAATAATTATTTGCATCTCTTTTAGATGAGTCAACATGACCCATAAAACACCTTCAAACACTCCATAAGCTCCAATCAAACTTGAATTTTGTGGCACACACCATCGACATACCTTGGTCAACCTCAACAAAAGCATAACCAACATAAAATTCATTTTGGACCACAACATGTACCAGAGAAACCAAAAGACACTTTGCAGAGAATCATCAAACATCACATGATATTCAGGAACACTCTTATACATTCCTTTCATAATTTCATGTAGCAACAAGTTGGCGCAAGCCAATAGACATTGAAACTAGTCACTAGACAACACAATCTGGTACCCTGTCATTTATAACTTTCTCAGCGGAAGGATTATTTATATGAATATTTTGATATAGAACCTTCACATCTCAAAGAAATTAAATTTTGAACCACATAACCATATTTACAAATGTAGAGATATGTAGAGAAAATATTTGCACCTATGAGAACATCCACATAGAATCAATACAAAATTTAGTTTTTCACTCTTAAAAAAACTTTCTAGTAATCCAAAAGACTTGAAACTTGGATCAAAAATGCCTTTACAAAAATTAAGGCTATCCTCTAAATCATAGGAACAAAACATCATCAATAGAGAAATACGAAGCATTTCTCAAAGACTCTAACAACCAAACAATCAGATTGAAACATACTGCATAAATTTTTTGGCATCAATGACAACCAAACTACAACAATCTCCCCCTTTTATATTGATGGAAAAACCAATCTAATGTGTACATTCTCTCCCCCTTTGACATCAAGGACAAAGGGAAAAAGGACTCTCTCTCTCTCTCTCTCTCTCCCTTTGGTGAACAAACTCTCCATCTGTTAGTAAAAACCACTACCTACCCTTGAGAGGTAGACCCCACTAGTCCAAGAATAAAGATATGACTTGAACTACCCCACTAGATAGATGTACCAACTATGCATCTAGCAAGAAGAATGAGGGGACCCTAACTTCTATCTAAGATATTCAAAAGTATTTTTTTCAAGTTCCTTTGCAAAAATGTTTGCAATATAATCCTTTGTAGATACATACTCCAACTTCACTTCTTTATCTATAAACTTCTCTCTCAAGAAGTGATACTTGATTGATACGTGCTTAGTTTTAGAATGCATCGCTGGATTCTTTAAAATATTGATAGCACTTGTATTATCACATAGAATAGGAATGGGATCATCATACTTTATCTGATATCCTTCAATTTTTTCTTCATCCACAACACTTGAGTACAACAATATGTTGCAATAATATACTTTTCTTTTGTTGTTGATAAAGGTACTAAATCTTGCTTCTTACTATGCCATGAAACCAGCTTGTTTCCTAGAAAGAAAGCACCACTACTAGTACTCCTTCTATCATTAACACAACCAAAAAAATCAATATCAGTGTATGTACTTAGATAAAAGTCATTACCTTTTGGATACCATAATCGATAATCTAGAGTGTTCAAATATCTAAAGATTCTCTTGACTACCTTCACATGAGTTTATTTAGGATTAGCTTGAAATCTTGTAACCAAACATACTATATGCATAATATTAGGTCTTAAAGAATTTAAGCATAATAGGATTGCAATCATAGATCTATATAGAGTCTGATCAACCAAGGGAGACTTATCATTTTTTCTCAAATGATAATTAGTTACCATAGGATAACTCACTAGTTTGTAATATTCCATACCAAACTTCTTCAACATATCCTTAAAATTATTTTCTTGAGAAATAAAGATACCATCATTTAGCTGAGCAATTTGAAGACCAAGAAAGAAGGATAACTCACCTATCATTGAAATTTCAAATTCCTTTTGTATTTCTTCAGCAAAATTCTTACACATTTCATCATCTTTACCAAATATTATATCATCAACATATACAACAAATATCAAAATTCTTTCATCCTCAATCTTGAAGTAAAGACTACTATCTATGGTAACTTTCTTGAAACCTTGTTGAAGCAAGTACTTGTCCAACCTTGCATACCTAGCCCTAGGAGCTCGTTTGAGGCCATACAATTCCTTTTTGAGTTTACACACCATATTTGAGTCTTTTGATAATCGAAAACCATCAGGTAAGTCTATGTAGACTTCTTGCAAATCTCCATTTAGGAAAGCTTATTTGATAATATAATATAATTTGACATCCTTGTGGGCTAAAAAAGAAAGAAACATTCTAATTGCATCCATTCTTGCTACCAGAGAAAAAATATCCTCAAAATTAATTCCTTCTACCTGTGAATAGCCTTTACATACTAGTCTTGCTTTATTTCTTACAACTTCCCCTTCTTCATTCAACTTATTCCTAAATACCCACTTTTTCCCTATCAAATTCTTGTTCGTAGGCCTTGGAATCAGTTCCCAAGTTAGATTCTTCTCAATCTAATTCAATTCTTATTCCATTTCTTGTATCCATCCTTCATCCTTGCTAGAATCAAAAAAAGTTTTTCTTTCTATCTTTGATAGTAAACAAAAGTTTACTTGCTCATTTTTTTTTGCAAGCCTTCTCTTGGTCAACACTCCTTCATTCTTATCTCCAATAATATGATCCTCTGAATGATTCCTTTGAGCATACTTGGAAGGAGTTTTACTGTGCTTTTCTACTATTTCTTCTTTCTCTTTAACTTCTTCTTCTTCTTCTTCCGAGCAAGAAGTTGCATCAAATCCGTAGTCCTCAATTTTATACATATTCTGATGTAGATCTTCATCAACCTTAACATTTGTAATTTCAACTATTCTTCCTAATATTTTGTTGTAGCACCTGTATTATTTACTTTGAGTTGAATATCCAAGGAATATGCCTTCATCAACTCTTGAGTCAAATTTCCCCAAAACATCTTCATCTCCTCTGATGTAACATTTACTTCCAAAGACTAAAATATCTGACAGTTGTTGGTCGTCCATGCCATAACTCATAAGGGGTCTTAGTGTTGTTCACCTTTAATAATCCTTTGCTGAGAATATAGACTACAGTATGAATTAAATCTTTCCAATAGAAATCAGGCAGATTTGCTTCCTTCAACATAGTCCTTGCCATCTCTTGAACAATAATATTCTCTCTTTCCACAACTTCATTCTATTGAGGAGTTCTAGCAGAAGATAGATGCTTCTTTATTCCATGTTCTTCACAAAAATAATTACTCATTTGATATAAACTCACCTCTTCTATCAGACCTCAAACACTTGATTTTAGCATTTATTTCATTCTCAACCTTTGATTTGAAAATCTTGAATCTATTGAAGGCTTCAAATTTATCTTTCAATAATGTTACCCATGTCATCCTAGAGAAATCATCAATAAAAATCATGGAATACCTTTCTCCTTTTAGACTTTTTGTTCTGGTAGGTCCACACAAATCAATATGAATCAACTCCAAAGGTATAGAAGAAGAATACTCTTTAAAATTGAAACTTATCCTTGTCTATTTTTCAAACTAACACTCCTTGCATAGAGCACTTGCAGGCTTGATTATCTTGAGCATATCTCTTACCACATGTGATGAACTGATCTTCACAAGATTTTCAAAATTGATGTGTACCATTATCCTATGCCAAAGCCAACATTCAATTATTTGTCCCATAAGAAAACTTGTTCCATTGACATCCCTTAGACTATATATGTCACAATTAGTTCTAGACCCTTATGTCACCAATTTCTAGACCTTCCTTTTTTGATTTCACATCCTCTTTCATTGAATATGAGACTGTATCCATTTTTGCACATCTAACTCACACTAAGAAGATTGTGCCTAAGAAATTTAATATAAAAAATTATCTTTTGTCATGTACTTTCCATCAATATTTATTATACCTTTTCCATAGATCTGTATTGAAATATCATCTCCAAGCTTGACTATGCCTCCATTCCACTTCACAAGCTTGATATACTTTCTCCCATCCCCTGTCATGTGGTTGGAACAACCACTGTCAATCACCTAGGAGTTTTCCTCATCTTTTGCATGAAAAGAAATACATACAACACTTGAATTTTTAGTTTTATCTTTAGTCTTCTTAGCAACCAAGAACAATATTTCATCCTCATTATCCAAACCACTAGTTTCATCATCCTTTGAAGAGCAGGAATCTTCCTTGGAGTAGAGACTGCTTTTAAACTTATTTCTTCTTAAATATTTATTTCTATTTTCAAATTATTTTAAGGGACATTTAGAAGCAAAATGACCAACCTCTCCACACTTAAAACATTTGAAAGGTAGCTGACCTTTGTACTTTCCTGTACCCCTCTTCAACTTCCTTACAAAATTTGCTTCTTCTTCATCAATGTCACTACTCTGATAAGATGCTTCATACACCACCTTCTTATTGGCTTCAAAAGCTGCTTCCTTCTTTGGATCTTCTTTTTCAAACTCTCATTTAAAATGTAGTAAGGGAACCTTATAATTGATCTTGAAATTTTATCTAAATCTCTAGCTTCCTCAATAGAAGATACTTTAGGACTATAAGTGTTAGGAAGAGATCTCAATACCTTTTTAACCACCACCGATTCTTCCAGTCTTTCACCAAGTCCTTTGATTGCATTGACCACTTCATCTACCTGGAGAAAATATCCTACAATATTTTCATCCTCTAACATTTTAGGTTCTCAAACTTGCCTCTAAAGATCTGCAACTTGGCTTATTTTACTTTAATGTCTCCTTCATAGATGCCAGTAATATTTTCCCAAACCTCCTTTACAGACTTGCATCAACATTAATTTTACAAGTTCAAAGTTTGGTAGACCACTCAAGATAGAATTCTTATCCTTTCCATTGTTCTTATAGGCCCCAATCTCTACTAGATTAGTTTGAGGAGTAGTAGGAACAACAAAACCATCCTTGACAGATTTCCAAACACCAAAACCTAAAGAGGTCAAATAGGTTTCCATTATGAATCGCCAAAAAGTAAATTTTGTTCCATCAAACCTAGGAACCTTTTGAGACCCTTCTTGTGCCATCCTAGATCTTCCTCAAGCTGTTAGAATTCTTCTAAGGAACTAATATCTGATACCAAATTTTGAAAATACCAGAATACTAAGAGGGGGGTGAATCAATGTTTTATAAAATATTAAAGCCACTAGAATAGTCACACACTTTAAACTCTACCACATAAGTAGGAACATGAAAGATGAAGATAATACACAACACAATACAACACCATATATATGTGGAAAACCCCATAGGGTAAAAACCATGGTAAGAAAAGCTACTAGGAGCTACTATCCTAATCTAGTCTCATAAGATGGATAGCATTTAAAACTTTGTTTTAGGGCTACAACCCAAGGAAGCTACAAATCCCTGATTACAATTTTTAGGGTTGCTATTAAGGAAGCTACAACTTCTTGGTTGTATAACTTTATTTTAGGGATACAACCCAAGGAATGCAAAACTCCTTGATTTGATCACACACTTAGGAATGAATACAAAATGGCAATCCTTCCACTTTCTGAAATTGACAATTAAGCTTAATCCTTCTGATGATTGCAATTCTTCTTTGTCACTTATTCAAATATCTTCTCAAATTCCTACAAGTTCATTGCTTTCAGAAATCAAGAAGTTTTTCCTTTGACTCACTACCTCCAGCAACAATAAAGAACACTTCTACACTTTCCTTCTATCACAAAGATATGATCAAGTTAAAATTGAAAAATATTTGCCACAACTGCTCTTTCTCTTTCAGTCACTCATACAATAATCATCATGAATCTTCACACCTTGACTTAGATCAACTAGGTTTATAATTTATACATGATATTACATTGATTACATTGCATGTTAGCCTATAACAACAAAAATATTACATCTCCAAGTTATCCAAGGATAGAATAATCAACATGAAACATGAAGAGGGAAAGACCCAAAAGACTACATGCAACACCAAGAAGAGGAACATGACTTGTGGATTCTAACACATGCTTAACCTGGTCCCAAACTATCTTCATATCATCAATATTCTATGAACATCATTGACATGCTTTGTAAGTACAACTTAGGTCGGCCATAAACAAGAAAATGTAGCTTATAGCATGTCAACCTTCCCATCCATTGGTGTAACACAAGAATGATAAATCATTATTTGCATCTATTTGAGATGAGTCAATATGAAACATACAACACCTTCAAACACTCCATAAGCTCTGCTCAAACTTGAATTTGTGGCGCACACCACCAACATACCTTGGTTGGCCTCAACAAAAGCATAATTCAACAAAAACTTCATTGCGTACCTCAACCTGTACCATGGAAACCAAAAGAAAATTTTCAGAGTAGCATCAAACATCACATGACATTAAAGAACACTCTCATACATCCCTTTCACAATTTCATGCAGCAACAAGCTGGTGCAAGCCAACAAACATTAAAACTAGTCATTGGATAGCACAATATTTTACCCTATCATTTATAACTTTCTCAACGAAAGGATTATTGATATGAAACTTTGGATATAACACCTTCACATCTCAAAGAAATTAACTTTTGGGCCGCATAACCATATCTACAAATGTGGAGATATGTAGAGCCAACCTTTGCACCTATGAGAACATCCACATAGAATCAATACAGACTTTAGTATGTCACTCTTAAAAACACCTTTCCGGTAACCCAAAAGACTTGAAACTTGGATCACACATGCCTTTACACAACATAAGGCTATCCTCCAAACTGCAGGAACAAAACATCATCAACAGAGAAATACAAAGAATTTATTAGAGACCCTGGCAACCAAACAACCAGATTGTAACATACTACATAAATTTTTTGACATCAATGACAACCAAACTGCAACACTTCTTCATAATAATTTATATAGGTGGTGAAGTCATCCATTTGTATTTCCGTAGAGTCATGGGTAAAATCGGAAAATATGCTTAGAATAACTCTTTGGAATGTTGTAAGTGCATTACATAGGCCAAATAACAAGACTAAGTAGGAATAAGTACCCCATGGGAATGCAAAGGTTGTTTTATCTTGATCTTCTAGAACTATTTTAATCTATTTGTAGCAATTGAACCCATCCAGGAAAGAAAAGTATTTCTTCCCTGCCAGTGAATTTAACACCTAATCAATGCAAGGAAGAGGGGAATGATCCTTCCTCATGGTTGTATTTAATTCTCTATAATCCACACATAATCTCCACTTGAATCATTTTTTAGGTACTATCACTAATGGGGAAATCCATTAACTATCTACTATGGGATATATAAGCCCTACATCTAACAATTTTTGCAACTCTATTTTTACTATATCCCTCACAATTGGGTTCATCCTACATTATGGTTGTCTTACCGATTTGTATCCATCATTGATGTAGGTTTTGTGTACATAGATATTAGGATCTATACCCTTCATGTCATGGTATTCCCAAGAAAATGTTGTTGTGTGAGCTTGCATCATTGTAAGTAATTTAGAATGTTGGGAAAATTTGTCAATTGATTATTGATATCGAGTGTTCTATTGGACATTATTTCCATTGGTATGGAAAAATTCATAACAAAAGAAACATACAATCCTAATAGATTAAGATTATAACTATGTGGGAGTAGTGTATGGAATAATTGCGAGGTAGATTCAAAGGTTGTTGTAGGTATAATATTATGCAATGGGAAATTCAAACAAGCTAGATATTGATCTTGCTGTAGGTCCATCCTATAAGAGTTTTGTATGATATTGACAATAGTTTTTTCCTCATCTTGAATATTGACCATTGGGCTTTGTTCTATGGTCATGAGTTTTTGTAGAGAATATTGGTCATCATATTCCAATTTTATCCAGACAAGCTGCTCTAGATTAGCATGAGGTTGTGTAGGTGGGTAGAGTACCAATTTTCGTTACATTCCCATTTGAAATGATTAATGGGTATCCTCCTAGGTCGGCCTTAGGTTGCAAGACCATGAAGTTTGCTGGGTATTCCCATGAGTCCAATGTGATTACCAAATATTCAATGATACCCTCTAGTTTTAATGTTGACCTATCCACCAATTATAAAAATGTGGGTGTAGGTCTTAGATCCATTAGTTGAATATTCTTCATTGTTTCTCTTGTCATCATGTTTATTGTTGCTCCTAGATCAGTCAGAGTATTCTTGAAGAGTGTGCCATTAATCTGTAGATCTACCACAGGGCTACCAGGGTTTGAATACTTTAGGAAACTAGGTTTCTTGGAACATAATATCAACCAACCATCCTATAATATAGAAGATTTAAGGGTCCTTTCATTTCCTCCCTAGCTTTTTGAGGTATAATTCTCTCACAGTCTTTGTATAAATGTGCACTTCTTTGATAGCTAGGATCAAGGGTATTTTGACATAAAAATTCTTCAACTGACTCAAAAAGTTAAATTTAGCGTCAAGATGATACCTTTGAGTGGTTAACCTCTCTGAGAATGGTGGTTCCTTGTGGATTTATGTCTATGACTTGTTTTGTTCAGGTTACTCATTTAGCTAGTCATTAGTCTCAATTGTTGGTTCCTCATTAGTTAGTTCTAAAATGCGAGGAGATGATGATCCAAAAAGATTTTTTCTTGAACATAGGTGAACATCACTAACCTCAACTACATAGTTTGGGTATTAGATATGTTCATTAGTATAGGACTATTGAGCATGCTTATTGTTAGGGTTTGGTGTAGGTTGAGTAGGTAATTGTGGCGCTCTTGGTTGTGTTGGGGAAGGTATGGATGGGTTTAGAATAATAGTTGGCCATTGTTGTAAAGACTGTTGTGAATTTAGGTAGCTTACATTTAGGTTTTTCCATTGTTGGTTACCACGCCATTGTGGTGGCCGTTGATTTTGAGAAGATTTCCAATATGAATTTAATTTAGGGGTTGATATGGTTGTTGTTTCTACATACCCTATTGTGGAATCCAATTAGATAATTGAGCATTTGGCCATGGTTGATTTAGCATGCTATTCCAAGGTGGATTGTTCCAATTAGGGAAATTTTTGAATTGAACTTGGGAAAAAATATTGTAAGATTAAGGGCCTTGAGGCATACTTTGTCTCTGCTACCATGGTTTACAATGGAAAAAATATAATACTTGTCCTTCCTCATCTTCTAGGGTACAAAATTCACGTTTTCCTTGCTTCTCATTGGAAATGATGACAATATTTTTGTACTTACAATTAACCCTTTTTTGATGGCCGTGTGGACAATATTATGTAAGAGCAACTTCTACTTCTTGTTTATTTTTTATGTGCAAAGTGTCTAGCTAGGTTTCCAAATGGTTGATTATATCTTTCTTCATATTTTGATAGAAGGTTACTGAGTTCCACCCTAGAAACACTTGTGGATGTTTTGGTGGAAGAAAAGGCTCTCACACCCCTAGTCTTCTTCATAGTTGATCTTGAATATTTTTTACATGTTTGGTAGATTTACTCAAAATGTAATTGATAAATATCCCATGCTCCAATGAGGTTTAATGCATCTAAGAAATCTTCATTCACCCCTCATATAAATACCAATTTTAGGGACTTTAGGGAGAGCCTATTCTGATGTGGATTTTTAAGGTAGTATTGGAACCTCTCCACATAATATTCAAGGGGTTCTTCTTCCTTCTATAACATTTTGAAGATGCCATATCTTTTCATATCTCCTCCCTGGCAGTAATCTTGGTATTTATGTAAGAATTTATCCTTTGGTATTTCCCAATTTGGCACTACATTTCTACCTAGACCCATGAACCATCACAAAATGACATCTTTCAATGTGGTAGGAAAAAGTTTCAACCTATGAGCTTCTATGGTATAGTGATAGCTTCTGCATAAAACATCAAACTTGACCAAAAATGTATTAGGGTCTTCTATGATTAAACCATAGAAATTGGGTAAGGCTAAAGGAGGTGTGTTTTTTAGGGAAGCTTCCTGCTCTTGATTTATTATTGGGAATTCAAATATAATAGGTTCAGTCAAGTTGTCCACTGCCTCTTCTGCCATGATGTCAATATGTCTTATGGTGATTATCCCAAGGTCCAAAACAACTATTGGTGTGAGGGATATTGTTATATTGTTGATTCCCTTAGTAAGTTTTTTTTGATGGTGTTAGTTCTTCTCTTGCACCAATGTCTTCAAAATATTCCTCTTGATTCTAGTTCAATGGGATAAATCTTCTTAGAGTGTCTCTCTTCTACCACATACAATAGTAATATGAGCTTAATAGATTTTCCTACACACTATTAGTAAGTAGCTCGAGATTGATTTTTTTATTCTACTGGTCCTAATTACTGTAAATGAAAATTCCTAAATTAAGAAAACAATATAAATAAACTAAAACATGCTTTAGGAATTTTGAACTTTAGCACCATCCCCAACAATGGTGCCCAAAAATGTATAGCTCCATCTATGCTCAATCAATTAATGTAGATAATGTATACATACAACTTAATAGACCAACAAATCCCTTATTAAGCAATTCAATATCCTAGAGGTACTACATTTAAATTATCAACCAAGGAATTGTAATTATTGGATGATGTTGGTATTGTATAGAAGAGTAAAAAAACAAATTTAATTGAAAAGAACTTGACTGAAATAAATTTTATCTGGAAGCAAATATAATTGAACCAAATAACAGTTGCTATAGGCAACTACCCTTGGGAAGACAATGGTTTAACAACTCAACTATGCTGCAACTTACTATAATAACAATTAATCACTACTCAACAATCCAATTTAATTCTAACTCAAGAAACACAAAATAGCAATTTATTATATTATAATTAATAACCTAAACTACAAGGAGTATTGAAGTACCTTAGTGGACCTTGCTTGAGCTGCTGTAATGTCATGATATTCTTATGAAATACTAACTGAAAAATTCATGGAAAAGACTATATCTCTCTTTATTGCAATTTGAATAGATAAACTGAGAACAATGTATTGAATTGACAAAAACAGTAATTATATTCAAATCTACTTAACACAAGAATACTAGATACTCAACCTCTCACAAGATTAGATATATATATAGGATCTTGAGAGTTCAATTATTATTGGAACAAAAATAAATTGTAAACAACTGTCGACTCTCCCAAAAATATAGGAAGATGACCAGGCCTTATTTTAAACAATAATAAAAAAATAATGGAGGTAAAAGTGTCAAAATCATATTAGGACTTTGCATCTTAAAGAAGATAGTTATAATTGAAGGCATGCTAAATAGGGAAACACTTATTGTGAGCCATGATCACTGTTATTACAAATATCTTCTTTCCTCCATGATCTAATGATAACATAAAGTAAAAAAAATAGAATGATCCATAAATAAATCATTTTTCATACTCTTCGACCACTTCCTCCATTAGCTATGTAAGACTGCATGTGTTGTAGGCAATCACCCCTTTTGGTTATGAGTTGAGAAATCCTTCACTGCAGGGTTAGTTTATTTCAAAGGTATCTTTTCATCATTAATAACTATAATCAACATAAAAATCTATTAAATTTTGTAGACATTCACATATTCACACAATCATTTATCAATAGAATATGTTTTCCCTAATACTTTAAAAACTTAAAATAAGAGAGAAGGTTTGGGTAATGTCTTTGAAACCATCAAAAATATTATGAAAAGTATGAAAATCAAACAAGGAAAAATAGGACAATTCTAGGACTCATCACTTGGTATAAGCATAAAAGAAATTCTCTCTTGGGGAGTGTCGGTTCTTGCTATTTGGGTTCCTCAAATGGGTGAGTTGATGCATACTTGTGTAATGGCACGAATTTGCACCCTAGGAAAATTCCCCATTTCATCACCCCTACATTACAAAATATAAATTCGATGATGCAAAATCCTCTGCCACCACCTTGATCCATCCACCTGGCCATTTATTTTTGTGTTGGTGGAGGAATTTCTGTCAGAGATGCGCATGCACCACATGGACATCCATGCGTCGCACTATCGTCCTGACAAGATTCTTGCCTCTAGAATCTATGTAAATGTTACACTTTCTATTGAGTGTGAAATATAACATCTGCTACTTCCTTGACCAATGAAATTCGATCCTTTTACCTCCCTTTGCTAATTCATTTCCATGAATTTTCATCTTATTCACTCTCTTAGACTCTCTTCACTCTCTTTAAAATTCTAAGCTTCATTCTCACACATTCTCTCATTCTCTTGATTCTACACCATTCCTTCTTGGCTACAAGCTCTTCATTTTGGATCCAACACCACATTCTTGTTGCAACACCATTGCCATCAGAGGATCATCAAGCTTCTTCCTTCTACTATTGGCCTTGAGTACTCATAGTTGAGAAGGTGATATTGTTCCTTGTTGCTTGTTTTAGACATCTTGTTTATTGAGTAGCATTCTAGTTGTTTGTGCTCTCTATTTAGCAATACTATTTCCTTTCTACTTTCTACATCGCTTTCTACACTTTGTGGCTATCTGGCTGTTTGTGGAGGTGGGAACACCAAAATGGGGATTTGACTGAGGCAGAGCTCGAACAGAACCCAAAATTTTTCTCATTTCCTTGTGTGTAGGTGTTTTCAAGTGAAGCTACTTGAAGAATCAACTCATGGGTAGAAAGGTATATTTTCTCACTATCTTTGTCATTTCTAGAATAGGTTATTTCTAGTATCCCTTTTGTTGTACTTGTAGTTTCAATACTTTTTTTGCATTCTATAAAATCATAAAACACTAAACAATCTGATATTTAAGTAGGCTTCTTGTGTTTTTGTCTATTCTATGGACCTTTGTCTGTATAGGATGCTAGCGCATCCTTGAGATGCTAGCGTGTTGCGCTGGAGTTCGAGATCCATACTGTCATCCTCAGATAGTTAGTTGTTTGGGTAGCAGTCCAAACCTTTGAAGCTAGCTCTTTTACTCTATGAAAATTTGGTTTTAGTAGAAGGAAAGTGGTAGGCTATTTTCCCTTCCTTTTTAGCCTTAGTACCTTGTACTTTTTGATCCATTTAGCAAAACTGAGGTAGTTTAGGGCAGCCCATTCCTTGGGGCTCTCCTGTGACCTAGAGTCTCAAGGGTGATGGGTCCCCCTTCTCTACATTTTGGTAAATTCAACATGAATGTCTTTGTGTTCATTTCTTTGTGTCAAGAAATCTTCTCCTGCATCTTGAGTGTGTTGCGGACTTGTGTGTTGAAAATATTTATGAGATTTATGGCTCAATCTACAACCTCTGGGTATGTTTTCAGAAGAAGCGTGCGACATATAGAGATGGATCCTAAGAAGGTCACTACAGGTCCATATTTTGATGAGTTAGTCTCTAGAATAAATACAATTTTTTCTAGTCCCTTTGGGGAAGACCCTCGTATTCCTACTCCTCCTACTTCTCCTTTTGCTTCATCTGTGGAGGAGGATAAGGCTATCAAAATTCCCGCAGAGCAACTTCTTTCCCTAAACAAAAGGATTTCAGAGTTTGGGGAGTATTTGGGAAAAAAAAGGGTTATGGCTAAGGATACTAAGGTTGTTAATGAATTGATAGTTATGTTGGATAAGGAATGGGTGGGTATTGAATTTTTTTGGGGTATTATTGACATAGTGTACACTCATGTTCCACTGTACAACCCTAGGTCCAACGTTGCCTGAGACCTTGGATCTGAGACTACTGAAAGACAGATATAAGTCTCAATGCCTAAGGTGTTGATGTACATGGCCGAGACCGACCTTTCCATCAACACTACTATTGTTCCTCATCCACCCCACGTCATTAATGTAAACAAGGTACCCTTGGGTTTCAACTCTGCCGGATCTAATGTCCTTGTTGGCAGTTCTAGAATCCATGTTGGTCCTTGGTCGTGCCCACAAAAGGATATTAAAGTCATGGAAAATCCTAACCTGGGAATTGGACATTCCAATAGGTGACTAACATCTTCTTATGGTCGTTCATTTACATTGTCAAACCAGGGAACGTATACTTGAAATGGAGCGACACTATATGTGCACTAAAAACTGGTTTCAGTCACAATTTACCAGAAATAAATGCTTGGAAGGAATTCTACTTATGCTGTAGGAATGTAATGTAAAGTCTCCTTAAATTAAACATAACTTAATCAAAGCAGAAATCATGACAACTATTACTGAGAAACAAACTATGAACTGGCCTTATGCTGCAGGAACAAACACAGGGATGGATTCCCGATGCTACAGGAACAATATAAGATTGAGTTTGCGTTGAAACCTTTAAGAATGAAATCTAACTTATAATCAATAGAAGATAAATAGCTAACTACAGATACTCACTAAGTGGTCCCCCTTAGCAAGCATCAACCAGTTTATGCAAGAATTGAACTCAAAACTTCATTAGCTTTTATTCATAAACTTGGAATCATATACATTGATTGTTCTACTTGTAAGAAAACTAACACAAAACACTGTTTCTCATTATAATACTAACTTTAACACACTCTGCTTTGGTTCACTCACGCAGGAGGAACATTTATTTATATTAGAAAAGCAACTAACTACCTAAATCTAATAGAGAAAGATGTGGACATAAATGCATCCTGAAACTGAGGAATAGACTTCTCATAAATGAAAGCATATCTGTTCAACACGATTAAGAGAAAATTTAGTATTCCACTCTTCCTAGATTAATGATCATTTATATTTCTTCCCAACGACCCGGTTAGAGAGTCTTTGCTGGAACAACTTCTTCGATGCCGTGCTGGAAATAGACTTTACTGTAGGGCCGAGATCTGCTGCACTTTGACTCATTCATGCTTCCTTCAACAACCTGCGATGCACATGGCGACAGACGCGAAAGAAAGAATGCGTGGAAAATAACACGATACACATTCATTAATCACATATTAAATCCATTTCATTATCCAAAAACCACATGCATTATATCAATCATTCGGGAGTTCAAATAGGGAAATTAATATAGACACATAGAGATGTTAAGCTGAAGGAATATAGGAATGTGTTACTACAGGATACTACTCGATTTTAGATAAAAACCTTTAATCAAAGAGTTAAAACAACTATCAGTAATAAAAGTAAGGGTATTAAAAAAAAATCATAACATTCAAATTATGAGCATATTTTGAGCTCATCATTTGCCCCCTACTTATCCTAATGATGGTCCTCCAACATTAAGCTTTCTAGTTGTTTCTCTGAAATCAGTAGGAGTAGCATGGCCCTGTAATGAAGTTCTGAATTTGTAGTAGAAATCTCTGAAACTTTTCCATCTCTCATACCTACGGGTTTCTGCATCCTCATTAACATCTGTAGCCGAATAAGGGTAAAGTGGCCACATCAAAACTGAAGGTCGAAATGTTAATGGTAACCATAACTCAAACCTTTTCTAGAGACCAAGTTGCACATACTTCTCTGTCCTTCTGATGGCTGCCTTAAAGTTCAGAGGGCTATGAGGCTCAGATTTTCTCAGACCAACAGATAGTTTTTCCCATCTTGTTTCAATTCTAGAAGATGAAAGCTTCCAAAATAGATATGTTTGGTCTTTGAACTCATCATACACCTACTTCCTGATATCAAATATTTTCATTCTTTCTGTCTGATCATTAAATCCATACACAACAGTAAGCCAAGTTCTCAGAATTGTGTGGGGATCTGAGCTTTCAGGTCGTAGTGGAATAGGTTCATTCATTTCAGCCTCTTCATAAGCCTCTAATTGTCTTCCATAGTTAGTTTCATTGGCCGCCCAAGACATGAGTGACCTCAAATGAATGTCACCAATGTAGAGAAGTGGATTCCACTCTATTTCATAGGGAATTAGCAAACCATGCAAATAAAACTCACATAAAGAATTTTTCAGCCAACTGGGTGCTACTTGATATGCATCATAAAATTCCTTAGCTGTGTGAATGACAGGGTCTAAATTTCTTGAAATTCTCATCAATTGGAACCAAAGAAATTGCTCTTTAAGGCACATAGCATATACCCTAGGTGGTGGTCTACATTCCATAATTTTACCAGTTATCTTCACCATTTCATCCATTTTCTCTTTCATTTCTTGAATTTCCTATTTTTATCTTTCAATTTCCCTTTTCAATTTCTTCTTTTCTTCTTCCCAAAGACTTTGTTGAATTTCAGTTCTAGCCAAATGGTGAAAACTCAAAGTTTGAAATGTAACAGGCCTCCATGTAGTCCTAAGATATTCCAAATATTCAATCAACAATGTCCTTTTATAAACAACCAATGCTTGACAAGTTTCAGGGGGTAATGGGGTTTCATTGGACACTTCAAATTGTTCAAGCTGTTCTTCCTCTTGCTGCAGGATGGAATCCTATTGCTGCTCAGGAGGAGATTGTGGTTCTTCTGAAACTTTTCTAACTATTTCAGCCAAGTCATCAAGACTTGGCATCCCCCTTTCATTACCACTACCATGTTGTGCTTCCTCAACTTCCACTGTCTCAGTTTGCACTTCCCCAGGAATAACAGATGGACTTTGTGGAACATTCTCAGATACATTCTAAGAAACATCATGACTGAATTCTTTAGATTCGTCAGGAATTACTATAATTTTAGGTTGAATGGAGGTTGAGGTAACTTTACTCTATTTCCTTGATGAAACTCTTTTTGGAAATGTTTCTAAAGTAACAGTTGCAGGAGACACTTTCATGGCTTTCCTCTTTCTAACCTGCCTAGAGGATTTAGACTCAGCAAGAGAAGATGATAGTGAAACAGCAGTGGCAACAGGTGTTGCTGCAGGAGAAACTGCTACAGGGGAAGATGCTACAGGAAAGAGTCAAGTAGAACATTTTCTCTTTTGAACATGAGGGTTAGATTCTGGGGTTTGTTCTACCCTAGATGATTCTCCTACCTTCATTTTCCCTTTTTCTTTTCTACCAGCAGACCTGGTTTGTACTTGATTAGAGGGCTCTGGTGTGGCGGCTGCAGGACTAAGTGCTACAGGAGCAGATGATTCTTGCTCTGCTTCCCTACTTGTAGATTCTACTCTCTTTTTCTTTTTCTTGTGTTGTGTAGGGAGTGCTCTAGGAGGCTCTGGAGGTTGCAGACCCTTCTGGGCAACAAATTCTTGCCAAGAAAGGGGTGATACATCCCTCAGGGAAAGCTCAATCAAGAATTTAATGAGGGCATGATGGGCGATAGAGTTGTCCCTACCCCTCTAGGTTTCATGGGCACAGTGTTTCAAAAGGTTTAACAAAAAATTTGGAACATTGACAGCTAAACCATGCCTCATATGACTCAATAGTTTAAAATGATAGGAATGCAAATAGGAAAAACATCCCTCACAAGTCAAGTACTTGATTATGAAGGTGGTATATTCCGAGTATGGAGGAGGCAGTGACACTCGTTTGCATCCTTGTTTGGAAACCTCCAAGGGTCCATCTGTTGGTATTGTGAATTCTGCCCTAACAGAGACAACATCTGAAGTAAAATTTTCTCCTACCGTTGGAAGCCCAATTACTTCAGCAATCCACTTTTCTGTAACGGCTACTGTAAAACCCCACACTGTAGCTTCTCCCTCTAAAAGAGTTCTCAAAAACTCACCTGCAGCTTCCTCATTATAGGAATTTAACCTCAGAAAATAGTTTAGCCAACCGCAATTGCTGAATGCCTGAACCGCTTGAGGATTTTGCGTCAAGAGTTCATGAGCTATAGGCTCATGTATTACTAATTGGCCACTCATATTCACAAATTATCCCTACTGAGATTCTTGAAACTCAAACTTCTTCTAAAAATTCAAAAAAAAATTTCTGCCCTTCTTCTTTCTGCCCTGCTGTCACTTTTCTTTACTTTTCCAAGAATGACACAAGGATAATTGCATGAAATGATTGTTAAAAACTACTTAAATCAAGCAGTTAATTGCTGTTTAGGATGAAAGCACGCAGTCGTACTTGGTAAGTACAAGAAAATAAAAACTACTTAACAATTGTGATAGTGGCATAAGAAAAAGTTGAAATGGATTATCCCCGCCCCCTACTAAAAATTTGGCATGTGTCCACACATGTGCAAAAGGATAGGTGAAGAACAGGCAATAATGACTGATATGTACATAACAATTAATGAATAAATGAAATAAATAAATGATGTGACAATAAAAGATATCATGTACCTTGTAATAAGTGCTCGTACATGCTGGGAAAGATCACAACTCATCATGAAATGACGGTTGGAATTGAAACCATAAATGAGGGTGGTACAACAGGATGGATGACATGGATGAGTGACGTGGAAGAAGAGGAAATGAATGATGGTGATGGATGAAAAATGGAGAAAGTGGCTTCCTTAAAAAAGAAACCTTTATTATGGGCATGCAACATAGAATTTTAAGGAGATGCTGCAGGAGAAAGGCCGAAGCCTTTTGTTGCAGGAAGATCAGTGACCTTATCCGAAACAAATTGCTTCATAAATTCTTCTTTGGACACTGGCTTATGATACAACCTAAGACGGTGTCCATTAACCAGTAGCTTGAATCAGACAGAATCTATTGTAGCTAAATGAATTGAACCATTATCAAACACATTTTCTATTTCATAAGGACCAAGCCATCTTGTGGTGAGTTTACCTTGATTTTCCTTATACCTGGAATCATAGAGCAGCACCCAATCACCGACAGAGAATTGCTTAGTTCTGATATGGTGGTCATGCCATTTTTTTCTTTGCTGTTGGATAGCTTCATTATGCTGCAGGGCAGCTTTCCTTATCTCATCCAATGCATTCAACTGTAGGAGGTGTTCCTTTTGGGCTTCTGAAATATCAATGTTAAGCTAGAGAACGTAAGGTCTTATGCTCAAACTCTATTGGCAACATGGCAGTTTTTCCATAGAGTAACTCAAAAGGAGTAAATTATGTAGTTGTTTTCCATGTCCTACAGGCCTAGATTGCTTCAGGAAGGCGATTGCTCCAATCCTTCTTGTGTAATTGTACTGTCTTAGTAAGGATTGCCTCAATTTCTCTGTTGGTAACCTCTGCCTGACCATTGGCTTGAGGGTGATAGGGGCTAGACTTTTTGTGCTTGATATTATAATCATTCATCAATGGAGTGATTAAGTTTGATGTAAACTGAGCTCCTTGATTAGTAACAAGTTCCCTTGGGACTCCAAACTGAGTAAAAATCTGCTCATACAGGAACTCAACAACTTTATTGTCACGGGCATGTGTCATTGCTTTCACTTCCACCCACTTGGTTACATAATCAGTGCAAACCAAAATGTATGATTTCCCATTGGATGGAGGATCAATAGGCCCAACAAAATCCATGCCCCATTTGTCAAAGGGACTAACTACCACTTGAGGATACAGGGGCATTTCATCAGACATTGTTGGTCTCCCCATGCGTTGACATCTTTCACATTTTCTGGTGTAGGCTGCAACATCTTTGTGTAGTGTGGGTCGACAGTATCCTGTAGCAAGCACTTTCATAGATGTTCTCTTGGCTGCAAAGTGCCCACCACATGGTTCATCATGACAAGCATGCAATATGTCATAGGTCTCATCTTCCCTAACACACCTTCTCATGACTTGGTCAGGTCCTGTGTAAAATAAATAGTTTGCAATCCATGAAAAGTTAAAACTTTTCTCTACCAACAATTGCGTTTCCTTTGGTGAGAAGTGGCCTGGAATCTTATTGGCTGCTAAATAATTTGCAATATCTGCATACCATGGAGTTTGAGCAGCAATAGAAAATAGATGTTCATCGGGAAAGCTATCATCAATTACCTCAGGGGTGGCAGGTGTAGTTGTTTGAAGTCTTGACAAGAAATCAGCCACCACATTAGCCTGGCCTGGCCTATCAATAACTATGATATCAAATTCCTGCAACAATAGGAGCCATCTTGCTAATCTGCCAGATATGGCCAGCTTATTCATGAGGTACCTTATTGCTGTATGATCTGTATGGACAAATATTTTGTAACTAGTGACATAATGTCGAAACTTGTTTAGGGCATACACAACTGCTAGCAATTCTTTCTCTATGACAGTATAGTTTAATTCAGGGCCTTGAAGGTTTTTGCTAATGAAATATATGGCATGCTCTATGGAATTCTTTTTCTGTCCTAAAACTGCCCCTATGGCATAATCAGAAACATTTGTGTGTATATGAAAGGGCAGACTCCACTTTGGTCCTTGAAGAACAGGTGCCTGAGTAAGTAAGTTCTTAAGCTGCAGGAAAGATTTGTCACAGGCCTCAGTCCAGTTAAATTTAGAATCCTTAGTCAATAAGGCATATAATGGACTGACTATTTTGCTGAAATCTTTGATAAATCTTCTATAATATCCAACATGTCCCAGGAAGCTTTTAACATCCTTTTGTTTCATAGGTGTTTGCAAAGTTAGAATGACTTCTATTTTTGCAGGATCAACTTGAATTCCTGTTTGAGAGATATGATGGCCTAAAACAATTCCCTCTTACATAATCATAAAGCACTTCTCACTATTCAAAGACAAATTTTGCTCCTTACATCTTTTCAACACTTTCTCCAAATTTGCTAATGCTTCTTCAAAAGTAACTCCATAAGTGGTGAAGTCATCCATGTAGATCTCCATAGAATTATGAGAAATGTTAGCAAAAATACTGATCATTGCCCTTTGAAATGTTGCAGGTGCATTACACAGACCAAAAGGTAAAACATAGTAGGAAAAAGTGCCCCATGGACTACTAAAAGTTGTTTTGTATTGATCCTCAGGGGCAATTCTAATTTGATTATACCCACTATATCCATCCAAAAAGGAGAAATACTTTTTACCAGACAATGAGTCTAGCACTTGGTCAACAAATGGTAGTGGAAAGTGATCCTTTTTAGTTGCTGTGTTCAGCTCCCTGTAGTCTACACAAACTCTCCATTTTCCACCTTTATTAGGAACAATCACCAATGGAGATACCCATTGACTGTTTGAAATGGGGTAGATAAAACCAACATCAAACAATTTTTGGAGCTTGTTTTTAACTATTTCCCTGAGTGCTGGGTTTATCCTTCTTTGAGGCTGCCTAACAGGTGAACAGTCTTCCTTAATGTAGATCCTATGAGTACAGAGTTGAGGATCTATTTCCTTCATATCCCCATAGTCCCATGCAAAAGCTCTGTGTTGATCTTGTAGCATTGTGACTAGGGCAGTTTGTTGAGATTGAGGTAGCTTATTATCGATGTTCAGACAGCGGCCTGGAGACACTTCTACTTGCTTGGTAAGATCATTCATGGAGGCTGCTGATAAAGGTGGTGTCTATATTTCATGTGGAAGCAAATTATGATAAACTGCAAGAAATTTAGGAGGCAAGTTCTCAAGATTCAGTTGCTACAGGAAACACTGCTGAAGACAACTATCTGGAACAGATAGGCTACTCAGATAAGAGTTGGACTGCAAAATGTGTAAAAGCAGGCCATCCTAACTTTGAAGCTAGGAAAATGGATTAGTTTGCAGCATCATTAGCTGAGCCAATGAATTGACTTCTTCTATTTCCTCTCCTCAATCTGGCCAAATTGGTTGAGACAAGTCTAGTTGAGGCTGGGCAGGTGGGTATAAAGCCAATTTCGTTCTTGACTGACCATCAAAAATTGTCATGTCTCCTGAATGACATCCTATAAAAGCATCAACTGTGGCTAACCATGGTGTACCTAGGATGATAAGATATCCTCCCAAAGTTTCCTTAGTGGACAATATGGTGAAATCTTTTGGGTATTCCCAAGACTCAAGGATGGCAATGCCATCTTCTACCACTCCATCAGGTGTTACTGTGGAACTATCAACAAGCTGCAGGATGGTAGGTGTAGATTGAATGGTTAGGAGATTCAAATACTCCATAGTATGCTTGGTCATTACATTGATGGCTGTACCAAGGTCAATCAAAACATTCTTTACTATCTGGCCATTAATATTTATTTTTACCACAGGACTCCCAAGGTTAGTATATTTTGGAATGACTATCTTCCCTAACATAATATCTGTCAACTGTCCTAGAATATAGATAGTTTGGGGATCCTTTTTCTTCCTTCCTGGTTTCTTTAAACAAGCCTCCTTAATAGCTTTTCCATAAATTGAGACATCTTTAATGGCTTGAAAAAGGGGAATTTGAATGTGTACATTCTTTAGCTGATCCAAAATATCAAAGGTAGGCTCTTCCATAGACTTGGATGTAGTAATTTGCAATCTCTGAGGAAAAGGCGTTTTAGCCTAATGCTGCAGGACAGGCTCCTTAGAGACAGTATCTGATATAGGTATATGTTCTGCAGGATCAGTAGGTTGTTCAGAGGCAGAGTCTGGAATCTTTGTAATTACAGGCGGTTGTGGAGCAGGGAGAGTGGTTCCAAACCTGAGATGGATATCATTAATTTCCAGGGCATATGCTGGATATTGATTGGCTTCTGCAAAATACATAGGCTGTTGTTCCTGCTTATTATTAGGATTTGGCAATGGTTGAGTAGGCATAGGCATTTGTTTTGGAGGGCCAATATTTGTTGCAGGTGCTACAGGAGATGGCATGAGATTCAGAGGTTGTGGTTGCTGAAGCTGCAGGGATCTAGGGGATTGGTTCTGCCATTGCTGAGAACCTCTCCATTGAGGATTCTGCTGCCAATTACCTTGGGGTGGAGTCCATTTTCCTTGTGGCTGCTGCCAACCTCTTTAAGGAGATTTCCATTGAGGACTCTAATAGTTAGACCAGTGTGGTTGAGAAGTATTCCAAGGTGGTGATGGGCCATATGTAGGTTGCCATTGGTTATTGTAATTAGAATAAGGATTACCTTTTAGTCAAAGGATCTTGAGGCATACCTTGTCTTTGAGCCCATGGTCGCCTTTGTGCAATGAAGAATACTTGGTCATCATCACCCTCCACTATCTTAAAATTAGTAGGTAATTGCTTAGCCTCTAGGTTAGCCACCATCTTACATCTGTAGTCACGTTTCCTCTGTCTGCAATGTGGACAAAACTTAGCCAAGATTGCTTCAGCTTCCTCATGTTTCTTCTAAGCTTGCATAGTATCCAATTGCGTAGCCATGTTGTTTATGATATCCTGCTTGAAATTAGACAGCAAATATGTGATCTCCATCTGTGAAACTCCATTAGTAGAAGACTTTCCCACTATGGCTTGATGACCTCTACCCTTCTTAACAATTGCTCGAGAGTAGTTACAACATATTTTCTTGATATCATCCCAAGGCACTTGGGTTATATCTCCTCCTCCCATCAGATCCAGGGAATCTATACAGGTGTCATTGATTCCCCTTAGAAAAAGTAATTTTTGAGATTCTTCATTGAGAGTATGGTCTGAATTATTTTTCAGGGAAAACAAGAATCTTGAGATATAATTTTCCAGGCTTTCATCCTCCTTTTGTTGAATTCTGAATATATCATCACCCTTACTACCACTCTTACAATATTCCTTGTATTTCTTAAGAAATTTTGTTTGCATAGCTTCCCAACTATCAACAACACCCCTTCCCAAACTCATAAACCATCTAAGAGCTCCCCCCTTCAAAGTAGTAGAAAACAACTTCAACCTGTGAGCATCTAAAGTGTAATCATAGCTGCGACAGAGGATGTCAAACTCAAACAAGAAAGTGTCTAGGTCCTCTGTAACTAGTCCATAGAACTTGGGAAGTAATGAAGAAGGAATATTTTTAAGGTTATCATTATCTTGCTGAGCAATGATGGGGAATTCAAAAGTAGGAGGTTGATTAGGTGGATTACGTGCCATATTTGCTTGATGGAGTATCAAAGAAAATGGATTTTCTTGAGGTTCTTCGTCAGCTGGGTCAAATGGCAATTCAACAAGTAGGATTTTAGCAAATGGATTGATATCTTGGTCTCCTCCTTCCTCAAATAGATTATAAGCTAGTTCAAAATTGTTATCAATGAATGGAAGGTTAGGGAGGAATCTTCCCAAAGCGTCTCTTCTTCTATGCATGCAATAGAATTAACCGTAAATTGAAGGAATTTGAAAATGCTTGAATAAACACACTAAACTACTGCTAACAATGACTTATGATAGGTTCTTAGCTTGATACCATCCTCGGCAACAGCGCCAAAAAATGGTCGCGCCCACAAAAGGATATAAAAGTCATGGAAAATCCTAACCTGAGAATTGGACATTCCAGCAAGTGACTAACATCTTCTTATGGTCGTTCATTTACATTGTCAAACCAGAGAATGTATACTTGAAATGGAGCGGCACTGTATGTGCACTAAGAACCAGTTTCAGTCACAATTTACCATAAATAAATGCTTGGAAGGAATTCTTTTTATGCTACAAGAATGTAATGTAAAGTCTCCTTAACTTAAACAAACTTAATCAAAGCAAAAATCATGACAACTATTACTGAGAAACAAACTATGAACTGGCCTTATGCTACAGGAACAAATACAGGGATGGATTCCCGATGCTGCAAGAACAATATAAGACTGAGTTTGGGCTGAAACCTTTAAGAATGAAATCTAACTTATAATCAACAAAAGATAAATAGCTAACTACAGATACTCACTAAGTGGGCCCCCTTAGCAAGCATCAACCAGTTTATGCAAGAATTGAACTCAAAACTTCATCAACTTTTATTCATAAACTTGGAATCATATACATTGATTGTTCTGCTTGTAAGAAAACTAACACAAAACACTGTTTCTCATTATAATACTAACTTTAACACACTCTGCTCTGGTTCACTCACGCAGGAGGAACACTTATTTATATTAGAAAAACAACTAACTACCTAACTCTAACAGAGAAAGACATGGACATAAATGCATCCTAAAACCGAGGAATAGACTTCTCATAAATGAAAGCATATCTGTTCAACACGATTCAGAGAAAAATTTAGTATTCCACTCTTCCTAGATTAATGATCATTTATATTTCTTCCCAACGACCCGGTTAGAGAGTCTTTGCTGGAAAAACTTCCTCAATGCCGTGCTGGAAATAGACTTTACTGCAGGGCCGAGATCTGCTGCACTTTGACTCGTTCATGCTTCCTTCAACAACCTGTGATGCACATGGAAACATAAGCGAAGGAAAGCATGCGTGGAAAATAACACGATACACATTCATTAAATACATATTAAATCCATTTCATTATCCAAAAACCACATGCATTATATCAGTCATTCGGGAGGTCAAATAGGGCAATTAATACAGACACATAGAGATGTTAAGCTCAAGGAATATAGGAATGTGTTACTACAAGATACTACCCGATTTTTGATAAAAACCTTTAATCAAAGAGTTAAAACAAATATCAGTAATAAAAGTAAGGGTATTAAAAATACATCATAACATTCAAATTATGAGCATATTTTGAGCTCATCAGTCCTGGTGGCGAGGCCTCTGTTGGAATGGGGGTTGTTGGCCTCGATGGCTCTAGTGGCTTTGGTGGTAGTTCCATTGGTCTTGTTTCATCTTCTAACCCCATATTGAATGCCTTGTTACAGAACATGGGTCAGATATAGAATCAACTAGCAAACTTGTCCAATGCTACTTCACAGCCTATCTTTGAACCCTTCTTTCATCACAGTCCTTTATCAATTGCTATTCTAAACACTCCCATCCCTCAGGGGATGGAGATTTTGAAATTTGAAAAATATGGTGGTAAAGGAGATCCTTAGATGCATGTTTTGGTGTTTAATGCCATGTGTACATTGTTTCCAAGGTCTCTTAAGGATACTACCCTCAAGTGGCACTGTTCCTTACTAGACAATTCTATCTTTTCATTTGATCAATTGGTAAATAATTTTCTCTAACAGTTCCAAGATAATATTAGACCAAAGATGACCTTTTTGAATATCATCTAATGTAAGCAAGGGGACACCAAGAAGATAACTGATTTTATCTCTTGTTATCAAGTTCTTTTCTCCCAAATTTCTTATCATTTTCCTAGCTTAGATGTTCAAAAGGTCTTTGTTGGGAACCTACAGAGGCCTTGGTGGGAAAAAATTATCTAATGAAATATCCTTCTTTTCCACATATATGTGCTATCCTATAAGAATACCAATAGACAGTTGCACAGTTTAGAGGAGTTCTGAAGGTTAGTGTGTAGTGTCAGTGTCTGGTAAGAACAAGGCCATTGCAAATCTGGTCTCTATGTCTAATGACAAGAGCCTAAAGCGCAACAGGAATTTCATAAAGTTATTGGATTCTTACACTTCTGTGCTGAAAAGATTATTAAAAGACAAAGACCTAACATTACCAAACCCTTGACCTCTTACCAAACTCTATTCTGATTGGTATGATGAGAATCAATTCTGCCAGTACCACTAAATACATAGACATGATACTAAAAGATGCATGCACCTGTGTCATGAGATTCAGGACCACATCAATGATGGTACTATTTGTCTCGATGGGAAGAAGTAAAATTATGATAAGTTTATGGCAAAGGCTAACAACAAATTGCAAATCTATTAGATCTATTTCTATCTCATTCCGTAAATTTAATTATTGAACGTTCTACTTCTACTGAGTTTGTTCCATCAGAGTATGCTAACAAGGTCTCATTCACATATATTCCTCCCACTCATCCTATGAGTGGATCACCGAACATAACCTTTACCTCATAGGATTTACCTATGAATCAAGAGTCTTCTCCCTTGTACATTGTCACTCGTGTTAATGGGAACATTGTAACTGGTGTCTTAGTTGACCCTACGAGCTGAGTGAATGTTATAACAAAAGAAAATCTGCTTATAAAATTTTTGATAGGGAGGAATATGAAGAATCAAAGGTCACTATACAAACACACAATGGAATCTCAGTGCCTCCTATTGGTTCTATTACTCTTTCGATCTTGGTAGGACCTAGGGCTATAGATACCTCTTTTGTCATAATTTTAGAGTCAAACCTATTCAAGGTGAAAGTGGGAATTCTGTGGATGTTTTCCATGAATGGAATTGCTTCAGTGATTCAAAAATGTCTCAAGTTCTCTCATGAGGGCTCAGTGCATGTTGTGCATGACATCAGTTACAAACCACTGGTGTCGCATGGGGGTTTCTCGTTAGACCACTTTTGGCCTGCTGTGGTTGGACTACTCCCATTGAGGAAAATTTTTCTATATCATGCTTACATCAAGTATAAGATTGGGGGCATGGCACCAAAAGTGACCTATCCTATATCTCCCTATGCTATCTTAGTAAAAGGATCATGATTGCGCAATAGCAAGCTGCCTCCTCCCAGCAAAAGGGGAAGGGGAAGCTTGCTCACGACCAAGGGTCCTCCTCTTCTGCTCCATCCACTTTTGCTTCTCATCCTGCTGCAGCATCCTCAGCTCCTGCTCCCATGCCTCGCATGGGGATCCTGATGGTGCCCACTTGGTGAAAAGCTAAGCGTCAAGTGTTTAAACTTCCTGTCTTTCCCATAGTTCCTAGAACCATTATTTATAGTAAGGGGAAGGGTCCTCATGGATTTTCCCCATGTCTCAACCTCTGCAGCCTCCTACCATTCTTCCTCTTTCCCCTCTAGCAGCGAATGGGAAGAGGCCCGCTGCTGAGGCACTCATGTCTGCTTCTCCACCTGATGTTGTTTATGCTCTTTCCCCTATCTAGGACATTTTCCTACCACTAGAAATAGTTGTGGAGGAAGCTTCTATGGTAGAAAAAGAGCCTCCTATCTCTTCTCAGGCTATGAATTCTAGTTCTTGAAGTCGATGCAACCAGCTTATGCATGAGTGCAAGCGTAGGAGAAAATATCTAGCCATTGAATAAGCTGCCTCATAGAAGATAAAGGGGGGGCCAATAGCTCCTATTTCTGCATCTCCTACTATTTCTCTTCCCTTTTTCATTCTCGCCTCAGTTTCAATCACCTCCATTCTACTTTTAGATCTTGTGGTAGGTGCTGATTATCCTCACCCTAAGAGGGTGCAGGTGTTCATCTCCCCTTTAATGGAGCCTCCTCTCTTGATGTCCCTTTTGAACATCCCTCCTTTTTCTTAGCCCATATACATGCCAAACACAATAGTGGTGTCTGTTGTGGTTCCATATTCTCCCTCCACCTCCACTTCTTTCATGGGGATCCAACATCCTTTGTTGAAGGGTAAGCCAGAGGATGACCTCACTTCAAGTGGTGGTTGGAAAAAGGGCTCACTTTCTTCGGGAGCTAGTCCTATTTTGGCTTGCATCATCCTTGTGATAGGCATATCCCCTGCACCCCTTAAGTTTGTCACTGCCCCTCTCGATGAGGTCGGTAGTGGATCTCGGGAACCTCCTTCTTCCACCACCTAGATAACACATGGAAGTCCAGTGAAGTGCATGTTTAACTCGGTGGATGATGTCCCAGCTCTGTTCACAATATTTAGGAGATTTATGAACTTCACCTCACAAGAGCTCAACAAGAAAGACCTTGAGGGGTTTTCTTCCTTAGCCCTTATTGCAGGAGAGTTGAAGGATAATCCCATTGCTATCCTGTCCTTGTAGGTCCATCCTCCCTCCCCATGTAATGATCTAGATTGGGGGTAGGACGATCAACTAGTTGATGAGGAGTAGGGTGGTACCTCTTCATTATCTTTAGATTAGATTTGTGTGTGTGTTGTGTTCCCCCCATGCTTGCATTTATGTGTTTTTGATCCTACTTGGAGGACCCTTTCTACCCTTGTAGATGCTTGGATATAGGCTTATAAAAAATGTCATGAACTTCTATTTGTTTTTTCATTCTTCTATATGTCATGATTTTTTTTTTAACATTTGGGGATGATGCAAAGCATTGGGGGAATTTAGGCCCTCTTCCATGTTGACCTAATTTTTTATTTCCATTTTATCTTCATGTTCCCTTCTTCATGATCTATGAACTTTGGGCATTGATGATTGTTCATTCATACATCATGTGATACCTATTTATATATATGAACAGATCTGACCCCAAACTCCCAGATCCCCTTGTCTATTGATTTCTTTGTTTCTACTCATCTCTCGTTTCCTTTGTCTCTGTTGGTCTCTCTCTATTTTCTTAGTGATGTTGTGGTGCTTATGTGTTGTCCCTCACATGCGTGAAAACATTTCCACATTTATATCTCACAATGTATTGTAGGCCACAATATCCCCGCCTCTTCTTTCTCTTCTTAGGATGCTATGTGCTCCTCTACTTCACACACACCATCCTAAGGGGGGCCCACCATGCTTCTCTAATTTTAAATAAGGTGAATTTGGTGGCCAACAAATCCCTTACTAATTTTTTTTCATTTTTCATAAAATGCATTCTTCAACAAAGACCCCTTAGTGAAATTTTTCTTTTAGAAACGAATTCGTAGTGAGAGAATTTGAAAATTTTCCTTTGAAAGGGAGTACTTTTTCTGATGAAGAAGTTTGAAAAATTTCCCTTGAAAATGAGCATTCTTTCCACTAGATTCCTTGATGAAAGAAATCTTTCAAAAGGATTCCTTGATGATAGGATCATTTGCAAAAAAGTCATATTTTTCAAATTAGAGTGTCCCTTTGAGTGGGCTCCTTGCTGTCTTGAAGGGTTCCCAAAGGGAACCCTTTGAAAGCTTCTCCTTCAATTGTTTTCTCTATGATATGTCTATCTATTTTGGATTTTCTACCTAACATGTTTTGTCTATAGCTTAACATGCTGATTTGCAGTCCATCGAGCACCTGTAAATCCCCTTTACAATCAAGCATGCCTAGTAGGATTGAGCACCTCATCAAGATTTCCTTGCAAGACCGAGAACCTATAAGGGCATTTCACATCAAACTCTTCAGAATCAAGCACATGTAGAGTCCTTTCATGTCAAGCCCCTAGGACCAAGAACTTGTGGTGCTCCCTTTGTAGGATCGAGAACCTATGAAGCTCCTTTCTGTAGGACTGAGAACCTATAGATCCTTTCTTCAACTTCTATAGGATTGAAAACCCATGGAGCCAATTTTGCAAGACTGAGTACCTGTGGAGCCATCCCTCTCTCTTTCACATCAAGGTTGCCCTGCGAGACCGAGAACCTGTAGAGCTACCTCCTACACATCTAGGTGTGCCAGATCAGAGATCTGCTTCCTTGACGGTTCAAGTATATTCTCTTCAATCTCTTTCTACTTTACCTCACATCCACATTGACATGTATGCTCACTAAAGTGGGGGCAAAATGTAATGGCACAAATTTTCACCCTAGGAAAATTCCCTATTTCATCACCCCTACCTTAGAAAATATAAATTCAATGATGCAAAATCCTCCACTGCCACCTTGCTCCATCCACTTGGCCATGTATTTTTGTGTCAATGGAGGAATTTCTGTTGAGGATGTGTGTATGCTACATTTCCATCCTGACAAGATTCCTACCTCTAGAATATGCAAAAATGTTAAAATTTTTATTAGGTGTGAAATGTAATGTCTCCTGCTTCCTTGATCGATGAAATTCAAGCCTTTTACCTCCATTTGTTAATTCAAATCCTTGAATTCTCATCCTATTCAGTCTCTTAGACTCTCTTTCACTCTATTGGATTCTCTTCACTCTCTCTGACATTCTAAGCTTCATTCTCACACATTCTCTCATTCTCTTGCTTCTATACTATTCCTTCTTGGTTGCAAGCTCTTCATTTTGGATCGAACACCATGTTCTTGTTGCAACACCATTGCTATCAGAGGATCATCAAGCTTCTTCCTTCTGCTATTAGCCTTGAGTGCTCATAGTTGAGAAGGTGATATTGTTCCTTTTTGCTTGTTTTTGACATCATCTTGTTTATTGAGTAGCATTCTAGTTGTTTGTGCTCTCTATTTAGAAATACTATTTCCTTTCTACTTTCTCCATCACTTTCTACACTTTGTGGCTATCTAGCTATCTTTGGAGGTGGGAACACCAAAATGAGGGTATGATCGAGGAAATCCTCGAACACAACCCAATATTTTTCTTGTTTCTGTGTGTGTAGGTGCTTTTGAGCATAGCTACTTGAAGAATCAACTTATGGGTAGAAAGGTATATTTTCTCTCTCTTTGTCATTTTTAGAGTAGGTTATTTCTAGTATCCCTTTTGTTTTACTTGCAGTTTCAATACCTTTTTTGCATTGTATAAAATCGTAAAACACTAAACAACCAAATAGTTAAGGCCAGAGCGTCCTTAAGACGCCAACGTGTCACGTTGGAGTCAAAGATCTATGTTGCCATCCTTAGACAACGAGTTGTCTGGGTAGTAGTCCAAACCTTTGAAGCTGGATCTTTCAACCCTGTGAACATCTAGTTTTAGTAGAAGGAAAGTGGCAAGCTGTTTGCCCTTCCTTTTCAACCTTAGTACTTTGTCCCTTTTAATCTGCCTAGAAATCTCAAGGCAGTTTAGGGCAGCCCATTCCTTGGGGCTCTCCTGTGACCTGGAGTCCTGGGGGTGATGGGTCCCCCTTCTCTACAAGTTGATTTCACTTAGCCATCCATTTGAGCTTTGCAATGACACTCCCTACCTCCTCTCTAACATCTTATCCTTGTACCATTAGTTTTTCTTTCCAATGAGAGTATCTTGTCTTGTGCCATTGGTGTTAATGCCCAATGATAATTTTTATTCTTATCCATCATGTGACGCTAATTAAGTCATTCTTGTATTCTTTGTATGTTGTGTGTATGCTTCACATATGGTGTGTGTGTGTAAGCCTTTTTCCATATGTTTGGTTTGTGCGCTTGTGGTAGATGTGACTATATCCTAACATGGTGGGAGTGGACCAATTTGTACCGCATGGTTGGGTGGTGTGGAATCAATATTTGGGTTTCAAGGATCTCGGGAAGCTCTAGGATTGTGAGCAAGTTGAAATTTTTTTTGATTCATTTTTTCATTATTGAATATTTATAAAAATTATAATTGAATGACATTTGAGTTTACTTCTCATATCGTAATTATGTTATTATAACCTCTTGAATGGATTGATTGTAATCTAGCCACATTAGTGGTATTGATTATGTGGAGGATTTTACATGTTTCAAAATTTGAGTCAAACATGCTTGTCATTTTGTATGCTCCTTTATTTTATTGTAATGTTAGATAAAATTAATGTATAACACACTTAGGTTTTAAAATAAATTCTAACTCTAGAAATCATGCAAATTGATAATGAAATCTCTAGTTCTCTTGTGCTCCTTAGTATGTTTGGTCTCAAGGACCTACCTCATTCAGGGGTTGTTTAGGGTTCTCTGAGTGGTCTTGGTGGGGTTAGAAGGTGTAGAAAATTCCCCCCTCACCCCTTATGTCATGTGTCTTGTATTTGAGCTTCTTGCGGTCTCCCCAGACCTTGAGAGCTATCTCTTTTGTGGGATAGTGTGAGGTGAGATTGGGTGTCTAGGATTTTTTTGATTCCTTGATTGATTTCATGATTTTTGAGTTTGTTCTTTTGTTGTGGTTCTTTCCTTGTGGTTCTTGGGTGTTGTGATTGTCTTGGGGACCAAAACCAAGCTTGGGTTTTTCTTACTAGTTAAAACATTAGCGGTAGAACTAGGACTATAGTGCTAGGAAGGACTATAGTGCTAGGAAGGACTATAACGTTTCCTTAGGTGTCTAGTGCCAAATTAGGACTACAATGCTAGAGTTGGACACCTAAGACAAAATAGGAGACTTTTACACTCAAGATAGTGTCCTACCTTAGCAAGAGTGTCCCTTTTGGGCACTAGTGTCCTTTATTGTCTCATTTTTCATTTTTTAGGCCTTCCATCTATTTTTCAATGAAACTTTGGATACCAAAGTTTTTCCCCTTGGCCTAGCGAGTCTTCCCATGTTGTCACTTTGTTGACAAGTGTCATACCTTAATCTTTATGGTACCCATTTTTATTGGGACACTTGTTGCTTTTAAGTGACTCATAATCGTTCTAGTTGGTGTAGGGATTGTACCTCCTAGTAAGGTAACCTCTTAGTATTGTGAGGGCTTGTACCTGTGTTTAGGTGTTTTTATGTTGATTTTTGAGTGGATTGGAGGTTTTGTTACCCTCATCCTAATCATTTCTAAAACCAGTGGTTGAGTCATCTAGTTGAGGGGTATTATCTCTTAGTCATTCCATAATTTGTGTGGGTTTTTATGGTGCTTGTTTGAGTTTGTAAGAGTGTCTTGGTGTGAATTTAATGTTGATGATTCCCTCATCCTTCCCTTGTGTTAGGTTGTGAGAGAACATAATCGTGGTTTAATACTTGATCATCATTTGGGGTCATTTTTCTCTCTCATAGGTTAATCATGATGGTTTCATCCTATGATTGGTGTATTTTATTGGTGCCACATTAATTGTTGCAATGATAAGGTAATTTGTATTGTTAGTGTCCTTATTTCATTGTGTTTCATGTGACACTTGAGTGCATGTTGTTATTAAAGTGTGAAATGTTGCTAGTGAATCTTGTTGTTGTTCTTATAATTATTTTAAATTTTTTGTTTGGCTGTCTAATGTCCTATGGGTGTGGCTTAGGGAATTAAATCTAGTATTAGAGCCCATGTTCCAGTCCTATAATCTCTAGTTCATATAATTTTCCATGTGGCTATTTGTGCTTGATGTGTGGTTTCTCAAGTTCTTGTTGCTATGAGTCACTTGTTTGGTTTCTTGCTTGGCTGTCTTAGTGTGGCTTTTAGAGGGTTCAATGTGAATGAAACTTTGCAATGTGTCTTATAGGCCTTATCACACTTGACCAAGAAGTATACCCTTGGTTAAGAGTCTCCTGAGGTGGAGAATAATAACTCTACTACATGTTTCTTGCTCTGTGTGAGCATGTGTTGGGCCTTCTTGTGTTGTATGTGCTTTTGGTGTTGGTGTGAATAAGGGTTTTTCCTACACGGCTTATCCCTTGTAGTGTGAACAAGGTACTAATATAACTAGTTCCTAGTTAGTACCTTCTCACATATGATATATTTACTTAGCGAGTTAGGAATATATATAGAAGTATCTTAGTTTCCATGTGATCTTATCTTATCCACTAGTTGTCACATGCCATATGATTAAGACACTTGTTATCATCCTAGGATTTCCTATCTCTCAACCTTGCCTATGTAAGAAAGGTATCCATTGTACATTGTATTGAATATTAATCATATTTGATCTAAATATATTTACATCTATTATTGAAAATTTATGCTCTTTCTTTTCTCTCTTGTAAAAGGATATTTTGGTTTTTGTAGGTGATATTGCAAGCTTGAATCCTTGAGTGGACCTAACATGATATCCAAGCTTAATATTTACAAGCACATTCTTAGATTTGAGATTGGTTTGTGCTTGAGCTATTGCAAGGTTGAAAATCTTAGTGGATCTTGAAAAATTGAGAATGCTTTTCTTTTGCATCGAATGATGACCTAAAGAATTAGAAAAAATATATATACAAATACCAGATTTGGGATTTCTTCTTTCCAGCCTTGTAATGCATATTCATTTTGGAGAATTTTGGGTAAAGAAAGGCCCTATAATTGAATCCAGAAGGCACAAAACCCCCTATTTTCATATATATAATACTTTATATTTTTGGTGATAGAAAAACTTCAATTTTTTTCATGTGATTGTCTTAAATTTGATGGGAAAACCATTGCCATAAGAGACTATCTTAAATTTGATGTCTAAACTACTATTAGTGGGGATAATCTTAAATTTTATGACCAAATGACCATTATTAGGCACCTCTCTAATTTCCCCCTCTCCATCAGTAGTTTCAATTTGGTAGTCCAACTTTAGAAGGGCATATCTTAGTCATTCAGGCTCATTTTTTGCAAGATTTATTTATTTATTTAGAGTATAATTTCATTCTCTTTGTAGTGGTGCAATTGGTATTTTATTTTGGTGTTTTTTTTTTCTAAAGGTGTTGTTGAACCGTTCTTGTTTTGGGAACTTCTAGGGCTCCATTCTTTTTCCTATGGTGACATTTTTTTGGTGCATTTTTTTGAAAGTGCATATTTTTTCATCTAATTTGTAATGGTTTGATCATATTGATATCATTATGAATAAAAATATACTTTGAGTTTGTAGCCAAATCTTGTTGAAAGACTAAGGAGTTTGTCATTGATATGCTTATCAGAAACATGAGCATGAAGTATGAACTTAAGGTATGAGCACAAGTTGCACAATATGAACTATAGTGTTTTCATTGATATCAACATTGCAATCCAATATGAAGATTATTGTGTAGACCATTTTGTATAGATTGAGCATGTTTTAATATGGTTATCCAATGGATATTTGCAAGAAGGTTTGATCTATAGGACATCGGGTATTTTGATCCACATTGGTTCATTGTGTAAAACCTTTAATATTTTTGGATGTTAGAAGAGTATAAATCCAGAGTTTCACAGTGTTTTGGTCTCTAGTGTTGAAGTTATGAATGGCAAAAGTTTTGGTTTGGTAGTTACAATGTTACCAGTATAGTGTGTATGTTTTGGAGGATTCACATCACTCCATGGATTGGTATCTAACTTTGTGGATTTGTGGAGATGTTGAAAGGTGTCAGTAGTGCTTATGCTCTAAGTGGCATGAAGTTTTGAGGCCCACATGTTGGTTTGAGGTTGAACAGTTCATGAATTTTATTGTTAGGTCATTATCGGTAATGACCTAATAAGTTTTGGGTATTGCAAAGTTTTGAGAAGTATTGATCCGTTATGTGGGAGCTATTATAGGTACATGCCAATCTATTTGGAATTGTTATAAGTTTTGAATCATGGCACAAAATAGGTGTATGTGTATGGTGAGTTAATAAGGCATATTTTGCATAATACATCTAATTAGGCCAAACTAACTGATATTGCAGGAGTTTGTGGATGAAATGGATATATATGTAAGATATTTTTTGGTGTTTCAATGATAGAGATGTAATGTGACATGTAGTTGATGTGAACCGTGTGAGTATAAGGTGAATGCAAAGTAGAATACAGTGTTAGTGTAGATTAGTATGAAGTGTGTAAAGTTAGTATATTAAGCTTGAATGGAACTATATTCCAACATGTTGTAGATGCATTTTTAACAATTTAAATCTTGGTTGTGAGCCACATATCTCTTTTATATTTTCGTCTTTTTGTGGGAAATAAGTCCACCTATAGTGAGAATTTATGTAATATCTTATAACTGGTTATAATATATTGTGAGCTAACCCTCACTGTGGTTTTTCCCTTTTTGGGTTTTCCATGTAAAAATCTGGTGTTCATGTGTTATGTGCTTTAATGGTTTATTTCACGATTTCCTTTTTTACTACAAATTAAATATGCTATGTAAAATGAATGTTTATATGTTTAAGTGGTTCCAGAGAATATTGATTCACCCCCATCTCAATATTTTGGGTGTTCAACAATTGGTATCAGAGCTTGGCTCCTTGGAAGGAGCTTAATTGCTTGGGGAAGATATTGTAGGTTGAACACATGGTTGTTAGACGATTTCCTACTCCTCTGGAAGATATACTTGTTTTATAGAAGAAGAGTGCATGGTTGACATGAATGGAGAACTCATAATAGCCCTTGAATATCTGGAAAGGACTAAAAGTGAGAACAAAGATCTGAAGGAAAATATCAAAGAAGTAGATGAATGCATCAAAAAGTTGAGAGAGCAAATAAAAAATTTCAAAGAAAGACATAAGGAGGACAGTGAGTAGTTGAAGTAAGCCAATGGAACAATTTCTAGTTTGAAAGTACATGTTGAAGAAGGAAAAAGAGTTGAAGAATGTTTGAATGCAAAGATGAAAAGAAAATTTGAAGAATGTTCAAAACTTGAAGAAGAAGTTGTGACCTTGAGATCAGATCTTGAGAACGCAAGGAGCCATGAAGACAAATTCAAGATGAGTTATGCAAAGCTGGATGAAATGATTGCAAACTAGAAAGGATCTAAAGACAAAGAAGGATTAGGGTTTGAGAAAGGTGAAATCTCAAAGATAGATCAAAAGCCAACTTAAGTTGAAAATAAGATTGACAAAAAGAAGAGCAATGGAAAACAGGTCCAAAATCAAAGGGGAGACTTCAAAATACCACCTATCAAACAACCAAATTCATAAAGGTACACCCATGTTTTAATGGTTTCTATTTTTCTTGCAATAAATTTGGACATAAGGCTAGGTAATGTAGAAGCATAATGAATCAGAATGTTCAATATTTCTCTGGTCAGTGCTTTTCATGCAAAAGATTCGGTCATAAGGCTAGTGAATGCAGAAATTAGATGTTGAATGGATTTAACAATGGTATGATGTTTCAATTTTTAATGGCTACTATTATGCATGTAATGGTTTTGGGCATAAAGCTAATCAATGCAGATCTAGAATGGGTGGAAGTAAGCTTGTTCAAAATGTTGTCATGTGTTACAATTGTAATAGACCAAGACACATTTCTAAATTTTGTAGAAGAAAGAATGTGAAGAAGTAAAATCTAGTAAAGAAGAATGATCCAATAAAAAAGGTTGATCCAATAGAGATGAAGAAAGAGATGGAAAATATTTGAAAAAAGAAGGAAGATAGTGAGACTAATCTCGAGTCTGTACTAGTATCTGGTGTAGATGTTTCCTCTAGAAACTAAGAATGAAGCATTGGCTTAGGGGGAGAATTAACAAAAGATTATTTATCCCCTACCAAAGAAATGGTGTTGATGCATCAACACATGAATATGAGGTGTGGATCAATATGTTTGACCTATTGGAGAAAGAACTAGTGGAAAATATTTAGGTGCAGAAATCTGTGGAGCATTTAAAGTTGATTGTGCACACAGTTAATTTTTTTACTAGATTTTCAATTGAGTATTCAATGCAAAATTAGGTCAATTTCTAAAATGTTTATAAGTGATTTCATACACAATATAAGTCATTTAAAAATTATCATTTAAGAAGAGCGGAGCAGTGAAGGAGCGAAGTGGAGTAATCGAAGCAATTGAGATTTGGTACAAGCAAAAACATAACCGAAAGTGATTCAATGGTATTTTACAGTTTCTATTTGCCCTAATTTCAGAAAGTGCTTTCAGTTTACTACAAAAATATATAGACCACAAGTTTTGGAGGTAGTGGATCATTTGTGCCCTTAATTCAAATTACATCTCAAAAAAACTTTGGTGGATGATCCAAATGGTGTGTTTTTGCACATCCCATATGGTGTTATACACACAAAAGATGTTAGGGCATACATTCATGTTAATATGAAAGAATATAATCATACAAATTTGAGTGATGTATGGTACAAAGAACTCATTGGAGATGATTTCAAGTTGAAATCAGAGTTTGAGGTTTTGACAGAGAAGAAAATTGACACCTAGAACAATTTTCCCATATTTTTTATGTAAATGAATGGGTGAGATATAATGTAAGCCACATTCATGAAAAATTTCTCTAGTTGGATATACCACATTTGATCAACAAATAGGCTATTGGGGTTGTCATTGGATTTTGCTCAACTAGACCAGCTTCAATGCTCAAGTCAAGGAAAAATGAAATGGTGATGAAGCGAACAGGTGTGAGGTATGATAGAAGGGCATTGACAATAAAGGACATCAGAAACCTGACAGTTAAGTATGCTTCAATGATGATAGGATACAAAATATACTTCAATAAATAAAATTCAATATAAAAAATTACCATCAATACAAGACATGAGATGGTTGAGAAGGGTGAAAGCTATGATCTATGTGAGTTGTTGAGACTAAAACTTCTGGAAAATCTATAGAAGATAAAGGACTCTAAGTATCCCTTTAAGTTTGGCACTTTAATCATTTGTTTACTATTCTAATTTTTGAATGAGGTTCCCAGTACAAGGAACATAGTGTGGCTAAAGGATAGACCTATAGCCCATCAAGTCAGAGATCATTTGATGAGGTTAGGAGAATCAAATGCATAGAAGAATGCTCTCTGGGGATTCTTTAAAACTTTTCAAGAAAAGATGTAGGAAAGAGAAAGGATACCAAAAAGCATGGTAGAAAAGTTCAAGAATGACACCACATTCTTTGTAACAAAGATTATTGCATCATATTGGTTGTTGAGCCTAGGATAGTTTGGATCCTAGATATGAGATATGAGATTAAATAAAATTAAATCACTGGATCAATAGACTTCATGCTGAGCAAGCCAAGAGACACCTTTGAGGAGAGATATGGAACATATGCAGAGAAATCCATGGAGGTACACATGGATCAGAGATAAAAATAGATAAAGAAGACCATTGATAAGATGAATACAATACTTGTAGAGGTAATGGGCCTCACAAAATAAAAATTTGAGAAGGAAAAATCCATGTCTGGGTCATCGGGAGGATCGTCAAGCATTAGGAGATTCAGTAGAATAACTACCACTCCTTCGGTTTCCCCAAAGTCCTCTAGGACTAAGGCTACTACAAGAGAGAAAATAAAACAGTCTACAAGGACTCTGGTGAAGGAGAAGACCCCTTCGATGAAATAGCATAAAGTAATTGAAAAGGAAAAGGCTGCTCCAACATCACAAAAAAATGGCCTTGCAAAGAGAAGGGTAAAAACAAAATCTACAAGGGAAAAGTACATGGGAGTGAATGTGGAAGATGAGGAGAACGACCACAATTTGTCTAGAAGAGGAAAACTGAAGTGTCCCAAGTTGAGGCAAGTACAAAGAAATAGAAGATTGAAATTGTAGATACTGTCAATGAGGTAAAGGTAGAGAAAGAAAAACAAGGCTATAAAATATAAATGAAGGAGAAGAATTCATAATCCAACAAGGAGAAGTCACCAGATGACAAGAAGAAGAAAAAGACTATGGTAAGGCCACATAGCCATATGAAGTTAGATATTTTATTCAATGGGATTGTGAAGCATGAAATGTTAGGAGAAATTGTTGCCCTATACACTACTACTAATGACATAGATAAGGTAACCATTGAAGAAGATATTGTAAAGTATATTATTACTTTTGAAGTTAATATGAAGAACATTGAAAAGTAGTTACTTGAAGAAATAAGGAATGTACTATATGCAAAAAGATAGGAAGTAATTAATGAAGAGGATTTTCTTTGGAAAAGATTAGTGAACCCCTATTAGATGAAAATAAATCCGCATTGGATCAAGTGTATGTTAGAGAATTCCAAACAAAGCAAAGAGTAATCACCCTCATGAGCAGAGATCAAAATGATCTTGAGAGGATTTAGAATGAGTCTGTAGAGAAGGTTGTCGATTTGGAAAAAAGGTTAGGAATGACCTCAGACACACCATTGTAGAGGTAAAAGCTATAGAGGTAAAAAATGACGACACACCCACATGGCATAACTCATCTCCTTTGAAATTAGAGGAAAATGTAGAGATGCTCAAGGGAACCTAGAGATAAACATGTCTCCGGATAACACTGAAAAATATGAGGACGAAGAGAAAAAGGATGTGAATGCATCTGGTACTGAGGATGAACTAGACAATACTGAGAAGAAGGATGTGGAGACATTGGTTAATATTGGTGACAAAGAAAAGGCTTTGAAAGAAAAAGATAAGGAAAATTCAATTGGAGAATCTTTCAATTCCTCTGGAGATCCTTTGAATTTTTTTTTGAGTATGCAATTATAGTTTCAACTAGTAGAGTTCACCCAATTATTTCAACTTCCAATGCAATAGGGGCATGTAGACATGGACAAAATATCTCTGTTGTACAAGCTTCAATTGGGCGATGCATTTCATTCTTCTACATGGAAATTTTTTTTAGAGACACATCAGAAGAGTGCAAAGATGATTGATGAAGCAGTAAAAATTCTATAAGAGACCATACCTAGTGTAAGTATTGACAACTCCTTATCCAGTATGGAAAATCTAAAGTTTTTTCTTGATTCGTTTAAGGAGTATTATAGTGGCTTGAGAAAGAATTTGGAGAAGGAGATGGCAAAAAAGATAAATGAGAAAAAAAATTACTTGGAATAATGGAGAAGTGTGCCACTGTATACAATAAATTTCAAGACAATCTCAAGAGTGCACAGGGTTGCTTGGCGAAATCCAAAATTTTATTTCAATTCTGCATGAAATGGCCAAGCTCTAAAAAGAGTATAAAAGATGAGATGGACTTAATTGAGTCCCAAATAGACAAAGCCTTTGGTGCCTATGATCTAGCACAAGATTTGGATGGGAGCAAAAGGTCTGCAATAGAAAATCTACATGAGTAGTTCTTCCAATTGCAAGTTCAAAAGGAGAAGATTATAATGTAGTTTGGTCATCTCAGGGATCTGGTGAATTCCAAGTTCATACCTATCTCTAGTACCCTGATGAGTACAGATAAATCTTCTAAGTTAAATCCAGTACCCAACACTTTGGATGACGGTGAAGAACTTTTGATGGAATTTGAGACTCAAAGCAGAATGCTTGGCCAAGCCAAAAATATTTGGGAAGAATCGAAGCAAGAATGGAAAAAAAACCTTGAGAAGCTTCAGGTGTCAAACACTTCTTTGGAGTAATTGTACTTCTTTTTAATGCATTTCGGTTTGTTGGTTCAAATTTCAGTGTATATATGCGGATGTCATAGGATAATTTTCCAGTGCTAAATTTTGTCACATAGCACCCTTAGGGGGAGTCAGTAAAGTTCTTAATTTTTTATGTACATATTAGTTAGGGGGAGTATGTGCATATGTGAGTTAGTATGTAATTTGGTAAATACAAAAATCATGTAAAGGGGGAGAAGAACATATGTATGCGCCCTTTGCCCTTGATGTCAAAGGGGGAGAATAGTTTTTGAGAGAAATTTTTGGAATGTTTCCATCAATGATAAAGGGGGAGATTGTTGAAAGACTAAGGAGTTTGTCATTGATATGCTTATTGGAAACATGAGCATGAAGTATGAACTGAAGGTATGAGCACAAGTTGCATAGTATGCAGTACAGTATTTTCATTGATGTCAACATTGTGATCTAGTATGAAGATCAATGTGTAAACCATTTTGTATAGCTTGAGCATGTTTTAAGATGGTTATCCAGTGGATATTTTCAAGAAGTTTTGATCCGGTGAAGATAGATAAAAGGGAAAATTGACTAAGTGTCAAAATAGTGTTTTTAGTGTACAAGACATTAGGTATTTTGGTTCGCATTGGTCCGCTGTGTAGAATCTCCCTCTACAGTTTTGGTGTAATTTTTTTGGATGTTAGAAGAGTCAAAATCCATAGTTTCATAGTGTTTTGCTCTTTGGTGTTGAAGTTTTGAATGACAGAAGTTCTGGTCTAGCAGTTATAGTGTTACTAGTACATTGTGTATGTGTTGATGCCAAAAATTGACAAGGTAACAGTGTCTTATGGGAAACTCAGTTTATGAGGGACCTTTTGCACTAAATTGAGTGACCTCCGAATTTTTAAAGAAGTCAGATTCTTCTATAATGGGAGTTTGGAAAGGGAAACAAAAATAGATATATAAAAATAAAGTCTAATCTAAGGCGATGCACCAAGACTTAATAATAGACATGATAAATCATAGATCTAAGGGCTTGATTGGTATTTGTAATGTCCCAGAAAGGCAGAAAAAAAGATTAAAGTATAGATAATCCATTCATTGACATAAAATAACATTGCATGCATTCCTACTGCCAAGAAGAGTCATAAGACATGATCTAGACCAACAAACTTGCATTCAATTTATAGAAGTTCTCAAATGAAATATCCAGACAATATCAGCAGTCTAAAGTTAATCAAATAGCATAAAAGAATAGAAAGGCCAAACAATTGGAATAGTCTAAGAGTCTTTGCAATAATAAAAAACAATAATAAAGGCCTGGTGTCTTTTCTAAAATCAATGTTCCTCTGAAAACCCCCCTTTTTCCCCTCAAAACAGAGAGAAGTATATATAGCTGAAACTCCCACCGCCTTGGCGAGCAAATAACAAAAAAAATTTAGGATCCCTGGCAATGATGTAGAATTGAGTATTCCTCCAGGCCGTTGCAACAAAAAAATATTTGAAACCAAGCATCCGGTCGTTCCAAGCTCAGGTGCATCCTTTGCAAATGATGGCAGTGGTCTCGGTGAGGTCAAGCAGACAAGTGTCATCACCCTGTAAAGAAAAACAAATTATGACATGCGACAACTAGTCATAGTGTTTGGTTCACTTCATCCATCACCCAAATGAAAAACCTTCCAAAGAAACACGTGGCAGTATAACGCAACCTGTGTGAGTCTTTATCTTTTTCTGTCGAAAACTTGCACTAAGGTGACACGTGGTGTGTGGGTGGAGCTCTACTCAAAAGTGAAGGGAAGCGGTCATCAATTGTGTGTAGTGATGATACGTGGTAGCATAGCGGGGCCTATTTTAAATGTGAAGGAAGGAAAACCTTCGAGGAGCACAGAGAAAACATGTGGAGGAGGCAGCGAAGTTTGACAAAAAAGGCCGAGTGGCTCATTTGCGATGCGCGTGCCAATACTTAACCAAAAAAAAAAATACTTGAAGGGAGCTTGCTGAATATTTATTCACAAATTTTGGCGACTACCAAGGGCGTTTCACTTCAGGAACAGAGAACCCAAAATTTCTCTAGTTTGCAGACTAGAGTGTCATTCATCGGGTGATAGAGTCAGAGCTTGGAAAGAGCCGCCTGTAGGGGTGGCCAATCGTCCTCGAATGACCTTGCTATGTTGTGCAAATTCTCCTATGCTCCACCCAGGTCGAGCACTTCCTTATAAGGAAGTGTCTTGGGAAAACCGGCCCCTACCTCACAATGATAGAATAGCTGTGCAAGAGGATGAATAACCCCCTCAATGTTAGTTACGGTGGGAGGATGGTTGAAATTCTAGAAAGCAACCGGGTCATTTTTCTTCTCTATTATTTTTGAAATCTGTTCAGCTGTAGCAATAGAGCCATCTTCAAGGAATAGAGACGACAAACCCATCTCACTTAACCTAGAGAAACTTTCCTGCATGCTGTCCATTGTTTGGTTCATAGTAGCTATGACCCCCCTAGTGCGCTAGAAGGTCGAGTGGCAATGGATAAACTTGTTTTCCGTCTAGGCGGCTGCATCCCGATCTTCAATTCCTACCTTGGCGAGGTCTTCATCAGAGACCGAATACAACTTGGTGAGCATATTCTTTTCTTCTGGAACCCTTTCCGAGATAAACCACGGGAATTGCTCAATTGTACCATGAACCTCGTAGCTTAGTTTTCCTACCTTAGAAATGAATCGAAGCATGGGCTGCAGTGTTAGGCAAAAAGTTTTAATCGTTTCCCACCAAGAAACATACAACTGCCTAACCAATGGAATAAGGTCTGGCTGGGCAGGGGAGGTTAGGAGAGAGCTCTTCAGAAAGGCGATCTCCGCATTCTTTGAGTTAATGATCTCAGCCAATTTTGCACCTTTTCTTTATTCGGACGCTAATTTCTTCTCGAAGCTGCTCATTTCTTTATGCCAGTTTTCCTTGGCTCGGGAGTGGTTTGCCAATTGTATGTCAAGAGAGGACTTTGTCTCCTGGAGTTCTTTTTCTAATTGGGCCTTTTAGCCCTCAAATTCAACATCTTTCTCTTGTAACTTTTGCTAATATTGAGCTCGTTGATGCTCTAATGCTGCATTCTTTTGTGCCATCCCTTAATCTTATTCAATGCAATGCCACTCCAACTCTTCGTTCCTTAGCTGCAAATTCTATTCCGCTAGAGCCAATTGGCTCTGGTATTCCTGATTCTTAGTAAGCAGCTCATTAACCATAGCGGGGTCGATAGTCTAAACCTTCACAAGCTCCCCCTGAAGTCTATTCCTTTCCTCTTATGCTGTTAGCACCCTCTTTGTTAAGCGCGCAACATTCACTTCTAGGGATTTCTCCCTTTTCTCCAAAAAACTAGCCTTTTCCTTTAATGATTTAAGTTGCTCATCCACTTTCTTCAGTTGGTGACCAGTTTTAAGGAAGTCGGAGGTGACCACCCATTGTGTTTCCTCCATAAGCTCAACTTTATCTTACATTCGGCCACCTTTATGTCAAGCCCTACTGCATACACTTTGTAGTCTTTTGGACGCATCTCCCCTTGTGGCTTGGTTACCGTTGGGTACATGGTTGCAAATTTCAGCTCTTGTTGGGTCTCATCATAGAGAGTTTGCATCTTTGGTTCCGCAGGCCTACTGTCATCTTTGGCCTTGCACTTTTGCATTCTATTTGCGCATGCTTCCCTTTCAGAGTCAATCTACGCCATGAATTGGGATGGCGACGAGACTTGCCCGCTTGCGAAAGGAGCACCGAGAGGTAGGGCTTATGGATAGGTAATTTTGATAGGCCTGGGTATTTTATTTTTTTGGAGAGTGATAGTTTGTGGGGAGAAGGGAGGCACATTCCAAAGCTTGGTTTGAGAACCAGTAGAAGGGCTTGTCATTTTCCAAGGTTCAATTGGTGAACCGGCAGAAGAACTCATGGAATGAAACGGTGAAGGAGTTTTCATTGTGGAGTCCGTCTGCTATGAGAGAAGGGGAGGATTTGTGGCGATAGTAGAAGTAGGGGTGCCAGCAGTGGGTAAGCCCCTAGAAAGTGAGGCAAGGAAGGATTGAGCAGTAGCAGCTGGCGTAAGGGTTCGCGGAGGAGTAAAGGAAAATGGAGTGGCCTGTGAGAACTGGGAGAAACCTCCCACAATCATTGGATCAAAAGTGGGAATCAAAGGGCCCGCACTCATTGTGGGGGTTACATAGACAGTGGAGGATACCAAGGACCGAGAAGCAAGAGAAGAAGGAACAAAAATTACCTGTTGACTGGTCAATGGAAGCTCCTGACTCGTTACCGGATCTTCCTCTCCTTCAAGTTCCTAGCTAGCTGCAAGCACCTAGCTTGCGGCGGGTTCTTGTGAACTCTCTCCAACAATAGTTTTTGTATGCTGCCGCTTCGCGGGCAAGGTTTCTCCAACCTTGGCAGTTACTTGCAGCTATTGCTATAACACTCTAGTCATCTTAGTGGCCCAAGTGACTGTGTGCGAGGCCCTTGATACATTGAACTACACATTTGTAGCTGCATAGGTGGGCTGTTCTATAGAGATTTTCCCTTGCGGCACAGGGAACGTGGAAGTCCCTTCTTCTTCTTCTTGTTCTTCAGACCCACTTTCTAGGTTGTTTCCTTTATTGGTGTTGGAGTCGGAGGTTGCATGTTCATCATCCCACCATTTTTCAAATACTTTGTCATCCTTCAAGCTTCCAAAAGGAGCATCCAACTGTCTTATTTCTTGGCGATATTTCTAGAAGGCTCTTATTTTCTCATTAGTCCATTCTTCTTCTTTCCGCAACTTGTTATACATGGTGCGCTCCATCTGGGCACTATCCTTAGCCTCCGCCACAATGAAGTAAAATTTGTGCCATGGCTCTCTATGGTCCTGTGTGGGGATATGCGCTAGTTCAACAATAATTTCATCCTTGTCCTCCTGCGGGTTGTGCCTCTTTTCCTAGTAGGGTCGAGGAGTGTGAATAACCTTCATGTGTGGCTACAATAGATCATTGAAAGGATTGTACTTCCATTTATCACATATCAAAACCAACCCTAAATGAGCTAGTTTATCCTGCAATAGTTGGTGTGACTGTTTCTTTGCCAGGGCCACTGTTTTGAAACTCTTCAAACAAGTGAAGAATCCTTTCCTCTTGACGCTTTGGCTACTACATAAGGTATAATCAATAATGCACACTTGCTGATACATTTCAAGCGCAAGCACTCTATTTGTGACATAGGCTGGGAGTCATAAAGGTTGATCAGTGAAACCCTGCATCCGAAGGATTGTGAAATCCGCACTGAAGAACCAATCACAAGAGGGAGTGAAACTCTGCATATATCCGGTTTGATCTATGTTGAGCCAGATCATGTCACCTCCTTGTAAATCTTGCAAAACCAGAGTTATAAAGTAATCCAAAAATGTATAGTAGTCATATGTCATGGAAAGGAAAGGTGTCTATGCGGATACTGGCTTCCTTCTTTGATTTTCATCAAAAATAAACAATTTGAAATATTTGCTGAAGAAATCAGGATTTTTATGCAAAAACATATGAACCAGGAAAGAGAGAATCTGAACTTCCCTTCTACTAGGTAATTCTCTATTTTCCTTATCATTTCCTCCACGAGGAATTTAGTGAAATCGTACAAGAAGAAATTGTGCTGCCTGCAGAATTGGAAACCTGACCCTAATTGAAAGGCATGCACCATCTCGTCGGAGTCTAGGTCGCACACAAATGCTAGTATTGAAAAGGCATCCTGCATGTCTTCAACAAATGAACCGTGCGGCAACGAGATACCTCATAGCTGAGCGTTTGGGATTCCCTTCTTGCCAATCTCCTCAATTAGGAAATCTGGGTTCTTTTTCATTCCCATCCATGTGTTTTCTCCTTTAGTAGGAGTGAAGGACTCAATTTTCTCCTTTCTGGAACTTGGGTCCAGGATACATAGCATGTGCCAACTGGTTGGTTGGTTGATATTAACATTTAAGGTTTGGCCCTCAATGTTATGGGTGCTCGGGTTATAACATTGAATGACTACATCAACTAGCTCTAGGCAATAATGTACCAGCGGGACCATGTACCGTGGAAGCTCATTGTACCATACCTTTTTTGTTGTCAACATCGCTTGCTGGGATGCTTTCATCCTTGTACAAACTGCTTCTCTCAAAGACTTAGTATTTTTCGCAAGGTGTAGGTCATGAATATTGTCCCATTCCTCTTCGAACCGTTTTTGGTTCCTGTATTCCTTGGGTCTATCTAGCTCCATCGTATTCACCCATTTTGGCTTGCTTGGTATACCAGGCGTAGCATATGATATATCTTCATAGACGTAAACAACCTTTGATGACCGTATAGCCGTAAGCAAGGGTTGGTCAGCTTCCTCCTGAATTTGTTGTGATGAACCCTCTGCCATTTATCTCCTTAGATGAAAATTCTGCAAGGCTTGAATTCTCTGTAACTTCACTCAGCTCTGGATATGCCAAAACTTTTTTTCACTTGGCTTAGCGTATTTCAAAAGACACTTAAACATTAAAAGTTTTGTATGTGATATTTAGCTATCTTTCCTCAAGGTGGTAGAAGAAAGCGGGCTTTTTGCATTTAATTCAGCATGTACCACCAACTCTTTACTTCGTGTGAAAGTGAATTACTTGCCATTTTGAAGTGACAAGAATTCATTATTGCATTTGGAAACTGTGTGATACGATGTGACTTCCTTGGAACTTTAGTTGGCGATTTTCCTTCTAGCCTTGTATTCGTATGCACTGGCAATTAATATCCTGGACAAAATGATTGAGCCAAAGCAAACGATCATCGCCTGAAAAGATATGAATCCTGCCTTGGGTTATGGGAAATTCCTGTGAGGTGACACAATAGCCTACGGACCGTGCAGCTCGTCGCCGATGAGTGCCACCATTTTTTAGGCTAATTAATTAGCTCTCATTAACTCTGCATGCATTGAATCGTACTTTAGCAGACACAACCAGATAGGAAATGCGAGTAAACCCAGGCGCACTTTTCAAGTTGGCGCTTGGTTACCATCACATTTTTGAGAAGCAGATTAGAATGCTTTTCCTCATTTTTTCTATAAATAGGCCTCTAAGCAGTGGGAAAATCACACTTAGCATTTGAGCAATTTTTAGCAATAGGTCATTGGCTTAGTATTTGGTTTTATTACTGGCAAGGTTCTCATAGGCTAGGTTGTAGGCAAGTTTCAGAAATAGTTAGTAGGTAATAGCAGTGTGTCGGTACCACAGATACTCCTATTAGGCTAGTGTCATATAAGTCACAGACAGATTTCCTCGGCTAGATTTCTACCAAGCGTTTAAAGAGGATGACGAAAAACAAACACTTCCTGGCTTTGATAGCCATGAAGTGGGTTCTGGGTCGGGACTGTCTCGAGTACGAAGAAAAATACCATGTCAATACTGACATTTGCTCGCACTTTGTTGCATCTATGTTGGATATTGGTATCCCCAGGCCCTTGGTTCTGAAACTAGTCAAAGAAATCTTTCCCAAAAAGTACCTGAATGGCCTAGGTGAGGTCGTTGCTCACATTGCATATGGGGTAGGCCTGTCAACAGCTAGTGACCTTAGGCGCTATATTGAGGAAGAAGCGATTGTCCCATGGTTGTCATTTCTCAGCGGATTCTACCTCCAGAGACACGACGAGCACCAACAGAGAGTTACCCAGGCCTTGCACTTTCTCCTCCGCATCTACAACGTAGTGCCATTCTACAATATCAACTGGTATACTGACTTCAGGAACCTTGTGTTTCCCCCACCAATGGCTGCTATTCCAAATGATGTTGCTTCTGTTGCTGGTGTGCCTGCTGAAGAGGACGTGGTAGACACTGCCATTAATGGGTTGATAGCTACTGCTCATGCTGTTGGATGAAATTCCTTTTGGACTTCTTGTTTTTTTGCTTTTAAGAATACGCCACCCGTTGTCTAGTTTTTGTATATATGCCTAAAAAGGCTATACATAGTATATATATGAAAATAAAACCACATATAATCATATAATTTTTGAATTATGGCTCTCCATCCAATTTTTCCATGTAAAAATGAAAGCATATACATATAATGAAATATAGCTTTATAAAATCCATGGCTCTTTTTCCTTTTGGCATCCTGTCATATGGGTTTCTTTTCTTTCAGCATATTTGTTCATATGGGTTTCTTTCAACATTATTCCTGCAAAGCATTTTTATTACCCTATTCTCTATAATGATGGGTTGCTTTTCTGCTGAAACATGAATTAATTCTAAAAAAAAAAGACCGGTCAACAGAACAAAAAGGGAAAGAAAATAAAAGCATTATTAACATATGTACAATAGTAAAATTTTCCACTCAATGGAACAACTTAAGATGAATCCCGTTGATCAGAATTTTCAAGGCTTCTTGTTCCATGCTTTCCAATTCAAAAGCATTATGCTGTTTGCACTTAATGATTTTAAACGGACCCTCCCAAAGGCTATCAAATTTTTTGTTCTGGCCTGGCTTAGCAATCCTTTCATTGAATTTCAGCACTAAGTCTCCGCACTTTAGGCCTTGGTCGGATGCCCTCTTGTCAAACCATCGCTTGACCACTTGTCGGCGGTTTGTCATGGCTATTAGGGACTTCTCTCTTTTTTCTTGTACTTCTAATAGTTTGGCAAGCTGAACCTCCATGGTGCCATTTTGTTCTATCTCGAGGGATTTCAACAATTGAAGTGCTGGAATCTCCATGGATATAGGCAACAATGCCTCTTTTCTGTATACCAACTCATAAGGCGAAGTTTTAAGGACTTGCTTAGGAGTTATGCGGTCTGCCCAAAGCACCACTCAAAGGTTTTTGTGCCATTCTCTCTGGTGCTCTGAACCAATTCTTTTAAGGAGTCAGACCAGGTTCTTATTCATCAACTCAGCTAGGTCGTTTCCCTGAGGGTAATAATTCGATGATGTCTTAAGGAATATACCATTTGTTAATGCAAAGTGACATACCTTTGCACCTAGGAAAGCTTTGGAATTATTGGAAATGATAGTCTTCAGAGGGCCGAACCTTGTCACTAGCTCTTCAAGGAAATCCACTATCTCTGCTTCTGTCACGTTTTTAAGTGGAGCGGCTTCTGTCCACCTTGTGAAGTAATATGTAGCTTTAGAATCCACTTGTGTCTGACACTAAAAGCAGGATTGATCATCTCGATGAAGTCCAGGCCCCATTGCGTAAATGGTTTGTCTGCCACTATAGGCTTGAGAGGCATTGCATAATTCTTCCTTCTATTGGTAAAGAACTGACATTCTTTGCAAGATTTCACTAAGGAGTGCGAGTCGTTGAAAAGTGTGGGACAATAGTAACCTGTGCACATGATTTTGATGGCGGTGGTCTTAGCAGAGAAGTGTCTGCATGCAGCGCTATTGTGGAAAGTGTCGAGGATTCTCTTCGCTTGCTCTGCAGTAATGCATTGCAAGAGGAGACCATTGAAATTCTTTTTGAAAAGGACCCCTTCCACTAGCACATATCCACAATGTTGTAGCCGATAGTATCTCCTCTTTTGGGAGGAAAGACTTGGTGGATAATTTCCTATTTGCATAAACCTTACTCTATCCATTAGCCAACAGCCCTCAGACTCTGTCTCATTTATCAGAATAAGCTCTGGTTTCTCTTTGTCATGCGCCATGTATTCGCACAATCCTCTTCCACGGACAGTTTTGGTGGGTTTGACCTCAATGTAATATTCAAGGATCTTGGTGATCCAATTAGCCCCTTTTTTGTGATTTCTCCCTCCATGATATATTCGTGCACACTAGAATGTGCGACATAGACAGTCACTTTGTTGTAGGAAATTAGATGACATAATTTTTTAAGTCCCTTTACTATTGCAAAGGCTTGTCTCTCGAAGAAATTATAGTTTGTTTCATATTCCTTCAAGGTCTGGGAGTAGAATGCCACCAGATGTTCTCCCTTTCCTTCATTATCCTTTTGAGTCAAGACATTAGCAATACTGGACTTACTACTGAATACATACATTATAAAGTCCTTGGACAAGTTTGGATAAACCAGTACAGGAGTTGAGGAAATAGCATCCTTAACTTTCTCAAAGGCTTCCCTGGCTTCCTTTGTCCACTTAAATGCTTGATCCTTTTTTAGCATCAAGGTGATTGGCTTAATTATTCCCGCAAATTCGGAAATAAACTTGCTGAAAAAATTTACCTTTCCTAGGAAGGACTGAATTCCTTTCTTGTTAATCGGAAGGGGAAGTTCTTTGATGGCTTTCACCCACTCGGGGTTGATTGTAACTCCTTCTTTGGACACCACGTGTCCCAATAGCTTTCCTTGCAACACTCCGAATACACATTTTTTTGGATTCAAGGAAACCCCAAACTCATGGAATTTTTGAAAAACCATTTCTAAGTGATCCAAATGATCATCCTTAGACTTAGAAAACACAGTAAGGTCATCCAAATAAATTAGGATAATCTTGTTGATCAGCTTGCTAAAAGCGATATCCATTGCCCGCTGGAATGTTTCCCCTACATTAGATAAACCAAAAGGAATTTTAGCATATGCAAATGTTCCCCATTTTGTAGTGAACATAGTCTTGTGCTGATCCTCCTCTTTAACTCAGATCTGATTATAACCGGAGAAGCCATCAAGCATGGAAAACATTTCCGATCCTGCTACTATTTGCAGGATTGACTCCATAGAAGGCAGCGGATAATGATCCTTCAGGGATGCTTTGTTCAGGTCTCGGAAGTCCACACACAAGCAGATATCTCCATTCTTCTTTTGGATTGGGACCAAATTAGATACCCACGTGCTATGCTTGATTGAGAAGACAATCCGTGACTGGATTAGCTTTGTTAGGTCCTACGCCATTAGTGCTTCAATTTTGGGGTTTACTGGCCTCTGCTTTTGTCAGACTGGTTTTGCACCCTCCGCCAGCTCAATTGTGTGTTGGATGATGTTGAGATCGTATCCCTTCAAGTCATCATAGGACCAGGCCATTACTCCATATTTTTCACAGAAATTGATGAGCTTTTCTTTATCATGATGCAGGACATCTTTCCCGACTTGAAGGTTTTTGACGTCTGAGATCGAAAGGCCTATATAGTCACTTTTTTCTGCCACAAAATTCCTTTTATCATTCCTTGCATCATCGCAATCAAAAAGGTTTTCAAGAATAACCAATCCTTTCAGATGATTGTTAGATTTGAGCTGCATGATTTGTCCTTTGTAAGCCTCGATGATCTTTGGTTGGAGTTGATCAGTGAATTCCCCCGACTGCTAGATGAACGAGGCAATGTGTTCATCACTTTCAATCACCTTCCAACTTTGATTATTATCAGGAATCGCTGGTCAGACTATTACTCGTACAGAGTGTTTGTTATGTATGAGCTCAGAAGTAGGATCAAACTGGGATCCGATTGCTGCCATGTGATTTGCATCGCCATTTTATTCTCAGGGAATGGTCTAGATGTTGAAGGCTTCAAAATCATCAACCAGGTCCCAGACTTGGTGCCAATAGGATCTCATGCAGACATTCCTTGCCACAGAAATTCACGAACTTGGTTGACCACCATTTTAGAATCTCTGAACACCATTAATTGCTTGATGCCCATTCACTCTGCAAGGCTTAAACCTTGTATTAGTCCTTTGTATTTGGCTTCATTGTTCGAACAAGCAAACTGGAAGTGGAAAGACCTTAGTATTTTTTTATTTTGTGGGGATACCAAACATATCCCCACTCTGGCGCCTACTTTGCATCTTGCTTCGTCGAAGTACAACGTCCACAGCTCGGAGGCTACGCTGCTTACAGGTTCCTCTATGACCTCCAGAATCTCTTGCTCCTTGTCATAAATGACATATGTTCCCAACCCAATGGCATGGTAATTTCCAAAAGGATCCATGTCGATGAACTCATTTAGAAGAGCCTCATCCTTTTCACTTCGATCCCTAGTCACCTCTTCATCCTCTAGCAATTCAGCATAGTACATCTCGTCTTTAGTAATGGAGGTATGGGTGGCTTCAAAGTTGATAATAGCCTCATCTGGAACATGGTGCGCATGTAGTGGCTCAGACAATAACTTCAGCTTAGCCCTATGCTTGGTTCAGACAATCAAGTGTGTCCAATCCAGCGATAAGTATCCCCCTATTTTAGCAGGAAATTCCTGAGACAGGCAAAGACCAAACATAGGAGGGACATCAATGATGATAGTATCCTGAGGCACGGTGATGTTAGGACAAATGAAGAGAGTTAAGGGAAGATCCTTAATGATCCCTACTATTTCAACCTTGTTCTCGTCAAGCTGCATAACTCCCTTCTTCATGGGTTCATAGCTAAGTCCCAAGGCTTCAACTATTTGTTTGGGCATGATTGTGGTGCTAGCACTTGAATCAATCATTGAATTGTGCAACAATTTATCACCCATGATAAGGGTTAGGAAGAATGGTTTCGGCTTACCTTTAACTTCCGCAGGGGGTTCCTCTATATTATTTGTGAGAACTTTAGCCTGAGGCGTTAGATCTATGGCCTTTTCTTTCAGAAATTGTTGCGTCTAATTAGAGCTAGCATCTTCTTGGAGATCCTTTTGAAGCAATGTTTTCTACTCTAGGATTTCCAGGATGTCCCACAGGGACACATTGGCGGAGGATTTCTTTAATTGTTCCACCACATTAAACGATGGTGAGTTCAAGGATTTCTGCTCCTTGGCTTTTGTTATCACAATTTCTTTCTGCGGTTGAAATGGTGGCGCGATTGCAGTAATGCTAGAAGATTGATTAGAGGCACTCATGTTTTGTGGTGTGACTGGATCACCCGTAAACCTTCGCTTAGAGCGAGTGTTATAATCAGACTGAACTTGTGGTGTCTTTGATGTAGAAGGATCATTTGCGAACACCGCCTCTTCCTCTTCGATCCATGAGAAGAGCGCGTGATCAAGAGCGATATTGGATTCTTGTTCTTGGGACATCCATTGCATATGTGCGGTAAGAACCACACTCTCCATTTGTGGTGAGGCATATGCATAACCTCTGTGGTTCAAAGTCACGCCTTGGCTGCGCTGCTCACCACTTTTTGTTGTAAGTTACCACGTGGATAGTTTTGGGGCATGTACGTGTCGCTGCAAGGGAAGCACCATGGATTGATATCATTGATGAGGTTGTTCTGTCCCACGGTCAATTCCCTACTCGAGCTTGGAGAAGCGCTTGTCAGTGGAGTAGGTACCGACACCATTTGGTTGGTTGTTGGAGCTGGTGGATTAGTGCGGGGACTGCCTTGGTACTGACTCTGCTGATATGAAGACCGTCCACCTTGATAATTCTGATAGGTAGGCTTTAGAGGCGTTGATTAGTTTTTCTTGAGGGTGGTTATGTCATTTTCCATAGTCTGCATCATTTCTTTGAGATTGCTCATTTCATCCTTGGAAGAACCGGATGTAGAGGCAACATTTTGCGGTGCTACCGCATATGTGTAAACTGATTGGGGAGGTGCGAGTGCACTAGTTGATGCAACTTCCTGGGTGTGCATCGAGATTTTGGGAAATATTGGCATGATGGGCCGAAGAGGAAAATTTCTATAATCTATCAAATGATTCTTCGCTTTAACGGTGACGCCGTAAGCATCTGGCAGAGTGGCCCCTCCCAAAGACTTGATCATAATAGAAATGTCGGGGTTGATAAACTTTAGGTAGAATATGAACACCAACTCGGGAGTTGGGCGGATAGCAACTTGAATCCTGTACCGGTTTGTGTGGAATCGGGCATTGAAGTTCGTCATAGCCTCTTGGGGAGCTCGTTTTATGACAGATAGTTGATAGTACAACGAGGAGCAATCTCTGTCATTTGAAAACCTCTCATAGAACGGGTCTCCAAGCTCATCCCAGGTATGGATAGTGCTAGTTGGCAACGTTTTGTACCAATATAGCACCATACCTTTGAAAGAAGCATCGAGGAGCCTCAACGCTACATTCTGAGCGGTGATTCCATGCACCAGACACATGTCTGCCACATCTTGCAGATGTTTTGCGGGCATTCTTGAGCCATCTCTGGTAAACTTGGGTATAGCTTTCATAGCTGAGACCAGGATAGTAGCCCAGACAGCAAGTGCTACTGGTGCTACTAGGGGAATTTCAGTGTTCCATGCCACGTAATTTCTATTGGCACCTGGCAACATGGTTAGAGGAACAGGCGGGGGAAGCAGAACTGTTAACAACTGGTTTGCGGCCTGCACTATTCCTAGTGGGGGTACTAGTAAACTGAGATTTTTAGTGGTTTGGGATCTAGTTACAGGCCGATGGCTCATACACCCTTCTAAAGTGTAAATTCATTTAAGCTCTGTCCCACCGGGCATGCTAGAAAAAAAACAAACTATTGATGCCAAAAATTGACAAGGTAACAATGTCTTATGGGAAACTCAGTTTATGGGGGACCTTTTGTGCTAAACTGAGTGACCTCTGAATTTTTAAAGAAGTCAACTTCTTCTATAATGGGGGTTTGGAAAGGGAAAAGGAAACAAATATATAAAAATAAAGTCTAATCTAAGGCGATGCGCCAAGACTTAAAAATAGGCACGATAAATCATAGATCTAAGGGCCTGATTGGTATTTGTAATGTCCTAGAAAGGCATAAACTAAAGATTAAAGTATAGATAATCCATTCATTGACATAAAATAACATTGCATGCATTCCTACTTCCAAGAAGAGTCATAAGACATGATCTAGACCAACAAACTTGCATTCAATTTATAGAAGTTCTCAAATGAAATATCCAGACAATAGCAGCACAGTCTAAAGTTAATTAAATAGCATAAAAGAACAGAAAGGCCAAACAATTGGCATAGTCTGAGATTATTTGCAATAATAAAAAATAATAATAAAGGCCTGGTGTCTTTTCTAAAATCAGTGTTCCTCTGAAAATCCCCCTTTTTTTCCCCTCAAAATAGAGAGAAGTATATATAGCTAGAACTCCCACCGCCTTGGCAAGCAAATAACAGAAAAGATTTAAAGATCCCTGGCAATGATGCAGAATTGAGTATTCCTCCAGGCCATTGCAACAGAAAAAGATTCGAAACCAAGCATCCAGTTGTTCCAAGCTCAGGTGCATCCTTTGCAAATGATGGCAGTGGTCTCGACGAGGTCAAGCAAACAAGTGTCATCACCCTATAAAGAGAAAGCAATTATGACATGTGGCGACCAGTCGCGGTGTTTGGTTCACTTCATCCATCAGCCAAATACAAAATCCACCGAAGAAACACGTGGAAGTATAGCACAACTCGTGTGAGTCTTTATCTTTTTCCGTCAAAAACTTGCGCTAAGGTGACACATGGCGTGTGGGCGAAGCTCTACTCAAAAGTGAAGGGAAGCAGTCATCAATTGTGCGTAGTGATGATACATGGCAGCATAGCAGGGCCTCTTTTAAATGCAAAGGAAGGAAAACCTTTGCGGAGCATAGAGAAGACACGTGGAGGAGGCAGCGGAGTTTGACAAAAAAGGCCGAGTGGCTCATTTGTGATGCGCGGGCCAATACTTAACCAAAAAAAAGAAATACCCGAAGGGAGCTTGCTGAATATTTATTCACAGTATGTTTTGGAGGATCCGAATCACTCCATGGATTGGTATATGGCTTTGCAGATTTTTGGAGATGTTTACATGTGTCAGTACTTCCTATGCTCCAAGTGGCATGAAGTTTTTCGGTCTACATGTTGGTTTGAGGTTGAATAGTTGATGAATTTTGTTGTTAGGTTATTACTAGTGCCGACCTAATAAGTATTGGGTATTGCAGAGTTTTGAGAAGTATTGATCCATTATTTGGGAGCTATTATAGGTCCATGCCGACCTATTTGGACTTGTTATAAGTTTTGAATCATGGGGAAAAGTAGGTATATGTGTATGATGAGCTGACAACGCATATTTTGTATAATACATCTAATTAGGCCGACCTAATTGATGTTGTAGGTGTTTGTAGATGAAGTGGATATATATGTAAGATCTTTTTTTATATTTTGGTGATAGAGATGCAATGTGATGTGCAGTTTATGCAAATTGTGTGAGTATATAAGGTGAATGTATAGAAAAACAAAGTGTTAGTGCAGATTAGTATGAAGTGTGTAAAGTCAGTATATTGAGCTTCAATGGAGCTGTATTCCAACATGTTGTAGATGCATTTGTAATAGTTCAAATCTTGGCTGTGAGCCACCAATCCCTTCTATATTTTCTACCTTTTGTGGGAAGTGAGTCCACCTGCAGTGATCATTTTTGTAATATTTTATAACCGGTTATAATATATTGTGAGCTAACCCTCATTGTGGTTTTTCCCTTTTTGGGTTTTCCACGTAAAAAATTGGTGTTCATGTGTTATGTGCTTTGATGGTTGCTTTCATGATTTCCTTTCTTACTATAAATTGAATATGTTATGTGGAATGAATGTTTAAGTGGTTTCAGAGAATACTATTTCAACCCCCTCTCAGTATTCCAAGTGTTCAACAAATTTCTAACATATGTAAGCACTAAGATCAAGTCCACTTGGTTGTTGTTGGAAAATGACATATAATTACACTACATATAAAATTTTAATGTTATATACAGTTAGGGAGGTCTCATGATTGAATAATTTTGGGGTAATCTTATGATTTTTTTGGATTGAGTCTCTTGATTGGTCTATTGTTTGATTAAAGTTGAGGATTTTATCATGGCTATCATAAAAAAATGCAACTATAATTGAATTAAAAATAGGGAAATATAAGGCTTGGTGAGATGGTATTATGAAGCATTTAAGGTGGCTTAACCTCTTGCCTTACTTCTATAAAGTGGTTCCTCGACCACCAAATGATTCGGAGAATAGAGTGGTATATTGAGACTAGTTATATTCTTGAAACCACATGTCTTAATGTTGATACCAAAACAAGGGACATCCTCTCATATTTTAATTCTCTTATTTCTTCTGGGATGAAAATTTGGATCATATATGGAAATCCACATAATGATCCACTCCTAAATGATCCTATTTTGGATATTTCAATTTCCCTAGATGATTGTGATAATATTCCATATGATGAATGTACATTAGAAGTGATAAATTATTGGAAAAGTATTGAACATGAAAGGGCCATTGATTCTTATAATTATCCTTCAAAGACTTTGAATGTACTTCAACATCAACTAATACAATATTCACACTCAAGAATCTTGTGTGGAAATATTATTTGAGGATAAAAATTATAGTCCAATGGAATTCATTAAGATCTCATATACTTCATCTTCTATTACATATTATGATGCTTGTGTTGCTACATTCATGGCTACTTGTGATTTAGTGCAATCTAGGATATACATTATCTTCAAGATATGACTACTTGGGATGTATACTTGGAAAACATTGCAAGTTTGTTTGTAGAGTCCCACATTTTAGATTTGGGAGACACCGTTGATTGCATATATCTTCTCTTTTATGGAGACGACTCTTCTTCAATGGTTGTGATGGAACACTTTGAACCTCTTATTCATTCTCCACATGATTATTCATTATAGTTTAACATGAGTGTGGACACTTTTGAGCAGGATTTGGAAAAGGCATATTTGTCTTAATAGGAGGTACTTGATTCTTTGCATCTTTTTCTTCATTCATCTCTAATAGATTCTATATTTTCATCTTCATCATTGTGGCCTGGAACACCTGACTTGGTAGTGGCAACTTTCAATATCAACAAGGAGATTCTTAGAGCAGTTTTTAGAGACTTCAAACATCTTAAGTTTTTTTCCTAAATATTCCTTTAAGGAATGGGAAGAAATCATCCACACACCTTTGGTTTTGTTTCTTTCTAGGGGGAGGAATATTGTTCGATGATCATTGACCATCTTCTACATCCATTTTAAACATCTACCATTGATATAGATTCTACATTGAGGGGGAGCTCCATGGTCTCTCTTCTTCTCTCTTATGGGGGGAATTTTTCCTCACATGGGGTTTTTTTCTTCACATCTTCTAGAGATAATTTTTCTTGTATTTTCTCTTGTTTGGGAGGAGTTTTTTTCCACTGGGTTTTCTCCTTTTCTCCATCTATGATATATTTAAATTTATACATGGGTACCTAACATGGCCTAGTAGTCGGGACCCATCTTTGCATCTTTACATCATTTGTATTTGTTTAATTCTCCCTAATTTACACTTAAGGGGGGGTACTAGTGTGAATAGGGTTTTTTAGATTTTTTTTACCTATTGTAGTGTGAACAAGGTACATTATCTAACTAGTCCCTAGTAAGGACCTTGTCACACATGTTCACATGTTAATTTTACTTAGTGTGTTAGGAATCTTTCTAGAAGTCTCTTAGTTATCATGTGATATTATCTTATCCCCTAGTTTTCACATGACATTGGATTTAGACACTTGTCATCATCCTAGTTTTTCTTATCTCTCAACCTTGCCTATATAAGCAAGGTCTCATTTGTACATTGTATTGAATTGCACATTAATCACATTTGATCAATATTTTGTATCTATTATTGAAAAATTATGCTCTTTCTTTTCTCTCTTGTAGAAGGATATCATGGTTTTGTAGGCAATCCTAGGAGCTTGAGTCCTTGAGTGACTCTAATACTTAGAAATAGGTGTTGATGCATGGTTTTACCCTAGAGTGATATGTTTTAGGAATTCTTGTTTATGAGGTTTAGTTAGATCCTTGAATTTTTCGAGAAGTCACTTTTATGTGTGATTTCCTTCTTGATGTTTTTATTCTTGATTTGTGTGAATGCAAGTGACCCTTGTGTGGTGCTATTGTGCTTGGGAGTTTGTGTGAATGAAATGAATATGGAATTTTTTTATATTTAGAAATAAATATTAAATTTTCTTAGCTTTGGTCAAGAATTTTGAATTATCTAATGAGAGTGATGCATTTGAATGAGAAAGAGCTTATGTTTGTTCATAATCCTGATATGCAGAAGGAATTAATGATGTAGTGATGCTTTCTTGAAGTGCATTGTGCATTGGTCTTCATGTGAGTGCATGCCATATGTGTTAAATGACTAGGTTGATGAATGAAATAAAATGTTGAATTGTTGTAATAGAACATTTGGGTCAACAAAGTATGTATCCAAATTGTATTTGTTTCCTAAAATTCTTGTGGGAACCTAGATGGTTAATTACATTGTAAAATTTTAAAATTTAGAGAAAGGGGTGTACCTGGGTCATAAGCATGGTGTTTGTGATAAATGCTTGGTGACATAGATAATGCATTTATAATTCCTACATTGGTTTACTCTAAAATTTTGTTGTTCCTCTCTTGCATAGTGTGCATGTGGAATCATTAAAGAAAATTGTGCATGGTAGGATGCATTGTGTTGGTGTGGACAAGAGCCCCCAATTGTGTTATCATGCCTTGTGAAGGATGGAAATACTATTTTGTTATAATATGTTGTAGAGATACTTGATATGAGTAAATACATGTCCCACATTATTGGAGACTTCTACATGGTAATTGGATTTGAGCATAATGTTATGGATGTGTTGTAATGAAGCTATAATTGCTTGAAAGTTTGGTTTATGTTGAAATGGCTTAGTGAATTTTGTAATCTATGTTTTGTAATGTGTTTGGAGTCTTAGAAGGATTGCTTGAATGGTGTGCTTGAGCATGTACTCTAATGCGCCTTAGATGCTGTATTTTTTGGTATCATGTATCTCTTTACTCCCTCAATTATGTCTAGAGTTACTCACATAGTGCATGTAATTTTTCTTTCTAAGTTGATATTTTTTTGGTTATTGGTGAATCCCATATTATTCTAAAGACAAGAATTGAGATTTTAAAGTCTTCTTATGAGTATTCTAGTCACCAAAATTTTCCCTTTGACTATTTTGTGATCCTTGTTCATGCTTGACTTATTGTTTCAATTGAGCTCATATTATGCTTCAATGTTGGTATTGATAATTTTTCCCTTAGCATTATTTTGTGTGTGTGTGGTGGCTATACTAAAGTGTCTTGAATTTATACTCTATTTTGTGTAAGTTTTGTTCACTATCATGTTCATGATGAACCTTTGATATAATGTATAAGGGATTAGATCATGGAAAATTTACTAGTGCTTGATGTTTGTGTTAATTATAACTTTTTTGAGTTGAAATTCCTTGCTCCTTGTGAATTTAAGTGAAAGATTTATGCAGTGTTTGGAAAAATTGTTAGATGGTTTGTATGCAAATGGATATTTTGGCTATGAGTAGCTTATAAATTGGTGAGTTACTTTTTTGGCATTGAGTTAAGTGTATTTGTTTCTTTGCTTGAAGTTGTTTGAAATTGTGCCTACTTGAGATTGAGAATGAGTTACATTAAACTTCGTGTTTGGATAGTGTCTAGCTTTTTTTTTCTAGTAGATGTTTGGTTTATGATTTAGTCTTCCAACTAGGATTTTTATTTCTTGTCTTTCTCTTTTTGTGTGGTCTTGTGACCATGTTTCCTAGTGCTTTGGAATTAGTTGAGTGTTTGTTGAGGTGTTGTAGACATCGATGAAGTGTTAATTAATAATATGAAGGTGTAAATCATGTCATTTTGATGGGTTTGCATAACTACACTCATGTTTGACATAGTGTAGGGTATGATGGTGCATTAGTAAGTGCCTTAGCACATATTATTTATATTTATTATATTATATATCTATCTCCTGTTGGGTTGGCAATTGAGGTTAGGCTAGTGGTTGTAAGAGTTTTTTCTTGGTAGTTTAGAGGCGTTCTTAGTTTAGTGATGGAAAGGATGTAGTTATTTTATGAAGAATTGGCTATCCTATAATTCTCTTTTGAGAATACTTTATGTTTAAACCTTTTAGAGGTTCTTAGTTTCCTTTTTTATCACATTTTCATGATCTTGTTGGGTTATTTAACCCTTGGGTTGGTCATAGTTGAGATTTGTTGTGGTCTAGATTAGATTTTTTCTTTTATGTTTTATGTTTAGTTATCTCCTTTGATGTTTCCTTGTGAGTTTTGGGGTTGCTAAGCCTTGTTTAGTTGAGAGTTATTAGGCTTTTAAGAGATTGTTGTCCAATTTATTCCCTCTAAAAACCACTAAGTTGTTTCTATTTTTGTGTTGAGGAGTTGATGTATTAAGGAAATTCTCACTTTTCTATGATGGTATTTAAGGGATGACCTCATGGAATGAGACCATGTTTGGAGTGAGGCATGCTTTTGGTGAACATGTAAGGGAGGTAGTGTTTCCTATAGCCTTGTGGGATTATTTTTCCTTATCTTTTGAGTTGTAGCTTTGATGATTAATGCTTTGGTCTTAGGAGAGACCATAGGAAGTGTAGCCTTGTGTTCATTCATCTTGTGGAGAGACAAGGTTTGTAGGATTGTGTGTGCCATTACTTGGTTGAGAGAATGATTATATGGTATTCCTATTAGTGGTAGTAGTCTTTGTTTTATTGTGGTCAGTTGGTCCATGTGGTTAGAGCTTGCCCTCAATTGTTGTGGAAATTGGGAGAAAAAGTGTAGTGATCCTCTGAGGTGGTTGCACACCTAGTGTCTAGTGTTTGCCTAGTTTTTACACCTTTAGAGATGTGTGTGTTGTGTTTGAGGCCTAGACTTGGTGAGAGTATAGAGGGTGGATCTTGTGAGCTTTGTTTTGTTTGAAAGATTGAGTACCAAGTGTACTTCATCCTTTACTTGTGTATGCTTCCATGAGTAAGTCTAATCCTAGTGGGGGAGGATGTAATGCCCTTACATTTTTTGCCTTGGGATGTCTTGGTTTCGATATTATTTTTTGACTATGTATAAGGGGGTATATTTGTCATTTTTATGCTTGTTTCCTTGGGTGTTTATTGGTAATTTCTCTGTAAGGTGTGTTTGGACCACCACTTGTTTCAAGATGAGATTCCTCAACATGTCGATAATCAATTTTTGATATACATTGAGATGTGTGTGATAATGTGCCAAGTTCCTTACAAGGACTTGATTTTTTTAATTGTTGTGGTATTCCTTGAGGTGCATTTGTGATTATTTATATGTTTGGTTTATCATAAATCTTTAGTCATGGATATGCATTTTACTTTGCATGTTGTGAATAAATGTATCATGTTTATATGACATGTGGATGAACTAATTTATATTTTATATGATGTTGTACCCCATTAGGTGATTATATTATGCTTTGGATATTATATATATTGAATAGGTACATTTGACATGTATGTTGAGTGGATATAGGTACAAGGTTATTTCTCCACTTGGTTACGTAGGATTGAATTATTCCCTAATGGTGGTTAATTCATAGATGCCACAATGGGCCTTCCTATTATTCCTTTATCATAGTCAAATCAAATACAAGAGTATCATGTTTGACCTTGTGTTAACCTAGATTTGAATCAAAAGTGATTCTAAAGTTTTATGATGTTGTGAGTTACCAAGAATTGCTTGATTTAATTAAATTTTTAAATTCCTTGTTTCTCATAAATAGAATTATAGGAATTAAATGATTGCATAGATTATCCAGTGAAATATTCCTATGTATTGTGAAAAGAGAAAAATAAAGTTAAGTTAATTATTTTTAGAAAATTCCTTTCGATTGAGAATGTATATGCTTGATTTAATCAATTGGAAAAATATATTGTAAATGAATAAATGTTGAATATTTTATTTTGTTAAATGGAAATTTTGAGAAAAATGAATAAAAGGAAATAAAGAAAAGGGAAAATTAGAAAATACAAAAACACACCAAAAGGGAACAAAAAGAAAAGAACAAGTCTTTTTTATGGATTATTCATATTTTGAAGGAAAATGCTCTCCAAAACCCTCTTTTGGGAAATTTGAATGTTTGGGATATTTTCATTCAATTTGATTTGGAAAGCTTGGGGAATTGGATGAAAAAGGAGTGTTGATTGTGTGTGTGCACTCCACTTCTTGAAGTTAGGGTAAAAATTGCAAGATTTCATTGGTTTTGTATGAGTAAAAGTTGAGATAAATCTTTTTTCCCTTGTTTCTTGTGTTCTTTTCATTTAGATGCCATGCTCACCCTTAAGGGAGTATATGAATTCCCCCATAGATTTAGTTTCAATCAATTATATGTTTTTAAGTTTTGTTTGGAAATTTTCAAAAATGCAATTTTGTGCCCTCACCATGTCATTTTAAAAAAAATTCTCACAATTCAAATTTTATTGCATGAATTAGGTTTTGTTCACATTTGAAACAAAAAGGAATTTTTTTATTTTTTGAAGATTTTAGTTTTTAAAAATGAGAAAAATTGAGCTCCATTGACGGAGTTTTCATGAAATTGTTGGTTTTTGGTTTTGAAAATAATTTTTAAAATATGAATTTTGGAAATGAATTTAGATGTTTTTAATGGGGGATTCCATGTCCCCTTCATGGATTTTAGTGAGGACCATTAAATTAAAATATGTTCAAACTTTTGTATGCCAAGTTTTGTGCCTTTTTCTGTGCCACACTCAATTGTGATGAGTCGTGATGAACCTAGGATGAAGGTACTAGAGAGTCATAGGGGGGTGGATGTTGACATCGACTGGGGCACAAAGGGGATCAAGGATATGATAGGTGAAGATTTTACTTAATAAGTGATAACTAATGAAATTGGATAATTAAAAAATAACCAAGATAATAATGCCTATGGTACAGCCTAAAATGCTCGGTATGAGCATAGAAGGCATTCCCTCTTGGGGAGTGCTGGTTATTTCTAGTTGGGTTCTTCATGTGGGCAAGTTGATGCATAGCCGATTTCACTTAGCCATCCCTTCAAGCTTTGCAATGACACTCCCTATCTCATCTCTAGCATCTTATCCTTGTACCATTGGTGTTTGTGCCCAATGAGAGTATCTTGTATTGTGTCGCTGGTGTTAGTTCCCAATGAGAGTATCTTATATTGTGCCACCAATGTTAGTGCCTGATGAGAGTATCTTGTATTGTGCCATTGGTGTTAGTGTCTAATGAGAGTATCTTGTATTGTGCCATTGGTGTTAGTGCCCATTGGTAGTTTATATTCTTATCCATCATGTATGTTTATTGAGCGATTCTTGTATTATGTGTATGTTGTGTGTATTCTCCACGTATGGTGTGTATGTAAGTCTTCTCTCATGGGTTTGGTGTGAGTGTTCTTTGACCCGTGTGACTATCTCCTATCATAGAGCAAGTGGACCTATGGGTACCACATGGTTTGGTGGTGTGTAACCACAATTATTGTTTTAAGGATCTTAGGAAAAGCTCCAAGATTGTGAGCAAGTTGTAAAAAGGTTTTGATTCATTTATTTAATTATTGTAATGTTTTTAAAATTTATAATTGAAGGATATTTGAGTCCTCTTATCATGTTGTAATTATGTTATTGGAAGCTCCTGAACGGAGTGATTATAATTAGACCAAATAAGTCATATTGATTATGTGGATTCTTTTACATGTTTCAACATTGGAGTTGAACACACTTGTTATATTTTACACTCCTTTATTTTATTGTTATGTTGGATAAAATGAGTGTAGAGTACATTTCAACTTGGGTTTTAAAATGAATTATAGGTTTAGAGGACATGCAAATCAATAATGGAATCTCGAGTTATTTTTCTCCTTACTATGTGTTTGGTCTTGAGAACCTACCTCATTGAGAGGTTTTTTGGGGTTCTTTTAGTGGTCTTGCTAGGGTTAGGAGGTGTAAGAAACTTTACCCTTCACCCCTTGTTTAATTTGTGTCATGTTGGATCTTCTTGTGGTCTCCCCAGCTCTTGGTTGTTATCTCCTTCATGGGCTAATTTTTTTCATTGTGCTTCTTTCCTTGTAGTTCCTTGGTGTTGTTCTTGTCTTGGGGACCAAAAATGGGTCTTAGTTTGCTCACTAATGAGGACATGAGCACTAGAACCAAGGCTACAATGCTAGAAAAGACTAAAATGTGTCTGTGGGACTTTGACACCAAATTAGGACTATAATGCTAGACCTAGACACTTGCACCAATATAAGACACCTACGCACTCACACTAGTGTCCTTTGGTGCCCCATTTTCATCATTTCATCATTTCCTAAGACTTCCAACTATTTTTTGAGGAAACTTTGTATATGAAATTTGTTTCCCTTGGTCTAATGAGTCTTCCCATGTTGTCACTTTATTGACAAGTGTCATACCTAAATATTTATGGTATCCATTTGTAGTGAAAATCATGTTGGTTGTAAGAAACATATCATCATTCTAATTGGTGGAGGACTTGTACATCCTATTAAGCCAACCTTTTGTGAGGGATTGTCCCTATGTTTAGGTTTTTTAAGTTGGTTGTTGAGTATATTGGAGGTGGTTGTTATTCTTTTTGTACTCCTTATTTAAAAATTCTATGGTTGAATCATCTAGTCAAATTTGTAAGAATGTCTTGGTGTGGATTTGAGGTTGATTATTCCCCCATCCTTCCCTTGTTTTTGTTTGTGAGAGAACATGATTGTGGGTTAGTACCCAATCATCATTTAGATGTCATTTTCCCTCTCATAGGTTCATCACGATAGCTTCGTTTCATAGCTGGAAAGTCTTCCAATGATGCCACCTTGATTGTAACAAGGGTGAGGTCATTCATATTATTAGTGTCCTTGTGTTATTGTGATTCATAGGAAACTTGAGTATACATTGTTGTGTAAGTGCAATATGTTATATTTGTTTCAAAAATTGTTCATTCAACTAATATCCTAGTTATGTAGCTTTGGGAATTACACATCCTATTGTTTGTTGTTTGTTTGAAATACAATCCATGCATTGCATACATTGTCACATTGGCCTTGTATAAATTGGTTCATTTAACATCCATTGCTATATTAAATAAAGGTTGCTAAAATAAAAGTCAACATAACACATCATAATCATTTCATCTATCATCATGTTCTTTCATATATTCTTCTATTTGAAGTTTTCTTCACCTCTTCTTTCAAGAGTTCATCCATGCAATTTATGCATGTATAAACTCTTGAGGGTACATTAATCATCTCACTTTTTTGACTATCATTTCTTACCCAATTGTGACATTCCATCATATTTGTCTTTTCTAATTTTTACTCTCATCTACTTTTCTTTTCTTTGAAACAATGTTGCTTTGAACATAACTTCAAAGAGTGGTAAAATGTAGAAACTAAAATTATTTACCTAACCCTAATCATCATCATATCATTCCCTAATTATTAATGAAATTAGTTTACCATAGTATTAATTATCAAATCATTTATATTATTAATAATTTTCATTTATCTTTTTATTAATTTAGTTAAATGAGATATAATTATCTATTTTCAAGAAAATTCCACTTTCATCTCATCAATCAAATCCTTCTCCAATCAATTAACTCCATCTCATTTTAGAATCTCAATTTTCACTCCTCAGTTAACTCAATCTTCATTTAGAAAATTATTCATCCATCAATCAACTTTGTCTTCAAATGGAAACTTCATTCTTATATTCATCCAATTATTGAATCAAATAATTCATTAATATCATTACAACCTCCTTAATATATTTTAAATTATCTCATTATCTTAAAAATTATACATTGTTATTTTGATAAGAACTAGTAAATTAAAAAAATGATTAGCTTAAATTAATAGACAAACAATAAATAATAATTAAATTAAAAATAATAATAAAAAAAATTTAATTACTGAATAAATAATAAAAATAATAAAATATTAAACAACTAAAACTAACTATAAATCAATCCTCACTCATGAGGATAAAAAGGAAAATAGCACATGCTTAATTGCTAACCAAATCTTTGTTCTTACGGTAGACGTGGCAATCAAAGGATTTGAGCAATCACTCTTAAACGTTGAGTAAACTTGTAATAGGGTATAAAAGTAACAATAGATAGTTCTTCAATTATATCGAGATTTTAAATGTAGACATTTTGTGCAACTTGTTTGAAGTAGAGAAAATAAAAAAATGTGTTGATTACTTAATTAAAATACATAACAAAATATCTAAGATCCAAAAGGAAAGGGAGCTCAAATAATTGTAGGCTTGGTTAGTTTTATCCCAGACTGTTGTGGTGTTCCATTTTGTTGGTGGTCCGTAGGTCCCATAGACTATTTGACCTTGTGAATGTTATTAAAAATCTTCATTCATTCATTTAATCCTTCATATTTTGATAACATTTGCATACTATCCCAAAGTTTCTATTTTTAACTAGAAAGGAAAAGTTAAGAATATGTAGTAACATCCCCCTAAATCAGACTCATATTTTCTTTTGATAGTTGTTGATACCTTGTTCCAAAATCATTCAGTTTAGCACAGATAGGAAGGTTTATGCAAAGATTCGTGGCTAAGTTACATATACAAAGATTCTAAAACCTTTTCAACAAATCCGTCTTGTGCATATTCTGTAGTCAACAGTTAATGAAACAATATTTATTTGGAACTCTTGCATTTTTCCAATTCTATTACATTTTGAAGTACTTGGAAATTATTTTTTCTTAGGCATTTTTGTCAAAAAGTTTTTGTGCCTTGGAAATGCTTCCAAATTTTGGATGCATGTCTACCGAGGCTATTGCAACTGTAATATTCATCTATCCCATATGGCTACCAAGAGCTATTTTGAGCATATCCTAAGATCAACTTTATACATCTATGGCCTTGTTTAGTGTGAGATCATTTAATGGGAAGGTTGCCTTCCATTTTTTTGGCCAAGTATTGTGCTTATTAGGAAGAACAAAAAAATGAATAATGTAGAAGAAATGGAGCTGAAGGAGAATGGGGCCTCTGAATTTCATTGCTAAATGATTTTTACGATTTGAGGAAAATGCTGGGCCCTAGACTCCCATAAGATTCTCTTATGTTCGAGCAGAAAAAAATCTTCAACCATAATTGTAACTTTTTGAGTGTAACAACACTTGTGAAACAAAGAAGGCATTGCATGCAATTGAAGTTTTCAAGGTTAGACCTTGACCAATGTTAGAAAGGTGAGCAGATTGCACAAATTACATCATTGTTGAACAACAGTGATAATAAATATTATATATCTTCAAGACCTTTACAATGTGAATTACAAATGCTTAAAAAACATTGCATTCCACCACCCAAATTTTGGAGATAACTTCTGAGGAACTAACTATTAATTTATTTATTACTAAAAACTAACCTTCCTAACAACCCCCCTTAAAGTTTACATGATCAAAATTAAAGCAAAATTTAAAAATGTAAACCTTAAATTCTTACATATCCCCCCATAAGGTTTACATCACAAAAAAGAAAACCAAATTTTGGTATCAATCAACCTAAACTTCTTGGTCTAGGCAAATGATCTAATTAACCAACTGAAATATGCTAACCAATTTTTTCGATAAATTAACACAACATAACCGGCACTTAGCCAACTTGGTTAGCGTTAGCTCCAAATAGAAAACCAAACTTGAAATGAACTCACACCAAGAATGCACACTCAATCCCAATGAAGGATAGGTGTTGTCATATGGCGGAGGAGCTAAAGGAAAGTACTTGAAAGAAACTACTCAACGTCAAGAATGTGCACTCAAGATCCCACTGAGGGCGAGGTGCTAACATATGACAGAGTGTTAAATTGAAAGCTAGAATTTGATAGGCGGATAACCAGCCATGAAGCTATTACAAACTAATTCGTCCGCTGCGGCGAGCATCCACAGAATTGTGGGGATTCACCACTATGAAGTGGGTATAAGAGAGTTACAATCAAATTATCCTCACTGGCGGTAAACCATCCAGGGGTACTTATGTGAGAAGAAGAAGAATTAATTGCAGCAATTAAACTGGAACAGTACTACTGTTTATAGTTTGTACAAATAAGAAATAAGCTGCAAATTACATAAGAATTACAATAGTCTTCAAACACATGAGTCATAGATGATCTCTTACAATTATTTAACTCTCTAACTGCTGATAATGAATAAAAAATTAGAACTTTCAAAGGTCTGATATAGAAAATAGTAAACTGGAAATGTCAATCTGCAACTATGAAAATCAATGAAATGTTCATAACTCACTTAATTCACCTCCGAATCAAATGCCATCTTTTGCTGTGTCTTCTTAGAAGGTAGGCGAACATATTCTAATCATCAAATAGCAACCAAACTGCACCTATATTTCTGGCACAATTCCCAAAGCTTCCATGAATGGTACGACCCTCTTCAAGGGTGATTTTGGCATTAAAAATCAGAAACTTTGAAATTAAATCTCAAACTTTGCAAGAGGGGGCGCCTTGGCTTAGCAAACACTCAGCAAAAATACCCATAACCATAATAAATTTATCCTAGGAGATGCATTCAAATTTTCACTTTCAGCTGTGTATGAATCAACAACTCAAAAACTGGAATTATCATCAAAACTTCTTCTATTGAGCACAATTTGCTAGTCTGGATGAGAAGCAGTGAATTCCAACTAGATGTTGTATTTCAAACATGAAATTGGATAATTGGCTAGGAGGTAGCATCCTCGAAGCAAGATTTCATTTGTCATTCCGACAGCATAATAGTATGATAACATGAATGGATACCAATGCTGGAACAAAGCCTTCATTTTATAGAAGAGTAGAAGACTCTTCAATTCCCTCAAAAAAAGACGCCAACAGTCACAGAGACTCTTCAAATTTCCAAAAACCTTTCAGCTTCACAAAAAGGCGTCCACTTTACAAAGCAATATAAAATCTTTATTTTAAAATATTAACTCCAAAAAGGCATCCACTTTATTTCTCAAGGCTTTTAACTTTATTAATAATTAAATCACCTTTATGATAGCATACCCCTTCCAATTCCCCTTTTTAAACACAACTTAAGTTGTCTTACTAGGCCAAGGGGGTCAAAATATAACCTTAATGCCTTTATTCATCATAAAAAAGCCTTTAGAAGTCAGACATGAATTGCAAACAATTGTTCCAACTGGAAATGATGTTCTAAAAGCTGACAAACTCCATACTGCTAAAAATAGAATTTACTATAAATAGTAAACTCACAGAAATGCCAAAGAACCTTAGAACTAGAAACCCTAATTTTTCCTCACACACGCCTATAAGCTTCCGGAATAGGCAGATGAGTGTCAGAACAAATTACTGATGAGAAGGGGACATTACAGTCCGCCCTCCTCAAGATTGCTTGTCCTCAAGCAACTGAAAAGATGGATGCAACAAAATCCGTTCTCCTTCCCACGTGGCATCTTCAATAGGAAAATTCCTCCATCTAACCAAGTATTCTTTGATTGTCCTTCTCCTCGAAGAATGCTCTCTAGTATCAAGAATTTCTTCAGGAATCAACACCAACTGACCTTCCTCATCCAATGGAGGTAATTCTGAAGTAGCCACCACGTTGTGTCCAAGTGCCTTCTTGAGGCATGACACATGAAATACATTATGCACTTTGCTTTCAGTTGGAAGATCCAACTCATAAGCAACTTCACCAATCCTCTTGGTGACTTTGAAAGGACCATAGAAACGTGGCTTCAACTTTTCTACACCACTTTTCTTGAGAAAAGATTGTCTATATGGCTGAAGCCTCAAGTAGACTATGTCCCCAACTTCAAAAGACCTCTCAACACGTTGCTAATCAGTGTATAATTTCTACTGATTTTGAGCTTGTTGCAGATTTTCCTTGAGAGATTTCAAGATGTCTTGGCTCTGTTGTAACATATCCTGTGCTTGTGGAGCTCTACTATCACCAAACACTAAATCAACAAAATTAGTAGCTTCATATCCATAAAGAGCCATGAAAGGTGACATCTTAATTGACATGTGATAAGAAGAGTTATAACAATACTCTCCTAAATGAAACCATTTAATCCAAGCTCTTTGCTATCCTGAAACATAGTTTCTTAGGTAGCCCTCTAACCATTTGTTAACAATTTCTGATTTCCCATTTGTTTGTGGGTGATAACTAGTGCTTGGAGTAAGCACTGTCCCACTCAATCTGAAGATCTCTTGCCAAAAAACACTTAGGAACTTGTTGTCCCTATCACTGACAATAGTTTTAGGCAATCCATGCAAACGGAAGACCTCTCTGAAAAATAACTCAGCCACTTGAGCTGTTGTAAATGAAGTGGTGACAGCAAAGAAATGAGCGAATTTTGTTAGTCTATCAACCACAACAAAAATACAATCACGTCCTTGCACCTTGGGCAACCCCATGATGAAATCCATGGCAATACTTTCCCATTTCTGATTCGGAATGGGCAAGGGCTGTAGCAGACCAGCTGGATAAGAGTGTTCATTTTTATTTCTTTGACAAATCAGACACTCTCTAATGTAGTTCAAGACTTCTTCTTTCAATCCTTTCCAAGTGAATCTTTCACGAATTTGCTTATAAGTCTTGAAAATCCCTTGATGACCAGCAAGGGGAACATCATGAAAAGATTGTAGAATCTTCTTTTTAAGCTTAGATTCTTGCACTAAAAAGATTCTATCTTTATAGTAAATTATCCCATCAACCAACTTATACCTTTCATCAACCAAATGTCCTTCTAGCAAGCTGGTTGCAAACTATTTTTAACATAATCAGCAGCAATTAACTCCTTCCAATCTGCTGATAACTCACAAAGTGACTGCAAATGAGGCCTTCTTGAAAGAGCATCAACCACTATGTTATTTTTCCCTTTGACATATTCAATGTCAAAGTCATATGCTCGGAGCTTACTTACCCACTTCTGCTGCCTTTCATTCAAATCCTTTCGGCGCATAAAATGTTTAAGACTATTGTGGTCAGTCTTAACAAAAAATTTACTTCCCACCAAGTATTGACGAAATTTAGACAAAGCATGCATGATGGCAAGCATCTCTTTGTCATAAATGGAGTAAGTTTTTTCTGCTCCTCTCAACTTCCGGCTTTCGAAGACAATGGGATGTTTGTCTTGCATTAGAACAGCTCCAACACCTTCACCTGAAGCATCACACTGTAATTCAAATGATTTTGTAAAATCCGGAAGAGCCAACACTGGACATGTACTCATGATTTGCTTAAACTTATCAAAAAATTCTTGTGCCTTCTTAGTCCAAAGAAAAGCTCCTTTCTTTGTAAGATCTGTGAGAGGTGTTGCTTGATGAGAATATCCTTTCACAAATCTCCTATAGAATCCACATAACCCTAAAAATCCTCTCAAATGAGAAATATTCTTTGGAGTTGGCTAATTAAGAATGGCTCTTATCTTTTCAGGATCAACTTTCACACCCTTTGATCTAATAATGTGGCCAAGATATAAGAGTTCTGTCATCCCAAACTCACACTTTGATTCTTTGGTGAACAAACATTCCGCCTCTAAAATACTAAGCACTTCTTCCAAATGCTTCAGGTGCTCTTCCCATGACTTATTGAAAATGAGAATGTCGTCGAAGAAGATGAGCACAAACTTCCTCAACTGCTGTCTAAAAATCTTGTTCATACAAGATTGGAATGTAGCTGGAGCATTTGTCAAACCAAAAGGCATGACAAGAAATTCAAAATGCCCAAAAAGGCATCTAAACGCTATCTTCTCTATATCCGCCTCCCTCATTCTGATTTGATGATAGCCTAAACGAAGATCAATCTTCGAGAAGAACATAGCCCCATGGAGCTCATCAATAAGCTCATCAATCCTAGGAATTGGATATCTATTCTTGATGGTTTTCTGATTTAATGCGTGGTAGTCAACACACATACACATTGTGCCATCTTTCTTTTTGACCAGCACCACTGCAGAAGCAAAATGACTCTTGCTTGGTCTAATGAAACCACTCTCCAAAAGTTCCTTGATGGCTTTTTCAATCTCATCTTTCTGCTTCTTTGGATAACAGTAAGGTGTAGTCATGATAGGCTTTGCTCCCTCTTCTAACTCAATTACATGCTCAAAACCTCTTTCAGGAGGTCTTCCAGGAGGTAGGCTTCCAAAGACTTTGCTCTTCTTTGAAAGTAAGGCTTGAATATCAGGGTGATATGGCCTTTTTTCCTCCACCGGATTAGCTGGTAGAACCAAACATTCAACAGCCCATTCAACCTGATCGTGATGGATTAGCCTTTCCATCCTCTTCAAAGACACAATTCGAGGGCCCCCATTTGGCATCCCTCTTAGAACAACCTTCCTTCCATTAGACTAAAATTTAAGCTCCATAGTTTGCAAATTTAATGTGATCTCACCAAGAGATCGCAGCCATTGTATGCCCAACACAACATCAATGTCTCCAATTCCCACCACATAAAAATCATCTTTAATCTCATAATTTCCCAATTGCATAGAGAGGTTAGGAATCTTCCTTGTGCAAGACATAGTAAAACCATCTGCAACCATTACCTTGAAACCATCAAATTCCTCAGTCTTCAAGCCCTTCTTAGCAACTAATCCTTCATCAATAAAATTGTGAGTTGCTCCGGTATCAATTAGAGCAACTATCCTTTGTGAATTCACAACTCCATGAACCTGAAAGGACTCATTTTTTTGAAAACTTGATAGTTGTGCAAAAGCACTACCATCTCCCACCTCATCGGACCTCTCTTCTGGATCTTCTTCACCTTCACTACCTGCTGATTCGTATTGCTGATCAGACGAATCAGATTCTGATCCATAATCAGAATAGCCCTCCATTCGATTTGCTTTGCCTCTTCCATAGCAACGATGACCCTTAACCCAAGGTTCACGGCAAGTGTAACAAACTCCATCTTTTCTAAGCTGTTCTTTGAGCTCTTCTGACAACCTTGGTGGAAACTTCTTGGGCAGATTTGAAGAATGTTTTTTATCTTTCTTATGGCTGAATGGTTTTGAATGAAACTTAGGCCTTGGGGCTGCCAATTCCATGCTCCTAGCTTTCTTGATAGCCTCATCTAATGTTGGTGGATCAAACGCTTTGACCCAACCCTTCAAAGGCTCCATTAAACCTTCAGCAAAAAGAACCACAAGTCTTCTTTCAGTAATGTTAGGCACCATTACTGACAACCTCTGAAAATCAGCCACATAGTTTTCTAAAGATCCTTGTTGTTTCAATTGTGCCAATTCTCTGAATCTCAACTCAGGATCCTTGGTATCAAATCTCTCGATCAGCTTGTTGGTAAACTCATCATAGGTACGAATGAGGTTATGGCCAAGAGTGACCAAACCATGAGTCCACCATTCGTGAGCTATTCCATCCAAATGCAAAGTAGCAAACTTTATAGCATCTCCTTCTGGCATGGGTCTGAGAGAGAGATAATTATCTAGCTTCTGCACCCAAGATCTGGCTGTGCACTTATTACTACCATCAAAATGCTCCATAGTAATCTTTCCCAATGCTTGGTAGAAATCATTTCTAGGTGCCATAGGAGGAAATTGCTCATTCCTTCCTCCATTTCTCTGACTCCTTTGATTCATGAATTGATCAAAGGTCCAAGTATCTCTCAAATCAAGAGGTAAAGAAGCATACTCCATGTAAGCTTGACGTGCATCATCAGCAAAGGTTGGTGCAACTTCAACCAGTTGTTGCTCTTCCACAGTCGTGAAGACAAGAAAAAGGGGTCTAGAGGATGACCCACTAGGAATTGCAGCATGTTGACCCACAATTCTGTTTCTGGTATTCACCTCAGGACTGCCATTATTGTTATTCCCATTAACTCCACTGCTTTCTCCAGTTGAGTTATTTTGGGGCTGAATGATATTCTGAGCTGCTTGCTGGTCCAACTTGGACAATAAACGGGACATCATGTCTATCATCCCATCAAACTTCTTCTCAACTTTGTCCCTCTCTTCATTTGCTTGCCTAACACTGTCTGACATTATTTCAACTGTGTGTTCAACTTCTTCCACTGACTTTTCTGAACCTTCCACTGTTTTGCCAAGATCTCTTAAGACTCTTGAGAAAGTCTCTGCCTCTGGAACAGACAGAAACTGATGCGGAATTCTAGCCTGACTTCTGGTGTATGGCCTAGTGTCTCTTTCACTCATTAGATAACCAACTGCAAACTGCCACAGGATGGCAGGGTTTTCTGCTCTGATACCACTGAAATATGCTAACCAATTTTTTCGATAAATTAAACAACATAACCGGCACTTAGCCAACTTGGTTAGAGTTAGCTCCAAATAGAAAACCAAACTTGAAATGAACTCACACCAAGAATGCATACTCAATCCCAATGAAGGATAGGTGTTGTCATATGGCAGAGGAGCTAAAGGAAAGTACTTGAAAGAAACTACTCAACATCAAGAATCTGCACTCAAGATCCCACTGAGGGTGAGGTGCTAACATATGACAGAGTGTTAAATTGAAAGCTAGAATTTGATAGGCGGATAACCATCCATGAAGCTATTACAAACTAATTCATCCGCTGCGGCGGGCATCCACATAATTGTGGGGATTCACCACTATGAAGTGGGTATAAGAGAGTTACAATCAAATTATCCTTACTGGTGGTAAACCATCTAGGGGTACTTATGTGAGAAGAAGAAGAATTAATTGTAGCAATTAAACTGGAACAGTACTACTGTTTACAGTTTGTACAAATAAGAAATAAGCTGCAAATTACATAAGAATTACAATAGTCTTCAAACACATGAGTCATAGATGATCTCTTACAATTATTTAACTCTCTAACTGCTGATAATGAATAAAAAATCAGAACTTTCAAAGGTTTGATACAGAAAACAGTAAACTGGAAATGTCAATCTGCAACTATGAAAATCAATGAAATGTTCATAACTCACTTAATTCACCTCCGAATCGAATGTTGTCTTTTGTTGTGTCTTCTTAGAAGGTAGGCGAACATATTCTGATCATCAAACAGTAACCAAACTGCACCTATATTTTTGGCACAATTCCCAAAGCTTCCATGAATGGTACGACCCTCTTCAAGGGCGATTTTGGCATTAAAAATTAGAAACTTTGAAATTAAATCTCAAACTTTGCAAGAGGGGGTGCCTTAGCTTAGCAAACACTTAGCAAAAATACCCATAACCATAATAAATTTATCCTAGGAGATGCATTCAAATTTTCACTTTCAGCTGTGTATGAATCAACAACTCAAAAACTGGAATTATCATCAAAACTTCTTCTGTTGAACACAATCTGCTAGTCTGGATAAGAAGCAGCGAATTCCAACTAGATGTTGTATTTCAAACATGAAATTGGATAATTGGCTAGGAGGTAGCATCCTCGAAGCAAGATTTCATTTGTCATTCTGACAGCATAACAATATGATAACATGAATGGATACCAATGCTGGAACAAAGCCTTCATTTTATAGAAGAGTAGAAGACTCTTCAATTCCCTCAAGAAAAGACGCCAACAGTCATAGAGGCTCTTCAAATTTCCAAAAACCTTTCAGCTTCACAAAAAGGCATCCACTTTACAAAGCAATATAAAATCTTTATTTTAAAATATTAACTCCTTCAAAAAGGTGTCCACTTTATTTCTCAAGGCTTTTAACTTTATTAATAATTAAATCACCTTTATGATAGCATACCCCTTCCAATTCCCCTTTTTAAACACAACTTAAGTTGTCTTACTAGGCCAAGGGGGTCAAAATATAACCTTAACGCCTTTATTCATCATAAAAAATCCTTTAGAAGTCAGACATGAATTGCAAACAATTGTTCCAACTGGAAATGATGTTCTGAAAGCTGACAAACTCCATACTGCTAAAAATAGAATTTACTATAAATAGTAAACGCACAGAAATGCCAAAGAACCTTAGAACTGGAAACCCTAATTTTTCCTCACACATGCCTACAGGCTTTCGGAATAGGCAGATGAGTGTCAGAACAGATTACTGATGAGAAGGGGACATTACAGTCTAAGGCCCAACCACTACACCAAAAGACCGGCATGTTAGTAAGAGCGGCTACCCAGGGTGTTAAGGGCAACAACTAGGGAGGAATCTTTCACCACCGAAGCCACCACCGAAGAATCTGGGGTCTTGCGCAAGCCCGCCAGACACGTGGCTGTCGAGACACACCCAGCCACGCACAGGGGACATTACAACCCACCACGCTTCGCGGGTCTCGACCCCGAGACCTCGACTCTGATACCACTAAGGCCCAACCACTACACCAAAAGACCGGCCTGTTAGTAAGGGCGGCTACCCAGGGTGTTAAGGGCGACAACTAGGGAGGAATCTTTCACCACCAAAGCCACCACCGGAGAATCTGGGGTCTTACGCAAGCCCGCCGGACACATGGCCGTCAGGACGCACCCAGCCACGCACAGGGGACATTACACCAACCTTGCATCAACATCAACCCAAACTCCTAAAATCCTCATGTCTAAGTAAATGTTCAGATTACCAACTCTGCATCAACATTGATCCAAACTCCTCATGTTTGGATAAATGTTCTAATTGTCCAACGTTTCCCTGTGAATCGAGACACACTCCATTATTCACAAGAAAATCACCAACCAACTGTGAATTGAGACTAACTCCATTATCCACAACAACACTCCTCCATTTGTAGATCAAGACTTACTCAATTATCCACAAATACACACCTGCAAAATTATGGACTGAGACACACTCAATTATCCATAAATGGTTTGTGGATTCAACTATCCACAGACCCACAACTCACCAAGTTTGTGGATTCAATTATCCACATACCAACAAATCACTGCATGCCCCATCTTGCTCTTGAAAGGAGTGCAAATGAGACAAATGTTTCCCATGCAAGATATCATCCCTGAGCGAGAAGCTAACTCAGGATGATAGATGTCCTCTTGCCTTCATTTCCTCCAACCTCCAATTTGATCTTGTTACACTCTAACTTCCAAATATAATATTAAGAACTTCGAAGGTCCTCTTTGATGTAACATAGATGGCAAGAATATAGACACTATATGTATCCATGCTTGAAATAAAGAAATTGAGTGTTGGATTCAACCGATAATGCACTCTTTTTACAAAATTATCCAAATTATCCTTGTAACACTTTTTTTAATAATATGACTACACCCTTATTTCTCAAAAACAATAACCCCATTTTCAAAAGGTAATTGCATATGCAAGCTTGTTGAATATCTTGTTTGAAAATATTAACAAATGCAATGCTCAAATTTAGATTCCAAATCAAATTGCACCTTATGTCCTCCTTCCATAACAATGCGCCTCTTTTATGCATATTAAATACCATATAAACTCATTTTACTAGAATCCCCTTGCATTGCATCTCTCACATACGTCTGATAAAAAAACTTCCCGTGCACACCAACACTTCTATTCTGCATAAAAAAAATAGACCGCTTCTCTTCTCCACGCGCTTCAAAGAAAATTTCTTATGAACGAATGCAGCCAATAATTATTCCAGATCAAGCAACAACAGACAAATGGTGAAAGAAATTGTCATGATGAAAAACTAAACACTTCATAAATTCTTTCAAATTCCAATTTCTTTAGTCACAATAAATTTCAACACCAATGCTACATATTTCAACATCATAACCAGCAACTTACATTGCTCTCCCACATGCCTAACATCTTTATTTCTCTGATACCACTGTTAGAAAGGTGAGCAGATTGTACAAATTATACCATTGTTGAGCAACAATAACATATTGCACAAATTACACCATTGTTGAACAGTAATAATAATAAATATTATATTTCTTGGAGACCTTTACAATGTGAATTCCAGAATTCCAAATGCTTAAAAAGCATTACATTCCCGTCAACAACCACCCAAATTCTTTTATGAAAATAACTTCCCAGAAACTAACTATTAAATATATAACATGCAGCCTCAAAATTAAATTTAAACATACTTGATATAGACTGCTACAATCATTTTTGTAGGCCTTTAAAGGCTAGGAAAGTTTTGGGAAAAGGCAACCATAGGTTGGTGTAAAAAATAGAAAATATAAAACTTCCATTCAATTCCTTTGGAAAAAACAACTGTTAGAATGCATTTACCAGTTTTCTTTAAAAGAATCTGGAAACCAAAATTTTCAAAAAGGCATAAATCCAAAACGTTAATGTTTACGATGTTTTAATGTTTGCAATGTTTATCATAAATAAGTAGTAATTTTCTTTAGTTGAGAAGCTGGTCACCTTGGCATGCCAATTTTTGAATTATTGGAATTAAATCCCCCCTTCACATTCACCAAGCCAAGTGAACATGGAAACAACTATGACGGACAATTTGTGCAGTCACATTGGTGAAGTTAGAGTTCCCATTTCGTTATCTTTCAGGCCAACTAATTCAAAGTTAAAAAATTAAAAGAAGAATCAATAATTTAATTTATAATTCTTGAATTTCATTTTTTTATTAGAAACAATATAATAAAAATTAAAATTAATTATTTTGGATAATTGTTTCTATTCTATTTTTTAGACTACGCCCTCGGATACCATAGGCAAGGCTTAAATTTGATGGTCGTATAACTGTATTTAGAGATTTTTTTGGGACTGTCAAAATTTATATAGAATTATAATGATATATATATAATTTTACTTACACTAAGGACCCTGACCACAGGCTTGGGGGGAGACTAGACCTCGTGACCTCTTTTCTGCAACAAAATGCTTTAACCAATCAAACTAGGCCCCACGCCCCAAATTTTATT
>VDFB02000015.1:139515627-139550270 GCA_007258455.2 Sequoia sempervirens
TTACATATCCCCCCATAAGGTTTACATCACAAAAAAGAAAACCAAATTTTGGTATCAATCAACCTAAACTTCTTGGTCTAGGCAAATGATCTAATTAACCAACTGAAATATGCTAACCAATTTTTTCGATAAATTAACACAACATAACCGGCACTTAGCCAACTTGGTTAGCGTTAGCTCCAAATAGAAAACCAAACTTGAAATGAACTCACACCAAGAATGCACACTCAATCCCAATGAAGGATAGGTGTTGTCATATGGCGGAGGAGCTAAAGGAAAGTACTTGAAAGAAACTACTCAACGTCAAGAATGTGCACTCAAGATCCCACTGAGGGCGAGGTGCTAACATATGACAGAGTGTTAAATTGAAAGCTAGAATTTGATAGGCGGATAACCAGCCATGAAGCTATTACAAACTAATTCGTCCGCTGCGGCGAGCATCCACAGAATTGTGGGGATTCACCACTATGAAGTGGGTATAAGAGAGTTACAATCAAATTATCCTCACTGGCGGTAAACCATCCAGGGGTACTTATGTGAGAAGAAGAAGAATTAATTGCAGCAATTAAACTGGAACAGTACTACTGTTTATAGTTTGTACAAATAAGAAATAAGCTGCAAATTACATAAGAATTACAATAGTCTTCAAACACATGAGTCATAGATGATCTCTTACAATTATTTAACTCTCTAACTGCTGATAATGAATAAAAAATTAGAACTTTCAAAGGTCTGATATAGAAAATAGTAAACTGGAAATGTCAATCTGCAACTATGAAAATCAATGAAATGTTCATAACTCACTTAATTCACCTCCGAATCAAATGCCATCTTTTGCTGTGTCTTCTTAGAAGGTAGGCGAACATATTCTAATCATCAAATAGCAACCAAACTGCACCTATATTTCTGGCACAATTCCCAAAGCTTCCATGAATGGTACGACCCTCTTCAAGGGTGATTTTGGCATTAAAAATCAGAAACTTTGAAATTAAATCTCAAACTTTGCAAGAGGGGGCGCCTTGGCTTAGCAAACACTCAGCAAAAATACCCATAACCATAATAAATTTATCCTAGGAGATGCATTCAAATTTTCACTTTCAGCTGTGTATGAATCAACAACTCAAAAACTGGAATTATCATCAAAACTTCTTCTATTGAGCACAATTTGCTAGTCTGGATGAGAAGCAGTGAATTCCAACTAGATGTTGTATTTCAAACATGAAATTGGATAATTGGCTAGGAGGTAGCATCCTCGAAGCAAGATTTCATTTGTCATTCCGACAGCATAACAGTATGATAACATGAATGGATACCAATGCTGGAACAAAGCCTTCATTTTATAGAAGAGTAGAAGACTCTTCAATCCCTCAAGAAAAGACGCCAACAGTCACAGAGACTCTTCAAATTTCCAAAAACCTTTCAGCTTCACAAAAAGGCGTCCACTTTACAAGGCAATATAAAATCTTTATTTTAAAATAATAACTCCAAAAAGGCGTCCACTTTATTTCTCAAGGCTTTTAACTTTATTAATAATTAAATCACCTTTATGATAGCATACCCCTTCCAATTCCCCTTTTTAAACACAACTTAAGTTGTCTTACTAGGCCAAGGGGGTCAAAATATAACCTTAATGCCTTTATTCATCATAAAAAAGCCTTTAGAAGTCAGACATGAATTGCAAACAATTGTTCCAACTGGAAATGATGTTCTAAAAGCTGACAAACTCCATACTGCTAAAAATAGAATTTACTATAAATAGTAAACTCACAGAAATGCCAAAGAACCTCAGAACTGGAAACCCTAATTTTTCCTCACACACGCCTACAGGCTTCCGGAATAGGCTGATGAGTGTCAGAACAAATTACTGATGAGAAGGGGACATTACAGTCCGCCCTCCTCAGATTGCTTGTCCTCAAGCAACTGAAAAGATGGATGCAACAAAATCCGTTCTCCTTCCCACGTGGCATCTTCAATAGGAAAATTCCTCCATCTAACCAAGTATTCTTTGATTGTCCTTCTCCTCAAAGAACGCTCTCTAGTATCAAGAATTTCTTCAGGAATCAACACCAACTGACCTTCCTCATCCAATGGAGGTAATTCTGAAGTAGCCACCACGTTGTGTCCAAGTGCCTTCTTGAGGCGTGACACATGAAATACATTATGCACTTTGCTTTCAGTTGGAAGCTCCAACTCATAAGCAACTTCACCAATCCTCTTGGTGACTTTGAAAGGACCATAGAAACGTGGCTTCAACTTTTCTGCACCACTTTTCTTGAGAGAAGATTGTCTATATGGCTGAAGCCTCAAGTAGACCATGTCCCCAACTTCAAAAGACCTCTCAACACGCTGCTGATCAGTGTATAACTTCTGCTGATTTTGAGCTTGTTGCAGATTTTCCTTGAGAGATTTCAAGATGTCTTGGCTCTGTTGTAACATATCCTGTGCTTGTGGAGCTCTACTATCACCAAACACTAAATCAACAAAATTAGTAGCTTCATAACCATAAAGAGCCATGAAAGGTGACATCTTAATTGACATGTGATAAGAAGAGTTATAACAATACTCTCCTAAATGAAGCCATTTAATCCAAGCTCTTTGCTGTCCTGAAACATAGTTTCTTAGGTAGCCCTCTAACCATTTGTTAACAATTTCTGATTGCCCATCTGTTTGTGGGTGATAACTAGTGCTTGGAGTAAGCACTGTCCCACTCAATCTGAAGATCTCTTGCCAAAAACACTTAGGAACTTGTTGTCCCTATCACTGACAATAGTTTTAGGCAATCCATGCAAACGGAAGACCTCTCTGAAAAATAACTCAGCCACTTGAGCTGCTTGTAAATGAAGTGGTGACAGCAAAGAAATGAGCAAATTTTGTTAGTCTATCAACCACAACAAAAATACAATCACGTCCTTGCACCTTGGGCAACCCCGTGATGAAATCCATGGCAATACTTTCCCATTTCTGATTCGGAATGGGCAAGGGCTGTAGCAGACCAGCTGGATAAGAGTGTTCATTTTTTATTTCTTTGACAAATCGGACACTCTCTAATGTAGTTCAAGACTTCTTCTTTCAACCCTTTCCAAGTGAATCTTTCACGAATCTGCTTATAAGTCTTGAAAATCCCTTGATGACCAGCAAGGGGAACATCATGAAAAGATTGTAGAATCTTCTTTTTAAGCTTAGATTCTTGCACTAAAAAGATTCTATCTTTATAGTAAATTATCCCATCAACCAACTTATACCTTTCATCAACCAAATGTCCTTCTAGCAAGCTGGTTGCAAACTAATTTTTAACATAATCAGCAGCAATTAACTCCTTCCAATCTGCTGATAACTCACAAAGTGACTGCAAATGAGGCCTTCTTGAAAGAGCATCAACCACTATGTTATTTTTCCCTTTGACATATTCAATGTCAAAGTCATATGCTCGGAGCTTACTTACCCACTTCTGCTGCCTTTCATTCAAATCCTTTCGGTGCATAAAATGTTTAAGACTATTGTGGTCAGTCTTAACAAAAAATTTACTTCCCACCAAGTATTGACGAAATTTAGACAAAGCATGCATGATGGCAAGCATCTCTTTGTCATAAATGGAGTAAGTTTTTTCTGCTCCTCTCAACTTCCGGCTTTCGTAGACAATGGGGTGTTTGTCTTGCATTAGAACAGCTCCAACACCTTCACTTGAAGCATCACACTGTAATTCAAATGATTTTGTAAAATCCGGAAGAGCCAACACTGGACATGTACTCATGATTTGCTTAAACTTATCAAAAACTTCTTGTGCCTTCTTAGTCCAAAGAAAAGCCCCTTTCTTTGTAAGATCTGTGAGAGGTGCTGCTTGATGAGAATATCCTTTCACAAATCTTCTATAGAATCCACATAACCCTAAAAATCCTCTCAAATGAGAAATATTCTTTGGAGTTGGCTAATCAAGAATGGCTCTTATCTTTTCAGGATCAACTTTCACACCCTTTGAACTGATAATGTGGCCAAGATATAAGATTTCTGTCATCCCAAACTCACACTTTGATTCTTTGGTGAACAAACATTCCGCCTCTAAAATACTAAGCACTTCTTCCAAATGCTTAAGGTGCTCTTCCCATGACTTACTGAAAATGAGAATGTCGTCGAAGAAGATGAGCACAAACTTCCTCAACTGCTGTCTAAAAATCTTGTTCATACAAGATTGGAATGTAGCTAGAGCATTTGTCAAACCAAAAGGCATGACAAGAAATTCAAAATGCCCAAAAAGGAATCTAAACGCTGTCTTCTCTATATCCACCTCCCTCATTCTGATTTGATGATAGCCTGAACGAAGATCAATCTTCGAGAAGAACATAGCCCCATGGAGCTCATCAATAAGCTCATCAATCCTAGGAATTGGATATCTATTCTTGATGGTTTTCTGATTTAATGCATGGTAGTCAACACACATACGCATTGTGCCATCTTTCTTTTTGACCAGCACCACTGCAGAAGCAAAAGGACTCTTGCTTGGTCTAATGAAACCACTCTCCAAAAGTTCCTTGATGGCTTTTTCAATCTCATCTTTCTGCTTCTTTGGATAACGGTAAGGTGTAGTCATGACAGGCTTTGCTCCCTCTTCTAACTCAATTACATGCTCAGAACCTCTTTCATGAGGTCTTCTAGGAGGTAGGCTTCCAAAGACTTTGCTCTTCTTTGAAAGTAAGGCTTGAATATCAGGGTGATATGGCCTTTTTTCCTCCACCGGATTAGCTGGTAGAACCAAACATTCAACAGCCCATTCAACCTGATCGTGATGGATCAGCCTTTCCATCCTCTTCAAAGACACAATTCGACTCTTCAAAGACACAATTCGAGGGCCCCCATTTGGCATCCCTCTTAGAACAACCTTCCTTCCATTAGACTAAAATTTAAGCTCCATAGTTTGCAAATTTAATGTGATCTCACCAAGAGATCGCAGCCATTGTATGCCCAACACAACATCAATGTCTCCAATTCCCACCACATAAAAATCATCTTTAATCTCATAATTTCCCAATTGCATAGAGAGGTTAGGAATCTTCCTTGTGCAAGACATAGTAAAACCATATGCAACCATTACCTTGAAACCATCAAATTCCTCAGTCTTCAAGCCCTTCTTAGCAACTAATCCTTCATCAATAAAATTGTGAGTTGCTCCGGTATCAATTAGAGCAACTATCCTTTGTGAATTCACAACTCCATGAACCTGAAAGGACTCATTTTTTTGAAAACTTGATAGTTGTGCAAAAGCACTACCATCTCCCACCTCATCGGACCTCTCTTCTGGATCTTCTTCACCTTCACTACCTGCTGATTCGTATTGCTGATCAGACGAATCAGATTCTGATCCATAATCAGAATAGCCCTCCATTCGATTTGCTTTGCCTCTTCCATAGCAACGATGACCCTTAACCCAAGGTTCACGGCAAGTGTAACAAACTCCATCTTTTCTAAGCTGTTCTTTGAGCTCTTCTGACAACCTTGGTGGAAACTTCTTGGGCAGATTTGAAGAATGTTTTTTATCTTTCTTATGGCTGAATGGTTTTGAATGAAACTTAGGCCTTGGGGCTGCCAATTCCATGCTCCTAGCTTTCTTGATAGCCTCATCTAATGTTGGTGGATCAAACGCTTTGACCCAACCCTTCAAAGGCTCCATTAAACCTTCAGCAAAAAGAACCACAAGTCTTCTTTCAGTAATGTTAGGCACCATTACTGACAACCTCTGAAAATCAGCCACATAGTTTTCTAAAGATCCTTGTTGTTTCAATTGTGCCAATTCTCTGAATCTCAACTCAGGATCCTTGGTATCAAATCTCTCGATCAGCTTGTTGGTAAACTCATCATAGGTACGAATGAGGTTATGGCCAAGAGTGACCAAACCATGAGTCCACCATTCGTGAGCTATTCCATCCAAATGCAAAGTAGCTAACTTTATAACATCTCCTTCTGGCATGGGTCTGAGAGAGAGATAATTATCTAGCTTCTGCACCCAAGATCTGGCTATGCACTTATTACTACCATCAAAATGCTCCATAGTAATCTTTCCCAATGCTTGGTAGAAATAATTTCTAGGTGCCATAGGAGGAAATTGCTCATTCCTTCCTCCATTTCTCTGACTCCTTTGATTCATGAATTGATCAAAGGTCCAAGCATCTCTCAAATCAAGAGGTAAAGAAGCATACTCCATGTAAGCTTGACGTGCATCATCAGCAAAGGTTGGTGCAGCTTCAACCGGTTGTTGCTCTTCCACAGTCGTGAAGACAGGAAAAAGGGGTCTAGAGGATGACCCACTAGGAATTGCAGCGTGTTGACCCACAATTCTGTTTCTGGTATTCACCTCAGGACTGCCATTATTGTTATTCCCATTAACTCCACTGCTTTCTCCAGTTGAGTTATTTTGGGGCTGAATGATATTCTAAGCTGCTTGCTGGTCCAACTTGGACAATAAACGGGACATCATGTCTATCATCCCATCAAACTTCTTCTCAACTCTGTCCCTCTCTTCATTTGCTTGCCTAACACTGTCTGACATTATTTCAACTGTGTGTTCAACTTCTTCCACTAACTTTTCTGAACCTTCCACTATTTTTCCAAGATCTCTTAAGACTCTTGAGAAAGTCTCTGCCTCTGGAACAGACAGAAACTGATGCAGAATTCTAGCCTGACTTCTGGTGTATGGCCTAGTGTCTCTTTCACTCATTAGATAACCAACTGCAAACTGCCACAGGATGGCAGGGTCTTCTGCTCTGATACCACTGAAATATGCTAACCAATTTTTTCGATAAATTAAACAACATAACCGGCACTTAGCCAACTTGGTTAGAGTTAGCTCCAAATAGAAAACCAAACTTGAAATGAACTCACACCAAGAATGCACACTCAATCCCAATGAAGGATAGGTGTGTCATATGGCGGAGGAGCTAAAGGAAAGTACTTGAAAGAAACTACTCAACATCAAGAATGTGCACTGAAGATCCCACTGAGGGCGAGGTGCTAACATATGACGGAGTGTTAAATTGAAAGCTAGAATTTGATAGGCGGATAACCATCCATGAAGCTATTACAAACTAATTCGTCCGCTGCGGCGGGCATCCACAGAATTGTGGGGATTCACCACTATGAAGTGGGTATAAGAGAGTTACAATCAAATTATCCTCACTGGCGGTAAACCATCTAGGGGTACTTATGTGAGAAGAAGAAGAATTAATTGTAGCAATTAAACTGGAACAGTACTACTGTTTATAGTTTGTACAAATAAGAAATAAGCTGCAAATTACAGAAGAATTACAATAGTCTTCAAACACATGAGTCATAGATGATCTCTTACAATTATTTAACTCTCTAACTGCTGATAATGAATCAAAAATCAGAACTTTCAAAGGTCTGATACAGAAAACAGTAAACTGGAAATGTCAATCTGCAACTATGAAAATCAATGAAATGTTCATAACTCACTTAATTCACCTCTGAATCGAATGTCGTCTTTTGTTGTGTCTTCTTAGAAGGTAGGCAAACATATTCTAATCATCAAACAGTAACCAAATTGCACCTATATTTTTGGCACAATTCCCAAAGCTTCCATGAATGGTACGACCCTCTTCAAGGGCGATTTTGGCATTAAAATCAGAAACTTTGAAATTAAATCTCAAACTTTGCAAGAGGGGGCGCCTTAGCTTAGCAAACACTCAGCAAAAATACCCATAACCATAATAAATTTATCCTAGGAGATGCATTCAAATTTTCACTTTCAGCTGTGTATGAATCAACAACTCAAAAACTGGAATTATCATCAAAACTTCTTCTGTTGAGCACAATCTGCTAGTCTGGATGAGAAGCAGTGAATTCCAACTAGATGTTGTATTTCAAACATGAAATTGGATAATTGGCTAGGAGGTAGCATCCTCGAAGCAAGATTTCATTTGTCATTCCAACAGCATAACAGTATGATAACATGAATGGATACCAATGCTGGAACAAAGCCTTCATTTTATAGAAGAGTAGAAGACTCTTCAATTCCCTCAAGAAAAGATGCCAACAGTCACAGAGACTCTTCAAATTTCCAAAAACCTTTCAGCTTCACAAAAAGGCGTCCACTTTACAAAGCAATATAAAATCTTTATTTTAAAATATTAACTCCTTCAAAAAGGTGTCCACTTTATTTCTCAAGGCTTTTAACTTTATTAATAATTAAATCACCTTTATGATAGCATACCCCTTCCAATTCCCCTTTTTAAACACAACTTAAGTTGTCTTACTAGGCCAAGGGGGTCAAAATATAACCTTAACGCCTTTATTCATCATAAAAAAGCCTTTAGAAGTCAGACATGAATTGCAAACAATTGTTCCAACTGGAAATGATGTTCTGAAAGCTGACAAACTCCATACTGCTAAAAATAGAATTTACTATAAATAGTAAACTCACAGAAATGCCAAAGAACCTTAGAACTGGAAACCCTAATTTTTCCTCACACATGCCTATAGGCTTTCGGAATAGGCAGATGAGTGTCAGAACAAATTACTGATGAGAAGGGGACATTACAGTATAAGGCCCAACCACTACACCAAAAGACCGGCCTATTAGTAAGGGCGGCTACCCAGGGTGTTAAGGGCGACAACTAAGGAGGAATCTTTCACCACCGAAGCCACCACCGGAGAATTTGGGGTCTTGCGCAAGCCCACCAAACACGTGGCTGTCGAGATGCACCCAGCCACGCACATGGGACATTACAACCCACCACGCTCTGAGGGTCTCGACCCTCAGACCTCGGCTCTGATACCACTAAGGCCCAACCACTACACCAAAAGACCGGCCTGTTAGTAAGGGCGGCTACCCAGGGTGTTAAGGGCGACAACTAGGGAGGAATCTTTCACCACCAAAGCCACCACCAGAGAATCTGGGGTCTTACGCAAGCCCGCTGGACACGTGGCCGTCAGGATGCACCTAGCCACGCACAGGGGACATTACACCAACCTTGCATCAACATCAACCCAAACTCCTAAAATCCTCATGTCTAAGTAAATGTTCAGATTACCAACTATGCATCAACATTGATCCAAACTCCTCATGTTTGGATAAATGTTCTAATTGTCCAACGTTTCCCTGTGAATCGAGACACACTCCATTATTCACAAGAAAATCACCAACCAACTGTGAATTGAGACTAACTCCATTATCCACAACAACACTCCTCCATTTGTAGATCAAGACTTACTCAATTATCCACAAATACACACCTGCAAAATTATGGACTGAGACACACTCAATTATCCATAAATGGTTTGTGGATTCAACTATCCACAGACCAACAACTCACCAAGTTTGTGGATTCAATTATCCACATACCAACAAATCACTGCATGCCCCATCTTGCTCTTGAAAGGAGTGCAAATGAGACAAATGTTTCCCATGCAAGATATCATCCCTGAGCAAGAAGCTAACTCAGGATGATAGATGTCCTCTTGCCTTCATTTCCTCCAGCCTCCAATTTGATCTTGTTACACTCTAACTTCCAAATATAATATTAAGAACTTCAAAGGTCCTCTTTGATGTAACATAGATGGCAATAATATAGACACTATATGTATCCATGCTTGAAATAAAGAAATTGAGTGTTGGATTCAACCGATAATGCACTCTTTTTACAAAATTATCCAAATTATCCTTGTAACACTTTTTTTAATAATATGACTACACCCTTATTTCTCAAAAACAATAACCCCATTTTCAAAAGGTAATTGCATATGCAAGCTTGTTGAATATCTTGTTTGAAAATATTAACAAATGCAATGCTCAAATTTAGATTCCAAATCAAATTGCACCTTATGTCCTCCTTCCATAACAATGCACCTCTTTTATGCATATTAAATACCATATAAACTCATTTTACTAGAATCCCCTTGCATTGCATCTCTCACATACGTCTGATAAAAAAACTTCCAGTGCACACCAACACTTCTATTCTGCATAAAAAAAATAGACCGCTTCTCTTCTCCACGCGCTTCAAAGCAAATTTCTTATGAAGGAATGCAGCCAATAATTATTCCAGATCAAGCAACAACAGACAAATGGTGAAAGAAATTGTCATGATGAAAAACTAAACACTTCATAAATTCTTTCAAATTCCAATTTCTTTAGTCACAATAAATTTCAACACCAATGCTACATATTTCAACATCATAACCAGCAACTTACATTGCTCTCCCACATGCCTAACATCTTTATTTCTCTGATACCACTGTTAGAAAGGTGAGCAGATTGTACAAATTATACCATTGTTGAACAACAATAACATATTGCACAAATTACACCATTGTTGAACAGTAATAATAATAAATATTATATTTCTTGGAGACCTTTACAATGTGAATTCCAGAATTCCAAATGCTTAAAAAGCATTACATTCCCGTCAACAACCACCCAAATTCTTTTATGAAAATAACTTCCCAGAAACTAACTATTAAATATATAACATGCAGCCTCAAAATTAAATTTAAACATACTTGATATAGACTGCTACAATCATTTTTGTAGGCCTTTAAAGGCTAGGAAAGTTTTGGGAAAAGGCAACCATAGGTTGGTGTAAAAAATAGAAAATATAAAACTTCCATTCAATTCCTTTGGAAAAAACAACTGTTAGAATGCATTTACCAGTTTTCTTTAAAAGAATCTGGAAACCAAAATTTTCAAAAAGGCATAAATCCAAAACGTTAATGTTTACGATGTTTTAATGTTTGCAATGTTTATCATAAATAAGTAGTAATTTTCTTTAGTTGAGAAGCTGGTCACCTTGGCATGCCAATTTTTGAATTATTGGAATTAAATCCCCCCTTCACATTCACCAAGCCAAGTGAACATGGAAACAACTATGACGGACAATTTGTGCAGTCACATTGGTGAAGTTAGAGTTCCCATTTCGTTATCTTTCAGGCCAACTAATTCAAAGTTAAAAAATTAAAAGAAGAATCAATAATTTAATTTATAATTCTTGAATTTCATTTTTTTATTAGAAACAATATAATAAAAATTAAAATTAATTATTTTGGATAATTGTTTCTATTTTATTTTTTAGACTACGCCCTCGGATACCATAGGAAAGGCTTAAATTTGATGGTCGTATAACTGTATTTAGAGATTTTTTTGGGACTGTCAAAATTTATATAGAATTATAATGATATATATATAATTTTACTTACACTAAGGACCCTGACCACAGGCTTGGGGGGAGACTAGACCTTGTGACCTCTTTTCTGCAACAAAATGCTTTAACCAATCAAACTAGGCCCCACACCCCAAATTTTATTCTTTTCTTTAATCTTATAGAAAATAAAAATTATATTCTTATTACACAACAAATTACACATATAAAATATTTTATATGCCTTTTATTTCAAAATAATTAAATCTAAAAAAAAACTTACCTTTAATTTATTTTCTATTTCCATATAATAATATAAATAAAATTATATTTATTTACATATCAATAAACATTATAAAAATGATATAAATAGGGGGAGACTAGACCTCGTGATCTCTTGTCTGCAACAAAATGCTTTAACCAATCGTGCTAGGCCCCACACCCCAAATTTTATTCTTTTCTTTAATCTTATAGAAAATAAAAATTATATTCTTATTACACAACAAATTACACATATAAAATATTTTATATACCTTTTATTTCAAAATATTTAAATCTCAAAAAAACTTACCTTTAATTTATTTTCTATTTCCATATAATAATATAAATAAAATCATATTTATTTACATATTGATCAATAAACATTATAAAAATGATATAAATATAAATCAATATACCCTATTTTAACTTCAAATTAAATATTAAACTTAAGTATTTTGAATCATAATTTTTAAATAATAATTATAATATAACAAAAAATTTAATAAATTATTTTCAAATTAAATATTTAGATAATCATATAAGAAAAATACAAAAAAAATTGCACACATAAAAAGCATATTAATAATATAATATGCTCAACAAAGATATCTCTTGACATATTTTAGATAGATTATTGAATTTAAGATAAATAAGCTAGTTCTAGTCTTTTTCTCACTAAGATAGTTCCATGCATGTCTCTCTTTTTATTTCAAATGTCATATTTAAATCGGATAAAAATTTTAACTAGGGAATGAAAGCATTTCCTTTTGAGAAATACCCTTGTGTTTGTTTTCCTCATTGAAAACCCTTTATAGTTGGTAGGTAGTCATACAATGGAGTTGTACTGGTCATTGATTCTTGTAGCCCAAGTTTTGAATAAAAATCAACATCGTCTATCCTTGACCTCTAATTTTTTTGTTTTTATTTCTTTGGGTCACCTTTATTCTATTTAAGATCCTTTCATTTTGAAATGCATATGAACAATACTTTTACCTTATACACTTCTCAAAATACCTTAATATTAATTGGATCATTGGATATAAAACATATAATGACTATAATTTAGTAAAATTAATATATTTAACCTTTTTATACTTTATTTGTTCTCATATATATAGGCTCCTCAAACATGCTATACTAGTTGCTATATCTATCTTAGGTTCCAGTGTGTGGGATTCACATTAGTTACCTATGCCATGATATTATGTTTAAATTACCTTTTAAAACTTTCATATTTTGATAGCAAACTATTTGAAAGGGGCACTTTGGAAGATATTGATTTGACAAGTTATTGATAATTGCATGATTATATTTGTATTCATTAAAACTTTATGCTATAGTGGTTGAATATAGGAGAAAGGATGAACTGTTTTACTATCAATCTCATTAGGATTTTTTTTTCAAGTTATCTTTTTCCTTAGAGGGGTTCTATGAGCATGCAATAGCAATGGTCATGATTTAGTACTCCTTAGTAACAAGTGGTTAATGTTGGAAATAAATTTAAAACTATTTTCTTATTCATGCTTTGAAATATTTGAGTAATGACTTGTTCAATTCATTAACTAATAACATTACATGTGCATATATAGTTCATTTTAGTTATCAAATTTGATTTTAAATATAACTGACTCATTTCACTTTTGGTATTCATTAGGTATTGTATAGTAGTGATTTATTAAAATAATAGTTTCATATGTCTTTTGATAAGTTAGAAAATAGATATTCATTAAGTTTTATATATTAAAATATGGAGCAAAAAAGTAAGTTGAATTCAAATTCTATTTAAGAATACCTATACCTAGTTACTATATAGGCTTTTATTTTTAAATAATTGAGTTTGTCTTAAAAATCCATTAACCTAAGTGTAAGTTCAATCTTTGAAAAGGATGGAAACTTTGGAAAACATACTTATTGAGATTTAAAACTAGTATTTATGACTTTATTATGAGCCAGAAAGATTAAAGATGAGATAAAGAAACTCAAGGAAGTTAAGTGTCAAATCTATGAAAATATCTTCAATCAATATATCACTTAGAACATAAAATCAATCAAGGGTCACATGTGATATATGTTGAAAATGGAGGTAATTATGTAGCTTTAGAACTTGTAAAACTATTATACTGTAGATCTAATTAAGTGTTCTTTGTTACACTTTCTTTGTGGATGATTATCTGTTTAGATTCATTTTACCATTTGTAGAAATAGACAAAAGATTGTAGAAGAATAAGACCAGAAGATAGAAGTGACACAACATATACTATGGAGAAACCCTTTTGAGAAAAAACTCCACCACCAGAATCAATATTTCTTGTATTATTTAACCTTAGAACAAGATTACAATAATTCTTTATCAATCCTTACTTGAGATGCTTCTTTTACCTTCAACAATTCTTCTTCACAACCTACAATAAAATCTGATAAAACTCTCTTCAACTTGCTGCAATTTATAGAAAATAATGAGCCTTGTAAACTCCAAAGAGTTTACAATTACAAAGCACAAAGCTTATCTCACAAAACCTACGCCTATTCTTTGCAAGTAGAGTTCTTCCATGAAAAACAATGTCAAACCAAGTCCTTCAACAATTTGGGCATCCCAAACTGAAGTCATAACTCAACGTTGATTACAAAGATATCTTGTAAGCTTCTCCTCAAAGTTGGTGCCCAAGAATGGACCCACTTAACTCAACCTCATAAAATATCTTATCATGCAAAAGTGTTAACTTCAAGATGCCAACTTGGGTGCCCAAGGTGGGTCCAAGTCAATCTTTGTTAACCAAAACATATCTCTCCACTATTCATGCAAATATCATGCATGATTGATCATCCCCTCTTAACTGAATGAATCACTTGTTATCTGCCATGCAACTCAAGTCATTAGCATGCAACTCAAGTCAACTGAAGTCAACTAACATGCAACTCAAAATAACTACATGCAACTAAAGATAACTGAACCATAACTGAACTAAACTGAACTGAACTGGATTGATCTAAACTAAACTAAACTGAACTCCATGCATGTAAACATCAATCCCTATCTTCTAATATCTTTACATGCATTACTGAAGTGTTATCTTTTTCTCCAAATAGTTAACTTAACTCAAGGTGAGTTCCACCTTCCATGTGGGTGCCCCATGTGCTCCTATTTTGTAGGAGCTCTTCTTGGGTGTCCCCACATGTTCCTATCATTTAGAATTAATTACAAATGTCAATTTACATGTTCGTTTCATTCAAATTTAATCTCTTTCTAATCCTAGTGTTGGGGAACACTTTCCAAGGACTTAGGAGATACATGAAATATGTTTAGGATTGCAATTAAATGGCATACTATTCCCAACCATATACACTTAAACCTAACACAAGGTAGATTATCATCTAACAAGGTACTTTCTTATCCATTATCATCTAATTTGATTCAACAAAGTAGTTGTTGCACATCCTATGCTTTCTTAATTTATTTGATTAGAAAATATTGTGCATTATCTTATCATTCTATTGAATATTGTTTAGGTTAAAAAATATGTTGGAAACCTTAAAATATTCTATGTGAATTTATTATATTTTTTCTTATTATCCCTCATAGTAAATGAGTAGATTAAGGATAATTATGATTTTTAATACTAAATGAGGAATCAAGGTGATTAGTAGTTATGATATTATTTCCTTGGTTTCCTTGCATTAGGGAGATATTTTATTTAAGTTCCATTACATAAGATTGTTTGCAAAATCTCTTAATGATTCTTTCAATCTCTTACAATTAACTAAAGTTAGTGATGTAGTGTCAAAAATTGTCATCCTTGACAATTTCACACTATGTTTTGTCCCCCCTAAATTATCAAGCCTAATGAAGCACCTAATTTCTCAAATTATGCATTCTACATTTTATTTTTAACAATTTTTGAGAAATTACAAGCATATAACAAACTTATTAATTTAATGTTTGTGCATTAGAGAAAATACCTATAAATACCTAGTTATTGCATCATTTCAAATCTAACAAAAATTATTGAGTAAGAATTATTGTTAAGATCAAGTCAAGAGCAGTTAAGAGCAACATTTCAGTGATTTATTGCAATAGTCAAGATCCAAGCATCATGTAAAATCCTATGTGAGTTTATGCATGTTCATGTTATCATTTTTTGTGAAGGCTAACCCTTGTTGTAGGTCTCCAATAAATTCAAGCAATCAAGCAAACACAATCCAAGACCTTGAAGTGATGTGCATGAATTCAGTCCTTCAAGGAAGCCATTTAAGGGTGGTGAGTTGCAACACTTTGTGGATTCATCACTCCTTTCCATCATTTATCCATTTATCATTGACATTTCCATTGTGGAAGTGGAAACACTAACACAGGGTTTGACTAAGGAAAGCCTCTAAAAGGCACAACAATTATTCTATATATTTAAATGTGCAGATTTTAGGTTTGGAGAAGATTGAAGGAAGATTGAAGATCATTTTTTCATTGTTGCATTCAAAGCCCTACACCTTTTCAACTCACAGAAACTCACCTACAAAATTATCCGACAGTGGTCCAACAAGTTTGCAAGTGGAAACAAGGATCTCAGATATAACATCAGAGGACTACAAAAATAATTTCAGAAAAGGCATACAAGGACCCAGATGCCCTTGGGTGACTCTATCCTCATATTCAAATCAAAACTAATCTTTCAGGACAGGTACACAACACTCTTCCCTTCCCATATCCGCTTACAAATCTTTGTCACACTCTATAAATTGTTGAAATCTTGCAATTCTCATATTAGGGCACATAGTCTAATTAGGTTAATCAAGGTAAATCAATTCCAATCCATTCTAAGGCTCAAAAAATGTAGATCCAATTCTGATTGGCTCATATTCATGGTTGAAATTCAATCTAACCACCTTATTGATCTCCATCTTAATGAAACCCTAGAAAAAGGAAGAAATTAATCCTAGGTTTTATACATTAAACTTAGGTTTCTTTTTTCTTTGTTTCATTTTGGTGAACCTGATATTTTGACATCATGAACCTTATGAAATATGAAGTAATTCATCCCTAGATCTAGGTTTAGCATTGTATTGTTTTGCATTGTTCATTTAGGGTTTCATTTTTTCATCATAAAAGATATAAACAATTCAAAAACATTGCATATCATATTGCATCATAGATTAGGATTTATTTCAGTCATTTAGGATAGATGTACATTCAAAATTGCGTTCACAATTGTTATTTATTCTTACACATTTTCTTTTGAGTTACATTGTCTTAAATTGAGCAAATTCTAGAGAAATGTTGACTTTCAGACCTATTTACAAAAAAACACAAAACCCATAAGCAGTCTAATAAACATTCAATCTTTTCAGTTTTTAGAATCCCTATCAAGGACATAGACACCCTTGGGCGGCTCTGTCTTGCTACTGGTGGCTCAATTTTTTTTGCATAAATCTCTATCTTTGTATTTTCAGTTTGTTTCTGATTACAAATGTCTTATTTGAAATTCTAAAAAGATGTTATTGCATGTGCAAGAAAGGTGCCATTTTTCTTAAGTTGTTACAAATTTGAAAACAAATTTGTTCATTTTAGTGTTGGAAATTATTAGATATGTAGGACAATTATTTAAATCATGCTCTCATTGCAAAAATCTTGTGTTATCATAATTCATGTTCTATTGTCAAATATTGTTAAGAATCTCAAAGAATTTTTGTTACAAGCATGCCACATTGAGTTTATTTCCCTCTTTTATTATTTTTTATTGATCCCTCTCCCACTAAATCTCATGGCCATATCTTAAACTTTGTGAAATAACTCACTAGTAATCATGTTTTCAAGCAACCAAATTATCATATTGTTGCTCACATATATAACACTAGAAACAATAAGCAAGAAAAAAAAACACCAACATCCATCCTAGATTTCCTCAAACATACCTCTCATCTGCACCTAATATCTAGCAACGTAGTGGTAAATAATTTGATCTTGTTGAGAAACTTTGTAATACTCCTGCTAAGATATCTTTGTGGGATTTAATTCAAACATCTCTTGTTTACCATGGCATGCTTCAAAATGCTTTGAAAAAGGTTGTGGTACCTCCTAATGTGCAACCAAACAATGTAGAAGCCTTAATTGAGGGTATGAATTATGCTAATGTGGATAGGGTCTTTCATCAAAGTGAATTACCTCCCTTGAAAACATAAAAATAAAATGAGGCTTTGATGGTAATGACTATTATTAACAAGATTGGGATTAGGCATACCCTTATTGACAATGGTTTAGGGCTTAATGTTTGTAGTATGAATCTTTTGGATAGAATTGGAGCAGATAAGACTAAAATTCAACTAGTTGATTTATCTATTTGAGTTTTTGATAATGTGTGAAAAAAACCACTTGATGTGATAACATTACTTGTTAAAGTAGGTAAGGTGGTATTGCAAACTCCTATCCATGTCATGCCCTATGATCTTTCATATAATCTTCTCTTGGGTAGACCAAAAATTCATGAGATGAAAGGTGTACCTTCAACACTTCATCATTTAATGAAATACACTTACAATAATAAAGTTTACATGATAAAAGTTAATCCTAAATCTGAAAATTGTTTACATAATGAAACAAGAATGAATAATCCTCTTAGAACATTGAAACCAACTATAGAAGTGGAAACTTTGCAAAGTAAAGACAAAGATGAGTGTCTTTCATCTATAACAAATTTGTTGGATGATGATTGGGGATCATTATATTTCACACCTACATTCATGGGGGAATACAAGATTATGTAATCAAAATCAAGAAAAGAGAAATAAGTCACAATGATATCAACATAATCTATCATTGAATCATCAAAAACATCCGATTTACAACTTTTTACAAAGAGGAAAACACAAATTACACATCCACTTACAATGAAAGTGATTATGAAAAACCAAATTCTTTGAAATTAATGGAAGCCATTTATGGAAGTGGTTATCAAATTGTTGAAACAATTTGGCTATAATGGAAAAGGATGTGGTGTAAAAGAACAAGGCATGCATCCATGTCCCCATAGATATCAACACACAAGAAACAACAAGAGGTCTTGGTTATTCTCCTTCATCAAAAAGACCTTCACCTAATCATAAAAGAGACAAATAGCATTAGTTTCCACTCCTTTCCATGTGGTAGTTGCATTATCACACAATACTCACTACCATGCATGGGGGTATGAACTAAGCTTTATACAATCATATTTCATCTCGCAAGGAACAACATATTTTTTTATTTTTTTTTAGACTGCAGGAATAGGGTAGCACGACCCCCTATAAACTGCAGTGCGCATGGTAAACTTTTTAACGTGACCGGCGGCGCTGGCGCGACACGCCCTCCGGTACCACGGGACGAGGGAGACTAGAACTCGTGACCAGCCGAGCCGCAACGGAAATACTTAGCCAACCGAGCTAGGGCCCCCGCCCACGCAAGGAACAACATATTATCATCCATTTTGGGCTCATATTTTTTCCTACACTTGGGGGCAAGGGGTTAGGTAACCTTGTGTTAGGTGCATTCCTTTTGGCAAGGGATCCCTTTGTTTCTCCTTAAAACATTAGTGTAGCAAGATGACTAACATTTTAAGGGGGCATATAGTCCCCCGTTTATTATTTGCATGTGAAATGGTCCCTTTTTAGTGATGATAGCATACAAATCCTAGGAAGTGTGACCTTCTCAATGAAAGTGTGGCCTTCTTGACCTATGTTAGTGTCTCTTTAGTGGTGATATTGGGCTTGATATCCCCTAAGAGTGTTACCTTTCTTGACATATGACGTTCCCCTTGGTGGTAATGCTATGGTTAGTATGCCCTAAGGTGTGAGTTCCTATTTGATGACTTGTCCTCTCTTGGTGGTGATGTCATGTGTGATGTTCCCTAAGGTGCGACCTTTCATATATTGAGCAAAGCCCCTTTTTATTTTTTTGTAAATCACCTTTTTTGGTGGTGTTGTTATAACACTCCTTGATGTTTTGGCCTTATCTTGTCATTGTTTATGCACCTCCTTAGGAAAGTTTGTGCACCTTCTTAGGTGAGTTTGGAATTTTTTTTGCTTCACTTTGTTCACGTGCGTTGAACTTAGTGTTGTGTTGGCATAATATCTTGATCATTTTGTAGCACCTTATCAAGGTTATCAGGGACTATAACTCTTGGTATGGTTGTCAATGGGTTCACACCTAGTGAATAGTGGACTTCACTAGACCTAGTGTGTTTCTAATTTTTCTACCTTGTCTTGTGGGCTCACCTAGTGAATAATGGACTTCACTAGCCCGTGGTACCTTTTGTTAATGATTCACCTAGCAAATATCAGACTTTTCTATGGTGTGAGTCATGAACACCTTAACATGGCCACCGAGCATAACACAACTTGTTTTCCAGTAGAGTTATATGTTTCATGAGTATATGGAATAACGCAGCTTGCTAGCCTTATGGAACACATCATATTGCATGGACACTTAGCATAATGCATCTTGCTATCTATTAGATCCATGTGGCTCATGAGTGATGTGGCATAATGCAACTTTCTAATCCTCATAGGAGCATTCCTTTAACTAACATTTATTTGATGGGTGATGTTTGTTATTTGAGACAAATTTAAGACTGAGATCTCTTTGCCTTATTGACTTGAATCCTTTTAGTACTAACCTTGTGTTTTTGTTGTGTGCCTTTTGTGCATTTTCTTAGTGTTTTCATTATGTTCGGATCATGCTTGTGTTCATTTTGTTATCATTTATATGGTATGTTATGTCATGTGTTTTCCTCATGTATGCTTCATGTTTTCATCATGTATGTTTGTGTATGTTGTCTTGTAGCATATCATACATGTGTGTGTTCCTTTATGCTTATGTTGGTTTTCCATGGGATCTTGGATCTTGGGGGGTTGTGCACTCCCCATAGATCCTTAGTCATCCTATCTCTTCAACATTTGGGCAATCAAACCCCTCTTGACATATTTTTTCTACTTTACTGTGAGTCTGAGCGTAAGTTCATACTCTCACTAAAGTGGAGGCTAAACGTAGCGTCAAAAATTATCACCCTTGACAATTTCACACCAATTTTTGTCCCCCCTAAATTATTGAGCCTAATTAAGCACCTAATTTCAAAAATTATGCATTATATAGCCTATTTTTAATAATTTATGAGAAATTGCAAGCATATAAAAAAGTCATTCATTTAATGTTTCACCCTCAAAAACTTATTTTTTGGAAAATAGGACCAGGACTAGGATGCCCTTGGGCGTCTAAGTCCCCCTATTTTTTTGAGATCCAAATTTGAATGTGTTGGTGTCAGTATTCTAACATTTGAAATTTAGGTTGCAAATGTTAATGGCTATTGGGATCTAATTTGCGGGAATTAGATAAAATGCCCATAAATACCTAGTTATTGCATCATTTTAAATCTAACAAAAGAAATTGAGCAAGAATTAGTGTCAAGAGAAATTCAAGAGTAGTTAAGAGCAACATTTGAGTAATTTATTGCAAAAATTCAAGATCCAATCATCATGTCAAATCCTATGTGAGTTTATGCATGTTCATGTTATCATTGTTTGTGAAGGCTAACCCTTGTTGTAGGTCTCCAAGAAATTCAAGCAATCAAGTAAACAAGATCCAAGACCTTAAGTGATGTGCATGACTTCAATCCTTCAAGGAAGCCATCAAAGCCTAGTGAGTTGCAACACTTTGTGGATTCATCATTCCTTCATATCATTTATCCTTTTATCGTTGACATTGCCATTGTGGAAGTGGAAACACTAACATAGGGTTTGACTAAGGCAAGCCCCTAAATGACACAACATTTCTTCTCTCTTTGAATGTGTAGATTTTAGGTTTGGAGAGGATTGAAGAAAGATTGATGATCATTTATTCACTATTTCATTCAAATCCCTACACCTTGTCAACTCATGAAAACTCACATACAAAATTATCTGATAGTTATCCAACAAGTTTACAAGCAGAAACATGGATCTCAATTTTGACATCAGAGGATTGCAAAAACAATTTTATAAAAAGGCATACAATGAACTAGGCACCCTTGGGAAACTATGTCCTCATATTTAGACCAACACCAAACTTTCAGGGCATGTACACAACACTCTGCCCTTCCTAGATCTGCCCTCAAATCTCTGTCATAGTCTGTAAATTGTTGGAATCTTGTAATTTTCATATTAGGGCACATAGTATAATTAGGTTAATCAAGGTAAATCAATGCCAAACCATTCCAAGGATCAAAAAGATGTAGATCCAAGTCTGATTGGCTCACCTTCATGGTTGAAAGTCTATCTAATCACCTTGTTGATCTCCATCTTAATGAAACCATAGAAAAAGGAAGAAATTAATACTAGGTTTTATACATTAAAATTAGGGTTCTCTTTTTCTTTGTTTCAAGTGATAACATTTCTTCTAATCTTGGAAAAACTATTCTATATCAATATCAAACTAGTTGTGCATAATTTTGTAGATCACTTTAACTAGATAGATATAAATGGAATCAATACAGAGGATCCATTGATCTATATATGATATGAAATACTAATGACTATGCATTCATGTAGACCATTTTTAGTGGAAAGGTGAGTACATAATGTTATATTTAAATTATTTTTGATCAATTATTTTTCTAGGAGATAAAGTTATCACTTGAATTAATATAGTTACTGTGGGATTTCCATCTTTGTTATTGGTTTGCATCTAGCTATCGAGACATTGTGCATATTTAGCAAGTGAAATCATTTATAGTCATGGGTTCTAAATTTTGTTTAGTTATTAAATTATTAATGATAGTTCTAATTAACACCTTGTATATAATTCATAAGGTCTCTTAATTATCTTGATTGATTAAAATTTAGTAAGAATTGAGTTATATATTAAAGATAGCTTTAAGAAGCTTCCTTGAAATAAGAATGAAGAAGATTTATAACACATTTGAATTTCTAGAGAATGCTTTCAACTAATGGTAAGTTGTTACTATAGTAAAATTAAACTTTAGTTGAATAACTAAGGTTATGATGTATTGTTTGTTTAATCATGTGACTATTCTAATTAACACCTTGTATATAATTCATAAGGTCTCTTAATTATCTTGATTGATTAAAATTTAGTAAGAATTGAGTTATATATTAAAGATAGCTTTAAGAAGCTTCCTTGAAATAAGAATGAAGAAGATTTATAACACATTTGAATTTCTAGAGAATGCTTTCAACTAATGGTAAGTTGTTACTATAGTAAAATTAAACTTTAGTTGAATAGCTAAGGTTATGATGTATTGTTTGTTTAATCATGTGACTATTTTGGCGTTGCTAAAAGGTCGTTGCCTGCAATACAATGGTCTAGGAAAGAAGTTACCAGCATGAGAGAAAGGCTGAGACCAATCCTAGCCAACACAGAAGAATGGTTACATAAACATGGTTATGCAATGAAAAGTTTCAAAACAGACTCAGAAGGAGAGGAATCCGAAGCAGAAGCTCGCAAACAGCAAGAACTCCGCGACAAAAACAAATCAGCGGCCGTTCCCACTTCTTCGCGAAGAGGTCCTAGGATCAAGTTCATTGTTGGTAAGAAAGATACCCAGGCTGTCCAAGAGACAGAAATCATGGAATCTCATCCATCTCGCTCTAAGGGTAAAAAGCCTACTCAGGAGGAGATAGATTCCGATGAAGAAGAAACTTCAAACCAACTCTGAAGATGAAGATTCACAGGCGAACTCAAGAGGTTTCTGAAAGCGGGCAAGAGTCTGATGAAGATTCTGAAGAAGGATCTGAAGGTGACTTTGAAGGTGAACCAGAATCGAGAGACAAGAGGGTGATCAACAGGAACCCGGGCATGATCAAGAAATAATTACTTCTCCTCCTGAGAATGTAATTGAGGAAATTCCCAGAACATCATCGCCCGTGACTTCAAATGTTCCTCATACCCCTCCAGATTCAAGAACTCCTCCACCTCCTATTCCCTCGTCACCTATTCCTACCACATGCATTCCTGCAGTCAAGATATCCCCTATCCCTGTAGCATCAACCCAGCTTGATACTCCTTCAGTGACAAGCATCCATACGGTTGATATACTGTCAAGCCCTCCATCGTCCATTCCTAGCTTGTCTTCACCAACGTATGATATCACTTCTGAAAATGAATTCAATTGTTTCATGAATGAGTCAATGCGTGATCTGCTCAATGTGTCAACTACAGGAGCAATGATGACAAACATTTCTCCAATTTTCACGATACCAATGGTGAGTTCAGATGTGACAATAACTTCAAAAGTAGCAATGGCGACTGAATTGACAGTAAATCCAAAAGTTCACACTTCTTTTCTTCCTCCTTGGCTAATATCTCAAGTGTCGAAGCGTAAAAAGCAAATGATTTCTCCAGAGGAGCTCGACCTCGAAGAGATAGTTCTTCCAAAAGCCAAAGGGAAGAAAAAGGCAAAGGTATACTCAAGGCTGAACGTTGATAAGTCTGGCCACAAGTATGCTGAAATTGGCATACCACCAAATGAAGAAGGTGATGTCAATATGGAGGACTACACAGTAACAAAGGTCCAGCTTGGCAAGGTTACCAACGAAAGTGCAAAATCCGATGCACAAGTCACTTTGGATATCTTGGCGGAAGGCTGGATAAAGTAGAGCAAGCTCGTAACATGTACAAACAGAGGGCAGAGCATTATGCCACTGTTGTAAAGAGACTTGCAGGTTCTCCAAGTAATGCACAACCGCTGATTGATAAATATTGAAGACCCAGCTGTCAAGAAAGCTGAGAAATTCGCCTCCAAAGGCAGGGTGTTATATGATTTCCGTTGAGAAGATCATTGAACACGATCTCAGATAGTTTTGGTGCGGATGAGAAAACTACCATGTTGGCCAAGCTCACCACAGAGCTTGATAAAGAAAAGAGTGTACTTTCCCAGGAGCGCAGAGACATGGAAAAATGCCTGTTGTCATGGTCGGAAATGAAACAGGTAAAGCTCAGCAAATTGGTGGAGGTCGGGGTAATTCCTGACAAAGAAAAATTCGTTGAGGTAAGAGAATCACTGAAACACAGAATTCAAGTGGTTCAATCTCTCACAGAAGATCTTCACCAAGTACAGGAAGATGTCGACGGGCATCGTACCATTCTTGAAAAAGGTATCAAAGAGTTTCCTGGTCAACTTCTTGAGGAAAATCGTATCTTCCTGCCGGCCACAGAAATATCCCAGATCTTCAAGGAAGCCATCATGAATTTGGTGACAGTTCAGACTTCTCAGAAGCTTCGTTGAACATCATTTGTGATACAAGGCTCACATTGGACAACCTGAAGATGCATCTTGACAGGTGCAAGAAGGTTCACTCATCTGCCATGAGATCGATCACGAGAATTCACACCATTGTGGATTACACCGTTGGTCCAGATGAGAAGTTCGTGCAGGAGACTAGGAGGAAATTTGAAGACTTCCGCGCCCAATGCAAAGAAACGTGAAGCGCCCCCTATTCTCCAGTGTTAGACATTTCCGGTGCATCCCATTATGCATCTTGTAAATATTTCTCGACATTTTTGAATGTCTTTTTGTAAATTGTAATTACACCAAGTCCAAAGATGTAGTATTTTGAAAACAAATTACACTTTGACTTTGGTCAAAGTTAGGTAAGATCTCCATAAATCGCTCACCTAACTTTCCCTGATTTTCTCAATCTCTTTCCTTCTTTTGCTCATCCCTCTTTCTATATAATGTGAGGGATTTTCATTGTAAATTAATCCTTTAGTTTTTTGCAACGAAGTGCTGCCCTTTTTGAAGCAAATTTGTGAAACTTTGCGTTCATGCTTTGTGAATGAGATTCGATTAATAAAGAAAAGGATTGCAAGCCAAACTTTGCGTTGGATTCGATACTTTTGTGAGTTGATCTTATTTGGTAGTGATTAGTTTGAAGAATCTGAAGGACTCTAAGTAGTTTATGTAAACTTTGTGTTACATTTATTATTTAGATTGCATTTGTATTTCTGTTTATCATTTGGTTGAATGATCTACAAGAATTTTTGCTTGTAATCATTCATGCTCTTGCATGTTCTGGTTGACTGATCTACAAGACTTTGTGCTTGTAATCGTTCATACTCTTGGATACTTTTGTCAAAGGATCTACAAGACTTTGTGCTTGTAATCGTTCGTGCTCTTTGATACTTTTGTTGGATGATCTACAAGACTTTGTGCTTGTAATCGTTCGTGCTCTTTGATACTTTTGTTGGATGATCTACAAGACTTTGTGCTTGTAATCGTTCATGTTGTTCAAGGAATTGCTGCGTCTAAGAAGACTTTGTGCTTCTAACGTAACAAACGGTACATCTACAGAGATCCAACACTGATAAAGCTACGGAACGACTTTGTGCCTTCGTGAGCTTTCCCTTTTTTACTTTATTTGTTTGTTATTAATCACTTATGGTATCTCTACGCTTCGCTTTGACGAGATAGAGATATTGGTATTATTGCTAGTTGTTAGTTTAAGGTTATTAAGAATTGTGAACTTCCAATGGTGAAGCATTGTAAACATCTTCTCTGAAAAAAGAGAGAAGGATGAATGTAACACACCCCCCCCACTTCGTAAGTTTTGTGTACATTTTTTAATTACTTGTTTGATTTACTATCGCTTCTGTTAGCAGTAAGAAGGGCGCCTCCCCTTTCCGAGAGGAGAGATTTACATCTCACATAGCTATGGCTGAAGTCCAAGTTGTGTAATCTATCGAAGAGCTGATTACATAATTTTCACCCAATAGTTTTTTGGCGACTCGGCTGGGGAACCTACATATGCAATCTGAGCCTCACGCTTCGGATTGAAGTAGATAAGTTTCCTCTTTCTTTCTTTTCTTTTGTATATTGTTAACTCTGTAACACCCTTTGTATTCAGATCTACATTCTGGCGGACCAAATATATACAAGAGGATTGAGGGCTCAAGGAATAACAGATCCACTCTTTGAAGAGTTGTTGCAACGTGACTTTCCATTTACTCTTCCATGAGCAAGGTCACCACTGCAACGGGCTATAAGCTTCCCTCCACGAAGCCAAAGATCTCCTATCCCAAGTGTTTGGTCAGTTTATCGTAGGCGTCCTGTTCAAGTACCTATTGTGCAACCAGTCATGGTTGGACCACCTGCAGGACCATGGGGAAATGCTTTTGGTCCCCTCCGTTTGACTCCACCTTTGCACGAACTGCCACGTGTATCCAGGAAGCATCTTTCAAAATTTCAAGGTGATGGAAAACAACACCCCGATGAGCACATATCCGCATTCTACATAGTATGCGGCGTTCTTGGCATTGAGCACGAAGATGTATCTGTAAGATTGTTCATCGAATCCCTTCAAGGGGTTGCAGCCGAATGGTTCTTTACTCTTCCTAATGCCTCCGTCACCAATTGGGCCACTCTTCGCACTAAATTTGAAGAAAGATTTAAGCCTGCTGAAGATTCACATGCTCTATTGGCGCAGCTCACCACCATGCGTAAAGAAGCTCACGAGCCTATGTGCGAGTTTGTGGCCAAATTCAATAAATTGGTGACGTGGATCCCTAATGATGCAAGACCAACATATCATAATCTGAAGTGCTTCTTCATCAACACTCAACTACCTAAGGTGAGTTTCTACTTGCGTAGGGAAAATCTTGTTAACGTTGAAGTAGCCCAGCAATTGGCTACCAGTCTGGAGGATGACATGATCCTTGCTAGAGAAATCAGGACGGGGACTAATGGAAATAAGAGGATGCAAGCCTCAGGATCTTCAACGTCCAATGTTAGTACCCCCACTGCCAGCTCAAATTTTACAGATCCCATGCTCCAAAGGTTGGCAAATGAAGTTTTGTCTCTTAAGAAGCAAGTGTCAAACAACAACAATGGTAACAACTACAAAGATGTCCCTAGGAGGACTTTTCCTAATTATGCTGGCAACAAAAATCAGAATCATCTCCCAGCACCTCCAGGACGACTTGCTCTTGAAGCCCCACCTGCTAACAATGCCGTCGGGTACTATGAGACTGAACAAGATGATTATGCTTAGCTCGAATATCCTGAAGAAGAAAATGCCGATCTCTTCCAAGAAGAAGAAATTGAATCGGCTGGCGACTCCAAGATTAGCTATTTACAGATGATGGAAGAAGAGGAAGAAGATGACTTGGTGACTGACACTTACGCTATTTTTACACGGCATCAACAAAATCAACTTGACAAAGCTCAAGCTGCTGCTGTTCCAGAAAAGGAGAAGCCGCCAGTAACGATCACCAAAAGAGGATCTCCCCTCCCTTGGCAACCTAAGAAAGTAGCAAATCCACAAGTAAGTGCACCTCGTTCTCCTTCGTCAACTCCCGTTATTTCTAAAGCTAATCCTCCCGTTCCAAAGACCAGTGTACCTTTTGTGAAACCAATCAACAAAGTTACGACTTCCAACCTACAAAGTTCTTTCCAGGCTTTCGACATTATTGACCATGCCAAGAAGACTAAGGTTCAAATGTCTGAGGCTGAATACCTCAAAGCCAATCCCGACCAATTTGACAGGCTTGTCAAGTTCGTCAATGATAAAAATATTTCCCCAAGTCGGGATACCCCTCCTGACATCCCGGTTACTCCTAAACCCAAGGTATCACAGAGTAACCTCGTATCTAATCGTCCAACTGCTTCTGGATGCATTGATCCATTTTTCATCTCCCTACTCGTAAATGGTTTCAAGCTGAGTAACTGTGTCATAGACTCTGGTGCGTCTGACAATGTGATGCCCGCCAAGGTAGCTACTGCGTTAGGCCTTGAAATGACCAAAACCTTCAGCCATTGTTTTTCAATGGAGAATAAACAAGTGCCACTGATCGGTCAAATCAAAGATGCGCAGTACGCATTCGCCGCATACCCGGAGAAGAAAATAAAGATGACGGTCCTCGTGGCCGATGTACCAGCTTCCTACGGTATCCTCCTCGGACGCAATTTCTGCAAAGATGTTGGAGGAGAGCTAAGTATGGATATGTCCGAAGCAAGAATACCAGTAAAAGGTGTGATGCAAAAGCTGGTTCCTGAAAAAGAATCAAAGTTTTCAGTTGTTGAGTCAGATGATCCCAGAGCTCATATTTTGTTCGAATCATCAGGCGTGGGAACTTACTACCTACAGACAAATGAGGTAGGAGAATCCTCGAGACTCAAAACGAGTTGGAGGAAGATGATATTTCTTCAACTTCAAATGAGACATCATCAGGAGATTTGTCCATCTCCGACCATGAATCTTCGTCAGATGATGAAGTTTTGGACTTCGACACTGTTCTAGTTGGTGATCCCAACGGTGTCTGGTTGCTCGAGTTTGATGGTAGCTGCTCCTCGACCGGCTCCGGAGCAGGAATGGTTTTCATTTCACCATCAGGGAAGTTTTTCCCTTTCTCCTTCAAGTTGCAATTTGATAACACCAATAACACCGCCGAGTATGAAGCCCTGTTGCTGGGAATGCAAGTTGCACTGAAAAAAGGTATAAAAAATCTTCATGCACAAGGTGATGCCAAGCTGATAGTATGTCAAGTAAGAAATCTCTATCAAACCAAGAATGAGAGACTCAAGCATTATCGTAATCTAGTATGGGATTCCATTGAGGAATTCAAAGCTTTTGATATCTCTGTTGTTCCCAGAGAATACAATACTAGAGCTGATTCCCTCGCAATCTCTGCCACGCTCTTGGTACCACACAAAGACTTTCAAGGTTCTACTTACACCATAGAGTTAGTTTTCCGCCTAAGCGTACCTGACAATTCAGAGAACTGGCAGATTTTCAATGACGACCATCAAATTATCGCCTTTCTTGAGAAAGCAAAGAATTTTGATGAGTTGTATTTTGAAGGCAGCGATTCTCCACTTCGAGAATCTGTGTCCGATATAGATCCTGTTACAGGTGAGGAATATCTGCAACTTAAAGGGAATAAGATCCCTAAAGGATTGGTATCCTTGGAAAATCTTTTTGATAAGCATGATCGCCACGTGAAGAAGCAACTCTCAGATTCTGACTCATCTAATGAAGTAGAACAGATAAATTTAGGAACTGAAGCCAATCCTAACATGGTCAACATTGGCAAATGTTGCACGGCCGAAGAAAGAAGGTAGTTTGCTCAGCTACTGCAGGAGTACATTGACGTCTTGGCATATTCGTATGATGATCTAAAATCATTTCAGCCCAAGGAAGTGCAACATGACATTCCTCTCAAGGTTGGAGCTTTGCCTTACAAACAAAAGCAAAGGCAGTATAATCCCAAGATCTCTGGAACGATTTTGGTGGAAGTTCAAAAGATGCTGAACGCACGGATAATATTCCCTATCCATCATTTGATGTGGATAGCCAATATCGTCCCCGTTCGTAAGAAGAATGGTGAAATCCGCATTTGTGTAGATTTAAGAAATCTGAATCAATTGTCTCTCAAAGACAATTACCCACTTCCAGTGATGGATCAAGTACTACAAAATGTAACTGGATCCGAGATGCTCTCCATGCTAGACGGATTTTCCGGTTATAATCAAATTGAAGTGAATTCAAGCGACCAACACAAAACCGCTTTCACAATGCCATGGGGAACCTTTGCGTATCGTAGGATGCCGTTTGGTTTGATCAACGCTGGCGCTACATTCCAACGTGCCATGGATCTCGCTTTCTGCGACGTAATGGGAAAGTTCATTGTGGTGTACCTTGACGATCTTACGGTGTTCTCTAAGCAACGTCATGAGCATTTCTATCATTTGAGACAAACTCTAGAGAGATGTCGTTAGCACGACATTTCCCTCAATCCCAAAAAGTCAACTTTTGGGGTAACAGAAGGTAAACTTCTTGGTCACGTAGTATCTGCTGAAGGAATCAAGATTGACTCGGAAAGAGTCAATGGAATCAAGTCCCTCGCTTTGCCGTCAAGCAAGAAAGCCGTTCATTCTTTCTTTGGCAAGGTAAACTTCTTAAGGAGGTTTCTCCCAGATTTTGCTGAAAAGACTCGTCACATTGTGAATATGATGAAGGGTAATGCCACGTTTCATTGGATGGCAGAAGGCAAAGCAGCGTTTGATGATATCAAGGAGGCCATTGCTCATGCACCTGTGTTGGTTTTCCCTAACTACACCAAGGAGTTTGTTATGTACAGTTATGCTTCCGAGCATACACTATCAGCAATTTTGGTGCAGGAAAATGATGAGGGTTTTGAATCCCCCATTGCATTCATGAGTTTCCCTCTAAAGAATTACGAATTGAAATATTCTCAGATGGAAAAGCACGCTTTTGCAGTCGTAAAAGCTGTCAAGCATTTCCGGTTCTACATTCTGGGTAGTCATGTGAAAGTTCTCATCCCAGATTCGATTGTCAAGTCTATCCTCACACAACAGGAATTTGGAACAAAAAGAGGCAACTGGATTGCCAAGATTCAGGAATATGATCTGGAAATTAAACCCACTAAGTTGATACGTGGACGTGGTATTTGTCAGCTTATTGCAGAAAATAATCCAGATGAAGAAATTTCGGGAGATGAAGAAGTTTCAGATGAAGAGGTCAATCCCAGTACACTTACTATGGTACTATTTGTTAGCACCACTGATGAATGGTATTCCAACATAGCTCACTTCCTGACATACGGAGAATGTCCTAATCACTTAACTCCGAAAGAAAAAAGGACCGTCAAGCTGAAGTCAGCTAGTTTTGTCTTGTGGGATAGCGGCTTGTATAAGCGTGCAATGGACGGGACATTTCTCAGGTGTGTTGATAAAGAACAACAGCAAAAGTTGCTGAAATCTTACCATGATTTGGCATGTGGTGGGCATTTCTCAGCGCCAGTAACCGCTCACAAAATCCTGAGAGCGAAGTATTACTGGCCCACACTTTTTCAGGACACGTACTCTTGGGTGCGTAAGTGTGAATTGTGTCAACAATTTGTCGGCCGTCCTAGGTTGGCATCTTTGCCATTAAAACCTGTTGTGATTGATGAACCTTTTCAGCAATGGGGTGTTGATTTCATAGGTGCAGTTAATCCATCGTCAAGTGCTAGACATATCTATGTTTTAACTACTACGGATTATTTCACCAAATGGGTGGAAGCAATACCTACCAAGCGTGCTACTTCAGAAGTAGTGTGCAATTTCTTGAAAGAAAATATTATTTCCAGGTTCGGTGTGCCGAACAAGATTGTTGCGGACAACGCTTCTGCTTTCTCATCAAGTGAGATCACGGAGTTTTGTTTCGAACATGGTATAACTTTGTCACATTCTTCCGACTATTATCCCAGGGTAATGGTCAAGCGGAATCTAGTAACAAGAATCTGGTAACTATAATCCGCAAGCTGGTGGATGAGAATCAACGTTTGTGGCACAAGGCTTTGTTTGATGCTTTGTGGGCAGACAGAATAACTCCGAAGCGAGCAATCAGCATGTCTCATTTTCAACTCTTGTACGGGTTGAATGCCGAGATTCCTATAACCTTGGAACTACCAGCCCTCAAATTGGCTAAGGCCATTGAGGACGAGACGTTTGACAATTCTGTCGACAAGCGCATCATGTATCTCTCTGAATTGGAAGAGAATCGAGTTTAGGTGGCTGACCGCATCGCGAAACACTAGGACCAAGTAAAGAAGCTGTTTGACAAAAAAGCTAAGTCTCGAGAATTTCAAGTTGGTGACCTCGTTCTCCTGTGGGACAAACGAAGAGAGCCAAAAGGTATGCACGGGAAATTCGATTCACTGTGGACAGGACCTTTCCAAATACATCAGTTGCATGGTGAAAATAGTTTCTTGTTAGCATACGGAGATGGAACGCCATTTTCCCTTCCTCACAGCGGGCAACATCTCAAGCACTTTATGCAGTAAAGAGGTTGGCGTTGGTATGTAAATACTTTTTATTTTTAAGTCCTTTTGAGTCTCTATGTTTTTGTTTTTGTCATCGTCGTCGCCTGACTCCAAGCCCAATGGATGGATAAAGGCACTTGAATTATGGATTTCTTCTCCCTTCGTTCTTTTCAAAAGAACAACCGAAGGAAGATCCCCAGCAGGAGCCAGCTGTTATCACAAAATCTAGCAGCGCTCGTTCCACGGATAACCCCCCTACGAAACTTGTCTGTTTCCTAGGATTCGTGAAGTTCAAGCACGCATAACGAAGTGATTTTCAAGCCACCTCAAAATGCGTTCCCAAGCCTTGAATAGTCAATTCGAGCATTCCCCCTTGTTCGCCTCGCGAAGACCTTCGAAACGAGATCTTTCGCGAAGCTTCACTGTTCATACTTAGTGAATTACGAAAAATGCAGTGGCACTGAAAAAGTGCGCTCCTGCCCTGAAGCCAAAATTGGCTAAGTCTGGAAAATGCAAGGGCGCTAAATTTTAGCGCCCCTGCATGCAGTGAAATTTCCAAAAAGTGCAATAGCACTAAATTTTAGTGCCATTACACTTTTCTTCGCCACTTAACTCTTTTTCATGGCTCTGGCACGTTTCTTCATGTTTTCGCGTTTTTCGTCAATCGTGCCACTTTTCGTGCCTAAATTTATTGCTCGACTTGAGTTAGGTTTTTGATTTTCCTTTTCACTTAAGGGTCTTCTAATTCGCCATTTTTCATTATTATGAGCTTTGTTCTTTTCTTCCTCTTGCTGGGCGAATTGCATCTCAACTGCAAAACACGTTTTTTGAAGATTTTCGCCATTCTTTCTTCAGCAAGCTTCACGTTTCATACGGGTAAGTCATTTTTGTTTTGTCTTCTTCCATTTTTATATGTTCTAGTTCGAGTATATGCGTTTTTGTATATGCGTTTTTCTACGCTTTCTTTTCCACGTTTTTTACATCCTAACCCCACGCGTTTTTGTTTCTGCTTTCTTCACATTTTGCGTCTTCTCTTTTCCATTCGCGTTTTTCTTCTCCTCACGCAATGGAACCCTCACTTATTGTTTCAAAATGAGCATTTCTTTCCTTCATTCGCGCCTTTCATCTTATCTTTGCACAATGCAAATTCTTGTGTTCCGTTTTCATTCCATTCTCCGCCTTGCCTTCCCTTCTAACGTTTTGGTTATTCACTCCGCTCTCTCCATTTGTTATGATGTGAACTTTGAGATTCCAAAGAGGGTTTCTGTTGATGGTTTCTTTAGTAATTCAATGCATTGATAATGATAATGAGTTGCATCCAAAGACAAACCAAATTGTCTTCAAAACTTTCATGATCCAAGCAATTGCATTTGCCAAGCACGAGCGCCATCACCATTCATCCCTACATCTGCATTTCAAAATTGTCAAAAAATTGCTAAAGCGCTGAATTTTAGCGCTATGACATTTTGAAAATGTCAAAAATTTTCTAACACTGCAAGATGTAAGGGCGCTAAAATTTAGCGCCCTTGCATCAAAAGTCATTTTTCTGAGATGTAAGGGCGCTGAATTTTGGCGCCCTTACACTTTTTCCAAGCTTTCTCCAACCCTTCCCAGATAAGCTTCATTTTCGACCAGTGCACCCCTGAGCCTCGTTTTTTCGCCTTTGTGCATCATTTTGTGTGCCTCGTCATCCGCTTCATGATTTCCCATCCTCGTGCTCATTTCGCGCTTTCCCATGTTTCCTAACAATTGGTGTTTGTTCTGGCTAAACGGATTGCAGTCTATTTTCAAAGATCGTCAAATCAAGAGTGATCAGAGTTCTAGTTCTTTTTGATGACTGCTACTAAGCCTCCTTCTTCTTCAAAAGCAAAAGGAAAGATGAAGTACAAATATCAAGGTGTCTATCCGCCGACTATGGTGCTTTCCAAAGTCGAAGAGATAAAAGATACAGAGGTTGGTCATCAAGACTTGGTTGACTTCTCAAAGCTAACTGAGACGAAGCCTCTTCCTGATTCAATGAGAGCGATCGTACACAGCAACCTCCATTTGGTGGTGATGTTCCCTACAACTGCGCACAATACTGAGTTTGTTCTTCAAGTTGCGTCTCATTACATCAAAGAAAGCAGAAGTGTGATCGACTCTTCCGGGCACGAGATTCTGAGACTCGACCCCGATTTCTTTGACATTGTCTTCAAGGTCCCTCATATGGAGAAATATATTGACATCTCTATATCAAAAGCACAAGAGATCTTTGATGCTGATCCCAATAAGGCTAAACAGTTGATAAACACTCAATGGTTAAAGAAGCCTAGATCATCTGTTTCTAGATGGCCGAAAGGACTCCTGAGAAGTGACTTCAAAGATGACATCAAGGACATGATCACGTTTCTAAGCAAGGTGAAGGGCTTGCCGGAATCATCCACCTTTCACGATTGGATGTATGAATACATCAGGATCATAAGAAG
>VDFB02000015.1:139550370-139946661 GCA_007258455.2 Sequoia sempervirens
TGCCATTGGTGTTAGTGCCCATTGGTAGTTTATATTCTTATCCATCATGTATGTTTATTGAGCGATTCTTGTATTATGTGTATGTTGTGTGTATTCTCCACGTATGGTGTGTATGTAAGCCTTCTCTCATGGGTTTGGTGTGAGTGTTCTTTGACCCGTGTGACTATCTCCTATCATAGAGCAAGTGGACCTATGGGTACCACATGGTTTGGTGGTGTGTAACCACAATTATTGTTTTAAGGATCTTAGGAAAAGCTCCAAGATTGTGAGCAAGTTGTAAAAAGGTTTTGATTCATTTATTTAATTATTGTAATGTTTTTAAAATTTATAATTGAAGGATATTTGAGTCCTCTTATCATGTTGTAATTATGTTATTGGAAGCTCCTGAACGGAGTGATTATAATTAGACCAAATAAGTCATATTGATTATGTGGATTCTTTTACATGTTTCAACATTGGAGTTGAACACACTTGTTATATTTTACACTCCTTTATTTTATTGTTATGTTGGATAAAATGAGTGTAGAGTACATTTCAACTTGGGTTTTAAAATGAATTATAGGTTTAGAGGACATGCAAATCAATAATGGAATCTCGAGTTATTTTTCTCCTTACTATGTGTTTGGTCTTGAGAACCTACCTCATTGAGAGGTTTTTTGGGGTTCTTTTAGTGGTCTTGCTAGGGTTAGGAGGTGTAAGAAACTTTACCCTTCACCCCTTGTTTAATTTGTGTCATGTTGGATCTTCTTGTGGTCTCCCCAGCTCTTGGTTGTTATCTCCTTCATGGGCTAATTTTTTTCATTGTGCTTCTTTCCTTGTAGTTCCTTGGTGTTGTTCTTGTCTTGGGGACCAAAAATGGGTCTTAGTTTGCTCACTAATGAGGACATGAGCACTAGAACCAAGGCTACAATGCTAGAAAAGACTAAAATGTGTCTGTGGGACTTTGACACCAAATTAGGACTATAATGCTAGACCTAGACACTTGCACCAAAATAAGACACCTACGCACTCACACTAGTGTCCTTTGGTGCCCCATTTTCATCATTTCATCATTTCCTAAGACTTCCAACTATTTTTTGAGGAAACTTTGTATATGAAATTTGTTTCCCTTGGTCTAATGAGTCTTCCCATGTTGTCACTTTATTGACAAGTGTCATACCTAAATATTTATGGTATCCATTTGTAGTGAAAATCATGTTGGTTGTAAGAAACATATCATCATTCTAATTGGTGGAGGACTTGTACATCCTATTAAGCCAACCTTTTGTGAGGGATTGTCCCTATGTTTAGGTTTTAAGTTGGTTGTTGAGTATATTGGAGGTGGTTGTTATTCTTTTTGTACTCCTTATTTAAAAAGTCTATGGTTGAATCATCTAGTCAAATTTGTAAGAGTGTCTTGGTGTGGATTTGAGGTTGATTATTCCCCCATCCTTCCCTTGTTTTTGTTTGTGAGAGAACATGATTGTGAGTTAGTACCCAATCATCATTTAGATGTCATTTTCCCTCTCATAGGTTCATCATGATAGCTTCGTTTCATAGCTGGAAAGTCTTCCAATGATGCCACCTTGATTGTAACAAGGGTGAGGTCATTCATATTATTAGTGTCCTTGTGTTATTGTGATTCATAGGAAACTTGAGTATACATTGTTGTGTAAGTGCAATATGTTATATTTGTTTCAAAAATTGTTCATTCAACTAATATCCTAGTTATGTAGCTTTGGGAATTACACATCCTATTGTTTGTTGTTTGTTTGAAATACAATCCATGCATTGGATACATTGTCACATTGGCCTTGTATAACTTGGTTCATTTAACATCCATTGCTATATTAAATAAAGGTTGCTAAAATAAAAGTCAACATAACACATCATAATCATTTCATCTATCATCATGTTCTTTCATATATTCTTCTATTTGAAGTTTTCTTCACCTCTTCTTTCAAGAGTTCATCCATGCAATTTATGCATGTATAAACTCTTGAGGGTACATTAATCATCTCACTTTTTTGACTATCATTTCTTACCCAATTGTGACATTCCATCATATTTGTCTTTTCTAATTTTTACTCTCATCTACTTTTCTTTTCTTTGAAACAATGTTGCTTTGAACATAACTTCAAAGAGTGGTAAAATGTAGAAACTAAAATTATTTACCTAACCCTAATCATCATCATATCATTCCCTAATTATTAATGAAATTAGTTTACCATAGTATTAATTATCAAATCATTTATATTATTAATAATTTTCATTTATCTTTTTATTAATTTAGTTAAATGAGATATAATTATCTATTTTCAAGAAAATTCCACTTTCATCTCATCAATCAAATCCTTCTCCAATCAATTAACTCCATCTCATTTTAGAATCTCAATTTTCACTCCTCAGTTAACTCAATCTTCATTTAGAAAATTATTCATCCATCAATCAACTTTGTCTTCAAATGGAAACTTCATTCTTATATTCATCCAATTATTGAATCAAATAATTCATTAATATCATTACAACCTCCTTAATATATTTTAAATTATCTCATTATCTTAAAAATTATACATTGTTATTTTGATAAGAACTAGTAAATTAAAAAAATGATTAGCTTAAATTAATAGACAAACAATAAATAATAATTAAATTAAAAATAATAATAAAAAAAATTTAATTACTGAATAAATAATAAAAATAATAAAATATTAAACAACTAAAACTAACTATAAATCAATCCTCACTCATGAGGATAAAAAGGAAAATAGCACATGCTTAATTGCTAACCAAATCTTTGTTCTTACGGTAGACGTGGCAATCAAAGGATTTGAGCAATCACTCTTAAACGTTGAGTAAACTTGTAATAGGGTATAAAAGTAACAATAGATAGTTCTTCAATTATATCGAGATTTTAAATGTAGACATTTTGTGCAACTTGTTTGAAGTAGAGAAAATAAAAAAATGTGTTGATTACTTAATTAAAATACATAACAAAATATCTAAGATCCAAAAGGAAAGGGAGCTCAAATAATTGTAGGCTTGGTTAGTTTTATCCCAGACTGTTGTGGTGTTCCATTTTGTTGGTGGTCCGTAGGTCCCATAGACTATTTGACCTTGTGAATGTTATTAAAAATCTTCATTCATTCATTTAATCCTTCATATTTTGATAACATTTGCATACTATCCCAAAGTTTCTATTTTTAACTAGAAAGGAAAAGTTAAGAATATGTAGTAACATCCCCCTAAATCAGACTCATATTTTCTTTTGATAGTTGTTGATACCTTGTTCCAAAATCATTCAGTTTAGCACAGATAGGAAGGTTTATGCAAAGATTCGTGGCTAAGTTACATATACAAAGATTCTAAAACCTTTTCAACAAATCCGTCTTGTGCATATTCTGTAGTCAACAGTTAATGAAACAATATTTATTTGGAACTCTTGCATTTTTCCAATTCTATTACATTTTGAAGTACTTGGAAATTATTTTTTCTTAGGCATTTTTGTCAAAAAGTTTTTGTGCCTTGGAAATGCTTCCAAATTTTGGATGCATGTCTACCGAGGCTATTGCAACTGTAATATTCATCTATCCCATATGGCTACCAAGAGCTATTTTGAGCATATCCTAAGATCAACTTTATACATCTATGGCCTTGTTTAGTGTGAGATCATTTAATGGGAAGGTTGCCTTCCATTTTTTTGGCCAAGTATTGTGCTTATTAGGAAGAACAAAAAAATGAATAATGTAGAAGAAATGGAGCTGAAGGAGAATGGGGCCTCTGAATTTCATTGCTAAATGATTTTTACGATTTGAGGAAAATGCTGGGCCCTAGACTCCCATAAGATTCTCTTATGTTCGAGCAGAAAAAAATCTTCAACCATAATTGTAACTTTTTGAGTGTAACAACACTTGTGAAACAAAGAAGGCATTGCATGCAATTGAAGTTTTCAAGGTTAGACCTTGGCCAATGTTAGAAAGGTGAGCAGATTGCACAAATTACATCATTGTTGAACAACAGTGATAATAAATATTATATATCTTCAAGACCTTTACAATGTGAATTACAAATGCTTAAAAAACATTGCATTCCACCACCCAAATTTTGGAGATAACTTCTGAGGAACTAAATATTAATTTATTTATTACTAAAAACTAACCTTCCTAACAACCCCCCTTAAAGTTTACATGATAAAAATTAAAGAAAAATTTAAAAATGTAAACCTTAAATTCTTACATATCCCCCCATAAGGTTTACATCACAAAAAAGAAAACCAAATTTTGGTATCAATCAACCTAAACTTCTTGGTCTAGGAAAATGATCTAATTAACCAACTGAAATATGCTAACCAATTTTTTCGATAAATTAACACAACATAACCGACACTTAGCCAACTTGGTTAGCGTTAGCTCCAAATAGAAAACCAAACTTGAAATGAACTCACACCAAGAATGCACACTCAATCCCAATGAAGGATAGGTGTTGTCATATGGCGGAGGAGCTAAAGGAAAGTACTTGAAAGAAACTACTCAACGTCAAGAATGTGCACTCAAGATCCCACTGAGGGCGAGGTGCTAACATATGACAGAGTGTTAAATTGAAAGCTAGAATTTGATAGGCGGATAACCAGCCATGAAGCTATTACAAACTAATTCGTCCGTTGCGGCGGGCATCCACAGAATTGTGGGGATTCACCACTATGAAGTGGGTATAAGAGAGTTACAATCAAATTATCCTCACTGGCGGTAAACCATCCAGGGGTACTTATGTGAGAAGAAGAAGAATTAATTGCAGCAATTAAACTGGAACAGTACTACTGTTTATAGTTTGTACAAATAAGAAATAAGCTGCAAATTACATAAGAATTACAATAGTCTTCAAACACATGAGTCATAGATGATCTCTTACAATTATTTAACTCTCTAACTGCTGATAATGAATAAAAAATTAGAACTTTCAAAGGTCTGATATAGAAAATAGTAAACTGGAAATGTCAATCTGCAACTATGAAAATCAATGAAATGTTCATAACTCACTTAATTCACCTCCGAATCAAATGCCATCTTTTGCTGTGTCTTCTTAGAAGGTAGGCGAACATATTCTAATCATCAAATAGCAACCAAACTGCACCTATATTTCTGGCACAATTCCCAAAGCTTCCATGAATGGTACGACCCTCTTCAAGGGTGATTTTGGCATTAAAAATCAGAAACTTTGAAATTAAATCTCAAACTTTGCAAGAGGGGGCGCCTTGGCTTAGCAAACACTCAGCAAAAATACCCATAACCATAATAAATTTATCCTAGGAGATGCATTCAAATTTTCACTTTCAGCTGTGTATGAATCAACAACTCAAAAACTGGAATTATCATCAAAACTTCTTCTATTGAGCACAATTTGCTAGTCTGGATGAGAAGCAGCGAATTCCAACTAGATGTTGTATTTCAAGCATGAAATTGGATAATTGGCTAGGAGGTAGCATCCTCGAAGCAAGATTTCATTTGTCATTCCGACAACATAATAGTATGATAACATGAATGGATACCAATGCTGGAACAAAGCCTTCATTTTATAGAAGAGTAGAAGACTCTTCAATTCCCTCAAGAAAAGACGCCAACAGTCACAGAGACTCTTCAAATTTCCAAAAACCTTTCAGCTTCACAAAAAGGCATCCACTTTACAAAGCAATATAAAATCTTTATTTTAAAATATTAACTCCAAAAAGGCATCCACTTTATTTCTCAAGGCTTTTAACTTTATTAATAATTAAATCACCTTTATGATAGCATACCCCTTCCAATTCCCCTTTTTAAACACAACTTAAGTTGTCTTACTAGGCCAAGGGGGTCAAAATATAACCTTAATTCCTTTATTCATCATAAAAAAGCCTTTAGAAGTCAGACATGAATTGCAAACAATTGTTCCAACTGGAAATGATGTTCTGAAAGCTGACAAACTCCATACTGCTAAAAATAGAATTTACTATAAATAGTAAACTCACAGAAATGCCAAAGAACCTTAGAACTGGAAACCCTAATTTTTCCTCACACACGCCTACAGGATTCCGGAATAGGCAGATGAGTGTCAGAACAGATTACTGATGAGAAGGGGACATTATAGTCCGCCCTCCTCAAGATTTCTTGTCCTCAAGCAAATGAAAAGATGGATGCAACAAAATCCGTTCTCCTTCCCACGTGGCATCTTCAATAGACAAATTCCTCCATCTAACCAAGTATTCTTTGATTGTCCTTCTCCTCAAAGAATGCTCTCTAGTATCAAGAATTTCTTCAGGAATCAACACCAACTGACCTTCCTCATCCAATGGAGGTAATTCTGAAGTAGCCACCACATTGTTTCCAAGTGCCTTCTTGAGGCATGACACATGAAATACATTATGCACTTTGCTTTCAGTTGGAAGATCCAACTCATAAGCAACTTCACCAATCCTCTTGGTGACTTTGAAAGGACCATAGAAATGTGGCTTCAACTTTTCTGCACCACTTTTCTTGAGAGAAGATTGTCTATATGGCTGAAGCCTCAAGTAGACCATGTCCCCAACTTCAAAAGACCTCTCAACACGCTGCTGATCAGCGTATAATTTCTGCTGATTTTGAGCTTGTTGCAGATTTTCCTTGAGAGATTTCAAGATGTCTTGGCTCTGTTGTAACATATCCTGTGCTTGTGGAGCTCTACTATCACCAAACACTAAATCAACAAAATTAGTAGCATCATAACCATAAAGAGCCATGAAAGGAGACATCTTAATCGACATATGATAAGAAGAGTTATAACAATACTCTCCTAAATGTAGACATTTAATCCAAGCTCTTTGCTGTCCTGAAACATAGTTTCTTAGGTAGCCTTCTAACCATTTGTTAACAATTTCTGATTTCCCATCTATTTGTGGGTGATAACTAGTGCTTGGAGTAAGCACTGTCCCACTCAATCTGAAGATCTCTTGCCAAAAAACACTTAGAAACTGACCGTGCATCGCGACAATAGTTTTGCTGGAAGCGATCCGGCAAGCGGAACCTCTCGAAAAATAAGCAAGCCGCTTGAGCTGTTGTAAATAGGTGACTAACCGAAATGAAGAAATTTTGTTAGTCTATCAACTACGGCAAAATACAATCCGTCCTTGCGTAGGCAGCCCCATGATGAGAGAATCCGCTGGCAATACTTTCCCATTTCTGATTTGGAATGGGCAAGGGCTATAGCAGACCAGCTGGATAAGAGTGTTCATTTTTATTTCTTTGACAAATCGGGCACTCTCTAATGTAGTTCAAGACTTCTTCTTTCAATCTTACCTTTTCCAAAATTGAAGATCTTTTCCTCGCGAGATTTGCTTATATGTCTTGAAAATCCCTTGATGACCAACAAGGGGAACATTATGAAAAGATTGTAGAATCTTCTTTTTAAGCTTAGATTCATGTACTAAAAAGATTCTACCTTTATAGTAAATTATCCCATCAACCAACTTATACCTTTCATCAACCAAATGACCTTCTAGTAAGCTGGTTGCAAATTGATTTTTAGCATAATCAGCAGCAATTAACTCCCTCCAATCTGGTGATAGCTCACAAAGTGACTGCAAATGAGGCCTTCTTGAAAGAGCATCGCGACCACTATGTTATTTTTCCATGACATGATAGAAATGTCAAAGTCATATGCTTGGAGCTTACTTACCCACTTCTGCTGCCTCTCATTCAAATCCTTTTGGTGCATAAAATGTTTAAGACTATTGTGGTTAGTCTTAAAAAAAAATTTACTTCCCACCAAGTATTGACGGAATTTAGACAAAGCATGCATGATGGCAAGCATCTCTTTGTCATAAATGGAGTAAGTTTTTTCTGCCCCTCTCAACTTCTGGCTTTCGAAGACAATGGGATGTTTTTCTTGCATTAGCATAGCTCCAACACCTTCACCCAAAGCATCACACTGTAATTCAAAAGATTTTGTAAAATCCGGAAGAGCCAACACTGGACATGTACTCATGATTTGATTAAACTTATCAAAAACTTCTTGTGCCTTCTTAGTCCACAGAAAAGCTCCTTTATTTGTAAGATCTGTGAGAGGTGTTGCTTGATGAGAATATCCTTTCACAAATCTTCTATAGAATCCACATAAGCCTAAAAATCCTCTCAAATGAGAAATATTCTTTGGAGTTGGCCAATTAAGAATGGCTCTTATCTTTTCAGGATCAACTTTCACACCCTTTGAACTGATAATGTGGCCAAGATATAAGAGTTCTGTCATCCCAAACTCACACTTTGATTCTTTGGTGAACAAACATTCCACCTCTAAAATACTAAGCACTTCTTCCAAATGGCGAGATTTAATAACTTCCACATGACTTGTGAAAATGAGAGAATGTAGATGAGAAGAAGATGAGCACAAACTTCTTCTTTGTCTAAAATCTTGTTCATACAAGATTGGAATGTAAAATTTGGAGCATTTGTCAAACCAAAAGGCATGACAAGAAATTCAAAATGCCCAAAATGGCATCTAAACATTGTCTTCTCTATATCTGCCTCCCTCATTCTGATTTGATGATAGCCTGAACGAAGATCAATCTTCGAGAAGAACATAGCCCCATGGAGCTCATCAATCCTAGGGATTGGATATCTATTCTTGATGGTCTTCTGATTTAATGCATGGTAGTCAACACACATACGCATTGTGCCATCTTTATTTTTGAACAGCACCACTGTAGAAGCAAAAGGACTCTTGCTTGGTCTAATGAAACCACTCTCCAAAAGCTCCTTGATGGCTTTTTCAATCTCATCTTTCTGCTTCTTTGGATAACGGTAAGGTGTAGTCATGACAGGCTTTGCTCCCTCTTCTAACTCAATTACATGCTCAAAACCTCTTTTAGGAGGTCTTCTAGGAGGTAGGCTTCCAAAGAATTTGCTCTTTTTTGAAAGTAAGGCTTGAATATCAGGGTGATATTGCCTTTTCTCCTCCATCGGATCAACTGGTAGAAACAAACATTTAGCAACCCATTCAACCTGATCGTGACGGATCAGCCTTTCCATCCTCTTCAAGGATACAATTCGAGAGCCCCCATTTGACATCCCTCTTAGAACAACCTTCCTTCCATTAGACTGAAATTTAAGCTCCATAGTTTGCAAATTCAAAGTGATCTCACCAAGAGATCCCAGCCATTGTATGCCTAGTACAACATCAGTGTCTCCAATTCCCACCACATAAAAATCATCTTTAATCTCATAATTCCCCAATTGCATAGAGAGGTTAGGAATCTTCCTCATGCAAGACATAGTAAAACCATGCTGCAACCGTGTAGAGCCATCCAAATTCCTCAGTCTTCAAACCCTTTTTAGCAACTAATCTTTCATCAATAAAATTGTGAGTTGCTCCGATATCAATTATAGCAACTATCCTTTGTGAATTCACAACTCCATGAACCCGAAAGGACTCATTTTTTTGAAAACTTGATAGTTGTGCAAAAGCACTACCATCTCCCACCTCATCGAACTTCTCTTTTGGATCTTCTTCACCTTCACTACCTGTTGATTCGTATTGCTGATCAGATGAATTAGATTCTGATCCATAATCAGAATAGCCCTCCATTCGATTTGCTTTGCCTCTTCCATAGCAACGGTGACCCTTAACCCAAGGCTCACGGAAAGTGTAGCAAACTCCATCCTTTCTACCGCTTTGTTTCTTTGGGCTTTTGAAGCAGCCTTCGCGCTTCTTCGCTCCTTCCTTGGCATACATACCTTCTGTAACAGGTGGAAACTTTTTGGGCAGATTTGAAGAATGCTTTTTATCTTTCTTATGGCTGAATGGTTTTGAATGAAACTTAGGCCTTGGGGCTGCCAACTCCATGCTCCTAGCTTTCTTGATAGCTTCATCTAATGTTGGTGGATCAAACGCTTTGACCCAACCCTTCAAAGGCTCCATTAAACCTTCAGCAAAAAGAACCACAAGTCTTCTTTCAGTAATGTTAGGCACCATTACTGACAACCTCTGAAAATCAGCCACATAGTTTTCTAAAGATCCTTGTTGTTTCAATTGTGCCAATTCTCTGAATCTTAATTCTAGATCCTTAGTATCAAATCTTTCAATCAACTTATTGGTAAACTCACCATATGTGCGAACAAGGTTATGGCCAAGAGTGACCAAACCATGAGTCCACCATTCATGAGCTATCCCATCCAAATGCAAAGTAGCAAATTTGATAGCATCTTCTTCCGGCATAGGTCTGAGAGAGAGGTAGTTATCTAACTTCTGCACCCATGATCTGGCTGTACACTTATTACTACCATCAAAATGCTCCATAGTAATCTTTCCCAATGCTTGGTAGAAATCATTTCTAGGTGCCATAGGAGGACGTTGATCATTCCTTCCTCCATTTCTCTGACTCCTTTGATTCATGTATTGATCAAAGGTCCAAGTACCTCTCAAGTCAAGAGGTAAAGAAACGTACTCCATGTAAGCTTGACGTGAATCATCAGCAAAGGTTGGTGCAACTTCAACCCGATTGTTGCTCTTCCCCATACGATTCGTGAAGACTGAAAAAGGGGTCTAGAGGATGACCCACTAGGAATTTAGGCATGTTGACCCCACAATTACCGACTACGGTATTCACCCTGGGGACTGCCACTATTATTATTCCCATTAACTCCACTGCTTTCTCCAGTTGAGTTATTTTGGGGCTGAATGATATTCTGAGCTGCTTGCTGGTCCAACTTGGACAATAAGCGGGACATCATGTCTATCATCCCATCAAGCCTTCTCAACTTTGTCCCACTCTCTTCATTTAGCGCTAACAGCATCGACATTCTATTTCAAGTATTGTTCAGCTTCTTCACTTGACTTTTCCCAGACCTTCTTGTTTTGCAAGATCTCTTAAAGACTCTTGAGAAAGTCTGCCCTCGCGGAGCGAACTGGCGATCACGAATTCTAGCGACCGGTGTATGGCCTGAGTGAATGTAACTCACTCATTTATTAGATAATAGCTGCAAACTGCTCCACCGGGATGCGTGAGGTTTTAAACTCGATACCAGCGAAATACTCCGCTAACCAATTTTGATAAATTAAACAGCAACGGCACTTAGCCAACTTGGTTTAGAGTTTAGCTCCAAATGAAAACCAACTTGGAAATCGAACTCTCACACCAGAATGCATCTCAATCCCGAAACGGAAGGGATAGGTGTTGTCATATGGCGAGGAAGGCTAAAGGAAAGTACTTGAAAGAAACTACTCAACGTCAAGAATGTGCACTCAAGATCCCACTGAGGGCAAGGTGCTAACATATGACGGAGTGTTAAATTGAAAGCTAGAAATTGATAGGCGGATAACCAGCCATGAGTTATTACAAACTAATTCATCCGCTGCGGCGGGCATCCACAGAATTGTGGGGATTCACCACTATGAAGTGGGTATAAGAATGTTACAATCAAATTATCCTCACTGGCAGTAAACCATCCAGGGGTACTTATGTGAGAAGAAGAAGAATGAGTTGCAGCAATTAAAACTGGAACAGTACTACTGTTTGCAGTTTGTACAAATAAGAATTAAGCTGCAAATTACATAAAAATTATAATAATCTTCAAACACATGAGTCATAGATGATTTCTTACAATTATTTAACTCACTAACTGCTGATAATGAATCAAAAATCAGAACTTTCAAAGGTCTGATACAGAAAACAATCTGCAACTATGAAAATTAATGAAATGTCCATAACTCACTTAATTCACCTCCGAATCGAATGTCGTCTTTTGCTGTGTCTTCTTAGAAGGTAGGCGAACATATTCTGATCATCAAACAGCAACCAAACAGAAGCTATATTTCTGGCACAATTCCCAAAGCTTCCATGAATGGTACGGCCCTCTTCAAGGGCGATTTTGGCATTAAAAATCAGAAACTTTGAAATTAAATCTCAAACTTTGCAAGAGTGCAGCAAGCAGCAAACCTTGGCGAAAATACCATAACCGCAATAAATTTATCTACAAGGAGATGCATTCAAATTTTTCACTTGTTGTGTATGAATCAACAACTCAAAGAATTATCATCAAAACTGTACCATTTGAACCTTACAGGAAATGCGCTGTGAAATGGATGAAACTGGTGAATTCTAACTAAGATGTTGTATTTCCAAACGCATGAAGTGGATAATAATTGGCTAGGAGGTAGCATCCTCGGAAACAAGATTTCATTGTCATTACGGCTGACATAACAATATGATAACATGAATGGATACCAATGCTGGAACAAAGCCTTCATTTTATAGAAGAGTAGAAGACTCTTCAATTCCCTCAAGAAAAGACGCCAACAGTCATAGAGGCTCTTCAAATTTCCAAAAACCTTTCAGCTTCACAAAAAGGCATCCACTTTACAAAGCAATATAAAATCTTTATTTTAAAATATTAACTCCTTCAAAAAGGTGTCCACTTTATTTCTCAAGGCTTTTAACTTTATTAATAATTAAATCACCTTTATGATAGCATACCCCTTCCAATTCCCCTTTTTAAACACAACTTAAGTTGTCTTACTAGGCCAAGGGGGTCAAAATATAACCTTAACGCCTTTATTCATCATAAAAAATCCTTTAGAAGTCAGACATGAATTGCAAACAATTGTTCCAACTGGAAATGATGTTCTGAAAGCTGACAAACTCCATACTGCTAAAAATAGAATTTACTATAAATAGTAAACGCACAGAAATGCCAAAGAACCTTAGAACTGGAAACCCTAATTTTTCCTCACACATGCCTACAGGCTTTCGGAATAGGCAGATGAGTGTCAGAACAGATTACTGATGAGAAGGGGACATTACAGTCTAAGGCCCAACCACTACACCAAAAGACCGGCATGTTAGTAAGAGCGGCTACCCAGGGTGTTAAGGGCAACAACTAGGGAGGAATCTTTCACCACCGAAGCCACCACCGAAGAATCTGGGGTCTTGCGCAAGCCCGCCAGACACGTGGCTGTCGAGACACACCCAGCCACGCACAGGGGACATTACAACCCACCACGCTTCGCGGGTCTCGACCCCGAGACCTCGACTCTGATACCACTAAGGCCCAACCACTACACCAAAAGACCGGCCTGTTAGTAAGGGCGGCTACCCAGGGTGTTAAGGGCGACAACTAGGGAGGAATCTTTCACCACCAAAGCCACCACCAGAGAATCTGGGGTCTTACGCAAGCCCGCTGGACACGTGGCCGTCAGGATGCACCTAGCCACGCACAGGGGACATTACACCAACCTTGCATCAACATCAACCCAAACTCCTAAAATCCTCATGTCTAAGTAAATGTTCAGATTACCAACTATGCATCAACATTGATCCAAACTCCTCATGTTTGGATAAATGTTCTAATTGTCCAACGTTTCCCTGTGAATCGAGACACACTCCATTATTCACAAGAAAATCACCAACCAACTGTGAATTGAGACTAACTCCATTATCCACAACAACACTCCTCCATTTGTAGATCAAGACTTACTCAATTATCCACAAATACACACCTGCAAAATTATGGACTGAGACACACTCAATTATCCATAAATGGTTTGTGGATTCAACTATCCACAGACCAACAACTCACCAAGTTTGTGGATTCAATTATCCACATACCAACAAATCACTGCATGCCCCATCTTGCTCTTGAAAGGAGTGCAAATGAGACAAATGTTTCCCATGCAAGATATCATCCCTGAGCAAGAAGCTAACTCAGGATGATAGATGTCCTCTTGCCTTCATTTCCTCCAGCCTCCAATTTGATCTTGTTACACTCTAACTTCCAAATATAATATTAAGAACTTCAAAGGTCCTCTTTGATGTAACATAGATGGCAATAATATAGACACTATATGTATCCATGCTTGAAATAAAGAAATTGAGTGTTGGATTCAACCGATAATGCACTCTTTTTACAAAATTATCCAAATTATCCTTGTAACACTTTTTTTAATAATATGACTACACCCTTATTTCTCAAAAACAATAACCCCATTTTCAAAAGGTAATTGCATATGCAAGCTTGTTGAATATCTTGTTTGAAAATATTAACAAATGCAATGCTCAAATTTAGATTCCAAATCAAATTGCACCTTATGTCCTCCTTCCATAACAATGCACCTCTTTTATGCATATTAAATACCATATAAACTCATTTTACTAGAATCCCCTTGCATTGCATCTCTCACATACGTCTGATAAAAAAACTTCCAGTGCACACCAACACTTCTATTCTGCATAAAAAAAATAGACCGCTTCTCTTCTCCACGCGCTTCAAAGCAAATTTCTTATGAAGGAATGCAGCCAATAATTATTCCAGATCAAGCAACAACAGACAAATGGTGAAAGAAATTGTCATGATGAAAAACTAAACACTTCATAAATTCTTTCAAATTCCAATTTCTTTAGTCACAATAAATTTCAACACCAATGCTACATATTTCAACATCATAACCAGCAACTTACATTGCTCTCCCACATGCCTAACATCTTTATTTCTCTGATACCACTGTTAGAAAGGTGAGCAGATTGTACAAATTATACCATTGTTGAACAACAATAACATATTGCACAAATTACACCATTGTTGAACAGTAATAATAATAAATATTATATTTCTTGGAGACCTTTACAATGTGAATTCCAGAATTCCAAATGCTTAAAAAGCATTACATTCCCGTCAACAACCACCCAAATTCTTTTATGAAAATAACTTCCCAGAAACTAACTATTAAATATATAACATGCAGCCTCAAAATTAAATTTAAACATACTTGATATAGACTGCTACAATCATTTTTGTAGGCCTTTAAAGGCTAGGAAAGTTTTGGGAAAAGGCAACCATAGGTTGGTGTAAAAAATAGAAAATATAAAACTTCCATTCAATTCCTTTGGAAAAAACAACTGTTAGAATGCATTTACCAGTTTTCTTTAAAAGAATCTGGAAACCAAAATTTTCAAAAAGGCATAAATCCAAAACGTTAATGTTTACGATGTTTTAATGTTTGCAATGTTTATCATAAATAAGTAGTAATTTTCTTTAGTTGAGAAGCTGGTCACCTTGGCATGCCAATTTTTGAATTATTGGAATTAAATCCCCCCTTCACATTCACCAAGCCAAGTGAACATGGAAACAACTATGACGGACAATTTGTGCAGTCACATTGGTGAAGTTAGAGTTCCCATTTCGTTATCTTTCAGGCCAACTAATTCAAAGTTAAAAAATTAAAAGAAGAATCAATAATTTAATTTATAATTCTTGAATTTCATTTTTTTATTAGAAACAATATAATAAAAATTAAAATTAATTATTTTGGATAATTGTTTCTATTCTATTTTTTAGACTACGCCCTCGGATACCATAGGCAAGGCTTAAATTTGATGGTCGTATAACTGTATTTAGAGATTTTTTTGGGACTGTCAAAATTTATATAGAATTATAATGATATATATATAATTTTACTTACACTAAGGACCCTGACCACAGGCTTGGGGGGAGACTAGACCTTGTGACCTCTTTTCTGCAACAAAATGCTTTAACCAATCAAACTAGGCCCCACACCCCAAATTTTATTCTTTTCTTTAATCTTATAGAAAATAAAAATTATATTCTTATTACACAACAAATTACACATATAAAATATTTTATATGCCTTTTATTTCAAAATAATTAAATCTAAAAAAAAACTTACCTTTAATTTATTTTCTATTTCCATATAATAATATAAATAAAATTATATTTATTTACATATCAATAAACATTATAAAAATGATATAAATAGGGGGAGACTAGACCTCGTGATCTCTTGTCTGCAACAAAATGCTTTAACCAATCGTGCTAGGCCCCACACCCCAAATTTTATTCTTTTCTTTAATCTTATAGAAAATAAAAATTATATTCTTATTACACAACAAATTACACATATAAAATATTTTATATACCTTTTATTTCAAAATATTTAAATCTCAAAAAAACTTACCTTTAATTTATTTTCTATTTCCATATAATAATATAAATAAAATCATATTTATTTACATATTGATCAATAAACATTATAAAAATGATATAAATATAAATCAATATACCCTATTTTAACTTCAAATTAAATATTAAACTTAAGTATTTTGAATCATAATTTTTAAATAATAATTATAATATAACAAAAAATTTAATAAATTATTTTCAAATTAAATATTTAGATAATCATATAAGAAAAATACAAAAAAAATTGCACACATAAAAAGCATATTAATAATATAATATGCTCAACAAAGATATCTCTTGACATATTTTAGATAGATTATTGAATTTAAGATAAATAAGCTAGTTCTAGTCTTTTTCTCACTAAGATAGTTCCATGCATGTCTCTCTTTTTATTTCAAATGTCATATTTAAATCGGATAAAAATTTTAACTAGGGAATGAAAGCATTTCCTTTTGAGAAATACCCTTGTGTTTGTTTTCCTCATTGAAAACCCTTTATAGTTGGTAGGTAGTCATACAATGGAGTTGTACTGGTCATTGATTCTTGTAGCCCAAGTTTTGAATAAAAATCAACATCGTCTATCCTTGACCTCTAATTTTTTTGTTTTTATTTCTTTGGGTCACCTTTATTCTATTTAAGATCCTTTCATTTTGAAATGCATATGAACAATACTTTTACCTTATACACTTCTCAAAATACCTTAATATTAATTGGATCATTGGATATAAAACATATAATGACTATAATTTAGTAAAATTAATATATTTAACCTTTTTATACTTTATTTGTTCTCATATATATAGGCTCCTCAAACATGCTATACTAGTTGCTATATCTATCTTAGGTTCCAGTGTGTGGGATTCACATTAGTTACCTATGCCATGATATTATGTTTAAATTACCTTTTAAAACTTTCATATTTTGATAGCAAACTATTTGAAAGGGGCACTTTGGAAGATATTGATTTGACAAGTTATTGATAATTGCATGATTATATTTTTATTCATTAAAACTTTATGCTATAGTGGTTGAATATAGGAGAAAGGATGAATTGTTTTACTATCAATCTCATTAGGATTTTTTTTTCAAGTTATCTTTTTCCTTAGAGGGGTTCTATGAGCATGCAATAGCAATGGTCATGATTTAGTACTCCTTAGTAACAAGTGGTTAATGTTGGAAATAAATTTAAAACTATTTTCTTATTCATGCTTTGAAATATTTGAGTAATGACTTGTTCAATTCATTAACTAATAACATTACATGTGCATATATAGTTCATTTTAGTTATCAAATTTGATTTTAAATATAACTGACTCATTTCACTTTTGGTATTCATTAGGTATTGTATAGTAGTGATTTATTAAAATAATAGTTTCATATGTCTTTTGATAAGTTAGAAAATAGATATTCATTAAGTTTTATATATTAAAATATGGAGCAAAAAAGTAAGTTGAATTCAAATTCTATTTAAGAATACCTATACCTAGTTACTATATAGGCTTTTATTTTTAAATAATTGAGTTTGTCTTAAAAATCCATTAACCTAAGTGTAAGTTCAATCTTTGAAAAGGATGGAAACTTTGGAAAACATACTTATTGAGATTTAAAACTAGTATTTATGACTTTATTATGAGCCAGAAAGATTAAAGATGAGATAAAGAAACTCAAGGAAGTTAAGTGTCAAATCTATGAAAATATCTTCAATCAATATATCACTCAGAACATAAAATCAATCAAGGGTCACATGTGATATATGTTGAAAATGGAGGTAATTATGTAGCTTTAGAACTTGTAAAACTATTATACTATAGATCTAATTAAGTGTTCTTTGTTACACTTTCTTTGTGGATGATTATCTGTTTAGATTCATTTTACCATTTGTAGAAATAGACAAAAGATTGTAGAAGAATAAGACCAGAAGATAGAAGTGACACAACATATACTATGGAGAAACCCTTTTGAGAAAAAACTCCACCACCAGAATCAATATTTCTTGTATTATTTAACCTTAGAACAAGATTACAATAATTCTTTATCAATCCTTACTTGAGATGCTTCTTTTACCTTCAACAATTCTTCTTCACAACCTACAATAAAATCTGATAAAACTCTCTTCAACTTGCTGCAATTTATAGAAAATAATGAGCCTTGTAAACTCCAAAGAGTTTACAATTACAAAGCACAAAGCTTATCTCACAAAACCTACGCCTATTCTTTGCAAGTAGAGTTCTTCCATGAAAAACAATGTCAAACCAAGTCCTTCAACAATTTGGGCATCCCAAACTGAAGTCATAACTCAACGTTGATTACAAAGATATCTTGTAAGCTTCTCCTCAAAGTTGGTGCCCAAGAATGGACCCACTTAACTCAACCTCATAAAATATCTTATCATGCAAAAGTGTTAACTTCAAGATGCCAACTTGGGTGCCCAAGGTGGGTCCAAGTCAATCTTTGTTAACCAAAACATATCTCTCCACTATTCATGCAAATATCATGCATGATTGATCATCCCCTCTTAACTGAATGAATCACTTGTTATCTGCCATGCAACTCAAGTCATTAGCATGCAACTCAAGTCAACTGAAGTCAACTAACATGCAACTCAAAATAACTACATGCAACTAAAGATAACTGAACCATAACTGAACTAAACTGAACTGAACTGGATTGATCTAAACTAAACTAAACTGAACTCCATGCATGTAAACATCAATCCCTATCTTCTAATATCTTTACATGCATTACTGAAGTGTTATCTTTTTCTCCAAATAGTTAACTTAACTCAAGGTGAGTTCCACCTTCCATGTGGGTGCCCCATGTGCTCCTATTTTGTAGGAGCTCTTCTTGGGTGTCCCCACATGTTCCTATCATTTAGAATTAATTACAAATGTCAATTTACATGTTCGTTTCATTCAAATTTAATCTCTTTCTAATCCTAGTGTTGGGGAACACTTTCCAAGGACTTAGGAGATACATGAAATATGTTTAGGATTGCAATTAAATGGCATACTATTCCCAACCATATACACTTAAACCTAACACAAGGTAGATTATCATCTAACAAGGTACTTTCTTATCCATTACCATCTAATTTGATTCAACAAAATAGTTGTTGCACATCCTATGCTTTCTTAATTTATTTGATTAGAAAATATTGTGCATTATCTTATCATTCTATTGAATATTGTTTAGGTTAAAAAATATGTTGGAAACCTTAAAATATTCTATGTGAATTTATTATATTTTTTCTTATTATCCCTCATAGTAAATGAGTAGATTAAGGATAATTATGATTTTTAATACTAAATGAGGAATCAAGGTGATTAGTAGTTATGATATTATTTCCTTGGTTTCCTTGCATTAGGGAGATATTTTATTTAAGTTCCATTACATAAGATTGTTTGCAAAATCTCTTAATGATTCTTTCAATCTCTTACAATTAACTAAAGTTAGTGATGTAGTGTCGAAAATTGTCATCCTTGACAATTTCACACTATGTTTTGTCCCCCCTAAATTATCAAGCCTAATGAAGCACCTAATTTCTCAAATTATGCATTCTACATTTTATTTTTAATAATTTTTGAGAAATTACAAGCATATAACAAACTTATTAATTTAATGTTTGTGCATTAGAGAAAATACCTATAAATACCTCGTTATTGCATCATTTCAAATCTAACAAAAATTATTGAGTAAGAATTATTGTTAAGATCAAGTCAAGAGCAGTTAAGAGCAACATTTCAGTGATTTATTGCAATAGTCAAGATCCAAGCATCATGTAAAATCCTATGTGAGTTTATGCATGTTCATGTTATCATTTTTTGTGAAGGCTAACCCTTGTTGTAGGTCTCCAATAAATTCAAGCAATCAAGCAAACACAATCCAAGACCTTGAAGTGATGTGCATGAATTCAGTCCTTCAAGGAAGCCATTTAAGGGTGGTGAGTTGCAACACTTTGTGGATTCATCACTCCTTTCCATCATTTATCCATTTATCATTGACATTTCCATTGTGGAAGTGGAAACACTAACACAGGGTTTGACTAAGGAAAGCCTCTAAAAGGCACAACAATTATTCTATATATTTAAATGTGCAGATTTTAGGTTTGGAGAAGATTGAAGGAAGATTGAAGATCATTTTTTCATTGTTGCATTCAAAGCCCTACACCTTTTCAACTCACAGAAACTCACCTACAAAATTATCCGACAGTGGTCCAACAAGTTTGCAAGTGGAAACAAGGATCTCAGATATAACATCAGAGGACTACAAAAATAATTTTAGAAAACGCATACAAGGACCCAGATGCCCTTGGGTGACTCTATCCTCATATTCAAATCAAAACTAATCTTTCAGGACAGGTACACAACACTCTTCCCTTCCCATATCCGCTTACAAATCTTTGTCACACTCTATAAATTGTTGAAATCTTGCAATTCTCATATTAGGGCACATAGTCTAATTAGGTTAATCAAGGTAAATCAATTCCAATCCATTCTAAGGCTCAAAAAATGTAGATCCAATTATGATTGGCTCATATTCATGGTTGAAATTCAATCTAACCACCTTATTGATCTCCATCTTAATGAAACCCTAGAAAAAGGAAGAAATTAATCCTAGGTTTTATACATTAAACTTAGGTTTCTTTTTTCTTTGTTTCATTTTGGTGAACTTGATATTTTGACATCATGAACCTTATGAAATATGAAGTAATTCATCCCTAGATCTAGGTTTAGCATTGTATTGTTTTGCATTGTTCATTTAGGGTTTCATTTTTTCATCATAAAAGATATAAACAATTCAAAAACATTGCATATCATATTGCATCATAGATTAGGATTTATTTCAGTCATTTAGGATAGATGTACATTCAAAATTGCGTTCACAATTGTTATTTATTCTTACACATTTTCTTTTGAGTTACATTGTCTTAAATTGAGCAAATTCTAGAGAAATGTTGACTTTCAGACCTATTTACAAAAAAACACAAAACCCATAAGCAGTCTAATAAACATTCAATCTTTTCAGTTTTTAGAATCCCTATCAAGGACATAGACACCCTTGGGCGGCTCTGTCTTGCTACTGGTGGCTCAATTTTTTTTGCATAAATCTCTATCTTTGTATTTTCAGTTTGTTTCTGATTACAAATGTCTTATTTGAAATTCTAAAAAGATGTTATTGCATGTGCAAGAAAGGTGCCATTTTTCTTAAGTTGTTACAAATTTGAAAACAAATTTGTTCATTTTAGTGTTGGAAATTATTAGATATGTAGGACAATTATTTAAATCATGCTCTCATTGCAAAAATCTTGTGTTATCATAATTCATGTTCTATTGTCAAATATTGTTAAGAATCTCAAAGAATTTTTGTTACAAGCATGCCACATTGAGTTTATTTCCCTCTTTTATTATTTTTTATTGATCCCTCTCCCACTAAATCTCATGGCCATATCTTAAACTTTGTGAAATAACTCACTAGTAATCATGTTTTCAAGCAACCAAATTATCATATTGTTGCTCACATATATAACACTAGAAACAATAAGCAAGAAAAAAAAACACCAACATCCATCCTATATTTCCTCAAACATACCTCTCATCTGCACCTAATATCTAGCAACGTAGTGGTAAATAATTTGATCTTGTTGAGAAACTTTGTAATACTCCTGCTAAGATATCTTTGTGGGATTTAATTCAAACACCTCTTGTTTACCATGGCATGCTTCAAAATGCTTTGAAAAAGGTTGTGGTACCTCCTAATGTGCAACCAAACAATGTAGAAGCCTTAATTGAGGGTATGAATTATGCTAATGTGGATAGGGTCTTTCATCAAAGTGAATTACCTCCCTTGAAAACATAAAAATAAAATGAGGCTTTGATGGTAATGACTATTATTAACAAGATTGGGATTAGGCATACCCTTATTGACAATGGTTTAGGGCTTAATGTTTGTAGTATGAATCTTTTGGATAGAATTGGAGCAGATAAGACTAAAATTCAACTAGTTGATTTATCTATTTGAGTTTTTGATAATGTGTGAAAAAAACCACTTGATGTGATAACATTACTTGTTAAAGTAGGTAAGGTGGTATTGCAAACTCCTATCCATGTCATGCCCTATGATCTTTCATATAATCTTCTCTTGGGTAGACCAAAAATTCATGAGATGAAAGGTGTACCTTCAACACTTCATCATTTAATGAAATACACTTACAATAATAAAGTTTACATGATAAAAGTTAATCCTAAATCTGAAAATTGTTTACATAATGAAACAAGAATGAATAATCCTCTTAGAACATTGAAACCAACTATAGAAGTGGAACCTTTGCAAAGTAAAGACAAAGATGAGTGTCTTTCATCTATAACAAATTTGTTGGATGATGATTGGGGATCATTATATTTCACACCTACATTCATGGGGGAATACAAGATTATGTAATCAAAATCAAGAAAAGAGAAATAAGTCGCAATGATATCGACATAATCTATCATTGAATCATCAAAAACATCCGATTTACAACTTTTTACAAAGAGGAAAACACAAATTACACATCCACTTACAATGAAAGTGATTATGAAAAACCAAATTCTTTGAAATTAATGGAAGCCATTTATGGAAGTGGTTATCAAATTGTTGAAACAATTTGGCTATAATGGAAAAGGATGTGGTGTAAAAGAACAAGGCATGCATCCATGTCCCCATAGATATCAACACACAAGAAACAACAAGAGGTCTTGGTTATTCTCCTTCATCAAAAATACCTTCACCTAATCATAAAAGAGACAAATAGCATTAGTTTCCACTCCTTTCCATGTGGTAGTTGCATTATCACACAATACTCACTACCATGCATGGGGGTATGAACTAAGCTTTATACAATCATATTTCATCTCGCAAGGAACAACATATATATATATATATATATTTTAGACTGCAGGAATCGGGTAGCACGACCCCCTATAAACTGCAGTGCGCCTGGTAAACTTTTTAACGTGACCGGCGGCGCTGGCGCGACACGCCCTCCGGTACCACGGGACGAGGGAGACTAGAACTCGTGACCAGCCGAGCCGCAACGGAAATACTTAGCCAACCGAGCTAGGGCCCCCGCCCACGCAAGGAACAACATATTATCATCCATTTTGGGCTCATATTTTTTCCTACACTTGGGGGCAAGGGGTTAGGTAACCTTGTGTTAGGTGCATTCCTTTTGGCAAGGGATCCCTTTGTTTCTCCTTAAAACATTAGTGTAGCAAGATGACTAACATTTTAAGGGGGCATATAGTCCCCCGTTTATTATTTGCATGTGAAATGGTCCCTTTTTAGTGATGATAGCATACAAATCCTAGGAAGTGTGACCTTCTCAATGAAAGTGTGGCCTTCTTGACCTATGTTAGTGTCTCTTTAGTGGTGATATTGGGCTTGATATCCCCTAAGAGTGTTACCTTTCTTGACATATGACGTTCCCCTTGGTGGTAATGCTATGGTTAGTATGCCCTAAGGTGTGAGTTCCTATTTGATGACTTGTCCTCTCTTGGTGGTGATGTCATGTGTGATGTTCCCTAAGGTGCGACCTTTCATATATTGAGCAAAGCCCCTTTTTATTTTTTTGTAAATCACCTTTTTTGGTGGTGTTGTTATAACACTCCTTGATGTTTTGGCCTTATCTTGTCATTGTTTATGCACCTCCTTAGGAAAGTTTGTGCACCTTCTTAGGTGAGTTTGGAATTTTTTTTGCTTCACTTTGTTCACGTGCGTTGAACTTAGTGTTGTGTTGGCATAATATCTTGATCATTTTGTAGCACCTTATCAAGGTTATCAGGGACTATAACTCTTGGTATGGTTGTCAATGGGTTCACACCTAGTGAATAGTGGACTTCACTAGACCTAGTGTGTTTCTAATTTTTCTACCTTGTCTTGTGGGCTCACCTAGTGAATAATGGACTTCACTAGCCCGTGGTACCTTTTGTTAATGATTCACCTAGCAAATATCAGACTTTTCTATGGTGTGAGTCATGAACACCTTAACATGGCCACCGAGCATAACACAACTTGTTTTCCAGTAGAGTTATATGTTTCATGAGTATATGGAATAACGCAGCTTGCTAGCCTTATGGAACACATCATATTGCATGGATACTTAGCATAATGCATCTTGCTATCTATTAGATCCATGTGGCTCATGAGTGATGTGGCATAATGCAACTTTCTAATCCTCATAGGAGCATTCCTTTAACTAACATTTATTTGATGGGTGATGTTTGGTATTTGAGACAAATTTAAGACTGAGATCTCTTTGCCTTATTGACTTGAATCCTTTTAGTACTAACCTTGTGTTTTTGTTGTGTGCCTTTTGTGCATTTTCTTAGTGTTTTCATTATGTTCGGATCATGCTTGTGTTCATTTTGTTATCATTTATATGGTATGTTATGTCATGTGTTTTCCTCATGTATGCTTCATGTTTTCATCATGTATGTTTGTGTATGTTGTCTTGTAGCATATCATACATGTGTGTGTTCCTTTGTGCTTATGTTGGTTTTCCATGGGATCTTGGATCTTGGGGGGTTGTGCACTCCCCCTAGATCCTTAGTCATCCTATCTCTTCAACATTTGGGCAATCAAACCCCTCTTGACATATTTTTTCTACTTTATTGTGAGTCTGAGCGTAAGTTCATACTCTCACTAAAGTGGAGGCTAAACGTAGCGTCAAAAATTATCACCCTTGACAATTTCACACTAATTTTTGTCCCCCCTAAATTATTGAGCCTAATTAAGCACCTAATTTCAAAAATTATGCATTATATAGCCTATTTTTAATAATTTATGAGAAATTGCAAGCATATAAAAAAGTCATTCATTTAATGTTTCACCCTCGAAAACTTATTTTTTGGAAAATAGGACCAGGACTAGGATGCCCTTGGGCGTCTAAGTCCCCCTATTTTTTTGAGATCCAAATTTGAATGTGTTGGTGTCAGTATTCTAACATTTGAAATTTAGGTTGCAAATGTTAATGGCTATTGGGATCTAATTTGCGGGAATTAGATAAAATGCCCATAAATACCTAGTTATTGCATCATTTTAAATCTAACAAAAGAAATTGAGCAAGAATTAGTGTCAAGAGAAATTCAAGAGTAGTTAAGAGCAACATTTTAGTAATTTATTGCAACAATTCAAGATCCAATCATCATGTCAAATCCTATGTGAGTTTATGCATGTTCATGTTATCATTGTTTGTGAAGGCTAACCCTTGTTGTAGGTCTCCAAGAAATTCAAGCAATCAAGTAAACAAGATCCAAGACCTTAAGTGATGTGCATGACTTCAATCCTTCAAGGAAGCCATCAAAGCCTAGTGAGTTGCAACACTTTGTGGATTCATCATTCCTTCATATCATTTATCCTTTTATCGTTGACATTGCCATTGTGGAAGTGGAAACACTAACATAGGGTTTGACTAAGGCAAGCCCCTAAATGACACAACATTTCTTCTCTCTTTGAATGTGTAGATTTTAGGTTTGGAGAGGATTGAAGAAAGATTGATGATCATTTATTCACTATTTCATTCAAATCCCTACACCTTGTCAACTCATGAAAACTCACATACAAAATTATCTGATAGTTATCCAACAAGTTTACAAGCAGAAACATGGATCTCAATTTTGACATCAGAGGATTGCAAAAACAATTTTATAAAAAGGCATACAATGAACTAGGCACCCTTGGGAAACTATGTCCTCATATTTAGACCAACACCAAACTTTCAGGGCATGTACACAACACTCTGCCCTTCCTAGATCTGCCCTCAAATCTCTGTCATAGTCTGTAAATTGTTGGAATCTTGTAATTTTCATATTAGGGCACATAGTATAATTAGGTTAATCAAGGTAAATCAATGCCAAACCATTCCAAGGATCAAAAAGATGTAGATCCAAGTCTGATTGGCTCACCTTCATGGTTGAAAGTCTATCTAATCACCTTGTTGATCTCCATCTTAATGAAACCATAGAAAAAGGAAGAAATTAATACTAGGTTTTATACATTAAAATTAGGGTTCTCTTTTTCTTTGTTTCAAGTGATAACATTTCTTCTAATCTTGGAAAAACTATTCTATATCAATATCAAACTAGTTGTGCATAATTTTGTAGATCACTTTAACTAGATAGATATAAATGGAATCAATACAGAGGATCCATTGATCTATATATGATATGAAATACTAATGACTATGCATTCATGTAGACCATTTTTAGTGGAAAGGTGAGTACATAATGTTATATTTAAATTATTTTTGATCAATTATTTTTCTAGGAGATAAAGTTATCACTTGAATTAATATAGTTACTGTGGGATTTCCATCTTTGTTATTGGTTTGCATCTAGCTATCGAGACATTGTGCATATTTAGCAAGTGAAATCATTTATAGTCATGGGTTCTAAATTTTGTTTAGTTATTAAATTATTAATGATAGTTCTAATTAACACCTTGTATATAATTCATAAGGTCTCTTAATTATCTTGATTGATTAAAATTTAGTAAGAATTGAGTTATATATTAAAGATAGCTTTAAGAAGCTTCCTTGAAATAAGAATGAAGAAGATTTATAACACATTTGAATTTCTAGAGAATGCTTTCAACTAATGGTAAGTTGTTACTATAGTAAAATTAAACTTTAGTTGAATAACTAAGGTTATGATGTATTGTTTGTTTAATCATGTGACTATTCTAATTAACACCTTGTATATAATTCATAAGGTCTCTTAATTATCTTGATTGATTAAAATTTAGTAAGAATTGAGTTATATATTAAAGATAGCTTTAAGAAGCTTCCTTGAAATAAGAATGAAGAAGATTTATAACACATTTGAATTTCTAGAGAATGCTTTCAACTAATGGTAAGTTGTTACTATAGTAAAATTAAACTTTAGTTGAATAGCTAAGGTTATGATGTATTGTTTGTTTAATCATGTGACTATTTTGGCGTTGCTAAAAGGTCGTTGCCTGCAATACAATGGTCTAGGAAAGAAGTTACCAGCATGAGAGAAAGGCTGAGACCAATCCTAGCCAACACAGAAGAATGGTTACATAAACATGGTTATGCAATGAAAAGTTTCAAAACAGACTCAGAAGGAGAGGAATCCGAAGCAGAAGCTCGCAAACAGCAAGAACTCCGCGACAAAAACAAATCAGCGGCCGTTCCCACTTCTTCGCGAAGAGGTCCTAGGATCAAGTTCATTGTTGGTAAGAAAGATACCCAGGCTGTCCAAGAGACAGAAATCATGGAATCTAATCCATCTCGCTCTAAGGGTAAAAAGCCTATTCTGGAGGAGATAGATTCCGATGAAGAAGAAATTTCAAGCGACCAATCCACTGAAGATGAAGATTCAACATAAGCAGACTCCGATGCCGAAGAGGTTTCTGAAAGCGGGCAAGAGTCTGATGAAGATTCTGAAGAAGGATCTGAAGGTGACTTTGAAGGCGAACCAGAATCAGAGAGACAAGAGGGTGATCAACAGGAACCCGGGCATGATCAAGAAATAATTACTTCTCCTCCTGAGAATGTAATTGAGGAAATTCCCAGAACATCATCGCCCGTGACTTCAAATGTTCCTCATACCCCTCTAGATTCAAGAACTCCTCCACCTCCTATTCCCTCATCACCTATTCCTACCACATGCATTCCTGCAGTCGAGATATCCCCTATCCCTGCAGCATCAACCCAACTTGATACTCCTTCATGACAAGCATCCATACGGTTGATATACTTCAAGCCCTCCATCGTCCATTCCTAGTTTGTCTTCACCAACGATATATATCACTTCAAAATGAATTCAATCTTTCATGAATGAGTCAAGCGCGATCAGCTCAATGTGTCAACCACGGAGCAATGATGACAAACATTTCTCCAATTGTCACGATACCAATGGTGAGTTCGTGTGACAATAACTTCAAAAGTAGCAATGATACGGCGATGAAACTTCTCACTTAATTTCCTTTGGCTAATATCTCAAGTCGCGTAAAAGCAAAATGATTTCTCGAGGAGTCGACCTCGAAGAGATAGTTCTTCAAAAGCCAAAGGGAAGAAAAAGGCAAAAGTATACTCGAGGTAATGTTGATAAGTCTGGCCACAAGTATGCTGAAATTGGCATACCACCGAATCAAGAAGGTGATGTCAATATGGAGGACTACACAGTAACAAAGGTCCAGCTTGGCAAGGTTACCAATGAAAGTGCAAAAGCCGATGCGCAAGTCACTTTGGATATCTTGGCTGGAAGGCTGGATAAAGTAGAGCAAGCTCGTAACATGTACAAACAGAGGGCAGAGCATTATGCCACTATTGTAAAGAGACTTGCAGGTTCTCCAAGTAATGCACAACCGCCGACAGTGATAAATATTGAAGACCCACCGCCAAGAAAGCCAGAAATTCGGCTTCCAAAGGCAGTTATATGATTTCGTTGAGAAGATCATTGAACACGGATCTCAGATAATTTTGGTTGTGGATGAGAAAACTACCATGTTGGCCAAGCTCACCACAGAGCTTGATAAAGAAAAGAGTGTACTTTCCTAGGAGCGCAGAGACATGGAAAAATGCCTGTTGTCATGGTCGGAAATGAAACAGGTAAAGCTCAACAAATTGGTGGAGGTCGGGGTAATTCCTGACAAAGAAAAATTCGTTGAGGTAAGAGAATCACTGAAACACAGAATTCAAGTGGTTCAATCTCTCACAGAAGATCTTCACCAAGTACAGGAAGATGTCGACGGGCATCGTACCATTCTTGAAAAAGGTATCAAAGAGTTGCCTGGTCAACTTCTTGAGGAAAATCGTATCTTCCTGCCGGCCACAGAAATATCCCAGATCTTCAAGGAAGCCATCATGAATTTGATTGACAGTTAAGACTTCTCAGAAGCTTCGCTGAACATCATTTGTGATACAAGGCTCACATTGGACAACCTGAAGATGCATCTTGACAGGTGCAAGAAGGTTCACTCATTTGCCATGAGATCGATCATGAGAATTCACACCATTGTGGATTACACCATTGGTCCAGATGAGAAGTTCGTGCAGGAGACTAGGAGGAAATTTGAAGACTTCCGCGCCCAATGCAAAGAAACGTGAAGCAGCCCCCTATTCTCCAGTGTTAGACATTTCCGGTGCATCCCATTATGCATCTTGTAAATATTTCTCGACATTTTCGAATGTCTTTTGTAAATTGTAATTACACCAAGTCCAAAGATGTAGTATTTTGAAAACAAATTACACTTTGACTTTGGTCAAAGTTAGGTGAGATCTCCAAATTGCTCACCTAACTTTCCCCGATTTTCTCAATCTCTTTCCTCTTTGCTCATCCCTCTTCTATATAATGTGAGGGATTTTAATTGTAAATTAATCCTTTAGTTTTTTGCAACTAAGTGTTGCCCTTTGAAGCAAATTTGTGAAACTTTGCGTTCATGCTTTGTGAATGAGATTCGATTAATAAAGAAAAGGATTGCAAGCCAAACTTTGCGTTGGATTCGATACTTTTGTGAGTTGATCTTATTTGGTAGTGATTAGTTTGAAGAATCTGAAGGACTCTAAGTAGTTTATGTAAACTTTGTGTTACATTTATTATTTAGATTGCATTTGTATTTCTGTTTATCATTTGGTTGAATGATCTACAAGAATTTTTGCTTGTAATCATTCATGCTCTTGCATGTTCTGGTTGACTGATCTACAAGACTTTGTGCTTGTAATCGTTCATACTCTTGGATACTTTTGTCAAAGGATCTACAAGACTTTGTGCTTGTAATCGTTCGTGCTCTTTGATACTTTTGTTGGATGATCTACAAGACTTTGTGCTTGTAATCGTTCGTGCTCTTTGATACTTTTGTTGGATGATCTACAAGACTTTGTGCTTGTAATCGTTCATGTTGTTCAAGGAATTGCTGCGTCTAAGAAGACTTTGTGCTTCTAACGTAACAAACGGTACATCTACAGAGATCCAACACTGATAAAGCTACGGAACGACTTTGTGCCTTCGTGAGCTTTCCCTTTTTTACTTTATTTGTTTGTTATTAATCACTTATGGTATCTCTACGCTTCGCTTTGACGAGATAGAGATATTGGTATTATTGCTAGTTGTTAGTTTAAGGTTATTAAGAATTGTGAACTTCCAACGAAGCATTGTAAACATCTTCTCTGAAAAAAGAGAGAAGGATGAATGTAACACACCCCCCCACTTCGTAAGTTTTGTGTACATTTTGTAATTATTTGTTTGATTTACTATCGCTTCTGTTAGCAGTAAGAAGGGCGCCTCCCCTTTCCGAGAGGAGAGATTTACATCTCACATAGCTATGGCTGAAGTCCAAGTTGTGTAATCTATCGAAAGAGCTGATTACATAATTTTCACCCAACAGTTTTTTGGCGACTCCGCTGGGGAACCTACATACGCAATCTGAGCCTCACGCTTCGGATTGAAGTAGATAAGTTTCCTCTTTCTTGCTTTTCTTTTGTATATTGTTAACTCTGTAACACCCTTTGTATTCAGATCTACATTCTGGCGGACCGAATATATACAAGAGGATTGAGGGCTCAAGGAATAACAGATCCACTCTTTGAAGAGTTGTTGCAACGTGACTTTCCATTTACTCTTCCACGAGCAAGGTCACCACTGCAACGGGCTATAAGCTTCCCTCCACGAAGCCAAAGATCTCCTATCCCAAGTGTTTGGTCAGTTTATCGTAGGCGTCCTGTTCAAGTACCTATTGTGCAACCAGTCATGGCTGGACCACCTGCAGGACCATGGGGAAATGCTTTTGGTCCCCTCCGTTTGACTCCACCTTTGCACAAACTACCACGTGTATCCAGGAAGCATCTTTCAAAATTTCAAGGTGATGGCAAACAACACCCCGATGAGCACATATCCGCATTCTACATAGTATGCGGCATTCTTGGCATTGAGCACGAAGATGTATCTGTAAGATTGTTCATCGAATCCCTTCAAGGGGTTGCAGCCGAATGGTTCTTTACTCTTCCTAATGCCTCTGTCACCAATTGGGCCACTCTTCGCACTAAATTTGAAGAAAGATTTAAGCCTGCTGAAGATTCACATGCTCTATTGGCGCAGCTCACCACCATGCGTAAAGAAGCTCACGAGCCTATGCGCGAGTTTGTGGCCAAATTCAATAAATTGGTGACGCGGATCCCTAATGATGCAAGACCAACAGATCATAATCTGAAGTGCTTCTTCATCAACACTCAACTACCTAAGGTGAGTTTCTACTTGCGTAGGGAAAATCTTGTTAACGTTGAAGTAGCCCAGCAATTGGCTACCAGTCTGGAGGATGACATGATCCTTGCTAGAGAAATCAGGACGGGGACTAATGGAAATAAGAGGATGCAAGCCTCAGGATCTTCAGCGTCCAATGTTAGTACCCCCACTGCCAGCTCAAATTTTACAGATCCCATGCTCCAAAGGTTGGCAAATGAAGTTTTGTCTCTTAAGAAGCAAGTGTCAAACAACAACAATGGTAACAACTACAAAGATGTCCCTAGGAGGACTTTTCCTAATTATGCTAGCAACAAAAATCAGAATCATCTCCCAGCACCTCCAGGACGACTTGCTCTTGAAGCCCCACCTGCTAACAATGCCGCCGGGTACTATGAGACTGAACAAGATGATTATGCTCAGCCCGAATATCCTGAAGAAGAAAATGCCGATCTCTTCCAAGAAGAAGAAATTGAATCGGCTGGCGACTCCAAGATTAGCTATTTACAGATGATGGAAGAAGAGGAAGAAGATGACTTGGTGACTGACACTTACGCTATTTTTACACGGCATCAACAAAATCAACTTGACAAAGCTCAAGCTGCTGCTGTTCCAGAAAAGGAGAAGCCGCCAGTAACGATCGCCAAAAGAGGATCTCCCCTCCCTTGGCAACCTAAGAAAGCAGCAAATCCACAAGTAAGTGCACCTCGTTCTCCTTCGTCAACTCCTGTTATTTCTAAAGCTAATCCTCCCGTTCCAAAGACCAGTGTACCTTTTGTGAAACCAATCAACGAAGTTACGACTTCCAACCTACAAAGTTCTTTCCAGGATTTTGACATTATTGACCATGCCAAGAAGACTAAGGTTCAAATGTCCGAGGCTGAATACCTTAAAGCCAATCCCGACCAATTTGACAGGCTTGTCAAGTTCGTCAATGATAAAAAGATTTCCCCAAGTCGGGATACCCCTCTTGACATCCCGGTTACTCCTAAACCCAAGGTATCACAGAGTAACCTCGTATCTAATCGTCCAACTGCTTCTGGATGCATTGATCCATTTTTCATCTCCCTACTCGTAAATGGTTTCAAGCTGAGTAACTGTGTCATAGACTCTGGTGCGTCTGACAATGTGATGCCCGCCAAGGTAGCTACTGCGTTAGGCCTTGAAATGACCAAAACCTTTAGCCGTTGTTTTTCAATGGAGAATAAACAAGTGCCACTGATCGGTCAAATCAAAGATGCGTAGTACGCATTCGCCGCATACCCGGAGAAGAAAATAAAGATGACGGTCCTCGTGGCCGATGTACCAGCTTCCTACGGTATCCTCCCCGGACTCAATTTCTGCAAAGATGTTGGAGGAGAGCTAAGTATGGATATGTCCGAAGCAAGAATACCAATAAAAGGTGTGATGCAAAAGCTGGTTCCTGAAAAAGAATCAAAGTTTTCGGTTGTTGAGTCAGATGATCCCAGAGCTCATATTTTGTTCGAATCATCAGGCGTGGGAACTTACTACCTACAGACAAATGAGGTAGGAGAATCCTCGAGACTCAAAATGAGTTGGAGGAAGATGATATTTCTTCAACTTCAAATGAGACATCATTAGGAGATTTGTCCATCTCCGACCATGAATCTTCGTCAGATGATGAAGTTTTGGACTTCGACACTGTTCCATTTGGTGGTCCCAACGGTGTCTGGTTGCTCGAGTTTGATGGTAGATGCTCCTCGACCGGCTCCAGAGCAGGAATGGTTTTCATTTCACCATCAGGGAAGTTTTTCCCTTTCTCCTTCAAGTTGCAATTTGATAACACCAATAACACCGCCGAGTATGAAGCCCTGTTGCTGGGAATGCAAGTTGCACTGAAAAAAGGTATAAAAAATCTTCATGCACAAGGTGATGCCAAGCTGATAGTATGTCAAGTAAGAAATCTCTATCAAACCAAGAATGAGAGACTCAAGCATTATCGTAATCTAGTATGGGATTCCATTGAGGAATTCAAAGCTTTTGATATCTCTGTTGTTCCCAGAGAATACAATACTAGAGCTGATTCCCTCGCAATCTCTGCCACGCTCTTGGTACCACACAAAGACTTTCAAGGTTCTACTTACACCATAGAGTTAGTTTTCCACCTAAGCATACCTGACAATTCAGAGAACTGGCAGATTTTCAATGACGGCCATCAAATTATCGCCTTTCTTGAGAAAGCAGAGAATTTTGATGAGTTGTATTTTGAAGGCAGCGATTCTCCACTTCGAGAATCCGTGTCCGATATAGATCCTGTTACAGGTGAGGAATATCTGCAACTCAAAGGGAATAAGATCCCTAAAGGATTGGTATCCTTGGAAAATCTTTTTGATAAGCATGATCGCCATGTGAAGAAGCAACTCTCAGATTCTGACTCATCTAATGAAGTAGAACAGATAAATTTAGGAACTGAAGCCACTCCTAAGATGGTCAACATTGGCAAATGTTGCACGGCCGAAGAAAGAAGGTAGTTTGCTCAACTACTGCAGGAGTACATTGACGTCTTGGCATATTCGTATGATGATCTAAAATCATTTCAGCCCAAGGAAGTGCAACATGACATTCCTCTCAAGGTTGGAGCTTTGCCTTACAAACAAAAGCAAAGGCAGTATAATCCCAAGATCTCTGGAATGATTTTGGCGGAAGTTCAAAAGATGCTGAACGCACGGATAATATTCCCTATCCATCATTCGATGTGGATAGCCAATATCGTCCCCGTTCGTAAGAAGAATGGTGAAATCCGCATTTGTGTAGATTTAAGAAATCTGAATCAATTGTCTCTCAAAGACAATTACCCACTTCCAGTGATGGATCAAGTTCTACAAAATGTAACTAGATCCGAGATGCTCTCCATGCTAGACGGATTTTCCGATTATAATCAAATTGAAGTGAATTCAAGCGACCAACACAAAACCGCTTTCACAACGCCATGGGGAACCTTTGCGTATCGTAGGATGCCATTTGGTTTGATCAACGCTGGCGCTACATTCCAACGTGCCATGGATCTCGCTTTCTGCGATGTAATGGGAAAGTTCATTGTTGTGTACCTTGACGATCTTACGGTGTTCTCTAAGCAACGTCATGAGCATTTCTATCATTTGAGACAAACTCTAGAGAGATGTCATTAGCACGACATTTCCCTCAATCCCAAAAAGTCAACTTTTGGGGTAACAGAAGGTAAACTTCTTGGTCACGTAGTATCTGCTGAAGGAATCAAGATTGACTCGGAAAGAGTTAATGGAATCAAGTCCCTCGCTTTGCCGTCAAGCAAGAAAGCCGTTCATTCTTTCTTTGGCAAGGTAAACTTCTTAAGGAGGTTTCTCCCAGATTTTGCTGAAAAGACTCGTCACATTGTGAATATGATGAAGGGTAATGCCACGTTTCATTGGATGGCAGAAGGCAAAGCAGCGTTTGATGATATCAAGGAGGCCATTGCTCATGCACCTGTGTTGGTTTTCCCTAACTACACCAAGGAGTTTGTTATGTACAGTTATGCTTCCGAGCATACACTATCAGCAATTTTGGTGCAGGAAAATGATGAGGGTTTTGAATCCCCCATTGCATTCATGAGTTTCCCTCTAAAGAATTACGAATTGAAATATTCTCAGATGGAAAAGCACGCTTTTGCAGTCGTAAAAGCTGTCAAGCATTTCCGGTTCTACATTCTGGGTAGTCATGTGAAAGTTCTCATCCCAGATTCGATTGTCAAGTCTATCCTCACACAACAGGAATTTGGAACAAAAAGAGGCAACTGGATTGCCAAGATTCAGGAATATGATCTGGAAATTAAACCCACTAAGTTGATACGTGGACGTGGTATTTGTCAGCTTATTGCAGAAAATAATCCAGATGAAGAAATTTCGGGAGATGAAGAAGTTTCAGATGAAGAGGTCAATCCCAGTACACTTACTATGGTACTATTTGTTAGCACCACTGATGAATGGTATTCCAACATAGCTCACTTCCTGACATACGGAGAATGTCCTAATCACTTAACTCCGAAAGAAAAAAGGACCGTCAAGCTGAAGTCGGCTAGTTTTGTCTTGTGGGATAGCGGCTTGTATAAGCGTGCAATGGACGGGACATTTCTCAGGTGTGTTGATAAAGAACAACAGCAAAAGTTGCTGAAATCTTACCATGATTTGGCATGTGGTGGGCATTTCTCAGCGCCAGTAACCGCTCACAAAATCCTGAGAGCGAAGTATTACTGGCCCACACTTTTTCAGGACACGTACTCTTGGGTGCGTAAGTGTGAATTGTGTCAACAATTTGTCGGCCGTCCTAGGTTGGCATCTTTTCCATTAAAACCTGTTGTGATTGATGAACCTTTTCAGCAATGGGGCGTTGATTTCATAGGTGCAGTTAATCCATCGTCAAGTGCTGGACATATCTATGTTTTAACTACTACGGATTATTTCACCAAATGGGTGGAAGCAATACCTACCAAGCGTGCTACTTCAGAAGTAGTGTGCAATTTCTTGAAAGAAAATATTATTTCCAGGTTCGGTGTGCCGAACAAGATTGTTGCGGACAACACTTCTGCTTTCTCATCAAGTGAGATCACGGAGTTTTGTTTCGAACATGGTATAACTTTGTCACATTCTTCCGACTATTATCCGCAGGGTAATGGTCAAGCGGAATCTAGTAACAAGAATCTGGTAACTATAATCCGCAAGCTGGTGGATGAGAATCAACGTTTGTGGCACAAGGCTTTGTTTGATGCTTTGTGGGTAGACAGAATAACTCCGAAGCGAGCAATCGTGTAAGAATTGGCTATGAAGGTAGCCACCCAAGATCTAGAGACCTAATAGAAAGCACAAGAATAAGAGAGATAGAGACAAGATGACAAGAATAAACTGTATTCTGTCAATAGAATAAAATGTAATGAGCAAATAGTACATAGGAGACCCCTTGGATATATAGCCAAGGTGAGAACATAGAAGGGCATAAGATTATGACAAGTGTCGTAATCTTATGACATGAGACAACAATGAAAAGTTATCACTCCACCTAAAGTGGAAAAAGATAATGTGATAATCTCCACAAAAGGTGGATCTCCCACAAAAGGTGGAAAGATAATCACAAGATGTGTCCACAAAAGGTGGAAGTGATGAGGCATGAGATGTCAACTCCACCAAAGGTGGAAAATCTCCAACAACCTCCTATGTGGTCCCTAAGTAAACTTAACTAAGGTGTAATTATGACCTAGGACAAGGTACAAGATATTTAATTACACCAACACCCCCCCTTAAGTGCAACTTAGGGAGAATTTACACAAAAGTAAAGAATGCAAGATGGGTCCCGGCTACTAGGCCATGTTAGGTACCCATGTACAAATGCAATGCAATCTCTCATAAAGCGGAGAAAGATAGAAAAACCCAGTGGGAAAAAACTACCCCCCAAAAGAGAGATGAGATAAAAAAAACTATGAACAAAGCATGAGAAGGAAAAAACCCCATGTGAGGAAAAATTCCCCCCCATACAAGAGAAGAAGAGAGACAAGGTAGCCCCCCCTCAATGTACAATGATCACCAATGGAAGATGCTCGAGAAGGAATGAAGAAGCTACTCCAAAACTGTCGAACAATGTTCCTCCCCTTAGGAAGAAACAATACCAAAGGTGTATGAATGAAGTCTCCCCAATCCACAAGTGAAGAAGGAAGAACCCTCAAAATGTAAGAAGTCTCTGAAATCTGCTCAAGTGTCCCTATGTCGATGCCGAAAGATGCCTTTCCCAAACCATGTGAAGCTGCAATGTAGTCACCTCCTGGAATCCGTGAGAAACCCTTTGCAACAACACTCTGATTCGCTGAAAAAGACAACTCAAGATCTAGCAAGGATGAAGGTAGAACATACTCCAAAGACAATGTCTCCTCAAGAGAGAAAGTGGCCTCCTCCAACTGTTGTAAACATGCATCCACAATCACATCAACCTCAAAAGACTGATCATGTAGAGGAGGGTCAAAGTGTTCCCTCGCAACAACTGAAGAAGAATCACCTTCATCAAAGAGAAGATGTAAAGAATCATATGTGTCTCCCAAGTCTACAATGTAGGATTCCACAAACAAACTGCCAATGTCTGTCAAGTAGTCATCCCATGGAGCTGCTGCTGGAAGACAAGGTATACACTGTTGCACTGAATCACAAGGTACTGAAACTGTCTGAACACAAGTGTCATCAGGTACATCAGTCAATGTAGAAGATGGAGTATCAACAATAGGTTCAAGAACCTCAGGAGTAGAGAGCACTCCAAGATTCAAGTAACCATACTCGATCTCATCAAGTGTGTCCACACTAGGGTGAACTGAATCATCAATAGGAGCAAAATATGAGAAGGTGTAGAATCGAGAATGATCATCAACCTCCCCAATTGCAACAAGAGCCCTGCTATGCAAATCCCGAACAATGACAGAATTTGGTGTGAACTCTACACTCTTTCCTGTACCACTATGTGTAATCTGATAGATGGAAAGGATATTCCTTGACAAAGTAGGCACACATAGAACATCATTAAATGCTCCACCTTCAACGTCAATAGAACCCTTCCCACAAACTGCCAAAGAAGTGTTGTTGGCCATCAAAATGGGTGGTGATGAACAAGAATCAAATGAAGAGTACATATCCTTGCACGAAGTCATATGATGCGAAGCTCCTGAATCAAGGATCCACCTATCTGAATTGGAATCTGCAACTGCAAGAAATGCTTGCCCCTTATGTTTATCATGTTGAGATGATGTAGAAGAAGGAGATGAGCTAGAAGTTGTTGCCATGAGAGTTGTTCCTTTTTCCTTAGAAGAAGTGGAAGGAGATGAGTCCTTCTCTTGATATGCAGTTGGCAAGTTGATATTGTTCTTCTTAAGGATATGTTTCAACTCATCAATTTGCTTAATATGACAACGATGCTCCTCATGACCAAACTTTTTGCAATATGCACATGTTGGTTGCTCCCTCTTACTTGAATAGTTGTACTTCTTTGATGAAGTTGAGCTTTGTTGTGGAGGAGTAGATTGTTGGTTCTCTCCTTGTGAAGATTGCTTCTGCTTCTTATTGGAACCCTTTCCTTGAGTCCCTTGATTCCCTTGATTAGCCACCAAAGCCTTGGACTTTGAGGACTTGAGAATCCCCATGCTTATCAACTTTGCTTGCTCTAACATCAACATTTCTGTAAAAGCATCAAATGTAGGCATAGTGAAAGAACTACCTACTGTCAAGCGATGGGTTTGGAAGCTAGAAACAAATGCTGCATATTCTGATGGAAGTTTTCCCAACAAATTGTAGACCAACTGTGCATCCTTCTTATCAATGCCACAATCCTTAAGCTGTGCTCTTAGCTCATTTTCCTTAGTGACATAGTCTTGGATTGTATCAAAATTCTTGGGATCTAACATTGTGAGATCATTGTCAAGCTGATAACCTCTAATCTCATCAACTTGGCCATACAATTGACCAAACTTTTCCCAAGCTTCTTTAATTGTTTTACACTTATCAATTTGAAAGATTAGATCTTTTGATACATATTTCCTTAATGTTCCAAGAGCCATAGTATTTTTAGTGAGCCAATCCAAATGAGCAGTAGGATTAGCTTGAGGATCAGATGGTGCAACAATAGTTCCATCAATATAATGAGTTAATCCTTTTTCCATTAACTTACTCCATGCATCAATTTTCCAAGAAGCATAATTATGTGGAGTTAACAAGGGAAACTTAGGAGAACCCATAGCAGCAAAATGAAAGAGAACAAGATGGAGAGAGAGGCACAATCACACAAGATACCCCCCCAAATTCACTCAATCAAAGAACCCCCCCCCCAAAAAAAAGATGATTTGGCACTTTATAATTAGTGCGTGTACAATGGCCACTTGCAAGCCAAGCAAAGTGGGCTTCTGATTTTCAATGTTTTACAAAATCCTTAAGTGGGCTACAATAGACTCAAATAACTGATACAAAAGATCAAACTGAGATCTTAACTTTACAAATGCCAAAATAGGCCAAAAATGACCAAGTGCTGAAAGTACAATTTCTGATCACAATTACTACAAACTGATAGCACCACTGTGAAGTTCAGAAAAAATCATGCACTTTAAAAAAAAACGGCACCTGAAAAGGAGTTCGTATGAGCCTGAACGGAGCCCCGGAAGTTGCAAAAACGGTGACAATCGAGCAAGATCTGAGACAAATCCAATTTTCTGGAAAATCCGTGCACCAAAATCAGAAAATAAATTCACCACTGTGATGTACACGAAAAATTAGCCCAAATCAAAAAAAATTGCACCAAAAAAGGCCTCAAAATGACCAAGATATGAGCCTTTGAAAATGAACTGCAAAATCAGAAAGCTCAATGGTGAGGGGGTCAAAAATTTTCAAAAAGTTGATGACGTCATCCTGCGCAATGCTGACGTCAGCAAATCACTGGCTTAAATTTGACGGCCGTATTCCCGTCACGCGCCCCGTCGCTCCTTGCCGGAAAGTGTTGCCGGAAATTTTGCCGCAAAATTTTCGAGTGACGGAATATTCCAAAAATGCCGGAATCTGGTTTATGCTGCCCGAAATTTGAATTCGCCGGTTGTACTGGCGGACTGCCGGTGGGAGGGAGAGGGGCCCGCGGGGGCGACGTGGCAGGCTGCGTTGGGCCCGCGGGTACGCGGTACTGCAGACGTCTGCAGTCTGTGTACCGACCGCAGTACCTCCGCAGAAATATTTTTTTTTTAATATTTTTTTAAAACTTTACAATTGAATAAAACACTGCGAAATATATATTTTGAAATTTTTTTTTTTTGAATAATAATTTTGAAAATAATTTCGCAGGATAAATTAAAGAATTTTTTTTTGAAATAAAATCGTACCGCAGTAATGATGGCTGGGCCGTACGGCTCGGCCAGCAAAAAAATTTTGCCTCGAAGGACAACTTGCTCCGATTTGGACGAGTTGGCAGTCGATTTATAGGTTCTTGGCCCTTCTAAGCACGATGGCGAGGTCTTTTTTGGCTGAAAATACTCCAAAGTGGCAGCTACCCCCTGGAACTGGCAACGACCTTCGATCTTCAACCCTTTGTAGATTTGGCCTCCAATGTCCAACTGAGAGGAAACAAAAGGAAAATTTGACTATCTCGGACCCTTCAGACGCAATGGCGAGCTCAGATCTGATGCAACAAGCTCCCAATATGCACCTGCAACATAAGGCCAAAAATGGAACCCTCCAAGAATCTCTCCAAAAGACTAACTAAAGGCACTCCAAAAGCTCTGATACCATGTAAGAATTGGCTATGAAGGTAGCCACCCAAGATCTAGAGACCTAATAGAAAGCACAAGAATAAGAGAGATATAGACAAGATGACAAGAATAAACTGTATTCTGTCAATAGAATAAAATGTAATGAGCAAATAGTACATAGGAGACCCCTTGGATATATAGCCAAGGTGAGAACATAGAAGGGCATAAGATTATGACAAGTGTCGTAATCTTATGACATGAGACAACAATGAAAAGTTATCACTCCACCTAAAGTGGAAAAAGATAATGTGATAATCTCCACAAAAGGTGGATCTCCCACAAAAGGTGGAAAGATAATCACAAGATGTGTCCACAAAAGGTGGAAGTGATGAGGCATGAGATGTCAACTCCACCAAAGGTGGAAAATCTCCAACAACCTCCTATGTGGTCCCTAAGTAAACTTAACTAAGGTGTAATTATGACCTAGGACAAGGTACAAGATATTTAATTACACCAACAAATCGGCATGTCTCATTTTCAACTCTTGTACGGGTTGAATGCCGAGATTCCTATAACCTTGGAACTACCAGCCCTCAAATTGGCTAAGGCCATTGAGGACGAGACGTTTGACAATTCTGTCGACAAGTGCATCATGTATCTCTCCGAATTGGAAGAGAATCGAGTTTAGGTGGCTGACCGCATCGCGGAACACCAGGACCAAGTAAAGAAGCTGTTTGACAAAAAAGCTAAGTCTCGAGAATTTCAAGTTGGTGACCTCGTTCTCCTGTGGGACAAACGAAGAGAGCCAAAAGGTATGCACGGGAAATTCGATTCACTGTGGACAGGACCTTTCCAAATACATCAGTTGCATGGTGAAAACAGTTTCTTGTTAGCATACGGAGATGGAACGCCATTTTCCCTTCCTCACAGCGGGCAACATCTCAAGCACTTTACGCAGTAAAGAGGTTGGCGTTGGTATGTAAATACTTTTTATTTTTAAGTCCTTTTGAGTCTTTATGTTTTTGTTTCTGTCGTCGTCGTCGCCTGACTCCAAGCCCAATGGATGGATAAAGGCACTTGAATTCTGGATTTCTTCTCCCTTCGTTCTTTTCAAAAGAAAAACCGAAGGAAGATCCCCAGCAGGAGCCAGCTATTATCACAGAATCTAGCAGCGCTCGTTCCACGGATAACCCCCCTACGAAACTTGTCTGTTTCCTAGGATTCGTGAATTTCAAGCACGCATAACGAAGTGATTTTCAAGCCACCTCAAAATGCGTTCCCAAGCCTTGAATAGTCAATTCGAGCATTCCCCCTTGTTCGCCTCGCGAAGACCTTCGAAACGAGATCTTTCGCAAAGCTTCACTGTTCATACTTAGTGAATTACGAAAAATGCAGTGGCACTGAAAAAGTGCGCTCCTGCCCTGAAGCCAAAATTGGCTAAGTCTGGAAAATGCAAGGGCGCTAAATTTTAGCGCCCCTGCATGCAGTGAAATTTCCAAAAAGTGCAATAGCACTAAATTTTAGTGCCATTACACTTTTCTTCGCCACTTAACTCTTTTTCATGGCTCTGGCACGTTTCTTCATGTTTTCGCGTTTTTTGTCAATCGTGCCACTTTTCGTGCCTAAATTTATTGCTCGACTTGAGTTAGGTTTTTGATTTTCCTTTTCACTTAAGGGTCTTCTAATTCACCATTTTTCATTATTATGAGCTTTGTTCTTTTCTTCCTCTTGCTGGGTGAATTGCATCTCAACTGCAAAACACATTTTTTGAAGATTTTCGCCATTCTTTCTTCAGCAAGCTTCACGTTTCATACGGGTAAGTCGTTTTTGTTTTGTCTTCTTCCATTTTTATATGTTCTAGTTCAAGTATATGCGTTTTTGTATATGCGTTTTTCTACGCTTTCTTTTCCACGTTTTTTACATCCTAACCCCACGCGTTTTTGTTTCTGCTTTCTTCACATTTTGCGTCTTCTCTTTTCCATTCGCGTTTTTCTTATCCTCACGCAATGGAACCCTCACTTATTGTTTCAAAATGAGCATTTCTTTCCTTCATTCGCGCCTTTCATCTTATCTTTGCACAATGCAAATTCTTGTGTTCCGTTTTCATTCCATTCTCCGCCTTGCCTTCCCTTCTAACGTTTTGGTTATTCACTCCGCTCTCTCCATTTGTTATGATGTGAACTTTGAGATTCCAAAGAGGGTTTCTGTTGATGGTTTCTTTAGTAATTCAATGCATTGATAATGATAATGAGTTGCATCCAAAGACAAACCAAATTGTCTTCAAAACTTTCATGATCCAAGCAATTGCATTTGCCAAGCACGAGCGCCATCACCATTCATCCCTACATCTGCATTTCAAAATTGTCAAAAAATTGCTAAAGCGCTGAATTTTAGCGCTATGACATTTTGAAAATGTCAAAAATTTTCTAACACTGCAAGATGTAAGGGCGCTAAAATTTAGCGCCCTTGCATCAAAAGTCATTTTTCTGAGATGTAAGGGCGCTGAATTTTGGCGCCCTTACACTTTTTCCAAGCTTTCTCCAACCCTTCCCAGATAAGCTTCATTTTCAACCAGTGCACCCCTGAGCCTCATTTTTCTGCCTTTGTGCATCATTTTGTGTGCCTCGTCATCCGCTTCATGATTTCCCATCCTCGTGCTCATTTCGCGCTTTCCCATGTTTCCTAACAATTGGTGTTTGTTCTGGCTAAACGGATTGCAGTCTATTTTCAAAGATCGTCAAATCAAGAGTGATCAGAGTTCCAGTTCTTTTTGATGACTGCTACTAAGCCTCCTTCTTCAAAAGCAAAAGGCAAGATGAAGTACAAATATCAAGGTGTCTATCCGCCGACTATGGTGCTTTCCAAAGTCGAAGAGATAAAAGATACAGAGGTTGGTCATCAAGACTTGGTTGACTTCTCAAAGCTAACCGAGACGAAGCCTCTTCCTGATTCAATGAGAGCGATCGTACACAGCAACCTCCATTTGGTGGCGATGTTCCCTACAGCTGCGCACAATACTGAGTTTGTTCTTCGAAGTTGCGTCTCATTACATCAGAGAAAGCAGAAGCGTGATCGACTCTTCCGGGCACGAGATTCTGAGACTCGACCCCGATTTCTTTGACATTGTCTTCAAGGTCCCTCATATGGAGAAATATATTGACATCTCTATATCAAAAGCACAGGAGATCTTTGATGCTGATCCCAATAAGGCTAAACAGTTGATAAAAACTCAATGGCTCAAAAAGCCTAGATCATCTGTTTCTAGATGGCCGAAAGGACTCCTGAGAAGTGACTTCAAAGATGACATCAAGGATATGATCACGTTTCTAAGCAGGGTGAAAGGCTTGCCGGAATCATCCACTTTTCACGATTGGATGTATGAATACATCAGGATCATAAGAAGGCAGAAGGTGCATATTGACTGGGGCAAACAAATCAGTGATGAGATACATGAGCAGTTGATCAATGCTCCTTCTACATTGAAGTTCTACATGACTTCTTACCTTGTGTATGCAGCAGCTGTGATGAGACAATTCCCAGGTCTATCTGGCGAAAAAGGGAATCGATGATGGTGCCTTGGCGTATGCAGACATTTTATCAATTGAGCTAAAGGAGAGCTTTCATCATTCTCGCATCGGGTCAATCGATGCTTTCTTTGCGCCTTTACTCTTCAACTTTGATCCAGCTTTGGAAAGAAGAAGAGTATTTGATGAGGCTTATAAGGTGGTAAGTAAAGTTGGATGCATTTTTCTCCAATTCCAAACATTTACTTACTTGAGAGTAGGCTGCTACACTGGTTGTCCCTACATGCTACCACATTATCCTTCAGATAAGTGGATTCTCATGGAAACATGCAGATAGTTGATGTCAGTGCAAAAAGAACGAAGAAGCAACCACAAGCGTGGGTTCAAGTTCCCAGTGACCATTGGCCGATATACTATCCAAACTGCACAAAAAGCTAAGTCTGTCTATGCTGAAATGCAGATCATGACCATCAAAACCTACAGGTATAGGTTTGATTTCGACTACCGAGATGTCAGAAAAAAGTTGCAAAAGGGTCAACAACACAGGTACCGTTTTGAAGACATCTGGGCAGATTGCAGAGATGAAGAATCCATTCGCAAAATGGACTATTGCAGGTTGACAGTTCAACAAATCAGAGATCTTGGTATTGCTAACCTACCAGAGGATTTTGAGGATCCAGGTGATATCATGAATGATGTCTATGATGAGCAAGGCGTTGCTAAAAGTCTGTTTCCTGCAATACAATGGTCTAGGAAAGAAGTTACCAGCATGAGAGAAAGGCTGAGACCAATCCTAGCCAACACAGAAGAATGGTTACATAAACATGGTTATGCAATGAAAAGTTTCAGAACAGACTCAGAAGGAGAGGAATCCGAAGCAGAAGCTCGCCAACAGCAAGAACTCCGCGACAAAAACAAATCAGCGGCCGTTCCCACTTCTTCGCGAAGAGGTCCTAAGATCAAGTTCACTGTTGGTAAGAAAGATACCCAGGCTGTCCAAGAGACAAAAATCACGGAATCTAATCCATCTCGCTCTAAGGGTAAAAAGCCTATTCTGGAGGAGATAGATTCCGATGAAGAAGAAACTTCAGCGACCAATCTGCTGAAGATGAAGATTCAAAGGTAGCGACCGATGCCGAAGAGGTTTCTGAAAGTGCGGCAAGAGTCTGATGAAGATTCTCAAGAAGGATCTCAAGGTGACTTCTTTGAAGGCGCAACTTAATCGTAGAGATAAGAGGGTGATCAACAAGAACCCGAGCATGATCAAGAAAGAACTACTTCTCCTCCTGAGAATGTAATTGAGGAAATTCCCAGAACATCATCGCCTATGACTTCAAATGTTCCTCATACCCCTCCAGATTCAAGAACTCCTCCACCTCCTGTTCCCTCGTCACATATTCCTACCACATGCATTCCTATAGTCGAGATATCCCCTATCCCTACAGCATCAACAACCTCAAATTTTGATACTCCTTCAAAGGATAAGCATCCATATTTCTGCTGATATACCGGCCAAGCCTCCATCGCCCATTCCTAGCTTGTTCACCAACATATGATATCACTTCAAAATGAATTCAATCGCTTCATGAATGAGTCAATGGATCAACTCAAAAGTCAACTACAGGATAAATGATGACAAACACTTCCAATTGTCAATGATACCAATGGTGAGTTCGGAGGACAATAACTTCGGCGGCAATGGTGGATCAAGGACAAGAACTGTTTGACACTTCTTTCTTCCTCCTTGGCTAATAATATCTCTGCGTCGGGCTTAAAAGAAAATGATTTCTCCAGAGGAGCTCGACCTTGAAGAGATAGTCCTTCCAAAAGCCAAAGGGAAGAAAAAGGCAAAGAGTATACTCAAGGCTGAACGTTGATAAGTCCTGGCCATAAGTATGCTGAAATTGGCATACCACCAAATGAAGGGTGTCAATATGGAGGACTACACAGTAACAAAGGTCCAACTTGGCAAGGTTACCAATGAAAGTGCAAAAGCCGATGCGCAAGTCACTTTGGATATCTTGGCAGGAAGGCTGGATAAAGTAGAGCAAGCTCGTAACATGTACAAACAGAGGGTAGAGCATTATGCCACTGTTGTAAAGAGACTTGCAGGTTCTCCAAGTAATGCACAACCACTGACAGTGATAAATATTGAAGACCCAGCTGTCAAGAAAGTTGAGAAATTCGCCTCCAAAGGCAGGGTGTTATATGATTTCGTTGAGAAGATCATTGAACACTGGATCTCAGATAGTTTTGGTTGCGGATGAGAAAACTACCATGTTGGCCAAGCTCACCACAGAGCTTGATAAAGAAAAGAGTGTACTTTCCCAAGAGCGCAGAGACATGGAAAAATGCCTGTTGTCATGGTTGGAAATGAAACAGGTAAAGCTCAGCAAATTGGTGGAGGTCGGGGTAATTCCTGACAAAGAAAAATTCGTTGAGGTAAGAGAATCACTGAAACACAGAATTCAAGTGGTTCAATCTCTCACAGAAGATCTTCACAAGTACAGGAGGATGTCAACGGGCATCGCACCATTCTTGAAAAAGGTATCAAAGAGTTGCCTCGTCAACTTCTTGAGGAAAATCGTATCTTCCTGCCGGCCACAGAAATATCCTAGATCTTCAAGGAAGCCATCATGAATTTGATTGACAATTAGACTTCTCAGGCTTCAAGAACATCATTTGTGATACAAGGCTCACATTGGACAACCTGAAGACGCATCTTGACAGGTGCAAGAAGGTTCACTCATCTGCCATGAGATCGATCACGAGAATTCACACCATTGTGGATTACACCGTTGGTCCAGATGAGAAGTTCGTGTAGGAGACTAGGAGGAAATTTGAAGACTTCCGCGCCCAATGCAAAGAAACATGAAGCAGCCCCCTATTCTCCATGTTAGACATTTCCGGTGCATCCCATTATGCATCTTGTAAATATTTCTCGACATTTTCGAATGTCTTTTTGTAAATTGTAATTACACCAAGTCCAAAGATGTAATATTTTGAAAACAAATTACACTTTGACTTTGATCAAAGTTAGGTGAGATCTCCATAAATCGCTCACCTAACTTTCCCTGATTTTCTCAATCTCTTTCCTTCTTTTGCTCATCCCTCTTTCTATATAAGGTGAGGGATTTTCATTGTAAATTAATCTTTTAGTTTTTTGCAACGAAGTGCTGCCCTTTTTGAAGCAAATTTGTGAAACTTTGCGTTCATGCTTTGTGAATGAGATTCGATTAATAAAGAAAAGGATTGCAAGCCAAACTTTGCGTTGGATTCGATACTTTTGTGAGTTGATCTTATTTGGTAGTGATTAGTTTGAAGAATCTGAAGGACTCTAAGTAGTTTATGTAAACTTTGTGTTACATTTATTATTTAGATTGCATTTGTATTTCTGTTTATCATTCGGTTGAATGATCTACAAGACTTTGTGCTTGTAATCATTCATGCTCTTGCATGTTCTAGTGTAGTGATCTACAAGACTTTGTGCTTGTAATCGTTGATACTCTTGGATACTTTTGTCGAAGGATCTACAAGACTTTGTGCTTGTAATCGTTCGTGCTCTTTGATACTTTTGTTAGATGATCTACAAGACTTTGTGCTTGTAATCGTTCATGCTGTTCGAGGAATTGCTGCATCTAAGAAAACTTTGTGCTTCTAACGTAACAAACGGTACATCTACAGAGATCCAACACTAATAAAGCTACGGAACGACTTTGTGCCTTCGTGAGCTTTCCCTTTTTTACTTTATTTGTTTGTTTTTAATCACTTCTGGTATCTCTACGCTTCGCTTTGACGAGATAGAGATATTGGTATTACTGCTAGTTGTTAGTTTAAGGTTATTAAGAATTGTGAACTTCCAACGGTGAAGCATTGTAAACATCTTCTCTGAAAAAAGAGATAAGGATGAATGTAACACACCCCCCCCACTTCGTAAGTTTCGTGTACATTTTGTAATTACTTGTTTGATTTACTATCGCTTCTGTTAGCAGTAAGAAGGGCGCCTCCCCTTTCCGAGAGGAGAGATTTACATCTCACATAGCTGTGGCTGAAGTCCAAGTTGTGTAATCTATCGAAAAGCTGATTACATAATTTTCACCCAACATATAGTGTTATACCGTCAAGTCGCATCCACATCTAAGTAGGTGAAATCAACATCTATTTGAGGTTTGCATTGAGATTCGTAAAATAGGATTTGTATTTGATTTCATGTTTATTTTCTTATTTTTTGATTTCCTTGCTTACATTTATAACAAGAGATGTGAGGTTTCATTACAAGACTAGAAGTTGAGATAATATATTACATTAGAAGTCTAGAAGTATGAAAAAGCTTCATAAATGGATAAAAATGAATTAGTCAAGGAAGTGGGGAAACATGCAAGGGAAGGATGTAGAATCATACGTGAAAACATCCCAAAATAAATTTGCATAACAAGAGGAAATGAGCAACAATGCATAATTGGTGGTTAGGATAGAGGTTACATTGGAAATCCAAAATTCCATCAAAATTCTACATAAGAAATAATTAAGAAAATAAAATTATTTGGGAGAAATGTAGGAAAAAGATACAAAAATAGAGGTTAGGACAAGATGTATGGATGGAAGATTGGATGTTTGGAAGTCATCTTGAACTTTGTTGTAGGAATAAATGATTAGAAAAAACATTAGACCACTTTGTGGGAATTTATGTAGGAGTGGAAGTTAGGATGAGACATTAAAATGGTATTTTAGAAGTCACATGAAATTTTGTAAGAAAAGTATTAGAGGGAATACAAGAACAACATCTAGAACTAGCGAAGGGAAGTGGAGGTGGAACTAGAGGGATCCATAGGTCTTAATGTTCTGAGATAGAGGGGAAATAAAATAAGTTAATGGGAACCCCACAAGTGCGCAACATGAAATTCAAAGCAAAAGGGTGAAAGATGGGACTTGATTAGAGGTTAGGAGGTCATGTTATTTGGAGATGGTAAATAAATATAAGTCTAAAAAATCTAGTAGGTCTACAAGATGGAAATATGAAGGAAGAAAGGGTTACATAGAAATTGGGAGTGGAGAAGGATTAGAGGTTGGGAGGAATAAGGGAATGGGAAGAAGTTTGAATGAATCTTACAAGTCTACAAAGTGGATGGAACTTAACTATTAGTAAGGAATGATATAATGCAAGGATGTGGAAAAGGATGGGAAGTTGAGACATAGAAAGGAAATAGAAGTCTAGATGCGATCAATAAATTTGCAAAATGGAAAGGGGGAAGGAATAAGATAACATGAGAATGTGGTGATGTGGAAGAGGATGAGAGGTCAAGAGGTGAAGACAAGGAAATTGAAGTTTGGATGTTCGTCAAAATCTTGAAAACTAATGGAATGAAGAAAAATGAAAGGAAGGAAGGACCCAATAGACTTAGAATAACTTCTATGTAGGACTAGAAATTAGGATAGGAGGTTAGAAAACCAAAACAAGTTGAGTAATCTATTAAAATTTGAAATCCATAAAATTTAAGGAAAATAACTAAAACCTTCCTAGATTTAAACCTTTTCTACTTTTTTGTAACTTCCAATATTTGATAGGAACATGGGGACAAAGCTCGGAAAAAGGTTAAGGAAAACTTGACCAAGGGAGACCCATTTAAAAATTTCTTAGACTGGTTATATATAATTGGCACAACAAGGGAAAATGTAGAAATGGGTCTAGGACTTAAGAAAAAAATCATTTTTCAAGTTGACCTCCAACAATGTCTGCACTAGGTATCAACTACACACCTTGTGGTAGAAAAATTTCTTCATCATCTTCATTTTGACAATCTGTAAAGGTCTAAAAATTCAAGCATTAGATCATTACCAAATTATACATGTTGAAAAAAAATCCTCTTCTAGTTGTGAACTTTGCCATCCATCATCTCATATTGTAGTCTTTAAAAAAACTAGGTCTCTTCAACTTCATTAGAGTAATAAAATTTTAATAATATGTTTCTAAGAGGGACGAAACAATTAGTATCCTCATTGTCAACTGTGTAGCTATTTTATATTATTGTTAGGGTGTAAGTGTGAATATGTATCTCTAACAATATTTTGTTTTCTTTGATCAACCATCCTTCTTTTGATATATGGTCACAAGTTGATATTGTATGTTAAAATTTTAATTTTGTGTTGATGTGTACGGGAACTATTGGGGACAAGGATGAACTAAAATTCAAGAGGAAATTTATTATTTTTCTTCATTGAATCAACATTCTCTAGGTGTTGCAGAAAATCAAGGTTTGGTAATAAATCCTCTAAATGTATTTACAACTTGATGATTGCCTCTAGAGATAAACTATAAACTATATCTATGGAATTATTCTTTATCTAATTGTGATATTTCATTGGCATCATAAAAAAGATAAAATTTCTAGAACATATTTTTTAATATCAAAACCATTCTTAGAATTCATGAATTTTGAAGCAACAACTTCATCATATAAATAAACATTTGGATCTTCTAACAATGGAATTAGATGTTGATTGAAACATCAATTTATAACATGAAATTATTTATTTCTTCATAAAATTTCGACTAATATTTATTTTACAATTGGTTCTTATAGAAATTATTGAAGTTGAAGCTTAAAAATTCAAAAAGTGAAATATATTGATCTTACTATTCTTTGATTATATTTGCCACAAATTCTTTCAGTAATTCTTCAAATAAACATAAGAAGTTATTTGCCTCATCATCTTCTCTACAATATTTGACTTCTTGCTTAGTATTTGGAACTTCAATTTTATCTTTAGATTTGACTTGGCCTAATCCTCGTTAAAGAATAAATGGCATACTTTTATAGAATTAGGTTGTTCTTCCATCAATAATCCATCTTCAATGTTGAAGAATTTGAGTGAATTAGGAAAAATATCTGCTTGTTTTGGATATTATTATTCTATTTATAGTCCCTAATTATGTAAGTACATGAAATCATCTACTTTATAATCATGAAAATGATTTCTTACCTTATCAAGTTCGTAGTGGGTATATCCCATCACAAAGCCATAATTGGGTTCATCTAGTATATATTGAGGATCACCTAAAGACCTTTAATTTTTATTTAAAATTTTTAAAAATTGTGCAAGCCTTTTTTATTTCAAGAGAAATTATTCTATTATGTTGATCCATTCCATGGAACATGTAATATGTACCTGCAAAAAAAATAATCTTTTACTAATTTCCTTGTTACAAAGTAGGAAAAAGAGATTAATCATTGATATAATTGATGAAAGAATCATTTTTTCTTAGAAGATGTGGATATTGCTAAAGTGGTGGGACGTTGAAGGGAATGCATTTCTTGATTGAATCTTTTTAAATTATTCTTGAAGTGATCATATGATCTTCCTACTTGATGGGATAATCTTGAGCATCCTTCAATTAGTAGTATTACTTGTCTTGAGAAAGAAAACTTCTTTCTTAAGATAGAACATTTATGAAATAGATAAATAAAATTAGAAGAAGGATTTAGAGTGCTAACAATCTTGATAACTAGAAGATTAAATCTAGCAACACAATCTCTCGTATGTTTTCTATATTCTTTCTTAGCATTTAAGAGTTATTCAAACAAGATATGACTATCTTTGGCTAGTTTAAAGCATAATTTTTATTTTTGATTTATGAACTCCCAAATAGTAATTGAATTAATAGTAAGATGATGAAACCAATCAGTTGTTGTGCCTTCTAATGTTTTCACAAATAACCAAACTACAAAATATTCGTGTGTTACATTTAGAATTGCACACGTAATAATGCATGTTGAAATACATTCATTAAGATGTTTCTTTCCATCATTAGATAATTTTAGAATATTCTTTCTTGATCTACAATGAAGCTCATGATATTTTATCAATGCCAATGGAGCAATGTGATTTTTTCATGGCAATAATGGAGTTAAGTTATTATTGTTAATGCAATTACCCTCTTGATCAACCATTACTTGTAGTTATTCTTCTAATCAAATATTTGTTTGAACTTTGGAAACTTTGTGCCAAACTTGAATGATATGATAGATAAGATGTTAGTCTTATATCATTCCTCATTAGAGTTGCCAAAAACCATTAGTATTTTAATTCATATTTTTTAGTGTAACACAAAATAAAAAGATGTGTAGTAGAACCACTCTTCAAATTAGAAGATGAAACTCTCTATGAATAAAAACTAACCTAATCTATATAATATACACTTGTTATATATAATTTTTACAATGCTTTTAAGGGTTGTTCATAATCATGCTAAACACAACTAAAAGAGCACTTTTGGATTTTCCTAGAGCAAAAGGCTATGACACTCCTCCACTCAAGGAAAATATTTTTTATGTTTTTTTACTAAAAATAGATCTTATATTTACATACTTGCATCGTTAGTTAAAAGTAAAGACTAAACAATGCAAATAGACAAGAATAAAATATAATTAAACACATAAAACAAAAATTATAAGTAAATGTGGTAGTTGAATTCAAAGGTACATGAGACTAAACACCTTTGCATATAAAACTTTCAGTAATTGTTAAGTGATATTTAATGTATAAAAACAAAATAACACATAATATGAAATACTTTCAATAGTAATTTAGAAGCAAAATAGATGTAATAAATTTTATTTGAAATAATGAATTCTGAAATAACAATAACAAATATCTAGTGAACAACAATTTTAGCAACAAATAGTTTAGAGATTTACCATTGGAAATATAAGTGCAAATGATACTTATTTATAATGTTTACAAATCTATTGTATGAAAATAAATAAAAATGCAACTACTACTTTTACTTTAAGAATTATAATTTACATGCAATACAATTTTTATTATAAAATCCTATCAATTTATACTAAAATTACTCACATAATCTCAAATTAAATTGCTAGTAGAAATATTTCCAAACTACCACTTAAAGCTCGCATCTCTAGCATGACAAGGGTCTAAAGATAGACAATCTAACACTAGCTAACTTCAAACTGAAAATATAAACACTAAATTTAAAGGATAGCTAAAAATATCATGGATTAAAATAATGAAATTCAAAGAAAAGGTGATAGCATGAGTCTGGGCTAAAACTATAGATTTAGATAGATCGAATGATATTGATTCATGACACATTCTTTGAAAAATTATGAAACTTCGACAATTCATTTTTGATATCTTAACAACATTGATTTTGTATCTTTTACATCAATTCTTCATTGTAGTTCACAATTCTAAATGCTTGGCTTTGATTTTGTTATATAGGCTATCCTTGTTGAGAACATTTGAGTTTTTTTAATAAAATTGTGTATAATAAAAAAAAACTTTGATAAAAATAACAACATGAAGCACTTGTTTAATGAGAAACCCTTTGAATCACACTTAAAGGACTTGCTAAACTTGATATTTTCATGTGTATTTGATGAAAATATTTTTTCTTGAAACAAAATTACTCAGACAAAGACTAATCAAAGCTTGTTGAATCAAACCAAGATTGATTACTGATGATCACTGATGGAGAATGTAGAATGACATTTTTTTATCCCAATTGACAGGAATGTTTGTGATAGGGCATGATGAGGATGATTGTCGATTGAAGAAAAATCATCAAAATACTTAGAAAAATGAATATGTTACTGTTCCAAATCTTGGTGTTCTATTGATAATACTTAGAGATATAAAGCCTAGAGAACTAATAAAAAACAAAAAACAAAAAAATATTTACATAGATTCAACGATGCATTGTTGTGGAGATGAGGGGGTCCAAGTTTTGGAGTTAGAGAAGTGGTAGAGGAGGAAATTGGTTGTGTAGGGGGAGCCTTCCTATAGAGGAAGTGGAGAGCATATATATTTTTTAGAAGACCTCTTTACTAGTGCTCCCGAATTTATTCCCATTGTGTGTGCAGAGAGTTGATGAAATCAATGACAGTATTGCAGGTAACCCCGGTTCAGATGGCATTATAGACACAAGATGCAATGTGACTATTGGAGATCAGTTCATGGGTGAAGAGTCCACCCACAGGAGCTTCCCCCATCACATCATTGTACGTTGTAAATAACTTAGGAGTATTGCTCTGAGGGCGTGCTCTACATGGGGATAATCTATATAAAGTAGTGCTCCAATAGTGTCATGCTTAGCAGCCCCATAATGGGTGATTACCATTTTGGGGGAGATAAGAAAGATTTTCCTATTGCTTGACATTGTTCCTTTACAAATAGTGGCCTGAGATGGAAGGGAGACTGATGGAAATTGAAATTGTAGGGGGCAATATATAGAATGAGGTCGATTAACATTCTGTTGGACAGTGTGCTGGGCTAACTGTCTTTGCCAATTATTGTTGGTCTGGATGTTGATGAGAGCGCCAGAGAAGTGTTAATATGGCCATGTCTTGGAGTTTTTTTGGATCTTGAGAGAGATTAGTAATGGATTTCCCTATTTAAGCTCCCATTTGAAAAATTAATATTGAATGGATGGGCCAAATGGCAGTGGAGGATGGGTTAGTAGACATGCCTCTTTTGAATTTGTTTTGAAAATTATGATCTTGCTTTGTGATCTTTGGACATAGCTCTTAATAGAGCTTGATTTTCAATGGATGAGGTGGAGTTTTCTATAATGTCTTGAATTTGATCGAACCTCATATTGGTGAGGGTGTTATGGCCATATTTGATTCTTTGTAAGAATGTCAAATTTTGTAGGATGAAAAGTCGTTTAGTAGGTAATGACTAAGTCTATTGGAGGGTGTAGCTTATTTTTCAGTGATTGGCTTTTCTGGTTCTTATTGTACTAATTATCACTCGGGTTCTTATTGTACTAATTATCACTCGGGGGTCTCCTTCAATGAGTATGTCGTTTATGTTTACTACTCTTGTTATTTGGATTCTATGTTGGGAAGCATATGCTTCTGCATCGCTGTTTGTGTCATTCACCAATTTGATTGCTTTGTTATGGTAAGTTGCCTAATTTGTCCCTAGCTTCAAATAGTCCCATATTTCCTCAAGAAGCTTTATAAAAGCTTAGTTTTACTTGGTGGGAGGAGGAGGAATCCATGTTTCCTTGTTTCTATCTACTTTTACTTGATCCCAATGATTGATCCCACTAGGGGAGAGGGCTTTATTAGTGGTCAATTATTTAATAGGATGGAATCTCAATTGGTAAATGGCTTTAGATGGGTAGAGTTCTCATACATCACTGCCATGAAAACTTTTGAGATTACATTTTATATTATTTGAGTTACCCTTTTTAGTTTTGAGTTTGTTGTTCTAAAGATTGTTGTTACATTTGAGCCATATATTCTAGATAAGCTTTGATGGGTTAACTATCCATGTATTTGGACAAATAGAATCATGATAGAGAGAAGGGTAAGAAAGAAATTTTCAAAGCAAGGTTCCTAGGAAGGTACCTTTCTTTGTATTAGAAGACTAAGCATACAATTTTATTTAAGTAGGAATTTGTACTTCCAAATTAGGTGCTAGCTATTAAAAATATTAGTGTTTTTGAATTTTCACAAAATATAAAATTTGAAATAGATTTTTTATTTGGATAAAACTTGTTCTTATTTTGAAAATAAATTTCTCTACAAAAAACATTCTTGTTTTTATTGCACACATTTTTATATGATACTGAATTTTGGATTTCACACTACAATGCATTTATTTGTAAGAAAAATCATTGAAAGTAGATGAAGCTTACTAAAATTATTGATATGTACAATATTGATGAAATGATTGCAATGCATCTTAGAGTTATGTGGTTGTGGTATCCAAGATCACTATTATTTATCACAAATTGAAGGATACATACATAGACCTATGGTTTGTGATGGAATTGAAAAATAATGGTTTATAAGTTTCACAACCTCCATAATCTTTGAATTTGAGGTGAACCATATCCATATAATTTTACTAAATTTGTGAACTCAAAACTAAAAGCATGGCTTCCAACTGTTTTAGTGATCTAATGCACAATGGGTTTTATGGAAAATTAAATATTTCATCTATCTTAGAGGATTGTAAACATTCTATTGAGTTCACATACATCTTTTTTATTTATGAATAGGTGTCGACTTCTATTAAAATATAAAATACATATATTCACAAAAAAAGGGTCGGTGGTAAGAAGGCACACCCCAAAGAGTCACATGGGCTCAGCCCAAAAACACAAAAAAACTACATGAAAAAGAAATAAAGTTGCTTAAGCGGTGAGAGTAGTGCCAACAGAGGGGGGGGATCCTTGTCATTAGGCCTACCCCATACAATAGACGGGTCTGGAGTGAAGTTAGGAGGGGCCCATCCCACATCATCATTGTCTTTATCTTCCTACCGAGTGGGAAAAATCACTAGATCCAAATGGGGAAGACATTTGGAAGAGTCGATAGGTGGCCAACCAGGAGCTCTACCAAAGGGCCACCTAGAGGCATCTCCACCAGAAGCCCCTCTTGAAGGCTAACCTCGAGTAGCTTGAGGAGGGAATGGCGAACAACTTTGAGACTGTGAACCATCATTATGTTGAGTCTGGGCGAGGGGACGGGGACGAACCACCTAAGACTCCCGAGTGGAGCCACTCCTACCTTGACGATGTCCCCAAGAAGGTGAATGACCTCAGGAGGAAGTAGGAGAGGGCGAGACATGAGCAACAGTGTAAAGGGCATTCCCCTAGTGATCCAAGAGCTCCTAAAGGTGAGGTACTTCAAGTACAACTTTATTAGCTTGCACTTGAATTTGTACTAACACATTAGAGCATATAGTGGCTTTAGCAAAAAATGAAACATGCTTATCAATTTGGCCATGAGCAAAAATTAAAAAAAATCTATATTTCCAAATGTTGAAGAGGATTTCCACCTTGAAAATGTGTCAAATCTAGTTATACTTGTGGGGAATGCGAAGCCAATCCCCCAAAAGAACCATGTGCCAGTAGAAAGGTTTTGGCTAAAAGGGTTGAAAGAAATCATGAATTCAATTCCACAACTATTGACCTCTAGAGAAAAATCAAAAGAGGTGCTTAAAAGTCTTTGGTTGCCCATAAAATGGGCAGCGAGGGTTAGAAACCCCAAGGTGGGTGAGCCTAGAACCCATGGTAAGCCTTGAAAAAGAATACATCTTTAACTTCATAGTCACAATATATAGATGATGGAGGAAAGATAGTTACTTGTTTTATAAAATATTGTTGAATCGAGTGGTTCTTCAACGCGGTTAAAATTTATTTGTGTAAGGAAATCATTTGTTTCAATGAGAAAGATTCGTAAAAGAGTGAAGACATAAAATGAAAACTTAATGAATGAAAAACATATTTTGGAAGAAGGCTTAGTGAAAGTTAAAAATAAAAAAGAAGAATTGGAAGAGAAATTGAAGTGGTTTGATAGACAATCTATAATCCTTGCAAAAGAATAATTGTTCTCAAATGGATGAAATATAAAAATTAAAAGAACAAAATAATTAGTTGGATCAATTGCTTGCAACATACTAAAAGGACAATGACTGCCTAAGGTCTAAACCTTCACTAAGTGATGTCTCATGTGATACAAATGATTTATGTTCTTTATTTGATGAATCATTTGATACAAGTGATATAGGTAAAGCTTCTTCAGATAAAGAGTGTAAGGTTGGAGATAAAATTTTCTTCTATCTGCAAATCTTGTTAGTTGTGATGATAAGAACAAAAGATGTTTTACAAAAAAAGTTGGTTTGAAGATTATGAAAATAATGGATCGTGATGGAAAAGGTTTGGAAAAGTATGGACAAGGAATTCAAGAGTCCATTGAATCAAGAATGAGATCAAAAAATGAAGTCTTCATATGTTAGAGGTAAAGAAAACACAAATAGTGTTGTAGGTAATACAATTACAAATAAGTCAATTCAAGATGTGCAGTGTTCTCGTTGTAATAGGAAATTACATAAAAATGAAACATGTTAGGATCTTCATCCTTGTACTATTTTATATAGAAGAATCATTCTAAATAAATGTATTAGATTAATATATCACTCATGTACGATGCATGATAAAAAAAAGTGTTTAATATAATTTATTTTTATCACTTGTTTATAAGCTGCATATTTTATAAAAAGAATATAACATATACATTTTGTAATGACAAAAAAAAAGACATAATAAGAAGAATATAATTATTTTCTTGTATATGATGATTAGATATTACAAGAAAGATAGTTACTTTATAAAATATTGTTTTGTTAGCTAAATCATAACAATAAGATGAATCCTAAAATTATTCTACATCCTCTTCCAATATCTTAAAAGATTATATTACAATTTCACACATAAATATATCATTTGCAAAATCCTTTAAGAGTTATAAATTTAATGTTATCCCATATCTATTAAGTACATATTATAAATTTTTAACATTTTAAGAGTTCAAACTACACATCACATTATATGAAATTAACTAAAATATATTCTTCCATATTTTTCATACATCTCATTTAAATGCAAAAAGAAGGTAAAAGAGTTCCATCAACATAAATCCATGTCCTTTTTTGGGGGGTTATATTAATGAATTATGTTAATGCATAATCAAAGGTATACTATTATATGACCTCCTACTTTCATTACGATTTTGTCTCTCAACCTTTTTTGGCCATCATTTATTTTTGAATTTATTATTTATTATTAGTAGATTAGGCTCAATAAAATTTGCAAGAATGAAAATATCATTATATAAGGTAAATATACAACAAAAATATGTTTGACATATAACTAATAAAATTATTCATATTATCTATTAATTGTGGTTTCACATTTTTTGTATGATTTCAAGTAATGTCTTTTTTTAATCCTTTTACATTAGTATTTTCTTCTCTTTTTGTCACATATTTTTCATGCATTTTTTTATCACACCCAAAATATTTTTTGGGATGAAAGCTAGCATTTATATCAATTAAATGAGTTTTTAAACATACACTATATCACAAAAAAAGTGGGTGGAGATAGTCACATCTCAAATTCTAGGTAAGGTAGAGCCTTATACATATCCAAAGAGAAATAAATTTGTTAAGTAGTAAGAGATAGGTCACAATCATCTAGTTTCCACAAATCCAAACTTTCTTGTCCATCAAGAATATTCTCCCATATAATAGGGTAACTATCTAGATTATCCTCATTATTTTGCACTTCCTTAGGTGGTTGAGAAGGAACCCTAGTAGGAGAAATGACTAAGGTGTGGCACTATTTGGCCAACTTGGAGCTTCTCTAAAATTATGTTGAGGAGAAGGTGAATTATGGTAGGAGAACTAGGACCATGTGCACTATGGTCACAATATTTGAACTAAGAAATATAACAATCATCACATCCATTGGTAATTTGACTTATGCTATGTCACTACCATAAAATAGGGGATTCATCCCTATTGGACGGAATAGGGAAGATCAGTGTCACTCTTGAAACTATACAAGGAGTACTTTCTTAGTGATCTAGAAGAACCTATAATTGGGCCACTTCAAGTGAAACTTTATTTTATTACATTTATATTTTCTTAACACATTGGATCATAATAAATGCTTTCATACAACGAGCAATGCACTAGAGAGTGATCATTACCCACTCAGGCGACTCTTAACTAGGGGTATCTTCCCATCCCTGTCAAATTCATTAGGGTCTAGGAGGCACTCTTCCTCCTCCAACACACTACATGGGTTGGTTCACACCAATCCCTCATAAATGTCACCCAAGACACCCATGCATGAAGCCAAACACTGAATTATCGAAACAAGCACTTGAATGATCACACACCAAGCACTAACAACCACATGGATAAGAATATGAACTAGAGATCCCAATGCTGGAACATGGGCTCTGATACCAGATGTAATGCTCCGAGCCGGCAAGCTCAAAACAAAACTTGATTTTTTTTTTGAAACAAAAACAACACCGATAATGCAACAATGACGTGTTGCACTTGCACGACAATGTGCACACAAGTGCCACAACAACACAATGCTAGAGACAACAAGGAGTTTCAACATTGCATAAGAAAGGTGGAAGCAATGGAAGAATAACCAATCATGGGATAAATCCACCATGATAAACATACTAGAGAGAGGACAACACTTACACGATGATCGATTACCTAACCACAATCATGTTCTCTCATAACACCACACTAGGATAGGATGAGAGAATCATCAGCTTTCAATCCACACCAAGAGACACTAAACAAATCTAAACAAATCTAAACATAGAGGAAAACTCCACAAGAGGTTTCCTAACTAAGAGGCACAACCTACCACAAACAAGAATGACAACAAATCACTTCCAAACAACCCCACGCTTCCCAAGACATCTTGTTGCATCACGACACCACACAAGAGAAAGAGCTAATCCAAAACACCACATGACCTATGAGGATTATGGAGGATGCCAAAAAGGTCAACCACAAAGTATTACAACCTTCCCATGACTTCACAAGACCAGGTGCACAATCTCCCTAACCCTAGGTTTGACAATCGGGCAACTTCAGAAGAAGACACACAAAACAAGGCAAGAAAAGCCTCAAGCTCTCAATGACAACCCAAAAGGAAAAGAACACAACACACTAGACCCTTGGGACCATGAGGAGAAACTTCCATTTGCATGGTTTTCCCATATGAGGCCTCATTTAAACAAGAAGAAAGATCAAGCTTGAAACATGAAAACTTGACTAGGTTTTTGAAGAATTCCGATGATCAAAATGATTGGAACGAAAAAACTACAAGGCATAAAAATTATTTGATAGTGGTATAATGCTTAGAAAACCTCTATCCATTAGTGGTTAAGAGGGTTTACATACCTATTTTTGTATGGGGATGAGGTTGTCCAAGCACAGTACCAGGCCACCCCAACACACTTAGGCAAAAATCTGAGTTTTCTAGCCTATGAAACCAAGCTGCCCCTGAATACTAGGACACTGCAACATACTACCAAGCTTCCTCACATACTACTAGGACAGCTCAACATACTACTAGGTCGCCCAACTAGACAACCAAATTTTGGTCAACTTGGGTTAATTTTGAGCAAGACAAGATCACCTAGATATAGGACTAGGTCGCCCAACTATGAAGTTTGACTCTTAAATTCATTTTAAGCACCAAATGAAATGTTCCTAAGCTTTTTTTATCCATTGTACATCATGATATAGAAATTCATAATGAAATTGCGATCCGCACCAACATCGAGACACGTAAACAAGCCATTACACTTACTCCAAAATCCAAGGTTACAAATTGTTGGTGTAAATAGTGACTTTATCAAACTAGTTAGCTATTAATCTAACTAGGAGAGTCCTATTCACATTTCTTAAGTCTCCACTTAAGGACTTCTATATTTTTGTCTCACCTCATGTGGTTGAGACAAGTGTCCTCGGTTTGTGAGACACCCCTTACATGGTCACTTTCCACTCACTAGAACACTTGTCATGTGAGTTAACAAGTGTTCCATCATTGAAGATTAGTCAATCATTGTGTTCGACTTGACTACCTTCACCACCTTGCCTATTTAAGAAAGGTTACATTGTACATTTCATTAAACTCTTTTATCAACTCTTTGATATTGTAAATTAGGCTCATTGTGTGGAAGTGATTTTGTGGAAGTCTTCAGTTTTTGATTTATGATTTTGGAAACCATAACATGGTATTAGAGCCATGCTAGGAAAACCCTTCCCAAAATCTTACATCTAGCCTAATCGAGAATTCCATGCAATTTGATTTACATGTAAAATTGATCTCTATTTGGGCATAATCCCAAATTCTTAACCACTTTGAAGCTTGTCAAAAGTGAATAACAAGATTTTACATAACTACTCTGCAACATGATTTGAGAGTTAGCAATGAAAATGTTGTTGGAGGTCAATTTTCTTATGCAATTTCTAAGATGACCGTTGTTGGCATTGTCCACTTCCAAAACACATTTTACACTCACTTGAATCCCCAACGACTTGAATTAAACAGTACTTGATTCAATCTTCAACCGCATTCACCATTAGTTCATGCAGACCGAGAGGTCCTGTAACAATGTATGGGATACCTGGATGCTCTTTTGCTGCCTCTGCAACCAAAGCTGGCATATCCTGTTTCCAGTGGCGTCTAGGAGATAGAAAATAAGGGCTTATAATAACCTTGGCAACACCTTGATTCACACATGAGTCAAATGCTTCTTTTATTGTTGGCTTTGCTATCTCCATATGAGCAGGTTTCATAATTGGGTAACCCGTTTTCTCCTTATACATGTGAAGCATTAAATTGGAATCTTCGCGCCTGGAACCATGGCCAACTATGATAACTGCATCCTACTCTCTGAAACCAGATTGCTCCTTTTCAATTGCGGATAAATACTTCCTTACCACCCGATGTGCAGTGAAAACATGCACACCCACAACCTCTATGGTGGGATCGGGCCTCACAACAAAGATTTGGTATTCTGGATTTGCAATGGAAATGCTTGACAATGCTTCTTTGAATAGAGCAAAGAGACCACACATGAAATGAGAAAGGCCGCCTATGAATGATAGCAGGTTGCTGAGGGAAAAGTGGCAGGTTGAATGTGAATTGACATGCCTATATGCAAGGAGAACAAAGCACGTCTTGCAAAGGACAATCACAAATCTTTAGAGTGGGGTTTCAGCATGACTTCCAACTCCAAATCCAATGCTCTCTTATGCCTGGTTTATGCACTCTAAATCATGCAATTTAACCTCAAAAAAATTACGTTCAGATTGAGATCCAAGATTATGCTCAAACGGAGATAATTTTTACATGCAAATCAAATTGCATGGAACTCTAGACTAGGTTAGACATAAGATTTTGGGAAGGGTCTTGCTAGCATGGCTCTGATACTATGTTATGATTTCCAAGATCATAAAGTAAAAATCAGAAACTTCCACAAAATCACTTGCACACAATGAACCTAATTTACATTATCAAAGAGATTGATAAAAGAGTTGAATGAAATTTACAATGTAACCTTGCTTAAATAGGCAAGGTGGTGAAAGTAGTCAAGTCGAACACAATGACTGACTAACCCTTTAATAATAGAACACTTGTTAACTCACATGACAAGTGTTCTAGTGAGTGGCAAGTGGCCATGCAATAGGTGTCTCACAAAGTGAGAAAACTTGTCTCAACCACATGAAGTGAGATAAAAATATAGAAGTCCCTAAGTGGAGACTTAAGAAATATGAATAGGACTCTCCTAGTTAGGTCAATAGCTAACTAGTTTGATAAAGTCACTATTTACACCAACATATTTGACTAAGAGAATATAGTGATATGTATTGATGTAGGTTATAGGAACATAAACATGCCTACACTTATATCCTATTGTTTTAAGCTAAATTCCTCCTTTTTAGAATATAATTAAACATATTATTGACTAAAATCTATTGATTAAACTAATACTCACTTTTAAGATCTATTGGAAAGACCCCTACTTAGTAAGGTCACTTGTTACTTCCTAATGGTTTAGAAAATGATATGAGGCCAATTAAATTGATATGAAGAGCTTGGAGAAGCTAATTTAATATTAGGGATGAATATTATGAGAGATAGAGTACAAAGAAACTTTGTATCAATTGGAGGAAGTATGTTAACTTTCTTTCGTAGTTCACTACACATGAATACAAACCAATGAGGGTTCACATTCTTATGGAAATAAATCTTTCTATTGAGAAAAACCCTTCAAACCCACATGGGATAGAAGATATAATCCATGTCCCCTATGCAAGTGTATTTGGTATTCGTATGTATGATATGATCTACGCCAAACTAGGCATTTTCAAAATAATGGGAGTTCTAAGAAAGAATATGTCTTAGTATACTGGAAAAGAGCATTATACTACAATGAACAAGGTATACAAGTATCTTAAAGACACATTAGAGTATTATATTTTCTACTTGGAAGGATATGATTTGAGAAGGATAGTGGATATATAAGAATTTAAGGATTTTGATTGGAATTGTGATATAGATAGAAGGAGGTTTAGTGGTAGGTACATGCCTAACCTATTCAACGGTGTGATTAGTTGCATAAGCACACAAGTTGTGGTTTCTTTTTTGAATAAAGGGGTATAGTTTATGTTAACTCTCATGCTTGTAAGGAGGTGGTTTGCCTTCAAACATTATTATTAAATATTATTTTAAAGCAAGATACAATGATGATTTAGTGTGATAGTTAGATTACCATCAACTTGGAAAAGAACCCTATCTTTCTTGCATGGATTTAGCACATTGATTGGTAGTATTACTTCATTCATGACATCATATAGGACAAGAGGGTTACATTCAATAATATGGATAGATTGATAAATATTGTAGATTCTTTAATGGAGCTTGTGAGCACAAAGAAGTTTGTGGATACATTGATGAATATTGTAGATTCTTTGATGAAGCTCGTGAGCACAAAGAAGTTTGTATGGTGTGGGATGACTATGGTAACAAGTCCCTAGAATTTAGTTCACTTTGTTAATGACCCCTTATAATTCTTGCAATGTATACTTTTATCATTTTTCTTATTTTAAACCTTTACTCTATTTTTAAAATCTCCTTGCTAACCAAGACTCTAAGGAAAGTCACACTTCACATAATCAACCAAGGAAATCATAATCAAACAAGGTAAGGACAAGAACAAAACATGAGAGAAATCCTTTCTCGCCTTCTTCTTTGAGCTCTACAAGGCTTATGGGACATTCTATTATGAATCCTTCAAAGGATAGGAAACAAGTATACTCTCTTTGGAAGAAAATGGGATTATTGACATAATCAATTCTTTTAAATCTATCTTCCAATTAGTCTTGGATTTTAGGACACAATTTTAAATTCAATTTATTTGTCACTACATGTATTATCTTTCCCATTTAGAAAGAAGAATTAAAATGTGTAGAGACATGGATTCACACAATTGTAAGTAGAAAGGGGTAAATATAAAACTAATGACAATTTTATGTTTTCTCCCTATTTTCATAGTGGATCCTTAATTATTAAATTTATTTCTAAGTATTCATGCTAAAATTGTATTTGAATAACTAGGAAACAAATGGGATTGGTGTCTTATATCTTATACACAAAGTCGTGTCAAATCTAACACTAAAAGAATAGTTCATGCTTTTTGTTTATTCTAAGAAACCTAATGTACTTTTATTGTCTTGCAAGAATTAGGTTATCAATTTCATTTTAATTTAAAATAATAAGACTCTACTTAGTAATACATTATAGATACCCTTTACTCCATATATTGGATGTAAAAAATTTCCTATAGAAAGAAAGATTCAACATGAAGTTTTAAAACATTATTTAAACACCAACTAGCACAAGTCCAATAAGAGCATAGAAAATGGTATTTCCTTAAGAAAAAAGTAACATAATGGAGACAATTTCATATTTCAAAATAATATTCCTTATATTGAATTATCAAAAAAGAAAGACGTGCAAGTCTTCACAACATATGCATATGACTAGCTCTATAACTTCTTTCAAATTTAAATCAAACATGTCTTACACCTTTTCAAAGCTTTTCCATCACATTACAAAGAAGTAGTTTTCCCTTTATAAGAAATGGCAAGGCCCATATCATGGATGATTGAAACTTGTCTCCCTTTCTTACAATTTTAAATCAATTAGGCAATTAGCACTTCCAAAAGTGCTTCCATGACCTAACTTTATTCAAGAGCTAGTATATGAAAAGGAATCAACTTAAGAATGCAATAATGCATAAAAAGAGTATTTCTCTATCTTTATTTTCTTAGCTCCTAGTTACAGTTTGATCCTCTAGAAGGAAAAAGACGCCTACAATAACATACCACCCACAAATAGTAACATCATGCCCACTATGCTTCAACAAAAGACAACATAAGCCCCTTAAAGCATCATCAAAAACTTCTATCTAGGTGAAAAAGTAAGTAGTTGTAACTAATTAATATTTAAGATTAGTAACTAAGAAGTTCCTTATAGCCCTCTATCCACTTAATTTATGTATCCATATGAAGCATAATGCTCCTTCCTAGCAACATGTTCTAGGGCTTGGAGGGGTTGGAAACCTAGGCCTTATATATGGAAAATCACCCTTTGGGATGAATTTAGAGATACAAGATAAACTCAAATAAATCATACCACCAAAATATAGTACACAAAAAAACTCGAAAAGAAACAAAGTTAAAATATACCAAGCATAGCACAATTCTCTTCCCAAACCATATCATTTTATAGTAGTAGCACCTATTTTAAGAATTTATATTGAGATAAAACTTTGTGTCAAATGCATAAGTCTCCTTTCCATAACATACACTAAATAATTTCACCTTAGGAAGAGTACATCACAAACAAGATCTTTGTATACAATCATATGTCATCCCTTCGTCTATTTTCAAAAGAAAAAATTTAGCACAAAAAGAAAAGCTTAATATCCAAGAATAAATTTGCCACCAACCTTTCAAACATATTTCCATTTATTTCCTTTAGTTTATGATAATACATCATATCATTTCTTGTGTAGATATAACTATTATTTATGAAAGGACATAAATGAATCATTAATACTCCTTTGTAAAATTATCTATCCATTTATTGAATTACTCATTAGTTGGACATTTTACTTCTAAAATGGCTTTAATTTTATTTATATTGGTGGAATATCTAGCATCTAGTGCTATACTCACTTCTTTAATGAAACTTTCCATCTTATTTTCCACTAGCAAGGCCTTGTCAATTTGAAAATTGACTAAATTAGGATCAACCTTATCTCCTTGTAGAATTTGAGTAATCCACAAAGGTATCAAATCCCCATTTAATCATCCTTCTAGACATCTAATTTCATTATTTTCCCATTGGGATATGTAACATTAGTAATGCCACAATTGATCAATGCCCAAAATTCTACCTCTTTATCTTTCAATAGTGTTTTCAACTTATTCAAAAAGGTAGAAACATCACTCAAATTTTTTTTTTCAAAGGTTAATTTTTTTTATAGACTCACTAGGTCATATTTAGCATCCTTGTGAATCATCTTCTTTATCATTACCCTTGGGATCCATTTAATATTCAAATATAATAACTTAGGGCTCACATAATGCACATACCCAGTAGCTTTACTCAAGTTTTTATGGCACTTGATAAGGTCATTAGTCAACCTTACCAAGTTAGACACTCTATCTTTGAGAATTCCTTTGACAAGATTTTTAATCTCTTGTCTAGATTAAAAGTTCCACTACTTTTTTCTTGAAGAGTTGTAATTTGTTCCAATAATGCACATCTATCTCCCTAAGATGAAGAACCTTCATGGGGAAAATTTTCTTTAGGAAAAGCTATTCTTGCACTCAAGGACTTTGCTACAAGTAATTTTTAGACTTGGCATTTTCTTCTCCTAGTTCCTTATTCAACCATATGGCATCTTGAAGCAATGCATCACAATATCCTTGTAATTTTTGTGTTACAGTTTCACTAAACTGAACAATATAAACCATAAGAGAAACAACTTCAAGTGTCAATGTATATGATACTATTTTGACAATAAGAAGACTCATTATTGGGTGATCCCACAATACTGGTTTACAATTTCTGGTCCAGATCTTGATTTTTGCTAAAATCACATATGAGAAAAGAATAATGATTTAAGCCTTAAAAAGTTTCATTTAAGGGATTCCAATTGAAGAGGGTTTGATCAAACCACCTTAGATCAAACCTCCTTGGATAGAGCCTCGCTAGTTTTAAACCATACCTATAACGGAGTCTCCTTTACACCTATCAAAATGTCGATAAAAAACCACTTTTGATTTACCTTTTGGGGGATCAAATGAATTCATTTAAAATTTATTTTTTGTAAGTATGTAATACTTATTATAAGCTTCCCAAAAAGTATAATTTAAAATAAATTTTATTTTATTCTTATATTTATTTTTTATTTCTTGTGAATGTAGGTTTTTCACTGAAAATCAAGCTCTTTGTTCTGCACACGTGGAAAATTAGCAAATTATCAAAAAAAAAATCATTGCACTAGATATTGATGTCCCTAATCCAACAAAAAAATAAAAATGAATTTCGATACATACAAAAAAGTTATGTTTTAGCTTGTAAATCATGTCTAAATTGTAACTAGTTTGACTTTGAAACTTAATTAAGAAAAAAAAATTAATGAAATGCTACGAAACCAATTCCATGCACTTAGATATCATAGTTACAAATCTAAATTCGAAAAAAATAGAATTTTATCCTTCATAGAAAAAAAGTTAAGCGTTAGCCAGTAATGTCACTCTTTAAAAATGGTATTTACTGTTAAAAACTAGTTTTCGAAGGAGATGGAAAAAGAAGTGCAATATTATTCCAAAAAAATTGAAAAAAATATATTTAGAATGTACAAACAAAATGTCACAAATCACTAGTTTGCATCATCTTCAAATTCCTCACAGTTTAGCCGCTATAAGTGCCCGAAAGTGAATATTTAGTTAAAAAAAATCAGTTCAATGTCCAGTTTGACCAAAAATTGTAAACCAATATAGTGGGATCACCCTAATATTCCCTAAAGTTTATCCAATAATTAAGGCTTATCATGCTCCAAGGCAATGATCCATAATGTCAAGGTTTCTTAGTGACAATATTTTAAACTTGAATAAAACTTTCTAGCTTGTTTGTTATCTTGAAAGACATCCCCACCTTGTGTGTTTCTTCATGGAGCACCAAATGCTAATATTGAAGCAATTGTAAGGGAAATATCTGTAATCTTAGATAGAAACATCTAAGAATAGTAGTGCCTTCAGTGATTTTAATTCCTTCAAATTACCTCAAAGCCACAACTACTATGCCATAAAGCGGAAACATGCACAGTTGATTTCCCATATTAACCCTTATGAGAAAAGCACATGCATAATTAACCAGATTCAACACTATGCACATATTCAAATTTGCAGAATCAACCAACATGAAAGAAAAACATAAATAGACACATAAATTTACGTGGGGAAAACCCTTTCGGGTAAAAAACCCCACACTCCAAAAGCCTAGATCGCCATTATATTATTCAACAACAAAATACAGGTACAATACAATATCAGGCTCACGACCTTTACAGGAGATTTACATCTTGTTCCATTTTGGAGAAAATTTGACAACATAACCCATCACGACCACGTCCCTCAGCAAGAGACATCTCATTCAACTACACATCCTCACGACTCGACCACTAGCCTCTCGGCCTCTCTGTTTCAGAGCCGCTCAGCCTTCACCTTCTACAAGATTCATCTCTCTCTCGGCTACCCAACCTCTCGGCCAGTCTGGAAATGACCACAAAGGAATTCACGTTCTTCCTTTAATCATTCTAGGAAACCCTAACCACAACATACAACCAGCCATGAGCAGCTTAACCATCACATCCATGTAACCAATCACTGCTTTCCAACTAATCATCAATTGGGTCCCACTAATACATTCTATACAGGTCACCGAGTCAGCCATTGTCATATCGAGGAGACCACTTTTGGAGTCCTACCGATGAAGCACTGTCCCAGTGACAAGTGATTTCACCACTGCATCGTTCCATCATTCCATCTGTGAGACAAGCTTCAGTGTCTCATTGAAGACACAACTTCTCACCGATAAGGATCCAATGCTACACATTAGGTTGTCGTTGTGACATCTTACAGACTCCCACCAACATTGTCATCTCCCACTGACAAGTATTTACCATCATGCAAGTCACTGCTCCAGCGGACTCACCAAGACTTCAATTATCGGGTGTCGAAGAGACATCAAACAATCTCACACCGAACTCGCATCATCACATCGACAAGCGTCCAGTTCACCAACCATTCAATCATTGAAGTGTCGAAGAGACACTTGACCATCTCTCCTCGTGCACCCAATGTCACATCAACAAGGTCTTGCAACTCACTATACCGATGGTCCATCGAAGAGACATGCATGTTGAAGAGACTTTCACCAAAGTCTTTGTTGGGTGAAAATTATGTAATCCCTTTTTAACATATTACACAACCTTGATTTCAACCACAGCTATGTGAGATGAAATCTCTCCTCTCAGAAAGGGGAGGTGCCCTTCTTACTGCTTACTGAAACTAAGTAAAACTAATTAAGTATTCACAAAATGTACACTACAATTAAGAGATGGGGGTGTGCCACATTCATACTTCTCTCTTTTTTCAGAGAACATTTTTTACAATGCTTCACGGTTGGTAGTCCTGATTCGATACAATCTTTAAACTAAAAACAAAGCAGTAATTCCAATATCTTTATCTTGTCAAATCAAAGCTTAGAGATACCATCATGATAATAATAAACAATAAAATAAGAAAAGAAAATCTCACGAAGGCACAAATTCGTTATGTACCTTTTCACCAATGGATCCTTGAGATATGTAACGCGTGTCGTATTAGAAGCACAAAGTATTCTAGATACATCACAACAATTCCACAAACAACATGAACAATTACAAGCACAAAGTCTTGTAGATAATCCACCGATAGTTATCCAAATAGTATCAAAAATTCAAATAAAGAGTGCAATACAAAGTTTACACAGATTTATTCAAAGCCCTTAGATCTCACTCACTAATCGCTGTCAATCTCAATCAAATCCAAAAGATAATCAATCCAACACAAAGTCTGGTATGCAACTTTCTTCTTTATTGATCAAAATAGATACACAAAGATGAACACAAATTTTCATGTATTTGCTTCTCAAAATGGACAACACTTCGTTGCAAAAGATAAAAGATAAAGATTACAAAAGAATAATCTCATATTTATAAAAAGAGAAGGAAGAGAAATCCTAGGAATGTTGGGTGAGCAAATTTAGGAAAATCTCGCCTAACAAGTCAACTTATTCAAAAAATTTGTCCATCTTTTAAGTAAAACATCTATGTTTTTACATGTAATTACATCTTGCAAAATGACATGTAAAATGTCAAAACTTATTTACATAAAGCATGAAAAATGCTAAAACTAGGAAATCTAATCTAAGGAAAAATTTGGCCTTCTTCAACATCTTTCTCCATGAAAACTTCATGATGACGTGCACTTCATCATTGTCTGGCATTGGGGTGTACTTTGGAGATGATGAGGATTCTTGAGATTAACTCCTCCGATGAGATTGAAGACTTTCTTATGCCTTTCAAATCTAAAATAAGTTGTAAATCCATCATTTTTTTCATTGAAGCTATTGAGAAAGCTTCGTCTTCAAATTCTTCTTGGCGCTAAAAATCAACACTTCAACATATTAAAGGACTTGGGTAGTTTCACGTAAAAGCGGTGAAAAATGGAGCTTTTGCATGAAATATGTAAGAGCGGTGAAAAATGGAGCTTTTACATGTCATATGTAAAAGTGGTGAAAAGCATAGCTTATGCATGTCATATGTAAAAGTAGTGAAAAACAAAGCTTCTGCATATCATATGTAAAAGCGGTGAAAAACAAAGCTTTTACATGTCATATGTAAAAGCAGTGAAAAATAGAGCTTCTGCATGTCATATGTAAAAGCAGTGAAAAACAAAGCTTCTACATGTGGGAAGGACACTTGAATGTAAGACGGTGAAAAACAGAGCTCCTACATGTGACTGAAATTGACTAAGGCATGAAATATGTAAGAGCAGTGAAAAACAAAGCTCCTACATGTGACTTGTGTTTTGAGATGTAGAAGCGCTAAAAAATAGAGCTCCTACATGTGCCAAAAAATGACTAAGGCATGAAATATGTAAGAGCGGTGAAAAACATAGCTCCTACATGTGACTTGTGTTTTGAGATGTAGAAGCGCTAAAAAATAGAGCTCCTACATGTGCCAAAAAATGACAAGCATGAAATATGTAAGAGCGGTGAAAAATAGAGCTCCTACATGTGCCAGAAAATGACCAAGGCATGAAATATGTAAGAGTGGTGAAAAACAGAGCTCCTACATGTGCAGAAATTTTTCTAACTCCCAAAACTAAATTTTCACAACTTGGTTTAAAATGCAAATTTTGACGAACTAACAAAGGTTAATGCTCAGAATGACTTTTTGAGGATGGGGGACCACGCACAAGGATCAATTCAATTTTCCTTGTTTTGTGTGCTTAGAGTACGTGGGCTACGAATCAAACAAGTTTCGTAGGGGTTATCCCTTGAATTGAGCACGCTGAATTCGAGGATAACAATTGGCTCCAGCTGGGGAGCTTCCTTTAGTCATTCTTAGAAACAATTGAAGGGAGAAGAACTACAGACTTCAAGTGCCTTTATCCATCCATTGGGAAACAAATTCGAGCATGACTAACACAAAGCAAATCTATGAAAACAAGACGCAAACTTATGCAAATGCACTTATTGAAAAGGTAAAAACCTACCTAATTAAAACTAGCCATGAATGAAACCTTCTCAAATGAAACCGTTCATAGGTTCAAAAAAATAGTTTCCTTTCTTTAACAGCTTGCAATTCCTTCCATGATCATTAGCAGCTACATGTAGATGAAGTTGAGGCATTGCTTCTTGAAAGAGATGAACAGGTTCAACTACCTTTGAAAATATATCAGATATACTACTGCTCCAAAATGAATCATTGAATTCAGACTACTCCTGCACATCTACAAATACATCTTTAGTTACATCCTCAAGTTTATCTTCACGCTTAGGTGCAAGTAGAAAATTTGTCTTCCCATTAGACTCCACCAAGCAAGATGTCTTATTGGACATTCCCTCGATCGGTCAAAGATTGAATGCTTCTTACTAGTTGCTACTTGAACAACTGATTCATCAACCATGGCAACCTCATGCTGAACGGAATGATCTCTTTCATGTGATTTAGATGAAGATATGATTGCACTGTATACCTCAATATGATGTTCACCATCTTCAGACTTGGGAAAATCAGAATTGTTTATAAGAAGGTCCTCATCATGCCTTTGGGAGATTAATTATGCAACACATGTTCAAGTTCATGACCTTGAAACAAAAATGCATTCTTTTCAACTTGACTGAGACCTTCATGCATGTCCATCTTTTCAGATCTCAAGACAAGATTGTCTTCATTCACTTGAACTTCAGCAAAATGACTTTCATCCTCCTACTTTTCATTAATGGCTTTCTAAGACTGCATAAACCAGAATTGGGAGTCGCCAACTATTTTTGCTTCCTTTTCCCGGAATAGTATAGCGAGATCACTTGGATTGGAGTCAGGATGATTTGCTACTACTTTTACTAATGGTGCCTCAAGAGAAAGCCTCTTCATAGGTGAAAATAACTTGTGTTGATTCCCAACAACAAAATTATGAGCAACATTTGAAAGTGACCTCCTTGGTATGTCCTTGCAAGGCACAAAAAACACGCCTTGAGCTAGTTGCTTTTTGAAAAAAAGTAGCTCATTTTCCAACCTTTGCACCATAGGATCCGTCCTTGTGATGAAAGAAAATAACTATGAGCAACATTTGAAAGTGACCTCCTTGGTATGTCCTTGCAAGGCACAAAAAACACGCCTTGAGCTAGTTGCTTTTTGAAAAAAAGTAGCTCATTTTCCAACCTTTGCACCATAGGATCTGTCCTTGTGATGAAAGAAAATAACTCCACATAAGGGCTTTCTTCATATCCATTTGATTCAATTTTTATTTTCCCAGCAAGAATGAGATCATCTTCATTTTTTGTCGCCAAGGTCTACACAACTGCAAGAGTAGTTGGGGCTTCTCTTCTCAATAGGAAACCAACCTCGGGCATTTGAGCATTTACAAAGAAACATTTCAAATTCTCAGTTGTAGGTTGAGTAGTAGTTGGAATTCTTCATGTCAACTTGTTGAAGTGAGCAATGAACTCGCGCATAGGCATGTGAGATTCCTCCTTCAACTGGGTGAGCTGAGCCAACAAAGCATGAGCGTCTTCAGGAGGTTTGAACCTTTCTTCAAACTTTTTCCCATTTTGTGATGGTATGTGGCACCAGCTGATAAAACCAATCTGTAGCGACACCTTGGAGAGTCTCCACAAACAACCTTACATATACATCTTCGTTTTCAACACCATGAATTCCACAAGCTATGTAGAAAGTAGCAACGTGCTCGTCAGGATGTTGTTGTCCATCACCAAATAACTTGGGAAAGTTCTTTCGTGAGCCTTCAGGAAGAGCATGTAGGGGTAGAGCTAGACTCAACGAACCAAAATCATTTCCCCAAGGACCTTGAGCAGCCATTTACATGTCCTTGGTGAAAGCTTGAAAAACTTACAAGAAAATAAATTACAATGAAAAAGGACATGGGTATACTTCAAATGAAAGCATGAGGCTTTCATATGTGTATTGTGTCCCCAATAGAGTCGCCAAAAAACTGTTGTGTGAAAATTATGTAATCCCTTTTTAACAAATTACACAACCTTGATTTCAACCACAACCATGTGAGATGTAATCTCTCATCTCAGAAAGGGGGTGTGTCACATTCATACTTCTCTCTTTTTTAAGAGAATATGTTTACAATGCTTCATGGTTGGTAGTTTTGATTTGATACAATCTTTAAACTAAAAAAAAAGCAGTAATTCCAATATCTCTATCTTGTCAAAGCAAAGCTTAGAGATACCAGCGTGATAATAATAAACAATAAAATAAGAAAAGAAAATCTCACGAAGGCACAAAGTCATTATGTACCTTTTCACCAATGGATCCTTGAGATATGTAACGAGTGTCGTATTAGAAGCACAAAGCATTTTAGATACAACACAACAATTCCACAAACAACATGAACAATTACAAGCACAAAGTCTTGTAGATAATCCACCAATAGTTATCCAAACAATATCATAAATTCAAATAAACAGTGCAACACAAAGTTTACACAAATTTATTCAAAGCCCTTAGATCTCACTCACTAATCGCTACCAATCTCAATCAAATCCAAAAGATAATCGATCCAACACAAAGTCTGGTATGCAACTTTCTTCTTTATTGATCAAAATAGATACACAAATATGAACACAAAGTTTCATGTATTTTCTTCTCAAAATGGGCAGCACTTCGTTGCAAAGATAGAAGATAAAGATTACAAAAGAATCCTCTCATTTATAAAAGAGAGGGAAGAGCAAATCTAGGAATGTTAAGTGAGCAAATTTAGGAAAATCTCACCTAACAAGTCGACTTATTCAAACATGTTCTCCATCTTTTTAGGAAAACATCTTTGTTTTTACATGTAATTACATCTTGCAAAATGACATGTAAAATGTCAAAACTTATTTACATAAAGCATGAAAAATGTTAAAACTGGGAAATCTAATCTAAGGAAAAATTTGGCCTTCTTCAACATCTTTCTCCATGAAAACTTCATGATGACGTGCACTTCATCACTGTCTGGCATTGGGGTGTACTTTGGAGATGACGATGATTCTTGAGATTGAAGACTTTATGATGCCTTTCAAATCTAAAATAAGCTGGAAATCCATCATTTTGTTCATTGAAGCTATTGAGAAAGCTTCGTCTTCAAATTCTTCTTGGCGCTAAAAATCAGCACTTCAGCATATTAAATGATTTGGGTAGTTTCATGTAAAAGCGGTGAAAAATGGAGCTTTTGCATGAAATATGTAAGAGTGGTGAAAAATGAAGCTTTTACATGTCATATGTAAAAGTAGTGAAAAACAGAGCTTCTACATGTCATATGTAAAATTTGAAAAACAAAGCTTCTGCATGTCATATGTAAAAGCGGTAAAAAACAGAGCTTTTACATGTCATATGTAAAAGCAGTGAAAAACAAAGCTTTTGCATGTTATATGTAAAAGCAGGGAAAAATAGAGCTTCTACATGTGGGAAGGACACTTGAATGTAAGACAGTGAAAAACAGAGCTCCTACATGTGACTTGTGTTTTGAGATGTAGAAGTGCTAAAAAATAGAGCTCCTACATGTGCCAAAAAATGACTAAGGCATGAAATATGTAAGAGCGGTGAAAAAAAGAGCTCCTACATGTGACTTGTTGTTTGAGATGTAGAAGCGCTAAAAAACAGAGCTCCTACATGTGCCACAAAATGACTAAGGCATGAAATATGTAAGAGTGGTGAAAAACAAAGCTCCTACATGTGACTTGTGTTTTGCGATGTAGAAGCGCTAAAAAATAGAGCTCCTAAATGTGCCAAAAAATGACTAAGGCATGAAATATGTAAGAGCAGTGATAAACATAGCTCCTACATGTGCAAAAAAAATTCTAACTCCCAAAACTGAATTTTCACAACTTGGTTTAAAATGCAAATTTTGATGAACTAACAAAGGTTAATGCTTAAAATGAATTTTTGAGGATGGGGGACCACACATGAGGACCAATGCAATTCACCTCGTTTTGTGTGCTTAGAGTATGTGGGCTACGAAATAGACAAGTTTCATAGGGGATATCCCTTGAATTGAGCGCGCTGAATTTGAGGATAACAGTCTCGACAACACCTTGAAGTCACACCGACACCGAGTCCCTAAATTCCACCTACATGTCGAAGAGACTTGATCCAACATCTCAAAAACAACGTTAATTCACTCTGAAAAGGTTCTTGCAGCCTTCTACCAGAATGCCGAGGAGATATCTTCAAAAGTCATGTTGATCATGCCATGTATTGTTGACACTCAACGGGATCGCTCTGTCGCCCAAAAACCGAACTTCACAACCTCAATTCGGAGGTTAGGAAAATCCTGGAAGCTACGACAACAAGGAGATCACCATGTTGGAAGGTGATGAAACTCATGAACCCCATGGCATAGGTTCCAATGTTTGGAAAACTAGTGATCTCGCGACAAGCTCAATGTCACCAAGTTATGATCTTTCAGAACCCCATGACTTAACTCAGGCTGATAAAGGAGGAAAACACAACTACTCCAGGAAGTCGATCAAGCCAGTAAATTTGAGTCACATTTCTCAACATTCTCCCAATCAACGAAGAACTTACTGGCTCCTTCCAAAGAAAACTCAAGAATCTTAAACAATGCTTTTGCACGCCAACCAAGACACTTGCAACAACATCCAAGATGTCCACCAACTTAGGCAACAATTCTAGCCATCCATCACAGGAAAAAGGAACAAGCCAAGGCATATATGCACCAGTCTCAAGAACACAAGCATTAGATCCTACAAACGAAAAGGGCTTCAACACTACCACCACTCCACTATGCTCACAAGCTATACAAAAGCAACACAACATCAACTTCAAAGCCCTCAATCATGAACACAACTATGAAGTCATTCTCTAGAAACAAGATAGAGCATCAGCTAGAACAACAACCCAAAAACTGGCTGCTCCCATCCAACTGATCAACCACATGACTGAAAATAGCACACACAACAAGTGCTAATCTATCCAATCACACATACCTCCAAGGTATCCACATCAGCAAACTCATGCCACCTTCATAGCCAACCCATCAACTGCAAATGAAAGCTCCATGTTCCAACTAGTCAAAGAAGACAAAGCACAACCAGATACTCTCATTGCATGGGTAATTCCAAATTTGAAAGATCAAAGGCATAGCAAGTCTACCAATGACAACACATAGAAAGTGTAACCATGTAGTACCAAGGAAACATCCACAAAGATCTACAAAACTTGCAACCAACTGCTACAAGAAGCATCTCTTTCAACAGTCTTCCATAGCTCTCCCATGTTCTCCATATCTAATAGAAGAAAGAGACACAAGAACCTCTATGTCATCACCCAAGTGACAACGCATGACCACAAACTAGTGATCATCATGGATCCACATAGAATTCTCACATCTAAAGTCATATGAGTTTGAACATACAGGAAGAAGAACCAAACTAAAGAGAAAAATTGCAAATCATAAACATGTAGCATCCTCCTACATACACCTCTAAATGCCAGTTGTGTCAAGTAAGATCTCCTTCACAACCCCAAGAGAAAATATATAACATCCAAAACTGTTCAACCTCAAGAGATCAAACACAACATATAGATGTAAGCCTCTCAAAGAAGATCAAATTACTTCATTTTCCATCTCAGGAAAACACACCCATAAAGCATCTCCTAAATGTTCTTATCAACTCAAATTCACAAGGAGGCAAACATGCTTTCCATCTTCCACTATGAATCCTCCAGAGCCATTAAACAACAACTCAAGATCCATATCATGAAAGAAAGCATAAAACACATCTAAAAGATACAATGGGAAAATACCTCTCAGATAGACTTCACTACTAAGTAGACCAAGAATGGGGAATGAGAATGCTCCTCCAAGATATACAAGTCACCATGACTCATCTAAGAGCAATCTCCTCATTGGTCTCTGTTGAACTCATGTCCAATCGAAGTGTAGGCTCCTTGAACTTTCTGCTGAAATCTCATCAAAGTAACCATCAACAACACTTCTCTCATAAGAGAAATACAACCTCACCTTATTCTCCATGTATCCATGATCACCTACAACCGATCATCTCATGTTGAACTCCAAATGCATCACTACACTATCATGAAGTTCTCAAGCATATGACCAATGCACCCAAAACACAAAGAATCACCAGAACATTGTTAAAGCTCCAAACATTTGAACTAGGAACGTATCATGACATCATGATCTTACCATCCCCCTTAGGAAATACCATGCTCCAAGTGAACATACCATGGTTTCAAGAGAAATACATCATGCCAAAGCTCTAAACCAACATCACCTATCAAGCACCACCAACACCTTAGCCAAAGACTCCAAACATCCTCCATGGTTCCAAGATGTTGCACATCCTCAAATAGTGTCCATGCAAATGCGAAAGAACTCTTTTGCAACAACAAGATCTAAGAATTCCTCCTAGTAACATCCACAACACTAAAGAAGATCATTCACCACCAAGTGATGAATCCATAATCACTACTAAAGCTCCCACTGAACTATGACACCTGAGCTTTCCAAGCATCATGACCAAACATTTGCTAACCTGAAAAACCTCCAAGTCCAATCAACAACATCTCCATCTGACAACAATGCCAAGCAGCACCGAGATCTCCAAACCAAGCATACAACACCATCACTATCAAAAGCATACACTAAAACATGTACCTAGCTCTTCATGACATTGTGATACACATGCTATAGGTCCCCATAGTCGAATATTTAGGTACTCAATGCCATCCTTCCTCTCATCTAGAAGCAACCACACAAATGCACAAGTGACTAGAGACAAGGCCAACTAACAGATCTGCACCAACACAGAATTAAACCTTGTGGATATTAACAATCCACTTCTGAGTTGTCCCACAACAAACATGTAGGTAAAGACAGCCCACAACATTGCTCAACCCGTAGATTCAATCAATGAAGCATGCAAATCCATTATCGCACTGGAAACTACAAAACTGAGATCTCAAGGAGAATAACAACGTAGACAACTTGACTCAAACACCAGATCAAGTTCAAATCCGATTTTCCAATCATGTCCACAATGAGCACCATAGTCTAGGAACCCAGCAAGCAACACCACAAGAATGTTGAGTGACAAATCACATACCAACACTCCCATGTAGAGAAGGAATCTCACCTCCTCAAACCATGTCGAACTGCAACTATCTCATCCAGTCACACCCCAAAAGCCAAGGTCTAGAAAATAGCTTAAGAATAGATGCAGATAACCACAAGTTTTTCTTGATCGTGTAAAACCTACAAAACCATACAGCCATGCAAGTACAAACCATCCTTAAAAGGAAACATCAATTCAGGAACTCTAGGTCCATTTTAAGCCAACTCCAAAACCACCAACATGCACATGCATTTTAGAGAGCTAGACTGTTTAGAAGCTTTCAAACCACCCAAAGATCAACTTTATAGTCTGCATGCAATCAGGGTAACAAAGAACAACACCTTCAATACCATGTCAAAGCACCCACCACAAGCATAGTACTCCATGGTTGAATAACAACCCAAGCATCTCCATACTAACAGGGAGCCTCTCACACATACACCCAATATGAACCACACTTTGTTGCAACACAACCATAAGCATAAACTCACACCCCTTGCATTAGGATCATTCGCTTCCAACTAGGAGCATCAGACCACATCATTACAATATGATTAACTCCAGTTTCTCCATCTTCAATGTCTTTCACGTTGTGTGTTGTCTCAAAAGAGCAAGGACTTTTACTCACCAAAGGATCAATCATCACACGACTCCTTCAGATCTCCTAAAGCTTTCCAGGCTAAGAAATCTTTACAGAAGGAATCCACATATCCAAAACACCAAGAACTCTTACATGCATCAACATGCATCAACATGCAAGACACATGTGATTCCATGCAAGTACATGCAACACACAAACCTGCACATGCATGCACAAGCAAATCCCAGAAAAAGGCTCTGACATCACTTGTAAGGGAAATATCGGTCATCTCAGATAGAAAAATCTAAGAATAGCAGTGCCTTCGGTGATTTTAATTTCTTCAAATTACCTCAAAGACACAACTACTATGCCACAATGCGGAAACAGGCATAGTTGATTTCCCACATTAACCCTTATGAGAAAAGCACATACATAATTAACCAGATTCAACACTATGCACATATTTAAATTTGCAAAATCAACCAACATGAAAGACAAACATAAATGGACACACAAATTTACGTGGGGAAAACCCTTTCGGGTAAAAAAACCTACACTCGAAAAGCCCAAATCGCCATTGTATTATTCAACAACAAAATACAGTTACAATACAATATTAGGCTCACGACCTTTACAAGAGATTTACATCTTGTTCCATTTTGGAGAAAATCTGGCAGCATAACCCATCGCGACCACCTCTCTCGGCAAGAGACATCTCATTCAGCTACATAGCCTCACGACTCGACCACTGGCCTCTCAGCCTCTTTGTCACACAGTCGCTCGACCTTCGCCTTCTACAAGATCCATCTCTCTCTCAGCTACCCAGCCTCTTGGCTAGTCCGGCAATGGCCATAAAGGCATTTTTGTTCTACCTTTAATCGTTCCAAGAAACCCTAACCACGACAGACAACCAACCACAAGCAATTTAACCATCACAAACATGCAACCAATCACCACTTTCCAGCTAATCATCAATTAGGTCCCACTAAGACATTCTATATAGGTCATCGAGTTAGCCATCATCGTATCGGGGAGACCACCTTCGAAGTCCTACTGATGAAGCACTATCCCAGCGACAAGTGAGTTCGCCACTGCATCATTCCATCGCTCCATCAGTGAGACAAGCTTCAATGTCTCACCGAAGACACAACTTCTCACCGATGACGATCCAATGCTACACATCAAGTTGTCATTGTGACATCTTATAGACTCCCATCGATGATTTCATCTCCAATCGAAAAGTCTTTAACATCATGCAAGTCACTGCTCCAATGGACTCACCAAGACTTCAATTACCAGGTGTCAAAGAGACATCAAACAATCTCACACCAAACGAGCATCGTCACATCGACAAGCATCCAATTCGCTAACCATTCAATCATCAAAGTGTCGAAGAGACACTTGACCATCTCTCCTCCAGCACCCGATGTCACATCGACAAGGTCTTGCAACTCACTGTACCACTGGTCTGTCAAAGAGTCTTTCACCAAAGTCTCGACTACACCCTAAAGTCACACCGACATCGAGTCCCTAACTTCCACCTGCATGTTGAAGAGACTTGATCCAACATCCTAGTGACAACATTAAGTCACTCCGACAAGGTCCTTGCAGCCTTCTACCAGAATGTCAAGGAGACATCTTCTGAAGTCCTATCGATCACGCCATCTCTCGCCGACACTCAAAGGGATCGCTCTGTCACCCAAAACCTGAACTTCACAACCTCAAGTCGAAGGTTAGGAAATTCCTGGAAGCTATGACAATAAGGAGATCACCATGTCGGGAGGTTATGAAACTCACGAACCCTGTAACATAGGTTCCAAGGTTTGGAAAACCAACAATCCCGTGACAAGCTCAATGTCGCCAAGTTATAATCTTTTAGAACCTCGCGACTTAACTCAGGACGATGAAGGAGGAAAACACAACTGCTCCAGGAAGTCGATCAAGCCAGTAAATTTGAGTCACATTTCTCAACAGCAATATCCCATTCTAGTAATAGAAAACAACCACTCTCTCATACTAGTATTTTGGCATGTTCAAGTGTAATATTATCAAAAGGCACATTAAATATTGAAGCATTGTTTATTAAATCAGGGTCATGACCAAAAGATTTAGTGAATTCTTGTCTAGTATTAAAATAATTATTGGCATGATTTTTAATTTGAGAATACAAATTTTAAGTTCTTTGGTCTAATGAATTAATCATCTGACACAAATTTCTCACATGCCTTTTCACAATTTTAATTCCCCTCAATATCCTCCAATAATGTGATAGCATAAGGAGCAACAACCTAAAGTTTCCATGTCTGCTCAGAATATTTGATAGATTTTATTATTTTCCTCCCACGAGATCAAATTCATTAAATCCCTATGTTTCATCATATGGTACCATAGGCTACAAAGAATCTACAAATTTTTTTTACCTCTTGTGATATGTCAAAAGCTCCTTCAATTAGTATCTCCTTACCCTTTAGCTATCTAGACTAAAAAATACCATGATGTTATTAAACTTCAAGCCTAGTAATATGGATGTAAGGAATTATAGGGGCAATCACAAAGGGTGCAAGGATATCAATTGGATTAGCTCTTAGATGTATAATACTCAAGGTGTCAACATTATCCAACATGATCTACATCCTTTCAATAGGGTCTTGGACCTCTACATAGAAACCCTTAAAATCAAGATCATTTTCCTTTTGTCTAACTTCATCTAATTTGATTTTAGACTTCTTCCTCCTTGAATCCTTTTCCATCTTATACTAGAAACTTTGATAAGATCTTCACACTAATCATATTTATGTTTAAATCCTTCCAAGCCAACTTTCCTTCTCATCATTTGGATGAGACCCTTAAGATCATATGCTCTTAATTTTCCATATTCCATATTGTACTTATATATTATATCTAAGATTCAATCACATCCTTTTTTATCTATTATAGTGAATAAGAATTTGGCCTAAGAAGAAAGAATTCGCCTCCTCTTATGAGTTTTGAAATGTTCATAATTTGCATTGCTCATTTTCTAAATTTCCTTCAAATATGTAATCCTTGATGGTACTCAAATTGGCAACTTGTGAGGCATGAGGTTAGAACCAAAAACTCTTATGGTAATGTATCCCTCATGCAAGAACCAATCCCCCCAGTTATGATCTTCACTTGTATTTTTCTTATTATCTAGAGGCTTGAGTAATTCAAGGAAACCCTATGGGGGCCTAGTTATGTCAAAACCCAATCTTCTCAATGAAAGCATGTCAAAGAAATATGCAAAGATATAATAATGAGCATCCAAATTGGGCCTATCTAGGCGAGGAGTCTGTAATTGCACAAGATTGAGAATCCCACTAGGAAATATAGGAGAGGTCATATGGACATCAAGCTCGGTGTCCCATTCACCAGATAATGCATACATATAAATGTGGCATAAAAATGAATACCTCTTGAAATATTTTTCACTCCCCTACTTTTTTACATTTTCTAACCCTTCACATAGATGCCTAGTCAGAAATATTGCACAATCATACAAGGTATTTAGATGTATGCTTTGAATATTAGAGGCAAATACCAATAGTATTTTAAAAATCATGAGGTGTACATCAACCCTGATGACCTCACACATGTATTGATATGTATCTTGAAAATATCCAATAAAAAACTACATAGCTAGGGTCCCAATCTCTAAATTAGGAATTGGCTCCAATTTATCTCCTTTTCCCTTATCCCTTAATTTGATAACCAATTTTCCCTATACTTTATTATGAGCCTATTATATCCCATCTTTTTCATGTCCAACAGAGCCCTAGCTTGAAGATTCATGAGAAAAACTCTTTGAAACAATTCATTGTTAATCATGAATATTTTACCATCGTTGACATCATAAATAGTGTATTCATTAGGGTTGTACATCCTAGTCACACTTGATTGATTCAAGGATACAAAAGTAATTAGGAACCATTACCTTCCCCAAATCAAATCTCCATGTGTTACATAAAGGTATTCAGCCACATGATTTCTTGAAGAATGTATTAAATAATTCACCCTGCGTTTGAAAGTAACAAGGTCTCAAATTTGTTTTACAATCCTCTAGCAAACTAGTCAAAAACCCCCACTTATGACTATTTTGAAAGATTGCATTGCCTAAGATAACAATTCAATTAAATACTAGATTAAATTTTATTTGGAAGACATGACAAATTGTAAAAATAAAGGAGCTCAATTAAGATTCAAAAATTACCAACAAGATAATTCACTAGAGAGACTTTTAACAATGTGTAAGAGTAGAGAGACTTTTAACAATGTGTAAGAGCAAAGAAAAATCACTTTAAAATAAAAAAGAAAACATCCAAAAGGGAAACACTCACCTATGTTGTTTCTTACAACCGTTGGAAAAGACTTAGAAGAACTCTAAATTTTGATGGCTTTTGTTCATAGGTCTCTCACAAGCTGCTCTCCAAAATCAATGAACTTAATGGAAGATTAGGGCAGATGAACGAGGTGATTATAATCAAAATTCCTTTTAAATTCTACTCGCTAATAAACACAAGTTGCTCATTAATGGGGACAAGCATGCATATGTTATATAGGAATACTTGTGTTGCTTAACCTTTTGAAGGACGCTAAAAAAAAATATTGATTATTTTCCCTTTTTGAGATAAAAGGCACCATTCCATCATGTGCGTCCAATCCTTGTGAAGGATGGGGTCCTGGTGCGGGTAAAGAACCCTGCATAAGAATTTTACTGTCCACTATAGAACATGCATTGTGGTTAAAGAACTACTTGGAGCATAAGGGCTTATTTGACAACTTTAGCAAATCATTGGTTGTCTAACACAAGATAAACCCCACATGTCGGTTGCCATGTGATAAGAAATTACTGAGCAACGAGGCCTGAGAGAATAAAGCAATGATATGAAGCCCAAGTTAAACAAAAAGGGAGCTTCATGCAAGCGTCTAGGTTCTCTTCATAGGCACCGTTTTACTTAGTGTGCAGTCATTCTAATGGAGCTTGAAACACCTAGTATTTTTAGTGATGGCACCAACCTTCATATTTTAATGCTAAGATCTTTCAAAGATGGGCATATTACTCACACTTAAACATTATTTTTATCAAGTTCGGGTAAGTTGGGTAATAAAGGCAATATTTGGGTAGGAAACCTAAAAAATTTCTAGAATTTTTAGATTGTCATCATATACAAAAAGTAGGAGGCAATTAAAATTAGAGAAATGTATCTGTTGTGTATGTTGTGATTCTTCAACGTAGGAACACTTTTTAATATTTTAATACTATAAATAGTGTGTCTATATGGAAAAGAGATTCTCACTTAGATAAAATGTTTAGATTTCATAGTTGTCACTCTCTGCCATGTATCATTTCTCTTATGATGATTGTAAGAAGACGATTATTAAGGGTTACTTAGTGGACTATGACTAGCATGTTTGACTAATTATTTCTAACATTTAAAGGTAATTACTACACCTAGATTGAGAACTTGAGAGTTACTTTGATCTCACTTGGTCTTAGGAGTCAAATCGATCAACAGAAAGTTGCATTTTATTTGTGGAGGAGTTACACTTGGAGCTGGGGCACATGGGTTGATTGCGGATCACATTATTTCAGCTTTAGCTCATACTTTTGGAAAACCATTCTTGGTTTCCTAGGTCTCCTTGGCCTATATATACAAGCCTTGAGATGGAGATATTATGTTTAGTTCTATTACGGTTATGTTGTCAAAATTCTTTCAAGATTGAGATGTTGATCTCTTGTGAAACTGAAAACGTGAAATTATGTTGTAACATGTAATTATTGACAATAAATTAGTTTCAATATTTGTTTCCTATGGTGTATCAATGTCACTCTCTCTTGTGGTTGTAACCATGAACTTATTCTTCTATCTTCTGTTTATATTATTTTCTTTAGATTTGTTAATATATCAAAATATTGCTAAAATTTATATAGATTAGATAATTTGTAGCACTCTCCTTGTAGGATAAAGTAGGATATTGTTTCATATGATATTTACTTATTTTTTAAATTAGACTTACTTTCCTATACGGAATTATATGTATCCATGAAAACAATTTTTGAGTTAGTTAATATTCAGTTGCTCAGAAAATAGAAATTCCTTGTTGCCAAGAAAAAAGGGCATTTAGGTTTCTGTATAGTTGAAACATCACTATTTTTAAACAGAAACATATCTCATTTTCTTATTTTTCTTGTGCCGTTTGTGACATTTCACAATTATAATTCATATAAATTTATGTTTTTTACATACTTTTCATTTGAAAATTCCAACTCATCAATTTATTAAATTTGTTATATGTCTTCCTCGGCATACGTATTCCCCTGATATTATTTCTTCTACAATATCCTTTACAGCATCTTCTGCCTCGCCCACTTTTTCATCCATGGTCTTTATTGTCTTCTTTGTCTGCAGCCACATATAAACCATACGCAATTATATATGCCATTGAATTACTGCTTTGCTAATGAATTACTGCTTTGCTAAGTAATGTGCGACATTCTGTTGTGCTTTTATTATCACATATGATTATTTGTTCTCTGTCATAATGCAAACTCTTTGCCATTACCCCTACACAACTATATTTCATAACAGCAATACCTTTAACATTGAATGTAATGTTATGTAGTACTTGATTTTGACTAATGTACATTAATATTATATATCATAGCCTGCAACTTTGATTGAGGAAAAATATTCTTCATTATGTTGTTGGCTTCTACATTAATAAATTTTAATATTTTTAAATATATTTCAATATTCGTTATTATACTATAATATCTATTATTATTCTTTGTAATCATTTAAAGTAAATTAATAATCTCATATAATTTTATAATATAACTAGCTTATCTATTTTAATATATTAATCTATATATTATACATCGAGAGATATCATTTTCTAGGCATATATTAGGCACCTGGACATGATCCAAAGAAAACTAAAATAATCCAGCATAACTAGAAATGGGAAAACACAAATAGAGATCTTAATTTACTGAATTGAAAGTGTCTATGTAACTCCATTGACATGTCAAAAATTATTCTAATGTAACCCCTCCAAAAATTAAAAATATCTATCAGCGTAATATAGATATATTATGTAATAAAATAACTAAACTAGTTATTGTTGTTTGTTGTTCCCTCCTTTGGCTACGTGGGGGGTGTTGGAGTTTATTCTTCTGTGGTTTATTCTCTAAGTTCCTTGTGTTTTGGCAGGGTTTTTCGTTGAGGTTGGGTGGAGGTTGTGCTTTCGTTTTGCATTTGATCTATAAAACCTTTGCGTCTTATGTTTGCTTGGAGGGGTGGGGTTTTCTCAGAGGTGGTAGTTTTTTGAGGCATGGACTCAATTGTTCATCATTTGCCTTTGCATGCAAAGGTCATAGAGAATTTGAACAACTTTTCATCTGGGGTAGGTTCTTCATCTTTAAAAGACCCACCCAGAATCAAGAAAGTGAATGGGTACTTGGAGAGAAGCCAGGATCGTCCTATGTTGGTGACTCAACCAAAGTTAGTTGCAGGTAATGTTAATTATTGGAGCAATCATGCTCTAATTTGCATTTATTTATGGGGCTTCATCTTTCTCTACTAGTTCTTGAATCTTGATTTCGGAAAATATGGAATCATAAAGGCAATATAGAGATAATGATGGATGTCAACAATTACTTTTTGGTTGTGTTCTCGTGCATGACTGATAGAAATAAAGCTTTTGAAGGAGGACCTTATTTTTATAATCAAGTTGGTCTCTTCATCAAACCCTGGCATGTGGGATTCAATTTTGTGGACGAGCTTCTGTTGAGGTTCCTTGTTTGGGTTCATCTTCCTTGGCTTCCACTTGAGGTGTGGGGGAGTGATATTTTGCATATGATTGCTCTTTTGTTAGGCAAATCGGTTGGCCCAGCTCAACAAACTCTAGATAAAAGGGTAATCTCATATTGCCCGAATCTATTTTGAAATTGATTTAAATAACCCCTTGCTAGATTATGTGGAAATTTTCTTAGGATCCTCTTCTTGGATTCAACAACTTGACTATGAAACCCTTCCATTTAGATAATGAATCTATCATGAGTATGGGAATCTACAAAGGAAATGTCCTCAGTTTTTTCAAGAAAATGTTGTTGCTAATGTTCCCTCCAACTCAGCACCTAGGAATGATAAAGGGAAGGCCCCTATGGTTGATGGGGTTGCTAATAAGGAGGGATGTATTCTTGTTAAGTCTTGCAATAAGGGAAGAGGCATGAAGAGAACCCTCAAGGATAGACAAAATGATGAGATTTTTAATTGGTTTGATGCTTTAGAGGATTTAGTTCAAGAAGAGGGAATTCCAACTGAGATGCACTCCAGTATCGGGGCCTTGGGTGGGGCTCTGGAAAAAATTGGTGAGAGTGGAAACCAGAATTTTCCTTAGATGAAATTGCAGGATGGTTAGATGGAAACAAATCTTCCTTCTTAGTTTCAGGATGTCACAAATCCAAGCGAGACTTTGGCCTTTAAGGAGGTTGGTTCCTTGGCAGATCCAGTTCCTTCTTTGGTGAAAGAGTCTTCAAATTCCAGGAAGAAAAATGGGGTTGTGCATACCTTGGGTTTGTAGCAAAAGACCATAAAAAAGGGGCCTCCAAAGAAATCTTCTAAAGTGGGGCATAAGAAAGACCACGAGAAGGTTAAATTAAGGGGTGAATCGTCGGTGGATTCTAGGTTGGTGAAAACCTTAGATGCCTACTTCTCCCAATCTCATAAATGATTATTATCTCATGGAATGTGAGGGGTATGAATAGCATCCCTAAACAAAAGGCTATTTGTGAGATGATCAAGACATTCTACTGATATTGTATTTATTCAAGAAACTAAATTAATAGTTGATGGTATGTTGGAAAGAGTGTCTAGGGTTTGGAATCGTGGTTTTGGTCAATGTGTTGGGGCCCTTGGTAGCTCTAGTGGGGTGGCTTGTTTGTGGGATCCAAGGAAGGTTGTTCCCCAGTGGTGGATTTCTAGTTCTTCTATTTCTATGGTTGCTTCTTGCTTGGACTCTAGTGAAACTTGTCTTTTCACTAATTTCTATGTGCCTATTGATCTCTTGGGAAATTTGTAGCTTTGGGCTCATGTTAGCTATGTCTAGACCCTTGCCCCTCTTCTTCCCTAGATAGTGGTAGGTGACTTTAATGCTATTTCTTGTTTAGAGGAAAAAAGAGGAGGCATAGCTAGGATGGATCCTTTTGCTTCTCTCTTAAGGGACAACATTGATTTCCTGAATCTAATTGATGTGAAACTGAATAATGGAATCTTCACTTGGAACAATAGAAGAATTGGTGAGGATGCTTTTCAGAGAGGCTAGACAAATTCCTTATTTCATGCTTTTGGGTTGGTGATAGGTGGGCTTCCAAGTCCGAGATCTTGGATTGAAGAGGATCCAACCACTGATCGATTAAACTCTCAATTGGTTCTTTTAGAGCTCCTAGGAATCCGACATTTAAGTTTCAACTCATGTGGTTGTGTGATCCTTCACTCCAGGATTTGATGAGTGAATGGTGGCTCAAAGGGAGGCATGCTTTTGGTAGGGCTATGTACTCCTTTACTAAAAGGTTACAATATGTGAAGTATTGACTTAAGAAGTGGAATAGATAGAGTTTCAACAACTTGTACTTCAAAAGAATGGTGGCTCAAGCTCAGTTGGATTCTATTACTCATGAAAATGGGATCATGGCCTAATTGATGTTTTGGGTCAGGAGGAGGCAATAGCTTCTAAGGAGCTTGAGGAATGGGAGTTGCGTGAGGAGATTTTTTGAAAGAAAAAGTCTCATATTAATTGGCTTTAGGAAGGGGATAGAAATGTTGCCTTCTTCCATAACTTTTTGGCTACTAGGAGGAATGGAAATCTTATTACTTCTCTACTGTCTTTGAAAGGGACTTGACTTTATTCTTTGGGGGAGATTTTGAGGGAGGCTTCTCAGTTCTTTGTAGCTATGTTCACTGAATATTCACCTCTTGCGAGTGAGGAGGAAAAATCTATTTTGGCTTGTATTCCCTCTCTAGTTTCTAATTATATGAATGTGGCCCTCCTTTGGCCCATTTCTCTACAGGAATTAGAGACAATCATGTGTCAAATGAAAAAAGGGAAAGCCCCAGGCCTTGATGGCTTTCCAATTGAATTTTTTCAGGAGTTTTCAGAGATTATCAAAATGGATCTCTTGGAGGTGGTTCGGGAGTCACAAGAGAATAAATAAATGCTAAAATCCATGAATTCCACCTTTTTGGATCTTATTCATAAAAGGGAGGGTGCTAATTCTCTAGACTAATTTAGACCCATTGCTCTTTGCAACATGGTTTACAAAATTATTACCAAATTGATTGTGGAAAGGCTTAAGCCTTGGATCAACTCTTTTATTTTCTAAGAGCAAGGTGGATTTATTATTGGTAGACAAATTTTGGATGAGATTGTCATTGTTGCTAAGGTCATTCATTCTATGGTGTCCTCTAAGGAGAAGGCCATGTTTATCAAGCTAGATATGGAAAAAACTTATGATAGAGTCCAATGGGATTTTTAACAGAAAGTTCTTTAGGCCTTTGGATTTGGTAGTGAGTGGGTTAACTAAATCATGAGTTTTGTAACATCTTCTTCATTTACAGTTCTTATCAACAGTGAGTTGTCAAAGTTATTTGGAGCTTCTAGAGGTTTTCGCCAAGGGGACCTTCTATCTCCTTATTTGTTTATTATTATGGCTGAGGGGTTGGGAAGATTTATCAAATCTCGGGTTAAGCAGGGTTTGATTTAGGCTTGGAGTTGGGATAATAGTTTCCTCTACACTCTCACCTGCAATTTGTTGATGATACAATTTTGATGGGAATGGTAAGAATAAATTAGGTAGTGAATTTAAGAACTTTGGACATCTACTTGGTTTCCTTTGGTCAAAGGATTAATGAATATAAGTCTTCAATCTTTTTCTTCAATACTCATTGGCTTATTCAGAGTAGAATTGCTCGAATTCTACGATTGTTGGGATACGGTGTTGTACACCATTGCATAATTTGATTTATTTTATGTTGTAATTAAATAATTATTTAGTTGTGATGCACCTAGGTGGTGTGGTTAATCACACTAGGTAATTATTTGGTGACCACTTTATGTTGTATTGTAATATTGTATTATTATTTAATGTGTGGGAGACATGGGATAATAATTTAATATTGGAGAAATAATTTAAAAAGGTGAAAAATTAGTACCCAATATTAAATAAAGGGTTAGTGGTTTTGTTTTCACATGACTTTGTGGCACATGGTTTTATCTTTCCACTTGGTTGTATTTTTGTGAGCTTGAATCTATAAAAGCAAACACATGTTTAGTGGTTAGGGTTGGCTAGGTGAGCAGGTTGTCATTATTGAGTCTTTATGAGGAGTGCATATGTGAAGCATGGCATAGGATGTGTGGATTCATGCTTGGACACATGATGATGCATTCGAAGGCTTGATGCTTTAGAGGTATTCATTGTAACTCTTGTATTGATTTATTGTTGAATAATATGGAGTATGGATGCTTTTGGAGGTTGGGTTTTTCCCTCTTGAGGGTTTTCCCAACGTATATCTTGTGTTATCTTGTGGCTTGTCTATTTGATCTATGCATTATGGTTACTTGTATGCATGTTTATCTCTCATGGGGTTATGTAGGAAATTGATTAAGATTGTGGGTTGAATGTGTTATTTCCTAACAAGTGGTATCTGAGCTTTCATGGTTGATGGGTTTTTATTATAACCCTAGTTTGAGAGTTTTTTGCAAAGTTGAAGCCATGGGAATGCATGTTAGATTTGAGGCATTAAAAGATATGGAACACATGTTGCAGGTGTTTATTATGTAGATTTGGGCTTTTGGGTTGTCAAGATTTGTTGGATTTATTGCAGATCTGGAGTTTTCAAAATATGGGTCAAAAGGGTTTCTTGGTTTGAGTTTTCATATGAGGGTTTTGTAGGGGAAATTTCATGGATGACCTCTTGAGACAAAATGAACCTCACCATTGGATCCAAGAGGCACAAGACATGAAAAATGACATAAAACTTGTGCTATTTTGGAGAAGTTGAAAGAAAAGCATTTTTTTTGCCCCCACAGCCCTTCATACAGCCGTACAACCATCGATGTCTGCAGAGGTCAAAAATATTAAAAAAATAAAATATGTAGTGAAAATTTTGAGTGGCCTTTTAATTTTTAAAAATCCTGCATAATATATATATATATATATATATATATATATATATCATTGGGGGGTCTGCAAACCCCCTGCCCTTTGTATAGCCTACGGTTGTTAGTTGCACAGACTGATAGTCTGTGCGTTGCAGCTGGTTGGTCGTCGACAGGCTGTTAGCTTCAACTGGAATCCCATCCAATGGGACTCAACAAAAATTCAACCATCAAAAAAAATTTATATAAAATTAAAAACTTTTAAAAATCTACAACAAAATTAATCCCTCCAGATTTTAAAATAATTAAACTAGAATATAAAAGGTGGTTGGTCCATAAGGGGGGCCGGTGGAAATTTTTTTTTTAATTGAAAAATTAAATTAAATTTAAATAAAATTTGGAATCTGCCACCCACTTGCCATCGATGCACCGCCGCCACCAGTGGCTCCACCCGAGGGCTGCCAACTAGCTTGCTCTACATGGCCAAATAGGTAGTTTTTTTTCAAACTTGCATAACTTTCACCCACGGAGTTGGATTTTTGACTTCTTATACTTGTTGGAAAGTTCTAAGCACTACGCACTGATACAGGTTTTTTTCCATGATTTTCCTATTTTAATTATTTTTTAGGGCCTAGAAGTCAAATGTTCTTAGTTGCATGATTTTGGTCATAACTTTTGCATACGGAATCAGATTTTTTATTTTGAATAGGCGTTGGAGAGCATGGACAATATACTACACAATAGTTCAAATTATTTATTAGTTTGTGCTATACGGAATGTATACTAATTATTTTATCACTTGTAGCAGCCTGAGATTCGGGGTGTGATTGTGTGAGCATCTGGAAAAGTCAAGAGGTGAAACCTTGAGGGAGTACATGTTTTTATATGATATTTATAATTGTATAGATGATTATCATTTTGGTGCTTCCTTGTGCAAGTTTACAGGTGTTTTTAGATTTGGACTTTGATGGTGACAGGTACACTGGTTGTCTTTGGTTTTAAGGACATGGGTTGACACAAGTGGAGACATGGAGTCTTGTATGGATGATAATTGAATGTAGGTACAATGATGGCTATGGTTATAGTGTCATGGGTATGTAGGTACATTTATGCATTGGCACGACATGATCATGTATGTGGTTGTTTGGTGGTGTTTTGGTTTGGTGTTAGAAGGTTGTTTTGATCTCTTTGATGCTTGTATGGTTCCTTGACTATGGTTACTCATTTGTGGACATGGTTGGAAAATCAAATCTGTGGTTGATTTGGTGTTTGAGTCTTGATTTCTATGGGATTATCTTCTTTGATATCTCGGTTTGCAAGTTACTAATGTGGTGATGAGTTTGCACATTTTAGTGGTTGGATCAATGAGTTATGCAGGTTGTAGGTGTGTACAGTCTATTGGGTTGTACTAGGATGACTCGGATGTGGACTATCTATATCCACTAGGTTTGATTCATTGTTGTTGCATACTTTTTTAGTTGGCCTTTTCTATGGTCATTTGTGCATTGGTATGTTTCTTTGGGATGAGAAGATGGATGGTTAGAGTACCTGATTAGTTAGTTGATGGGACTTGTAGCATGTGGTTTGATCATTATGTCATGATCGCTTGGTGTATTTATTGGTTATACACTTTCAGTGGGAGTTTTTGGCAGCGATGAATTGGCGATGTAGGATTGGTTTTTGATGGTTTGTTGGTGGTTGTATGTATATTCTTGGTTTGGAGATCTTTGTTTCAATTGATGTTACTGACATTTTAGTTGTGTGTGTAGACCTAGATGACCTTCTTGGATGCGATGGTAGTCACGATGCCATGCATAACTTGCTATCACAGTTCAATAGGAGTTGTTAGCAGTGACGTGGATGCATCATTGGTGATGGTTATCTTCATGTGATTTGAGATGTGCTTTCTTAGTTTAGAGTATGATTGTTATTATGTCATGGTTTACTCTTGATGTTAGCTTATATTTTTGGCATGATATGGGTTCTCTTGATACCAGGATGTATGTATTGGTGCATGTGATCTCCTAGGAGGAGATGGTTAGATCACGTTGTCCTGATAGGTTCCTAATTTTGCAGTTGGAGCTTTGACATTGATCTTGGTGATTATCTTTGTATTGAGTACATGATCATTTGCTTGATTACTTCATGATGTTGTTATGTTGCAATTGGATTTTGGCATCCATTGATCGATTACAGGTGCTCATGGATACTTAGAGAAGTAGGTGAGGTTGGAGTTCTCTTGGGATTAGAGACATTTGCTTGAGATGGTTACTCTTTGGAGGTTTCAATAGGAAGACTGGTGAGCTTTCACCTAGATATAGACGTGAGTTCATGATGGACCGATAGAGGAGATTGTTCTTGGAGTGAGTCATGATGACTTGGTTATCTTGGAGGAGCATTCTCATTCCCCACTCTTGGTCTAATCAACGGTTTATCATTTGAGAGGTATTTTCCCATTATTTCTTTCAGATGTGTTTATGTTTTGTGCTTTGATTTCTTATGGGATTGAGTAGAGTCATGGTGATTGATTTTGGAGACTCATTTGAGGATTGGATAGCATGAGCTTATATTACTTTATCTTTCATGGATATGGATCTTGAGCTATGGTTAGTTATTTTTAGAGGATTCATTTTGAGGGATGTTTAGTATGGTTATCTCCTTGTGCATTTGAGTTCATGATATCATTTATTGATGAGGAGTTTAGGAGATGTTTTATGGGTTGATTTCCTTGGTTTGGGAATGATACTTTGAGTTTGATCTTCTTGGTTAGAGAGGTGTACATCCATGTTGACAATATACATTGATTCATACGTTTTGTTTGATCTAAGAGATTGAACGCTATTTTGGGTTTTGTTGAGGCTTCTCGTTTGGGGTTGTTAGGAGATCATACTTGACATAGAATTACACTTTTCAGGTGTGGTAAAAGGACATGTTATTGTTTAGAGGTTTTCTCTCTTCACGGTTCCTTCCTGGAGGTTCATGTTTATGTGATTTGGGAGGATGGTGGCAACATGTTTAAGAGATTATGCATGTGTGTGGATCATTGTTATTGTTCTTTGTACTTCATTGTTGATATTTTATCACACCTTGATATAGTGTTGATTGGTATACTCGATATGCTTTGACATTACCCATGCAGTGGGAGTTCCTAGATATGTATATTCTTCATTAACAAGTTTGGTATAGGGAGCTTGTGATTGCAGTTTATGGGTTGCATATGTTGTTCGCATGAGTTTGTTGATGTTATTGATACCTAGGAGGTATGGATGGTTGGATGTATTAGCATGTGTTGTGGATGTTATTTCCAATCATGTAGGTTCTTACATTTGACAACACCTTGTTTGGAGCCTTTGTTATCACTTGGATTTGATGCTTGTGTTCTTGGATTGGTGCAACTTCACCTAGGCATGTTCCTTCTCTTCCATATGTGGCACATTGGAGGATGACAGGATTTCTTGCTTGAGATGGTGGTTACTTTTTTCTTATTGCAAGTATCTTGATGGAGCATGAGAGCATTTATAGATTCATGTGGTTTCATGTATGGCCATGATGATGTATTTCATTGATTGATCCCTTATGCAATGTATACAACAAGTGGGAGAATGTTGCGATATGGTGTTGTACGCCATTGCATAATTTGATTTATTATAATTTTGTAATTAAATAATTATTTAGTTGTGATACACCTAGGTGCTGTGGTTAATCACACTAGGTAATTATTTGGGGACCACTTTATGTTGTATTGTAACATTGAATTATTATTTAATGTGTGAGAGACATGGGATAATAATTTAATATTGGAGAAATAATTAAAAAAGGTGAAAACTTAGTACCCAATATTAAATAAGGGGTTAGTGGTTTTGTGTTCACATGGTTGTATTTGTGTGAGCTTGAATCTATAAAACCAAGCACGTGTTTAGTGGTTAAGGTTTGTTGGGTGAGTGGGTTGTCATTATTGAGTCTTTCTTAGGAGTGCATATGTGAAGCATGGAATGGGATGTGTGGATTTATTCTTGGAAACGTGAGGATGCATTTGAAAGATTGATGCTTCAGAGATATTCTTCTATGGTTTATTCTCTAAGTTCCTTGTGTTTTGGCAGGGTTTTTCATTGAGGTTGTGCTTTCGTTTTGCATTTGATCTATAAAACCTTTGGGTCTTGTGTTTGCTTGGAGGGGTGGGGTTTTCTCAGAGGTGGTAGTTTTTTGAGGTATGGACTCAAATATTCATCATTTGCCTTTGCATGCAAAGGTCATAGAGAATTTGAACAACTTTTCATCTGGGGTAGGTTCTTCATCTTTGAAAGACCCACCCAGAATCAAGAAAGTGAATGGGTACTTGGAGAGAAGCCAGGATCATCCTATGTTGGTGACTCAACCAGAGTTAGTTGTAGGTAATGTTAATTATTGGAGCAATCATGCTCTAATTTGCATTTATTTATGGGGCTTCATCTTTCTCTACTAGTTCTTGAATCTTGATTTCGGAAAATATGGAATCATAAAGGAAATATAGAGATAATGATGGATGTCAACAATTACTTTTTGGTTGTGTTCTCGTGCATGACTGATAGAAATAAGGCTTTTGAAGGAGGCCCTTATTTTTATAATCAAGTTGGTCTCTTCATCAAACCCTGGCATGTGGGATTAAATTTTGTGGAGGAGCTTCTATTGAGGTTCCTTGTTTGGGTTCATCTTCCTCGACTTCCACTTGAGGTGTGGGGGAGTGATATTTTGCATATGATTTCTCTTTTGTTAGGCAAATCGGTTGGCCCAACTCAACAAACTCTAGATAAAAGGGTAATCTCATATTGCCCGAATCTATGTTGAAATTGTTTTAAATAACCCCTTGCTAGATTATGTGGAAATTTTCTTAGGATCCTCTTCTTGGATTCAACAACTTGACTATGAAACCCTTCCATTTAGATACTGAATCTATCATGAGTATGGGAATCTACAAAGGAAATGTCCTTGGTTTTTTCAAGAAAATGTTGTTGCTAATGTTCCCTCCAACTCAGCACCTAGGAATGATAAAGGGAAGGCCCCTATGGTTGATGGGGTTGCTAATAAGGAGGGATTTATTCTTGTTAAGTCATGCAAAGGGAAGAGGCTTGAAGATAACCCTCAAGGATAGACAAAATGATGAGATTTTTAATTGGTTTGATGCTTTAGAGGATTTAGTTCAAGAAGAGGGAATTCCAACTGAGATGCACTCCGGTATGGGGGCCTTGGGTGGGGCTCTGGAAAAAATTGGTGAGAGTGGAAACCAGAATTTTCCTTAGATGAAATTGCAGGATGGTTAGATGGAAACAAATCTTCCTTCTTAGTTTCAGGATGTCACAAATCCAAGCGAGACTTTGGCCTTTAAGGAGGTTGGTTCCTTGGCGGATCTAGTTCCTTCTTTGGTGAAAGAGTCTTCAAATTCCAGGAAGAACAATGGGGTTGTGCATACCTTGGGTTTGTAGCAAAAGACAATAAAAAAGGGGCCTCCAAAGAAATCTTCTAAAGTGGGGCATAAGAAAGACCACGAGAAGGTTAAATTAAGGGGTGAATCATTGGTGGATTCTGGGTTGGTGAAAACCTTAGATGCCTACTTCTCCCAATCTCATAAATGATTATTATCTCATGGAATGTGATGGGTATGAATAGCATCCCTAAACAAAAGGCTATTTGTGAAATGATCAAGACATTCTACTGATATTGTATTTATTCAAGAAACTAAATTAATAGTTGATGGTATTGTTACCTACTTTTCACTTCGAGCTCAAACAGGTAGAGCTGAATGAAGTTCATCATTTATAGGTACAAAAAAATTTCATGTTTTGTTGATTAAGTGTTCATTGATCATCATTGAGATCATTTTACATATGAATCATAGTTTTATTGTGCAAACATTTAAAACAGAAAATTGAGAAAAATTTGCATAATAATGCTTTTATTCATTTTGTAAAATGTTGAGTTCCACACAAGCCGTGGAAGTAACTTTTTCTGATTTTTATAATCAAAGGAAGAATGCATAAATAACGGTATGGTATACAACTGAAAATAACATAAACACATGGTAAGAGGTGATTCGTCATTGCCTGGGATGACGAATCGTTGATAGTTGAAGTTTCCAGTTGAGACATCAGCTCTAGTTCCGTTTTCAGTTGCAGCTCTCGTTCCAACTCCAAAAGCGTCTACAGAGAATATGAAAGATGATGTTAGAGATAATCTAAGCAATGACGGATCAGATCCTATCATATATCTACGCTACCAACAGAAATATAACATGCAGTCGATCAGGCATCCATCAAATAATTGCAAAAATCAGAGAAAAAGGAATGTAATTCAATGGAAGCTTTCAGCTTCTTTTATTTTGCTAACATGTTTGTTTCAGTGTCCAGGAACAGGTTTATCATGTTTGAGTTCAAAATCAGATATGTGGAGTAAAACGGGCTCCCACAAGGGTAGAGCTCGGCATATCAGTGGAGGAATATGAAAGACAACAACAGCATTCATGATATGCTAGATGGTTATAGAAGTTGTTTGCAAATGAATTACAGAAAATGAAATGTCAAACAACCAACAGCTATGGAAATAACATCAGATCAAGCAAAAGAGGAGGCCATGAAACAGTGAAAAGTGTTTCCAGTTTACGCACAGCAATATGGAGGACAACAATGACAGTCATTTAAAGGCTTCTTTAGTCAAAAACAGTAGAATGATAGTATGACATTGATCTTAAGCTTACAAGGTATGTGCATTCATGAAAGTCACGAAGTGCATTAAAACAGATTTTAGTTTTCATGGATAAAAGCTTCAGATTTGAATCCATTATGCACAGAAATGAAAATGCAGAAAAGAGTGGAAGTGTGTCTAAAGGTGAAAGCAACATATTTTTTCCAGAGTGTTAATGAAAACATGAAAAGAGCTACAACACTGAAGATTTAAGAGAATATGAACCTGAAAATGAAATATATTCAGTACAGAAGGAAGAAAAATAACTATTTTCACTTCTTTGCAAGAAAGGAAAAAAGCACTTTTGTTTATATTTTCATTGAGTTCGAGCATGCTGTTAGTTTCAGATTTCTGAGTCATCAAAAAATAGAAAAATGTAGCCAGATACAGTGAAAGATTAACACCAAACCAGAGGGTTTTCAAATATAAAGGCTTGCTTTTATATATACAGAAATTAGATTTCTATGAAGCTTAAATATGCCCATATTTAAGAGAAAGAAAAACGTGGCTGTATGTTTACAGAAAAATTGAAGTTCTTCATCTCTTAAGAGTTCAAATGCTATGTTTTCCAGGGATCTCAAGAAGGAAATGTCATGGCGCAGCTGGAAGAGTAAAATATTACAGATCCAAAGATTCACAAAGATCGGTTTCATTTTTTAAACAAGTTTTTTCTTTGATCAAAAGAAAATTACTTCAAAATGTCATGGCGCAGCTTACAAAAATAAATTATTGCAGATTCAAAAGAACAGAAACCAGATTCGATTATTGTAAGCAAGTTCTTTATTTCTGGAAAATACTTCAAAGAACTTTCATGGCAGCTTCAAGAAAAGCAGAAAACTTTCAAAAATTTGCATGAGAAGGAGAAAATCAGACTTTTATCTTCAAATACCTGTTAAAATCTTCATTATTTTCGAATTTGAAAGGGCTTTCCAACAAGTTCGTGGATTAGAATGCTCATGGCAGCCAAAAAAATGTTGATTCATGCCCAAAGTTCGCACAAAAATCATAGAGAAGTCAAAAAACGTCATTTCAAACAGAAAAAATCGTGTCCAAAGTGCCTCTACGTTTTTGAAAAAAGGTCATTTGCTCTTATTTCGACCAAAGACACCATATTCGAAGTTCATCAATGGCAGAAATACCAGAAAAGCAAGTTCGTGGCTAGGGATTTGAGCAGTGGCGGTCGTTTTCCTTCCAGAAGTTTCTTCATGTGAGAATGATATGTTTCTAGGGTTCGGTGTTGCCTTATTCATCCACCCTAATTCCTTTTGACATTATTATTGATGATTTTTAATAATCATTTTGTTTTATTCTTCCTCCAAGATTCTTAGCAATGATGTGGTCGACCCATTTTAATTGACTTATCAAGTGGTATGGTCGGCCAGTTATTTTGTAAGGTTAAAATGTGTTTTTCCTTATATTTCATGAGCATGGAGTGGAGTAATAAGGTGGTTAACCTTATCAACAATGGAAAATTTAATTATTGTCAAGTATATGCATGATGATCAACGGTGATTGGCAATTAAAATGCTTATTTTACTTATACTGAAGTAAGCTCACCTTTAGCTTTAAGTATAATATTTTATTTGCATATTTTAATGTAAATGAATTAATTAAATGATATATTATAAATCATTTAATTAATTCATCTTTTTCAAATGCAAGTAAGATATTATATAAACCAAATCTCAGTTCGATTTAGTTCTACATCAGTTTCAACTGAAGACTTAATGAGAAGGATGTGCATGGGCGGATTGATACAAACGAGGTGAAATTTGCATGATTTAGCCCACTTTTTCAGGGAGTTGCAGTTCAGTTGGAATAGTGCATGTATCAGTTATGACTTGGCAGTGAGTTTGAGCTTAATTGGACTTGTTTTTGCATGGTTTTGGGCCTCCTTTTTAGAGATATTTTCTTCTGCTCGGTTTTGGCTTTGGAATTATCACCCTTTCTTGGAGTTGGACTTTCAATTCTTTTTGCATGCCTTTTGGAAAGGCTTTTTGTATATATTGAAAAACTTAACTGTTTTTCATTCTAGTTCTTGTTTTTTCTCCTTTGCACTTTGCAAAGCGAATGATTTGTAACTCAGCATCATTTCAGATTAATACATAACAGGTTTTACAGGTTACCCTTGGTTTTAGCATGGAGTTTTTCCTTTTATCTTTTCAATAGTGTCAGGTTTTTCCTTCAAGCTTTCAGGCAACATTCTTGTGCTTGATTTTGATCGAATTATATTGTGTTTCAGCATTGAAACCTTTATTTTTTCTGTCTCAATCATAATTATATGTATGCATTCAGTTTAATTCATAGGTCATACACTGAGTTTGTAATTTAAGAGTATTTTCTTAATTGTGAGAACACTGTTCTTTTCCTTTGAAAGAAAATAGTTTTATGAGCCTCTGTATGAAGCATTTATATGAGTTCAAACTGTTTATATTTTGATGTGCAAGTTAGATATATTGAGAATCAATTGTGAATTAAACTGCCTTTTAGATCATCATTTTTAGGTGCAAGCATCACCGTATTTAAAATTTCATAGTTCTGCAGTCGAGTTAGATCTTTTTATCCTTTTCCCACCAATTTACCCGAGTATTAATCAGAAGCAATTCATAGGAACCAGCCTAGAATCTAGAGGTCTAATTCCTTAAAGGATACCCATAGCCTGGAATTAGTTCCAATGTTTCAACAGATTGTTGAATTTCAATGTTCAAGCATTTGGGTGCAATCTGATTGAAAACAGGTATGTTGGAAAGAGTGTCTAGGGTTTGGAATCGTGGTTTTGGTCAATGTGTTGGGGACCTTGGTAGCTCTGGTGGGGTGGCTTGTTTGTGGGATCCAAGGAAGGTTGTTCCCCAGTGGTGGATTTCTAGTTCTTCTATTTCTATGGTTGCTTCTTGCTTGGACTCCGGTGAAACTTGTCTTTTCACTAATTTCTATGTGCCTATTGATCTCTTGGGAAATTTGTATCTTTGGGCTCATGTTAGCTATGTCTAGACCCTTTCCCCTCTTCTTCCCTAGATAGTGGTAGGTGACTTTAATGCTATTTCTTGTTTAGAGGACAAAAGAGGAGGCATAGCTAGGATGGATCCTTTTGCTTCTCTCTTAAGGGACAACATTGAATTCCTGAATCTAATTGATGTGAAACCGAATAATGGAATCTTCACTTGGAACAATAGAAGAACTGGTGAGGATGCTTTTTAGAGAGGCTAGAAAAATTCCTTATTTCATGCTTTTGGGTTGGTGATAGGTGGGCTTCCAAGTCCGAGATCTTGGATTGAAGAGGATCCAACCATTGATCGATTAAACTCTCAATTGGTTCTTTTAGAGCTTCTAGGAATCCAACATTTAAGTTTCAACTCATGTGGTTGTGTGATCCTTCACTCTAGGATTTGATGAGTGAATGGTGGCTCAAAGGGAGGCATGCTTTTGGTAGGGCTATGTACTCCTTTGCTAAAAGGTTACAATATGTGAAGTGTTGATTTAAGAAGTGGAATAGATAGAGTTTCAACAACTTGTACTTCAAAATAATGGTGGCTCAAGCTTGGTTGGATTCTATTACTCATGAAATATGGGATCATGGCCTAATTGATGTTTTGGGTCGGGAGGAGGCAATAGCTTCTAAGGAGCTTGAGGAATGGGAGTTGCGTGAGGAGATTTTTTGAAAGAAAAAGTCTCATATTAATTGGCTTTAGGAAGGGGATAGAAATGTCGCCTTCTTCCATAACTTTTTGGCTACTAGGAGGAATGGAAATCTTATTACTTCTCTACTGTCTTTGAAAGGGACTCGACTTTATTCTTTGGGGGAGATTTTGAGGGAGGCTTCTCAGTTCTTTGCAGCTATGTTCACTGAAGATTCACCTCTTGCGAGTGAGGAGGAAAACTCTATTTTGGCTTGTATTCCCTCTCTAGTTTCTAATTATATGAATGTGGCCCTCCTTTGGCCCATTTCTCTACAAGAATTAGAGACAATCATGTGTCAAATGAAAAAAGGGAAAGCCCCAGGCCTTGATGGCTTTCCAATTGAATTTTTTCAGGAGTTTTCAGAGATTATCAAAATGGATCTCTTGGAGGTGGTTCGGGAGTCACAAGAGAATAAATAAATGCTAAAATCCATGAATTCCACCTTTTTGGATCTTATTCATAAAAGGGAGGGTGCTAATTCTCTAGACTAGTTTGGACCCATTGCTCTTTGCAACATTGTTTACAAAATTATTACCAAATTGATTGCAGAAAGGCTTAAACCTTGGATCAACTCTTTTATTTTCTAAGAGCAAGGTGGATTTATTGTTGGTAGAAAAATTTTGGATGAGATTGTCATTGTTGCTAAGGTCATTCATTCTATGGTGTCCTCTAAGGAGAAGGCCATGTTTATCAAGCTAGATATGGAAAAAACTTATGATAGAGTCCAATGGGATTTTTAATAGAAAGTTCTTTAGGCCTTTGGATTTGGTAGTGAGTGGGTTAACTAAATCATGAGTTTTGTAACATCTTCTTCATTTACGGTTCTTATCAACAGTGAGCCGTCAAAGTTATTTGGAGCTTCTAGAGGTTTTCGCCAAGGGGACCTTCTATCTCCTTATTTGTTTATTATTATGGCTGAGGGGTTGGGAAGATTTATCAAATCTTGGGTTAAACAGGGTTTGATTCAGGGTTGGAGTTGGGGTAATAGTTTCCTCTACACTCTCACCTACAATTTGTTGATGATACAATTTTGATGGGAATGGTAAGAATAAATTAGGTAGTGAATTTAAGAACTTTGGACATCTACTTGGTTGCCTTTGGTCAGAGGATTAATGAATATAAGTCTTCAATATTTTTCTTCAATACTCATCGGCTTATTCAGAGTAGAATTGCTTAGATTCTACGATTGTTGGGATACGGTGTTGTACACCATTGCATAATTTGATTTATTTTATGTTGTAATTAAATAATTATTTAGTTGTGATGCACCTAGGTGGTGTGGTTAATCACACTAGGTAATTATTTGGGGACCGCTTTATGTTGTATTGTAATATTGTATTATTATTTAATGTGTGAGAGACATGGGATAATAATTTAATATTGGAGAAATAATTTAAAAAGGTGAAAAATTAGTACCCAATATTAAATAAAGGGTTAGTGGTTTTTTTTTCACATGACTTTATGGCACATAGTTTTATCTTTCCACTTGGTTGTATTTGTGTGAGCTTGAATCTATAAAAGCAAACACATGTTTAGTGGTTAAGGTTGGCTAGGTGAGTAGGTTGTCATTATTGAGTATTTATGAGGAGTGCATATGTGAAGCATGGCATAGGATGTGTGGATTCATGCTTGGAAACATGAGGATGCATTTGAAGGCTTGATGCTTTAGAGGTATTCATTGTAACTCTTGTATTGATTTATTGTTGAATAATATGGAGTATGGATGCTTTTGGAGGTTGGTTTTTTCCCTCTTGAGGGTTTTCCCAGGTATATCTTGTGTTATCTTGTGGCTTGTCTATTTGATCTATGCATTATGGTTACTTGTATGCATGTTTATCTCTCATGGGGTTATGTAGGAAATTGATTAAGATTGTGGGTTGAATGTGTTATTTCCTAACAAGTGGTATCTAAGCTTTCATGGTTGATGGGTTTTTATTATAACCCTAGTTTGAGAGATTTTTGCAAAGTTGAAGCCATGGGAATGCATGTTAGATTTGAGGCATTAAAAGATATGGAACACATGTTGCAGGTGTTTATTATGTAGATTTGGGCTTTTGGGTTGTCAAGATTTGTTGGATTTATTGCAGATCTGGAGTTTTCAAAATATGGGTCAAAAGGGTTTCTTGGTTTGAGTTTTCATATGAGGGTTTTGTAGGGGAAATTTCATGGATGACCTCTTGAGACAAAATGAACCTCACCATTGGATCCAAGAGGCACAAGAGATGAAAAATGACATAAAATTTGTGCTATTTTGGAGAAGTTGAAAAAAAAAGCAATTTTTTTGCCCCCACAGCCCTTCGTACAGCCGTACAACCATCGATGTCTGCAGAGGTCAAAAATATTTAAAAAATAAAATATGTAGTGAAAAATTTGAGTGGCCTTTTAATTTTTTAAAATCTTGCATAAAATATATATATATCATTGGGGGGTCTGCAAACCCCCCTGCCCTTTGTATAGCCTACGGTTGTTAGTTGCACGGACTAATAGTTTGTGCACTGCAGCTGGTTGGTCGTCGATGGGCTGTCAACTTCAGCCGGAAGTCCCATCCAATGGGCCCAACAAAAATTCAACCATCAAAATTTTTTATATAAAATTTAAAACTTTTAAAAATCTGCAACAAAATTAATCCTGCCAGATTTTAAAATAATTAAACTAGAATATAAAAGGTGGTCCATAAGGGGGGCCGGTGGAATTTTTTTTTTGAATTGAAAAATTAAATTAAATTTAAATCAAATTTGGAATCTGCCACCCACTTTCCATCAATGCACCGCCGCCACCAGTGGCTCCACCTGAGGGCTGCTAGCTAGCTTGCTCTACATGGCCAAATAGGTAGTTTTTTTTCAAACTTGCATAACTTTCACCCACAGAGTTGGATTTTCGACTTCTTATACTTGTTGGAAAGTTGGTTTTAAGCACTACACACTGATACAGGTTTTTTTCCATGATTTTCCTATTTTAATTAGTTTTTAGGACCTGGAAGTCAAATGTTCTCGTTGCATGATTTTGGTCATAACTTTTGCATATGGAATCAGATTTTTTATTTCGAATAGGCGTTGGAGAGCATGGAAAATGTACTACACAATAGTTCAAATTATTTATTAGTTTGTGCTATACGGAATGTATACTAATTATTTTATCACTTGTAGCAGCCTGAGATTCGGGGTGTGATTGTGTGAGCATCTGGAAAAGTCAAGAGGTGAAACCTTGAGGGAGTACATGTTTTTATATGATATTTATGATTGTATAGATGATTATCAGTTTGGTGCTTCCTTGTGCAAGTTTACAGGTGTTTTTAGATTTGGACTTTGATGGTGACAGGTACACTGGTTGTCTTTGGTTTTAAGGACATGGGTTGACACAAGTGGAGACATGGAGTCTTGTATGGATGATAGTTGAATGTAGGTACAATGATGGCTATGGTTATAGTGTCATGGGTATGTAGGTACATTTATGCATTGGCACAACATGATCATGTATGTGGTTGTTTGGTGGTGTTTTGGTTTGGTGTTAGAAGGTTGTTTTGATCTCTTTGATGCTTGTATGGTTCCTTGACTATGGTTACTCATTTGTGGACATGGTTGGAAAATCAAATCTGTGGTTGATTTGGTGTTTGAGTCTTGATTTCTATGGGATTATCTTCTTTGATATCTCGGTTTGCAAGTTACTAATGTGGTGATGAGTTTGCACATTTTAGTGGTTGGATCAATGAGTTATGCAGGTTGTAGGTGTGTACAGTCTATTGGGTTGTACTAGGATGACTCGGATGTGGACTATCTATATCCACTAGGTTTGATTCATTGTTGTTGCATACTTTTTTAGTTGGCCTTTTCTATGGTCATTTGTGCATTGGTATGTTTCTTTGGGATGAGAAGATGGATGGTTAGAGTACCTGATTAGTTAGTTGATGGGACTTGTAGCATGTGGTTTGATCATTATGTCATGATCGCTTGGTGTATTTATTGGTTATACACTTTCAGTGGGAGTTTTTGGCAGCGATGAATTGGCGATGTAGGATTGGTTTTTGATGGTTTGTTGGTGGTTGTATGTATATTCTTGGTTTGGAGATCTTTGTTTCAATTGATGTTACTGACATTTTAGTTGTGTGTGTAGACCTAGATGATCTTCATGGATGGGATGGTAGTCACGATGCCATGCATAACTTGCTATCACGGTTCAATAGGAGTTATTAGCAGTGACGTGGATGCATCATTGGTGATGGTTATCTTCATGTGATCTGAGATGTGCTTTCTTAGTTTAGAGTATGATTGTTATTATGTCATGGTTTACTCTTGATGTTAGCTTAGATTTTTGGCATGATATGGGTTCTCTTGATACTAGGATGTATGTATTGGTGCATGTGATCTCCTAGGAGGAGATGGTTAGATCATGTTGTCCTGATAGGTTCTTGATTTTGTAGTTGGAGCTTTGACATTGATCTTGGTGATTATCTTTGTATTGAGTACATGATCATTTGCTTGATTACTTCATGATGTTGTTATGTTGCAATTGGATTTTGGCATCCATTGATCGGTTATAGGTGCTCATGGATACTTAGAGAAGTAGGTGAGGTTGGAGTTCTCTTGGGATTAGAGACATTTGCTTGAGATGGTTACTCTTTGGAGGTTTCAGCAGGAAGACTGATGAGCTTTCACCTGGATATAGACGTGAGTTCATGATGGACCGATAGAGGAGATTGTTCTTGGAGTGAGTCATGATGACTTGGTTATCTTGGAGGAGCATTCTCATTCCCCACTCTTGGTCTAATCAACGGTTTATCATTTGAGAGGTATTTTCCCATGATTTCTTTTAGATTTGTTTATGTTTTGTGCTTTGATTTCTTATGGGATTGAGTAGAGTCATGGTGATTGATTTTGGAGACTCATTTGAGGATTGGATAGCATGAGCTTATATTACTTTATCTTTCATGGATATGGATCTTGAGCTATGGTTAGTTATTTTTAGAGGATTCATTTTGAGGGATGTTTAGTATGGTTATCTCCTTGTGCATTTGAGTTCATGATATCATTTATTGATGAGGAGTTTAGGAGATGTTTTATGGGTTGATTTCCTTGGTTTGGGAATGATACTTTGAGTTTGATCTTCTTGGTTAGAGAGGTGTACATCCATGTTGACAATATACATTGATTCATATGTTGTGTTTGATCTAAGAGATTGAACGCTATTTTGGGTTTTGTTGAGGCTTCTTGTTTGGGGTTGTTAGGAGATCATACTTGACATAGAATTACACTTTTCAGGTGTGGTAAAAGGACATGTTATGGTTTAGAGGTTTTCTCTCTTCACGGTTCCTTCCTGGAGGTTCATGTTTATGTGATTTGGGAGGATGGTGGCAACATGTTTAAGAGATTATGCATGTGTGTGGATCATTGTTATTGTTCTTGGTACTTCATTGTTGATATTTTATCACACCTTGATATAGTGTTGATTGGTATACTTGATATGCTTTGACATTACCCATGCAATGGGAGTTCCTAGATATGTATATTCTTCATTAACAAGTTTGGTATAGGGAGCTTGTGATTGCAGTTTATGGGTTGCATATGTTGTTGGCATGAGTTTGTTGATGTTATTGATACCTAGGAGGTATGGATGGTTGGATGTATTAGCATGTGTTGTGGATGTTATTTCCAATCATGTAGGTTCTTACATTTGACAACACCTTGTTTGGGCCTTTGTTATCACTTGAATTTGATGCTTGTGTTCTTGGACTGGTGCAACTTCACCTAGGCATGTTCCTTCTCTTCCATATGTGGCACATTGGAGGATGACAGGATTTCTTGCTTGAGATGGTGGTTACTTTTTTCTTATTGCAAGTATCTTGATGGAGCATGAGAGCATTTATAGATTCATGTGGTTTCATGTATGGCCATGATGATGTATTTCATTGATTGATCCCTTATGCAATGTATACAACAAGTGGGAGAATGTTGCGATATGGTGTTGTACGCCATTGCATAATTTGATTTATTATAATTTTGTAATTAAATAATTATTTAGTTGTGATACACCTAGGTGTGTGGTTAATCACACTAGGTAATTATTTGGGGACCACTTTATGTTGTATTGTAACATTGAATTATTATTTAATGTGTGAGAGACATGGGATAATAATTTAATATTGGAGAAATAATTAAAAAAGGTGAAAACTTAGTACCCAATATTAAATAAGGGGTTAGTGGTTTTGTTTTCACATGGTTTTATCTTACCACTTGGTTGTATTTGTGTGAGTTTGAATCTATAAAAGCAAGCACGTGTTTAGTGGTTAAGGTTGGTTGGGTGAGTGGGTTGTCATTATTGAGTCTTTCTTAGGAGTTCATATGTGAAGCATGGAATGGGATGTGTGGATTCATTCTTGGACACATGAGGATGCATTTGAAGGATTGATGCTTCATAGATATTCATTGTCACTCTTGTATTGCTTTATTGTTGAATAATATGATGGAGTATGGATGATTTTGGAGGTTGGGTTTTCCCTCTTGAGGGTTTTCCTAGGGTATAACCTGTGTTATCTTGTGGCTTGTCTATTTTATCTATGCATTATGGCTACTTGTATGCATGTTTATCTCTCATGGGGTTATGTAGGAAATGGATTAGGATTGTGGGTTGAATGCATTATTTCCTAACAGTGATTTCATATTGGTTATTTCCCTCTAGTGTATCTTGGGACCCCCCTTTCCACAGGTTCTCATCTTAGAGGTTGTTGGCAAGAGATTTTGAATAAGTTTCATAAGAGGGTAAGTCATTGGACTTATAGATGGCTTTCATTTTCTGAGAGAGTGAACCTTTTGAAATCTATTGTCTAGGATCTTCCTCTTTACAGGTGCTTTGTGTAGGTTGCCCCTATAAGTTTTGTTAAAGAGTTTGATGCCCTTTCCTGCCAATTTCTTTGGGTAGGCAATTTACACTCTTTGAAATATATTTTGGTGAAGTGGAAGTCTATTTACAAGTCGAAACAAGAGGGTGATTTCGATCTCAAGCCAATGAGGGTGAATGGTCAGGTTTTAGCTGCAAAGTTATATTAGCGATGGTGCACTTGCCAAGATCAAGTTTGGGCTAGAATCCTTACTTATAAGTATCTCTAAGGGGTGAATTCCTTTTATGTGCCTCGATATGGTCTTCTTGGGAAGGGGTCTATGATTTGGAATACTCTCAAGAGAGGGGCAAAGTTGATCAAGGAGGGGATTTTTTAAATTTTCAATAAGGGATATGAGGCCCTTTTTTGGCACAATTCTTGGAATTACTATCCCCCTATCTTATCAATATATCCCCATTTACAACCCCTCTGTGATAGTATGCTTGCAGTTGGGTGGTGTAAAGTGGGGAATTTTAAAACTGTTCAAGTTTTGGGGCAAGCGGAGGTGTCTCATTGGTAGGAGTCATAGGAGTGGTCATCAGGGAGCACTGAGGAAATGCATCAAGAGATAGCTAATATTTTGGCTTGTAGAATGTGTAATTCCCTTAAGGGGGGAGATACTTTGTCTTGGGGCCATGACCCGAAGGGAAAATTATTTGTTGCCTTAGGGTACTTAGAGTTGGACAAGCAGTTGGATGGGAAGGTTGGTGTTCCTTGGTGGAAGCAGGTATAGAATAAGTTTTCTTGGCCTAAATGTAAATTTTTCTTATGGTTGGTGGTCCAAACTAGGTTCCTTACCTAGGAGAATTTGCACAAGAGAGGCTTCCAAGATCCTATCTATGTTCTTTGTTCCAACAGTAAGGAATGTGCCTCACATTTATTCTTCTAGTGTCCTTACTCTAGAGAGCTTTGGAACCTCTGGTGGGCAATGTGGAATCATGCTTGTGTCCATGCCACTTATTTGGTTGAATTCTAGGAAGTATGGGTCTTCCTCCTGCTAGGAAATCCTTTCTTCAAATTGCTTGGGTCATTGGCCCTACTTTTATTATCTGGAATCTCTTGTTAAAAAGGAATAGAAGGATTTTTCAGGGTGTGAATTTGGTGGTGGTTCATTTATGGTGAAATATTTTGTACAGGATACAGGAGACTATTTCTGCTAAATGTGACCTTTTAGTTGTTGTGGATCCTTGTGATGTTACTTTTGTAAGGAATTTGAATTTGAAGGATGGAGGGTCTGGGTACTCTTTGGGTAAGGGTCCTCGACAGGTCAAAAAGAGGACTCGTCAGGAGGGTTGATGGCTTCCTCCTCCTCATGGGACTTTGAAGATTAATATGGATGGATCTTCCAAGGGAAATATGGGGCTTGCAGGGATTGGCGAGATTGGTAGAGATAGTAATGGAGGTGTGGTGTTCTTCTCTATTTATAAGGGGCATCATTCTAACAACCTTATGGAGGCTCTAGCGATTCTTCATGCTACTGAAAGAGGTTGTTCTCTTGGATGGAGGAAAATTATTTGTGAATCTAATTCATAGATCATGGTAGATATGTTGAATGAGTAGTGATTGGATGGAGCTAATTAGCACCTAGCCATCGTGGTTAAGCAAATCTTGAACCTATGTTGTTCTTTGGACTCTATTTCCTTTGTCATATTCCTAGAGAGTGGAGTAGAGTGGCAGATCTTTTGGAAAAGTGGGCCTCTAAGCATTTAGAGAGGTGGGATGTGGGTTACTTGGGACTTTTGTCCTTAGAGTATTCTTTGGCCTTGGAAAAGTTGATCATGGAGGATAGAAATATGTAGTTAGTTTCTTTGTTGGGTTCTTTTCACCAGTAGAATTTGGCAAATAAATGACTAGGTGACTAAAAATTTTAGTCACAACAACTAAAAATGACTAAATTCTACTCGTTTTTTGCAACTCAGCTATAAATGAGTAAATAAATGACTAATCTAGTCATTGACTAAAAAATTATTTAGTCACAAAAATAAAAATGACTAAATAGTTAGTCATCAAATCCAAATTAGACAAAAAATTTAAAAAACAAGTCGGCCAATTATTGGCACGATTATTCACGTTCATTGTAGATTCATTCATCTCGCTTGACCTCACTTGATTTTTTCATTGCAGACCTCGCTTCATTCGTTAGCCTGACATGAGTCATTTTGATTAGTTATAGCAGCTACTTGCATGGGCAATAAGGATTCGGAGAGGACCTGGAGACTTTTGAAAAGGTGGGCAAGGGCAAGGAATTCAGAGTTTTCTACAACGAATTTGAATTCGTCGAGGCCCTCTATAGCAAAATCGGATTTGGGGACGTCCTCTACAGCAAATTCAAAGGTAATTTGAAACCCTCATTACATTAAAAACAAATTTGAAACGCTCATTGCAATCTATTGCTCTTAATAATGTTCTACTACTATTAATAATGTTCTTTTACAATCTTTCCATTGTTCTGCTTCATAATGTGTTCGAGCTAAATATAAAAAAAATTGGGTGGCAGTGCCAAAATAGAATTTCCTCAAACAATTTTGATAAATTTTCACTGCAAGCACAAATTTTCCTTGTGCAAAGTAAACATGTCTTAGATTTACCCACACATCAGGCATCTAAACAAAGATGTTTCCTACAACAGCTTCTTGTACCTGCGTAAATATTTCCTTTGCAATATCAAATTGACCCCTTTCAGCTAGCACAATGGTTGCTCCATTTGCAGCATAAACATTTCCTGGTCTCTGTGCCAACACTTTACAATGGCTACCCCATTTACAGCATAAACACTTTCAGTACAAGCACAAACTATACTTGTGCAAAGTAAACATGTGCTAGATTTACCCACACATCGGGCATCTGAACAAAGATGTTTCCTACAACAGCTTCTTATACCTGTGTAAAAATATCCTTTGCAATATCAAATTGACCCCTTTCAGCTAGCACAATGGTTGCCCCATTTTCAGCATAAACATTTCCTGGTCTCTGTGCCAACACTTAAGTGGCCCCTTTTATGACATTAAGATCCTCTTGAGTTATTATTATACTCCTTTTTTCCAAGAGAAAAATCCCCAAGGCCCATGGGAAATGAATGATGAACATTTGAGTTTTAACTTGGTTTCATTTCGAAAAGAGGACATTACATTGTACAAGATTTGTTTAACAACAGAATAATTTAATCCACTTATTTGGGACTATAAAATAAAAATAGATGAATTAATTCATTTTCAATTATAGGTTCTTTTAATCTAGAATTTGATAGAAAGATAAAGCATAATACATTGAAGGACACAAAAAATGTTCTAAAATAAAGACTAAAATAGGTTTCCCATTAAAAACAAGAAAGAGGAAAAATGAAAAGATAATATACAGATGATTCATTTGAGGTTTTTGATAAGATCTCATTTAACTATGTCAAATAGATTTGGAAGGGACAAAGCATATTTGATTGACTAAAATTTTGAGGTAGCTTATCCATCATCATTGTATGCATTATCTTCTCTTGGAATTTGTTTCTACAATGCACCAAGCCTAGAATTGATTGGGGATGCACTTAAGGTGGATGAAAACTCATCAAATTCTTTAATATGTATGCTTGACAACATGGAACTGAAAAAAAATGACTGGCTTAAAGAAAAGAAACAATTAAAGTAGCATGCCAACTTGTATTGGCTGATGAAGCAAAATGAAAAGTTGATGAAGAATGAAGGATTCAGATGGAAAGGAGAAAGCAAGAGGAAAAAATTCAACGGGTGATGCAACAAGAGGAGAAATTTGAACATGTGAAGGAATTATGGAAAAGTAAGTGTAAGGACATGGATGATGACGATGATGAGGCTGGTCAATTTGAGAAGAAACAAAGGATGGAAAAGAAGAAAAAGAACAAGGATAAGGACCACAAGGCTTATGATTATTATATGGAGGAACCTAATGTTCCCATGGAAGATGAGGCAAATTATATGAGTGATAAGGCACAAGATGATGCAAAAAATGCCCAAGATATTATTGCAGTTGTAGGTCTAGAAGACTCTGATGATGGCAAGACAAATTCTCTAGTTTCAACAAAATCACAACGGAGACATGCATACTATGATTCTGAAGATGATGAACCATTGTAGAAACAGAGTCTGAGAGATGATGATCCATATGATGATGATGTCTAGGCTTCCTGAGCTTTAACCAGACCTAGCTCCTATTTTCCAAGAGAAAAATCTCCAACGCCCATGGGAAATGAATGATGAGCATTTGAGTTTCAACAAATTCCAAGAGAAGATGATGCATACAATGACGATGGATAGGCTAACTCAAAATTTTAGTCAATCAAATATGCTTTGTCCCTTCCAAATCCATTTGACATAGTTAAATGAGATCTTATCAAAAAACTCAAATGAATCATCTATATGTTATTTTTTCATTTTTCCTCTTTCTTGTTTTTTATGGGAAACCTATTTTAGTCTGTTGAAACTCAAATGTTCATCATTCATTTCCCATGGGCGTTGGGGATTTTTGTTTTGGAAAATAGGAGCTAGGTTTGGTTAAAGCTCAAGAAGCCTGGACATCATCATCATATGGATCATCTTCTCTTAGACTATGTTTATGCAATGGTTCATCATCTTCAGAATTAGAGTATGCATGTCTCCTTCATGAATTTGTTGAAACTAGAGAATTTGTCTCGCCATGATTAGAGTCTTCTAGACCTGCAGCTCAAGAAGATCTTGGGCATTTTCTGCATCATCTTGTGCCTTATCGCTCATATAATTTCTCATCTTCCATGGCAACATTAGGTTCCTCCATATAAGAATCATAAGCCTCGTGGTCCTTATCCTTCTTTTTCTTATTTTCCTTGTTTTGTTTCTTCTCAGACTGACCAGCCTCATCATCGTCATCATCCCTATCCTTACGCTTACTCTTCCATAATTCCTTCACACGTTCAAATTTCTCCTCTTGTTGCATCACCCATCGAAGTTCTTCCTCTTGCTTTCTCCTTTCCATATGAATCCTTCGTTCTTCATCATCTTTTCGTTTTACTCCATTAGCCAAGACAAGTTGGTGTGCTACTTTAATTGTTTCTTTTGCTTGAAGCTAGTCATTTGTTTTTAGTTCCATGTTGCCAAGCACACATAAAGAATTTGTTGAGTTTTTATCCACCTTAATTGCATCCCCAATAAATTCTAGGATTAGTTGGATCTCATTCTGAGCCTAAGCCATGGCTACAAGACATAGATATGCATCCATATAATCAGGAACTTGAACAATTTTGGCCTGTATAAAACATTTGATTTTTCAGTGTCATGTAGCTGTTAAAAGAACCTAGCAAGATTAAATAGTGTTGTCACTTTATCCCATGGTAACTCAAGTGAAACATCACCTTCTTCTAGTCGATAGAAGAATTCCATATCCTTAAAGCGCACAGAAAAAATTGCATAATTGGCACTGGGGATTTTATTTATGAATTCAACCCAAATGCCATTTCCTAATGCCTCCATAAAAGTTTGTTGAGCCAACTCTAGTTCATCACACTCAAAATGAAGAACCCCAATGTTGTTTAACAATTCAATGGGTACTTCTTCTCTACTCTTCTTCAGAAGAGACTTTGTTGTCTTAAGAGAATCTAAGGTTGCTTGGGGTTTTTCGATATTAATAACTCACCCATCTTGATAAATGCATGGGAATCACATGGATCTATGCAAGTTGCCTTTCTTAAAATTTCCAAAGCCTTCTCTGCCTACCCTTGTTGAGCATATATATGGCCTACAACTTTGGTAGACATGTATGAAAAATGTGGTAGCATAGACAAGGCAATTAACTTTGGAAAAAATGTCTCAAATAAATGTGGTCTCATGGTGATGGAATGCCATGACGAATTCCATGACAAGTGAATTGTTATGTATTTTCATGGCATTCCATCACCATGAGACCACATTTCTTTGAGGCATTTTTTCAACCAGTTCATTGTCTTTTCTATGCTATTGCTTACTATTATGCTTTGATAGATTTTTTTCCAAGCATCCATAGCTTGTTTGAAAGAACTTATTTTAGGCTTTTAGCCATAGCAACAAGGCAGTGAACTATTTGATAAAATGCTTTGGTAGAAAATATCTATGAAAAATGTGGTAGCATAGACAAGGCAGTGAACTGTTTGAAAAAATGCCTTAAAGAAATGTGGTCTCATGGAATGCCATGACAAGAAAATGCAAGTGGAAGCTACTCCTAGTTATTAGTTATGCAATGTGAAGTAATTGCATAACTGCTTAGGTTGACTTTGTAAAAACTATATTGTAATTGAAATTTTGTCATCTATTAGCATCTAGTTATTAGTTATGCAATGTGAGGCAATTCTTTGAGTTTGAAAGATGTGCAATGGAATGTAATGAGCAATGCAGATGATTATAAACAAATAATTGATACCAATTCATAATATACCCCTATATTCGAACCTAAAATACATAAAAAAAATCCATACACAATATTATAAACAAATAATTGAGACCAAAATTCGAGCACCAGATTAAATCTTCTTGTCCATTGATTGCTTCAAATAGATATTACAATATAACATAAGTCTTCTCATATGTGTTTCTATAAATGCCTATGATGATGATATCAAAATTTAGTCTTGGTTTCTCTTTTATAAGAGAAGCAACAAGCTTCAAACCATTACAAAATATGGCATCTTTTCAAAATTCATGCCTCTTTGTATAAACCAGACTAAACATGAGTTTTTCTTAAAACATAAAATAGAGAAAGTAGATAACTAATGAAGTCTGCAACACTTGTGACACCTTAGTTTGTTAATCTCCGTAAGGCACCCGTGATCACTGAAGATTTGTTCAAGGTCCTTTCTCCATACTAGTGTATTTGAATGTGTGGTTCTTCCACTATGACAGCCCCAAGGCCTACTATTTGGGGGGAGGACCCATATACCTCTGATCCCACTCGTACACTGTATAATCATCTAGCCATTTGTATTCTTGAATTTTCAATATATTTACAAGGTGAGTCTTCCATCGACTGTCTAATAACACCCTGCCATCCATGATAAATTTAGAATATCCAGCATCCAACGCTATTACTCCATCCATGATTAAGTCGAACCTGTCAAGACTCAACTCACCATCCTTTTGTATGCAAATGATGCACTGTGGAACAATCTGGCCAAATTCACTCTTCCATTTGTTGAGGTCCTTCAAGTGGTCATCATCTTTCAATAGTTTTGGCACAAACCACTGATTCAAAGTATGAAATGAATTTATTCTTGTTCTGATCTTTTGGTCCTCTCCTTGCATATATTGGAATTCATCTATAACTATTTTGGCCATTTGCTCTATAGGTTTTAATGTTGCAGGAGCCTCAGTACTCCTTTATAAGATTCTTCACAAGGTTACCAATGTGTGGTGTATGGGCTACTAGTTCTTAAAAAGGGGATCCAGTATGGGTAGATGTGTTTTCATTTGATCAATTGCATATGTAAGTGAGTTGTAGCAATCATACACACTTTCCAACTTATCCATAATTAGCTTTATCCTATGCTCGAGGACCTTCTCTAAAAAATTGCAAATTTCCTTATTTTCTCCTTCCTTACCCTCATTGTTGGCTTTCTTTAACTCTTCAATCTCCTATCTAAGAATGCTCACTTGTTTAGTAGAATCACTTTCTATATCAATTGGTGGAGTAGGAGGATGGTGGTATAACATTATTTCCTTATTCTGTGAGGGGCTTGCTCCTTTCAATTGTTCCTTCAACTTCACATTTTCCATGAACAATTTATTAACTTCATCATTTAAAAACTTTTGTTCCTTTTCATACTCTCCCAATCTAGCTTCCATCTCCTTAACTACAGCTCGGGTGAACATAGTTGAATGCATTTTCATGGTTGCAACTTCTATAGGAGATGTATCCTTTAATGTTTTCACCATAGTTGTCCCTTTCATTTCTTGCACTACATCTAGTAACCTTGGTTTTTGTGTACTCTTTTGTTTGGCCCAGAATGAAAAGGTTTCAATCTTAGGGTTATACCATGTGCTACTTACCCCTTCATCTAAGTCAAACTCAGTAATCAGCATTGGGTCCTCCTGTGTTATCACTTGATCAAGTAAAAAAAAAATCTTTAATTCCATACCAGGGACAATAAGTATTTTACTTTTCAAAATCATCTCTCTAGCCTCTTGTGGGCTGACATCAATATTATCAATCCTTAATTCATTAAAAATTTGGGCTACTATCTGATCATGTTGGGATTCCTTAGCTCTCATCTTATTTATTTCAACCCTCGCTTCAAACTCTCTCATTTTCATATTAACCCGAAAGTCTTTAAATTCGGGGGTTTTGATAAATTCATCATCTTCCAAGAACTTGTGAGCTGCAACAAACCTATCATCATCATGCATTTCTCTTTCTCCTTGTACCCCAATATTGGCTCTAGCTTCAAGCCTATGGGCTTTAGTTTCAAGCATAGGTTGGTCCACTTCAACATCATCCTTGAAATTTCTTAACACATTAACTGCTTCTTTTGTATCTCCAACCTCCTAACTTATTTCATAGGAAACAAGTGGCTTTATCTCTCGTGTCTTTTATTTTTTAGAAGGTGGTTATTCAAGAGGTGATCTTGGACGAGCATGACATTCTAAAATAGTATTTGGAGTTGGTTTTTTAATTACAATACCACTCGGCCTTTTGGGACACAATTTGGCAAGTCTCCCTGTATCTTCTGCAATCTTATATAATTCATGAAACTTATCAATTATCATATCAATCCTCTTGGAAAGATCTACTTCCTCTACGAAATAACCCAAGAAATCATTGTGCTTCTATTAACACAAGGATTAGCACCCGAAGACAAGTTGAAAAACTCTTAAATCCTGTGCACATGGGACCATTCTTAGGCTGTGGGTATCCTATGGTGAGAATAGACCTCCAGGTTATGGGCTAGCTCCCTTTGGATATTTCTTGAAAATACTGATTTTTTAACAGAGGGAAAGGGTAAGAAGGATAATGCATACACTAAAAATTGGAAAACAAGGTGATTCACCAACTGATAAGTGATTTGAAAATTGCTAAAATCTCACACAGACTCAATAAATAAAGCCACATAATCTCACAACTCAGTTATTCATGCCTGCAAAAATAATTCTAATGAAAGGCTTTGACTTTTCTAATGCTTAAAAAAAAGGAAAACAGAGATTTTTTCACAAATATTTATGCAAGGGAATGAAAGCACTAACATAGACCTACACTATGACATGATATCTTCATATTCAACATTGAAAAAATCTGATAAAATAAAGGATAACATAATACTCTATCTTGTAACTCACAATCAACACTAAAGAAAAAAGACATATGGAGAAGGAAATAAGCTTTTTATTGAGAAATAGGAGATATCTGCATTACAAATCTTAAGAACTTGCAAGAAAATGAGTTACAAAGTAAGAATAATTTGCTACTGCAGCCACCAAACTTAGAACTAGCCTCTAGAAATGAGAGAGAAGATAAACTTATAGAAAAGCCTCCAAAAATTCAAATTTGAATCTTGGATCCAAAATATGATGTGTTGTCTTCCTTCTCCTCCAAACAAGGCATGTAATTGCTAGAGAACCCCATCAAGAGTTGTGAATCTCAAAACAACCTCATGGGTCGTATGCAACTGAAAATCCCTCCAAAATAGGGTTATAACTAAAAACAAACTCAAGTTTTGCGCCTCAAATCACTCCTTGACTGAACTCCAATTAAATGGAACTCAAAACTGAAAGTGAACTCATCATTAAGTGCTTCAAAATCCTTGATTTCCCTCCATAGGTTGGCATAACTTCCTCAACCATTTCCATGATTTGTGCAAGGCTTCAATGCTCCATTCATTTGAAATTGCATCCAAAAGTACTTTACTTTGCATTCAAAATATCATTTATTTTAAATGATTTATAATTATCACTTAAAACAAAGATTTACATTTTTTGAAATAGATGCAAAAAAATAAAGGCTCTCATCATTTGAAAATTATGTTTGAAATCTCTATTTTGCATTTTTCATAAATAACTTTTATTAAAATGATTTAAACTATAATTTTAATAAAGTTTTACAAAAATTGTTTTAAAATGCAAAAAAAAAATCAAATGAAAAAGACTTATAAAAGACTAAGTCTCTATATGACATAAATAAGCATAAAATACCACGGCCTTAGCAAATGAATTAAGATTTTTTTTTAAAATCTTAATGAAAAAATGCCTTTAGTTTATCCATCGACCATCCCTAGGGTTTCAAACCCTAAAATGAATGAAAGGCATTCATTTTTTTTATTCATTCTTCTTTCTGGAAACTACTTGTTGTGAGAGGAGGCCTCCACCATCAAACCCTATTCAGCCTCTGTGCTGGAAATTTGCATTTAACACCATTGTGAAGCTTTTCTTTGGAGATTTAATGCAAGAATTTGAAGGTAAGTTTTAAATATGGAATTTTCCATGCATTTGAAAGCTTTTTCAAGCTTACAAGCGGGACCTCTCTTGCTTTTCCTGATGGTTTCATTTTTTTTGTGTTATCTTCTTCATCTAGTTGCCATAGATAAACTCTAGCTGGGTTTTGAATACAAAAATTTATATTTCTTTCAAGCTTTATGCAAGCAACTTCAAGCAAGTGTTTGGAGATTGAATCAAAAGTTGACTGGGTAAGATTTCTTCTTGAAGGCTCTGTATTCTTTTTCCTGAAAAAGAAAGCAACATTTGCTTCAATGGCCACCACTTTGCTATTTTATTTTATTTTGAGGGGTTTTTTCATCAATGGTCGCGGCTAAGAGTTTGTATTTCCTTTTTCCTTGAGGGTTTGTTCCATACAAAAACTGGAAGCTTTACTCTCAGTCGACTTAATAATTGTTGTGGTCGACTACAGTTGAATATAAAATGGCTTTTATTTTCAGCATTCTCTGTAAAAATTTATGGATTTTTTAGCATATTTGATATTCTAGAACAAAAACCCTAAGAGGGTTTCTCTATTTATACTTAGAAAGAAAACTCTTTTCATTCACTCTCATGGTTGCCTTACTTAATATTTGACCCTCAAACCCCTTTTGTCATCTTTCTTGAAAGAACAAGGCTTCAAACATTAATGTTTCTATTGAATCTAATCACTATCCTTTCATGTATCCATGTAGCCACTGTAAAATCATAACATTGACTCTGTAAATACTCTATCACATAATGCTAAGGTGTTATTCATTTTTTCATTGTCATGTTTATGGATTACATTTAACATAAACTTGATAGATAACTCATTGTATTGAATTATGTAAAATGAAACAAACCATTATATTATGAAATATGTTACGCATGCACTATCTTCATGATGATTGAAGGGGTGCAACAAAAAGAATGGTGCAAGCACATCTGTTGTTACAAATTTCCCTTTGATTGCATACTGTATTAGTATTTGGCTCATAATAAAACCTCATTTTGACATATGTTGTGCCTTATCATTTAAAAAAATTGCACACTAGAATACTATGGCATTGACTTTACTTTCTCACCACCTGTTATTGCCTTATTCTTGAAGAAAAGAGGACGGACAACACAACTGATGAAGATTTCCCTTGTTCATTCTTTCAATGAATTTATTGTATCCAATGGCTTCTTTGAAATAATCAGAAATTTTATTCCATACTCAGATTACAAGTAAGAGGAACTTTTATTTTGTTGCTTCCTTGAACAAGCAATATCTCTCCCTTTTATGGAAGCTTTCTTATACTTGATACTCAATAGTGTATATTTTTCCTTCATTTCTGAGTCTTTTATAGCATATGAAATAATGTTGTCCTTTGAATTTGAAAATAATGCATTTATCTTTGCTCTTGATGACTGAGCATTATAACCTTCATTGTTATCAACTTATTGAATTTTTTGGAAACCAATAATTTGTTCTCTTCTTGGCATTAAGAAATATGCAATGAAAGAATAAGAGGATGCCTTTTTTTTTCTGCAAAAAACAATGTTGATCTTATGATGTCTACTCTACTGGTACCACTGTTATCTTTAAATTTTGTAGTTCCTTGAAGAGATGTTTTATGAACTTAACATGTATGCCTGTTCACTATCATTGAAAAGCTGATATAATAGTTTTAATTGCTTTTCCTCCATATTGTGCTTGTGCCATTATCATGAATTGGGCTCAACCCTTCAAGGAGCCACATTTCTCCCCACTCATGTTGTAATTTGATGAAATAGTAACGTTTATTTTCCTATATTTGCACATGAAACAAACAAGTTAGAAAAATAGTGAATTCAATGATTTCTTCTGATGATTTGATCTGGCAGTTTTACATTTATCTTTCAGATGTTGACTAAGTTGATTCAATTTGATAATGACTATAAATCATTTATCTATTGATAAGCATGTAATTGGATATTTTGTTACAATCAACTACATGTTCTGGAATTCAAGAGCAAAGGAGCTAAAGTCACTAAAGATGAAGCTAGAGAGTAGTGAATCAACCCTACATCAGCCTCCTAGGCAATGACGGACATGACCTTCCTTTTATGTGTCTTTCTTCTTTTAGTTGATCTTCAAGTTTATGGTTTATAGTTGTTGAATTAATCAACTTAGTCATAACCCACAGCTTGTGTGGGGTTACAAAGACATATCTTTTAATAAATTAGTTGTTTCATGATATGTAATGATTTGTGTACCAATCTGAAATAATAAAATTGCAATTGTTTAAAGCACAAGTTCTGCAATCAAAATGAATGATTATTTATGCATTCTTTCTCTTAGATCGGAAATTCCTTTTTGATAATCAACAGAAACACTCATTGTAGAAGAATAATTCAGCTTTTCATAACATTTTTTGAATGTCTGCTTTCCAAATGAAACTTGTTTATTGGTTTGTTTGAACTGTTCAATAGTTTAATCTAAACTGTTTGAATGATTTGAACAAATCAATCCAAGAAAACTCTTTCATTCTAAAAGAAAGGATTCATTGGATGAATTAACACCAAAAATTTTATATCCTAGCAAATAATCTTCCCCTAAAACTTCACTAATTTTTGCAAGAAGCAAAAAATTAGTAATAGCTTCATCTTTCTTTCTTCCTCAAGCTTTTGCATAACTTCCCATTTTATCCTCGTATCATATACCTGTTGAGGGGTGAAATAATTTATGATTACATCTTCTTCATAGTCAACCTAGTGAGTAACCATAGCCTTGGTAAGGATGGTGCGTCTTACAAAATTCATGTGACCCTCAGGGTCAAAAGCTCATTCCTTTCCAGACTGTAAAGAGTACCTTGATTTTAGATAATTTTGCAACTCTTCAAGTGTATCGGATCCCACTGATAGTTCCCAACATGTCAAATTGGGTAGAAATGTACCCTTCCTTTGTTTACTCATGACATTCTTTTCCATCCATATAATCTGCCACATGAACTCTAAAAAGGCTAATTGAAGGGGGACAAACTTTTGTATTATATGTGGGGCCTGTGGGCATCCATAAATCCTGATTATTGTGGTATCTGGTAGAAAAAACCAATCACTAAAGTTATGAGTATGGCCTTGCTCAGGTTTCAAATACAAAGGTCTTAACAATTGTAGCACAAGTGTGTGTAGTCTTGGTGGTTGGTGGCAAAGAACTCTCATAATTATGTACACAAACTCATCATAGAATATCACATAATTTGAATTCTTACATCTTTTGTCCCATATATAACACCATAGTTGCACTAGCAGCAAATTCCCCTACTTGTCAATTTGACCCAAACACATCCTTTTGCTCCATCTATCTTTATTCTAGTATAATTTCAAGTGGTGTAGCAAAGAATATTGTCTGAATGTTATGGGGGCTCTATTTTCCCTGACTTGCAGAAATGCTTCATGCAATGCTTTCTCAAGATATGAGGAAAAATCATATTCAACGTTCGTCTCAAGGTTTTGGATCCTCATAGCTACCATCATTAAACTAGCTGGCATTCGCTCTTCTGAATCGATCCCAAGTACTTGACAAAGAGCAAAGTAAGTTTTCTTGAAATAGAATTGGAAATTTGAGACTTCAAATGGTTCAGTAGCAGAAGGGGATATAGGAATCACCCTGTTGTTCACACCCCTTTTCATGTAAATGGGGACTTCATCACTTCTATGGGTTTTCCTCAATCTAGTATATTCTTCTTTACTTCTTTGCAAATCAATTTTAGTTAGGGCTTGTTTGTTTAGGTCAAAACATTCAATGATGGCCACTTTAGTCAACACAACTAATGGTGAACCATCTGGAACTCTCATAGACCTAGTAGCAAGATGATAACTCTGAGCCAATACTTTGATGAACTCTACATCTATAAAAACATTTAGGAAAATTAACTTGGCCAAATCTAATTCCCATGGATTTGACACCGCAATCTTGCCCTCCCTTTTGTCATAAAAGTACCAGAACAGTTCCCACCCAGAGATAGGGATAAGGGCATTTCTACAACTGTGAGCCACATCATTAAAAACATTCTTAAATCCTCTCTCAATTGATTCGGAGAGTATATCCATGATAGACTGGTGTAAGGACCTCTTTTTAACATTAGATTCTTCATTTTTAGTTTGAGGTTCTTTCTTCTTGGGCAGCATGATGACTTTTAGTTCCAGGTTCTTTCTTCTTGGGTGGCATGATGACCTTTTTAGTTTCAGGTTCGTTCTTCTTGGGTGGCATGACGTTTAACTATCTTACTTCTCCTAGTGTATCTGAAATGCAGAATTCCAAACAATCTTGTACTCGTAAAACTCAATTCACAGTTTAACTATCTTACTTCTCCTATACTTCTAAAATGCAGAATTCCAAACAATCTTGTACTCGTAAAACTTAATTCACAAGAGTTTTGTGCACTTACCCGGGTTATGATGGTTGCAGAGCTTAACCTCCTCAAACTCCCAACTCCCCGCACAATAATTTTTGCAAATGAGTGCAAAGAGAATGTCAAATTCTTGGTTTAATGGCTTCTGAGCTCAATCATGTCAACATTAATATAAACCTTACACCAAATATTTTGCTCGTAGTTCGAGTTTGAATATGCACCATTGATTTTACAAGATCGGACGGTTGATGTGATTCATGCATTTAATACTGCTTTATCGCCACCACTTTCTATAACTGCCATGGGATAGAGGGGTATAAACCACTATACTGCATGCTTCTTTGCATTTCACTATGGGGTAGCAAGAACCTTACCTCTATACCGCAAGCTTGAATTGTTTAACCCACGGTACTGCGGTTTACATTAACGGTTACCGCCATACCGCATGCTTCATCACATCCTTCTGTTGTATAGCGGTTCATACCATCCTATCGCATGCCTTTATGATCTTCCTTGCAGGATGGCAGGTTATTCCCCGCTATACCACACCCTTCATTTTTCCTTCTCGCAGTATGGCGGTAAACATGTTCATGTTGTCTGTTACACACTGCTAGCTTGCCAAGGGTTTAGATTACTACTGTAGAATTGCAGTAAGAGACTGTTAATGGATTTGGAATTTTTTTAGCTAGACATGTTTTTGCTCAAGTATATATATGATGAATTTTTGGCTTTATATAGGTCTTTCAATGTCAGTCAGACCTAAAAAATTTATATGTTCAGTAAAAAATAAAAAGGAATATAAGGTTCAAGGCTCGGGTCATGGAGCTCAAGGTTAATTATGATGATGGAAGTAGGAAAAATTTTAAGGTTCTAACACACCTCATGATGAACTAGACTATGTTTTTCCTTCATCCTTCTTGTGTTATGTTTTTATGAGTTCTTCTCTTGTGAATATTTCCCTAACGAAAATTTGTTTGATACCTGTAATTGTAAACATCTTTTTGGTTTTTGACAGAAAATTCTTTTTAATCTGTAAACTGAATTCTATTTTAAGTTTCCATTTGCAGTTATCAGCGGATTGGAAAGTCAACAGTTATCAACTTATGAACTCAATAAATTTTTACTGATTCAAGTTGCTAATTTATACATTATTGTTTATTTGGACTTTAGGAAATGAAGACAGGAACTGTAAGGAAAAAATTAGATGATAGTGATCATAATGTTCAAATTCCAAAGACAAAATATGAGCGTGTGCGTACTAAAAAAGTGGCCAAGAATAATGAATATTTTTTGAGTCTTGGTTTGAAAAGGAAAGTTGTAAATCTGCTAAGTATTATATTATTTGTTTAATAGTGTTTAATCAAATTTTATAGGCAAGAGCTTTATGTATATAAGACATAATATGATTTTTTTATTTTTTTTTATAGGCAACAAAAAGAGTGCAAAGAAAAAGTGGAGAAAAAACAAAAGGAAAAAAAGATATAGTGTCGCCATCTCATAGAAGCCAACGCTTTTGTGATTCAACAAATTCAGTTGGTGAAAATGATAGTTGTGATGATGTGCAACCTGGTATAGCACATGGTGATGTGCAGCCTAATATAGCACATGGTGATGTGCAGCCTAATATAGCACATGGTGATGTGCAACCTGATATAACACATGTTGATGTGCAACCTGATATAGCACATGGTGATGTGTTGCCTAATATAGCACATGGTGATGTGCAACGTTGTGATGATATCTTAGGACTAAGTCTAAGAGAGATGATTGAAAACATTAGGGAAAAGGAACATTAGGTCTGCAGATGCTTTTTTCAACATTAAAGGATGTGTTTAATAATGTGGAATCCACGAAGACCAGTATTGATCTACCTAATCATGCCACACTTGATGTGGCCAAGGAGCATGAAGTTTCGGTTAATGAAAGTCATGAAGAGAGACCGCTTGCATCTATTGTGCCTCAAAGTGCACCTGTTGCATCTAGAACTTTTGATGGAAGTAGTGGATCAACCAGAAATACTGGTAGTGGTAATTTAATAGAAGATGTGGATGCTTTTGTCAAAAGACAAAGATTGAGTCAATATTTGTACATATCTACTTAGAGGAATGCAAAAGAAAGAAAATTAGAAGGAAAGAAGCCATTCTTACTTGAGGTATCGAGAGATGGTGAGCCCATTGGGCCAAATGTTGCAAGGTGGGCCACCGAGTTGGGTGTAAGATGTAGGGCCCATTTGGATATTTGCAAATCAAATTTTGTAGATCAAGATCCACGAGTTGTGGAAAATGTTATACAAAAAAATGGAAAATTATTTTGAGACTACTAGTGGACAAATCTCTAGAAAATATTACAAGCAAAGGATGATAGTTTCGATGAACAATTATAGATACATGTGTAGAAAAAAAATCATGTTGGGAAAAGAGAGGTTTGACTCCATTCTATCTCCCAAAGAGTGGAGGCATTGAGAGAAAGTATGCATTTCAAAGACTATTTGGTAAAGAGTAACAGAGACAAGAGAGCAAGAGATAATGTGAGGATTGAATATACATTTGGCCGAGGCGGGTTGCACGCCAAAATGGACAAATTTGCAGTAAGTGTATGGATTTTTGGTTCAATTTACATTGTGTTATTTATTTCAATTTTTTATTGAATTGATTATAGGTTGAAATTGACATTGTATTTTAGGTGGAAAACAGTAATAGAGAAGCACTAGATGCTAGTAAATTTAAGAGTAGGATGAAGTTGAAATCTAGTTCGTCAGTAGAGATTTCATAGCCATTTGTTCAATGCCCAGTAGAAGCCTCTGTAGATCATGTCAACTCATATGAACTAGGGTACCAAAAGGTGATGAGTTGCATATTCAGTCTCAGTCAGCAAGTTACACAGTTGGTTGAAACCGTTAACCCTATGGTTTCTGCATGGAATGAGCATAAATCCATGGATTCAGGTGAGGTAAGAGTCTCTATTGATCTCATTTCTTCTTGTTTCGTAGTTCTATATACAAATTCCTCTTAATATGTAGATTATTGAAATTTGAGTGTAGGAGAATCCAACCCAGTTTCTTTATTGTTGGAGTGATCCAAAAAATGTTCTTTTGGACAAATTTATAGCTTACATTCTTTACTTGACTATTGAATGCTTTGTATATTTTTTTGCACGATGGTTAAACCACATGAAGGGAAATTTTTTCAAAGCAACAGGAAAACAAAAACCCCTTCAGGGTGTCAATAGAGCTACCGATATTGATAGTGATGAAGTGGACAAGAATGTGCAACATAGTTGTCTTAGTTGTCCTGAAGTTGAGGTAATTAATATAATAATTGTCAGTTATTTGTCCCAATGTTTTTTCATTCTTCATGCTTAAATTGTTCTTTTGGACAAAAATTTATAGCTTTTGCATTCTTTACTTGACTTATATTAATTTTTGCATGATCATTAAACCACATGATGCAGAGCAATTATATGAAAGAAGGAAAAAAATAAAAAGGCCATGTCAATAGAACTCTTCGCAAAGCTATAAAACTTAATGTTTGTGATGATGTTGATAGTGGATATGATGATGAACTCGGCGAGAATGCACGTGATATTCATAGTGGTATTTGTGTTGAACTTGAGGTGGGTGCTATGAAACCACATGCAAGTAAGTACTATTCAAGTAAGTAATGGTTGTTTTATTATGTAAATAAGGGTAATCATTACCTATTTGATAGAAGTTGGATGTTAGAATAGTAGTGAAGTGTAATTAGCTAGTATACATAGATTATGGAATTAAGGGAGAACATATAACTTACATATGGAAGCTTAGAGATTAGTTGTAATAGAGTGTTTTATAAAAGCACATACAAAAATTGATTTGTTCCAAGACATAGGACATTACATACAACTGTCAAAAATAATATAATGTGTGTTTTATATCTCAATATAATGTGTTTTTTTTTTTGTAGACATTTATTGATAAACTCCAAGAAGGTGATACAGTTGAGGTGTTTGATCTGCATGATGGTGTTGCTATGGGCATTGGGTGGATTCACTCACTATCTATTGTACATGGAGTCACATTGAAAGGGACAAGAGATGCAAATGTATGTATTATATAGGTCTCAAGTAACATATCCCTTCCTCATTGAGACAAAATAGATGGAGTTGTCTGTCTGAAAGAGAAAATAGGGACCTTCGTACGATGGCCACTAAAATATTTGAAAAAAATCATAGAGAGTTAGTTGTAAGTGTAGAAGAGAAACAGAAGGGTTAGCAATAGCAGAGTGTGGAGACTAAAGTTGCAGATAGAGAATGTACTGAGCCTAAATAAGTTGAACCCAAACAAAAACCAGAAAATCTAATTTGGGTGTACATTCTGTGAGTAGAACAGAGAATGTTCTATCTTACTGTACCTGTAATGTAAAACCCCTTGATTATGTTTTTCTCTTTTTATTTGGTTTCCACTCATTCAAACAGGTGCATTATAGAAAAGGGGATATGTTGTTGTGTAAGCAGTAGGCACAGAGAATAGGGGTGCAGAAAAAGAAGTAAACACAGAGCAGATAAAGAGGTGTAGAGAAGAGGAAAGGTTGCATAGAGTGCAACATACATGTATGTGTAGTTGCAAATAATTTGCAACATAGAATTGTCATCAAAATTGTAATATATTACATAACCAAAAAAAAGGCATTGTAACTCAGTTTTCTCAGTCACAACACTGAGAAACACACTTTGTAACAGTACATTTTTCAAAGAAAAGACACATTTTTGTCTTGTATCTAATGTAAGAACATGTTTTCTCAATAAAATTTCAGTATTTTTCCTTCTTAATAATCATTTCATTATGTGCAAATGAATGATTGATTATGTTTTTTTGTGTTTTTATCTGTTTAAACCTCAATTAAAACATTCTCATTTCCAGCACTTACAGGCAGAAATCAGTGAATAAAAACAATTAAATAAACTACCAATTGACTACATATACTACCAATTGACAAAAATCGATGTTAATAAATATGACTAAATATAAAGATTATGCAATTAATAAACAATCCATCAATATGCCTATCAGTTGACAGAAATCAATGAGCAAAAACAATTAAATAAACTACCAAATTGCTCAAAATGATGATTAAAATTAATGACTAAATACACTACCAAGGGACAGAAATCAGTGAATAAAAATTACTAAATAAGTGACCAATTAACATTAATCAATGACTACATTAATGACAAAATATACCAATGAATAAAAAATGACTAAATAAGTGACCAATTTAAAACATTCAATGAGTAAATTAACGACTAAATTACACACTACCAAATCAATCAAAATAACGACTACATCAACGACCAAATCGATCAATCAGATGACTAAATTAACGAGCAATTTGATCACTTAGATGACTAAACCAACAACCAAATCGATCGATTGGGTGACTAAATTAACAACCAAATCAATCAAATGAATGACTCAAAACAGTTTAGTCATCAATTTGGTCATGTTATAAATGACTGAAAATAAACTACTACTGGTCACGCGACCATGTTCGGTCATTTATAAGCAGTTTTTAGTAGTTTTTTCAGTCATATATTAATGTTTTTGTACTAGTGTTTGGGGACTAGTTTTTTGATGGGTGGTTATCTTTTGGCGAGCCTGTGGCCTTTTACTTTGTACTATTTCTTTGATTTCAACAATTTTTTTACCCATCTTTTTTTTAAAAATTATAAGATAATTTACTTCTAATGCAAACATTTCTTTCATAGTTCTCAAGTTATTCATATTTCCTATATATTTATTCCTTTAAAATTTTATGTAATGGGTTTAGTGGAAAATCAGTTAGGAAGCAGATTAACACAATTATGGTTAGAAATATCGAATACCCACAAAGAAAAGATTGATTAAACGCACTAACCAATGAAATTGAATGCACTTACTTTTGGAAAGATCAAGAAAATCAAAAACAAACATTGAAAACAAGATCAAAAGTTAAAAAAAATGTAACATTCCATTGTGAAACTTTGGTAGATTTGATGTTGGATTGCTCAAAACTTAGAACCCAATTGTGCAAAAGCGTGAATTGATGATATGACCTAAAAGATGCTCAAAATTACTGCAAAGATGAATGCTCAAGATTGGTGAATGTTCATGAATTCTTCTAAGTGATCTAAGGTGAATTGAATGAGTAAAATGACTTATATAGATTTTCAAATTTTCGATTAGCAATGGAGATTAAATCAAAAAGAACAAAGGTGGAGATTGCTTGAGAGCTTTAGTTAACTAAAAATATCTCCTTATTTTTGTAATATAGGGGGATTCGCTACCCACAAGTTCTCTTCACTCAAAGAGCCTCACAGGGTGAACTGCCCTATACTACCTCAATGGAACAGCAGCAAAAGTTTTAGAATCAGAAAGAGTAGGTTACAGAGATTTTTTGGACAAACTGACAAGCTCTCGGCCAAAGGACAGCAACACAAAAAACAGACGACAACGCGGCGCACTGGCGTCCCAGAGGCACGTTGGCATCTCATACGGACTAGAGAACGAGAATGTCTCAAAAAATAGCAAAGTGAATGCTTCTATCTGATTGCTAAGAACTCAGAATATAGGGAAATAACTGAAAGTGATAGAACTGAAATAAAGAAGTAAAGATGACAAAGATAAGGAGAAGAAAGGAAATACCTACAACCATGCGAGTGATGAAGCTTCCAGCTCGTGGGTGTCTTCAATACCTGCACACAAGAGGGAGAGAGAAATTATTGGGTGGTTGTATAGGGGTTTGCCTTAGTCATACCCCATTTTGGTGTTCCCACCTCCACGGACAGCCAGATGGATGGAGAGAAAAGTAGAAATGAAGTAAAGAGCACTAAAGCACTATAAAACAATGTTATGCTACTCAACCAAGTAATAGAGGAGAGAAGTGAAAGCTTACTACCTCCACCAAGAGAACTCAAGGCTAATGGGAGAGAAAATGAGAGGAACTCAAGCCTCTGCTATAATGGTGTTTTGTTCCACACTTGCTCTACTGAAGTGGTGGAGTGTTGATGTTGTTGCTATGAAGTGTAAAGTGCATGGAGATTGAAGAGATGGTGAAGAAGTTGCTTAAAGCTTGAGAAGAGCTTGTGAATGAAGTGGAGAAGCTCTTAGAGAGATGTGAAGAGATGTGTAGAGGGAGAGGGGAGAGGTGTAGAAGATGGTAGAAGATGGTAGATGGTAGAAGATGAAATGCTAGTTCAAGGGATTAATTTGAAGAAGAGATGAAGAGAAACGGCCATATTTCGGTCGGTCGTCCAAGGAGGGCATTACAAATTGACCCCCAATGGGTAGTGTAACTCCTCTACAGGCTCCAAACGCAGGAATTTGTCAGGGACGTAAGCACGCCACATGGATGTATGTGCGTTGCGCGGGCATCCCCAATAGAAACACCTCCACCGACGCTCAAAACAGGCACCAAGTGTGATGTGAGCAACGAGCTTAGGTGGAATTAAGCCTCTAAACTTGGTTTTCTAAGGTGGGTAAGGGCAAAAAGGGCAATTTGCATAAGGGGTGCAAATTCACTCTTATACAATTTTAAGGAAATTGGTTTGAGATATTTTAAAAAGAGAACATTCCATTTTAAAAAATAGAATATCCTTTGAGAGGGAAATTAGGGAATTAAATAATTATTTAATTATTTAATTATGAGAGGAAGAGAATATTCTATGTGTAAGTGGGGGGAAGAAATTATTTAATTATGTGAGATAGAAGAAAATTAGATTTTTCTAATTAAATAATTAAGAAAATTATTTAATTAGATGAGATAGAGGAAAATTAGTAAAAATGATGAATTAATTAAATAATTAAAAAATTATTTAATTAATAAAGGAAAAATGATGAATTAGAGGGAAAATGATGAAAAAGGTTAAAAAGTGATGAAAATGGTATGAAAGTGATGTGTGATATTGTCATGCCCATTTTTTAGACACTTGATGGACACAACGACATCCGTAAAATTCATTGCTAGCAATTCATCGAAGGAAAATTCACCGCGAGCAATTCACTGCCATGGAAAATTCACCCGATGGAAAATTCACCGCCAAGTAAAATTCACCACCAATGATTCACAAAGTTTTGGAAATATATATTGAAAAATATTGGTGAATTGTTGGCGATGAATTTTACTTGGCAGTGAATTTTCCATGGCAATGAATTGCTGGTGGTGAATTTTCCTTCAGTGAATTGCTAGCGATGAATTTTCCTAGAGCCAGACACAACACAATCTAAATAATCTACATCAACCTTGGTTAATTTGCAAATACATTTTTTTTAAACAATAATATAATACATTAATTTAAGGAAATAATTGACAAAATCGTTTAGCTAAGATTCAAGCTAGCAATACTCAAATTTTAGAACAATAAATGACTACTTTTAATTAACAACACGACATACCTCTTACTTGCTCAATTTCCTCTTGCATTCCATTGAGTTGTAACTTCCTTGTTAACAATACTTGTACTTGTAAGGTGTCTACATGGATATATGCACACATAAGATCAATGGATGATTAGTTGCATGATCATCAAGTGATTCAAATCCAAGGTGAAGAATCACTCACAACAATGGAAATATCTACCTTAAAACAAAGAACTCTTCTTTACAAAGTTTTCAACCTGTTAAGCATCAACTCACCCTCAAGGGTTTCAACCCTTCAATCTTGCAAAATAACTACAAATATTCACCAAGGCCCTTACAAATCCCTCAACATGCATCTAATGAAAAATTAGATCATTTGAAAACAATCTTCAAGTCAGATTCATTGAATTCATCAAAACTCACCAATTGACCATGTTTCCCTTATAGTAGTGGGAACCCTGTTTTCTAGAATTTTGAGCAAACTTTTCCAAAAAAATTGAGAAACAAAACATGGATTCAAGTAACCATTTTAGAATTTTTCAACTTACTAGAGAACCAAGCACACCTTCTTTGGACCAAAAGCTTCAAATTTTGATTTTTCATTGTTTTAGGCCTCCAATTAGGCCACTTTTTCAAAGAGACTATCCTCTAATCTTCTCACCAGAACTTCTAACCTCAAAAAAGTCTTGAGTTAGGTTTCAAAACCACATATTTTCTAGGTTTCATGACCCCACATGCTCAATCAAACCTCAAACTCAAATACCCTCCTAGAACATGCAAAAACCAAGGGTTTTGGCAGAAATCAACATTATCAGGCTTTCCCAATCATATCAATGCTTTGAACACTCATAATAGGGTCTGCATAGACCTTCTACACCACCACACATTCAATTGCAACACTAGTTCTCAAAAGCACTACTCAAAACCTCTACTTTCTCATATTTTTCCTTACACAAACAACAAGAACAACAATGCATCTTCATTATTTCCTTTTTAACACTAAACCACAAGATCCTACATGTTGTATAGAATAATTAGGACCCTTCACACTTGTCACAGTGAGTACAGTCATGTGAGGGCCCTTAATCCATGGTCTTTATCACCAAAACCCCAAAACAGGGTATCTCGGTCTGTTCTCAGGAAAACAGTGATCTTCAACACAAAGCACCTCTAAAATCTATAAGACTTGAATAAAAGAAGGTTAATACAAGCCACAACAAGAATTAAGTGTTCACATTGCAGAATGAAACTGTACAGATATGTATAGGTCTGTGGAAATGGAGAAAACTCATAAATTTGAAGTAAACTATAGTGTATTCTTATTGTAAATGTTTCAAATGCTCAAGCCAACGTTACAAAATGAAATTTCATGCCTTTTTAAAGGTTTTCACCTTACAACCAACAACCAACTGCTCCCTCAGCCGAATCTTAAGCCTCTAATGACCATTAAGGCCATATTACATTTATTACATACCTTTATTAACAATTGTTTTGATTCTTGCTTGCACCTTTTTACTATTAGACTCTCCTAATCATTTGAAACCTTTGTAATGGTCTATTTAGACATTAAAAGTGAAAAGACTCAAGACAACAAAATTTCACCTTATTACAAATTTCCCTATCATATTTTGCAACAAGGTTGTAGCTGCCCCTGCACCATCAAGATAAGGCAAATCATTATTCTAACTAGTTAATCAGATGGTATTTTATAACTAGATTTCTAATGAGAGATAGAGTATGTACACAATATCGAGAGAGAATGGTAAGTCCAAAACAAACCTTAGAAGGATGAGACCGAAGGGCCAAATATATGCATCAAGGGCTCATCTCTAATGGCCTTGCCTACTGTAGACACCGAAATTTGGTTTAGGCCTGCGACTTTCATATTCTTCATAATTCGTATTCCTCATGGTCATGATTAAATAATGTTATTTATTTAATTATTCTCTATAGTCTTCATTTCTATCTATTAATTAAATAATCTCAATTATTTAATTAATTCACATTTTCTTTATTCTATCTGATTAATTAAATAAACGCTTTTTATTTAATTATGTTACTAATTAACCTTATTCTTCTTGTTAAATTAAATAAATCCTTATTTAATTTATTCTTTATCATACTTCAACTATAATTAAATGAATTCTTTATTTATTTAATTATTCATTTAAATCCCTTCATCATTTAATTAAATAAATATTATTTATTTAATTATTCTCTCGAATATCGAGTCTTGAATTAAATGAATTATTTAATTCATTAATTCTATTTTAACGCATTCTTCTATATTTTAGATAATTATGTGAGTTATCTAAGTATTGATTTCGACTACATCTATCTTAATCGTTTAACTCTTGATTTGATGTCTGAGTGGCTTAATTGTAATCTCTTTCGGTAATAATCGCCAGTTCTAACTCATTTAGTACATGCGATTAATTCTAATTTATTTAATTAAATCTCGTGCGTGCATTCGAACAAAGAGTTGCTTTAATCAATCTTTATCTTTGTCATGCAAAGATATTTCTTTTGTTTTCGAATACCAAACTAGAAGATTAAATCATTTATTTAATCTTTAATTTTATTTCTAATTTGTATCACTCATGTCACTACTGACAGTTATCAGAATGCATGTCTAATCAGTCAATCTCAACCGTCTGTTGATCTTTCAATCTTGGCCTGTCGTTCGAATAGTCAATTTTCTATAAATTGATTTGTCATTCTTCATTCCAATCTCTCTTGCGAAATCTTATGACTTTTGAGAGCACTTAATCTTGAATCTTCGATGTTTTGCTAATCTTTATCATAAGCTATACTTGCACGAATTTACTAAAAAAATATTAGGGCAATTATACTACACAAGCAAAATGGAGAAGGGCAATCAAGATGAATCATGGAAATACGTACAAATTTGGTGAGATTGTTCTAAGTTTTATTTACGTTTTTTACTTTCCTTTGTTCTTTGTTGCTTAGCATTAGATTTGCATCTAGATTTGTATTGCATGTTTTCTCTAATCTGTTTCTTTCTGCACTTTCTAGGCGTTACATTTGGTGAACCCGACGTGAAGACACCATCTTCGCGAATCCGTAGATCTTTTATTTTTGGTTCTTGCAGGTTTTTCGTACGGAACGACGCATCAGTTTAACAAAACGACGCAATTGAATTCCTGAACCGCATCTGACAGAAGAAACAACGCATCTGAAAATATATGACGCATCTAAAATTTCCTGAACTGCAATTGACTAGTGAATACCGAGCCGCAATTGAAGAAGAAATGACGCATTTGACTAGTAACACAGCGATGCAATTGACTGGTAAAACTTTATTTCTGTTTTCAGAAATCTGAAATTTTCAATTGATTTGTGTGTTACTAATATCTTATTTTCAGCGTGTGGCCTTTTGGAGTTAACAATCTTTTGCAGGACGATTGACGAAGACTATATTGAAAACTACTAACGAGTTTTTTCTGCAGAACCCATGTCGAAGACCCTAGTTAATTTTTGAAACAGATTGTTTGGTAGCGTAGCAAATCTTTCGTTTGGTTTAAAATTAATGAGTGTCTAATGTGTTTGGTGTGAAAGCACAAGTCTGGTTACCCTAACGACTTGGTACATCGAAGTATCCTCTCCCCTTGTGCATCCGTGCGATCCTAGTTGTAAGAGAAACGGTTACCAACTCTAGAACTTGGGCTTGTTCTGGTGGGAAAAAGTACTCACCCCAGGACGACTCAAACCGGTAGCACCCTGAACCCGAGGGACTTCTAGCCGGTATATAAAAATGGGTTCTTGGGGAAACCCCAAGAATCACGAGTGTGGTTCCGACGAGATGGATCCGAAAGGGGACTCGCGCTGTATGGATCACACCCCACGAATGGAATGCCTGTACTAAATACCTTTTGTTTTAGAGACCAACCTATTTGTGGCCGTTGCTTGGTATAGTGCAAGGTACAGTATCATGCCCGAAGATTACTCACTATTGATCCCCTTGAGTAGAGATAGCAGTTCTTGGGAGGTCATTGCCCAAAGAATTCAAAATTGGTGTGCTCGAAAGACGTTAATGAGCCATGGAGGGGAGCCAATGCCACCAAATTTCTAAGCTATCCGCTCTCGAGAAGGAAAGGTGTTCATCACCAATCCAGGGTATTTCGGTGGGCTATACCAAGTATACAAACCCTAGGCCTTTGGCCTATTAGGATGTGCTTGTCTATTATCAACTTAAACATTCTTTGAGTCCAAAATTGAAACTGAAAACACTTTGTCTTATGATTGTCTTTGATTGTCAGAATTTGATCACAAAAAATGGAGTCAGTTTAAATCTCATCACTAAAAATACACAGAGAGTCACAACTGTTCACCAGAAACTCGCAATTGATCTTTAGAGTCGCATCTATTAAATTCTAAGTCGCAACTGTTATTTCAAGTCGCATCTGTTTAGTCTTGAATCGCATCTGTCAATATCCGTCGCATCTGTCTAGTTTAGAGTCGCATATGCCAGTTAGCTCGTAATTGCTTTGCAAAAACCGCATGTGTTATATTCTGAGTCGCAACTGTCAATACGAGTCGCATCTGTTAAAAGGTTAACCGCATCTATCAGGGTCAAACTGAACTTTACCAAAGAAACGCAATTGATTACTGGAAAACCGCAACTAATAAAATTGACCGCATATGTTAGATCCTGCGACGCATCTGTCTGATTATCAGAAAACCAGAATTCACAATCACCGTCTAGTCAACATGGTTATACCAGTTTCAGTTGTCTTTACACAAACAGTCCTTAAACAGAAACCTGAAACGATTTGCTCAATTTTGCATCATTTAGGTTCATTTAGTCATTACCATAGTTGTCTTAGTTTAGGGTAAGTTTCATCTTAGAATACATATTACCTTGCATTAAACTTTTAGGAAGGTCATTTTTTTACAAACTTTAGGATTGGTTTACCATCTATACTCTAGAAAAGTCATAGTGTCAACAAAATTTGTCATTGAACCTAGTCCTATCATCTTATACTTTTTCCTATAGAGAGTCCTCCTAGCTCATCAGTCTAGTTAGGAAACTCAACTTGTCTTTGATCCTCATCCTACATTGGTTCCTTGATTTAAACTAAATTGACACCTTGGTTTGACTTTAGGTAGTTGGTCCCTTCGTCTTGGGTTTATAGAATTGATCACTTTAGGGTCTTGCTTATACTTTGCATCTTTAGAGTCTAGACTAGTGTCATCCTAGAACATCCCTTATTTTGCATACGAAAATCCCAAAAACATAGACTAGTCATATTGTTCATAGATATAGTTTTGCATTTCTCGCATATTGAGCTTGTCTTACATGGTTGAAACTAGGTCTAAGAGAAGAGAGAGAGAAAACATGTCGAAACCAAATGAATTCATCAATCCATTTTCTTCAAGACCTCATAAGACTCTATTAGACAAATTCACCACTAGAAACACGCAAGGACATATTTCAGTAGAGGACGTAGAGGCTGCCGCACAGGACCCTAAATTTGCCTCTTTTGTAGATGAATACCTAGCAAATGATCATCCATGATTTTTAGCCAAATTGCTAGCTAAAGGCGCTACCTTACCCGCAGGATTTGATATTAGCACCTTACAAACTCAACCTACACAAGGAACAAACACAATGACTGCTAGTACCACTACACCTCAGGTTAGCACAACTATGCCATCTGGCACATCTACACAGAGTACGACAGTCAATATGTCTCCATTTGGTACATCCGGCATGACATCGGTATTTAATTTCACTCTAGGGGCTTCATCATCAACTCCCTTTGGTCCTCTTGTTGGGAGTAAAAGACCTAAAACATTAGCCTCTACACCTTATGTCGGTGTCACAAGTTTGCAATCAACAACCATACCAACTGCTAGTATCATGAGTACCATACCACAGTCGATGGCCATACCTAATGCTCCAATCACTAGTACCATACCACGGATTCCACAAACAGGAGGCATTCCCTCCTTCCAATATGGCAATCAGAATCCATTCTCCCAGACTAGCAGTCAGAATCAATTTACATCAATTCTGAATCAGAATCCTTTTTCACAGATTGGTAGTTAGAATCCATCCACACAGATTCCAAGTCAAAACCAATTTACATTGATTCCTAATTAGAATCCTTTTGCACAGATTGGTAGTTAGAATTTGTCCACACAGATTCCAAGTCAAAACCAATTTACATCAATTTCAAATCAGAATCCATTTTCCCAAAGTGGTACTCAGAATCTGTTTACACAGACCCTAGGTCAACACCCATTTATGTAGATTCCAAACCAAAACACATTTACCAATATTCTGAATCCAAATCCACCTCAGATGCCAACATTCAATCGAAACCCATCATGAGACTTTGGATTTCAGAACACATACACGGATCTGCATAATCCCCCTAGCACATCTTTGACCCAAGTTGACGTCTTACAAACACAAATGCACGCATTACAAATGCAAATGGATAACATGTCGGTGTCAACTAAGAAATCATTTTCAACAAAGGACATATGCCCATTCCCCTTTGATAGATCATTGTACATGACACCTTTCCCTCACGGATATGTCATACCGAATCTTCCTAAGTACAATGGCAAACGAAATCCAATAGAACATATCAGGGAATTTTCTACCATATACATAGATGTCGCTTATGACCCCACGTATCTTATGAGGCTATTTCTGAGAAGTCTTGTAGGAATTGCACTAGAATGGTTTTCGGGTCTAGATTCTGGCATTAGATCTTGGGGTGAACTAGTTGAGAAATTTGTAAATAAATTCTCCTTCAACATAGACCACGAGATAAATATAGCAACCTTGTGCCACACAATGCAAGATGAAGGGGAAACATTCATTGCTTTCTTCCAAAGATGGAGAACTATTGCTAGTAGGTGTCATGTTGAGATACCCGAAAAACAAAAGGTTACAATGTTTCAAGAAAACCTTCATCCAAAACTCAGGAGTAACTTAAGGGTACATTGTTGTACATATTTTTTGGAACTAGTGGAAAAAGGGGTTAAAATAGAGAAATATCTCATTGAAAAGGGCGAACTCAAGACAACAACATCCAATAGAAACGCGATCGTACAAAACACCCCCACTAACAAAAACAGATTTTGGTCTCGCAATAAAAATGTCACCAATGATGGGGTGGTTGATGCTAAAAAGTTACAAGCAGGACCTCTCCTCACGTTACAAGGACCTCATACTTTTGCCAACACGCTTAATGCTGTCAATCAACCTCCTAACGTGGTCCAAAATACTCAACGTCCACAACAAAGGAGATTTCAAAAACGTGAGTTCACTCCCTTAGGGGAACCCATTGAGTCAGTGTTCAAACAACTGTTACAACATAACCTTACAGCTGCAGGAACCAAGACAATACGATCCAGGACAGTTTAAACCAGCTTGGTGGGATGACAATGCCTTTTGTGATTATCATAGGACTAAGGGACATAACCTACAAAACTGTCGACAACTGAAGAATTTCATACAGGATCTTGTCGAAAGGAGAATTATTGAAGTTAGTGGACAAAAACAAAAGTCATCGAACACTGATCATCAAGTCTTTTCTGACCCACTACATGACCATGGGAAAGGAACTGCCCCCAGTTCGAGTACTAAGACCAATATGTCAGCCAACTATGCGAGTATCAAACATGATTATGATGGTGGAAAAATCATTCATTGCCTTCACGCCGTTGATGAGAATATCAATACCATTACTATCAATACTAATCCTAAGTGTGCGGTCAATACTCGTCGTACTAAGTTCACTATCCAAGGCCCTCAATCGCAGCAAACACCACAATCTTCCAAGTTACAATATAACCTACTTGACCAGTTGGGGAAGACCCCAGCCCAAATTTCAATCTTGGAATTGTTGTGTATTTCCCTTAAGCATTGATCTATCCTCGATAACGCTTTACAGAACACCACGGTCCCTAATGATCTTGATGTCAATCATTTCCAGGAAATGGTGGGCTACTTGACCAATAATCATCATGCCACATTTTCTGAACAAGACTATGCAACTGAAAAGATCCACCATAATGATCCTTTACATCTGGAAGACCTTGTTGATGACACCAAGGTTAGACGAGTTTTGGTAGACGGAGGAGCAGGGTTAAATCTATGCACTTTAAAACTAATTAAGGAATTAGGTATCTCAGAAGCATGCGTAGACACGACCAAAAGTATTGTCATAAAAGCTTATGATGATGAGGAAAAAAAATCAAAGGGGGTGGTAACACTTCCTATCAAAATTGGTCCTGCGGTGATGGAGACAAAGTTCCAGGTCTTGGATCTCACCCTTCCTTATAACCTTCTACTTGGTAGACCATGGATTCATGCCATGAAGGCGGTCCCTTCCACGTATCATCAGTGTCTTAAATTCCCTTACAATGGCACAGAAATAACCATAAATGGTGATCCTGATCCATTTCAATATTGTACCAATCTAAAAGAGATCCCCCAACGTCAAGTGCCAGTGAACCAAGAGGCCTCATCATCCAATTCATCCTCTTATGTTGATCCGTCCACACTCACTCAAACATCTGTTTCACCCTGACTTCCTACCACTCCTAGGGTTGAGATCCAAGACAAGGGTTGTGGAGAGTATTACATGAAGACTTCTAATTGTGTTAGCCATTTGGTTCCTCCTAAGTCATATGGTTTACCTACAATAGGTAGGGGACAGTCTATGATCACTATACATGTTCCCCCCACAACAACTTTCACTAAATGGGGTGAATTAAGCAAAGAGGTTGTAGATGCAGAAGATGTCACTTCCTGGCTGTATAGGGAAGATGATGAGAAACCACTCTTACTTGCTCATATTCCTACAAATCTATATGGAAAGGGTTTAAAAATTATGCAAAGCAAAGGATATGATGGACATAGTGGTTTAGGCTTAAACCAAGATGGCAGAATTGAACCAATATTTGTTTCTCAGTGGCCAAAAGGAGTAGGGCTAGGGTTTCAACCAATTCAGATTGGCGTTCCTAGTACCCCATTACCCTTACTTGAGGAAGTATGTGCTTCAGAAGATATTAAGACATCTCACGAACCAGTGGACCAATATCATTGTAACTCCCTCGACTCTAATGATTATGAGTGGGATTCCCTATCCTCTACTTCTTCCATGGACCTTGACAAGTTATTTGGAGAACTTGACTTGATGTTAAGTTCCTCACCCAATCCCTTAAATTCATGTCCACCAAAGAAAATGACAAAAGAGGAATGGTTTAAACACTACTATTGGGAATCACTTGATCCTACCTCTTGGCAGCCTGAACCACCTGTTTCCGATAGTCAAACCTTGGCCTTAGGTCCACCTATCCATCCACCTAGACTAAAACCTAAGAGCAAAACGGACCTGGTACAAGATTTTTGTAATCACATGAATAATTCAATCTTTACCTTGACCCCATTAGACTTTGATAACTCCGACAATGACATGCCTTTATTCTATCCCCAACTCATTGATTGGGATCAACAAGACGCACCCATCTTAGACACTTTTGAGAACGACGAAGCAATTGTTGAGTTCCTAGGATTACGAGAAGACATACCTAACGGGGATCATAAGGCTGGTTTTACCATTGACTTGGACAACAAAGCATATTTTGGGGAATCTGTTCAACCCTCCAGTCGCAAAAATGAGAAAAAGAATAAACAAAATAAAAAGGATGAGTCTCTAGGTGAAAACCGAAAGGCACCTTTAGACGATGAAAAAGTAAAAAGAAAGGACGCATCCGAAGGTGAAAACCTCTCTGAGGCACCTAAGGATGGAGGTTTGAACATTCTCCCCATTGCACAGGAAAATTCACCCATGCTCGTTGAAGAATCCGCAAAAGTCAACATAGGCACAAAAGAGAATCCTCGACTATTTTATTTTGCAGCGTCATTGACAACAGAAAAGAAGCCTGAGTGTCACGACTTCTTTGCACAGAGACAGATAAATTTTGCTTGGTCATATGCCGACATGCTGGGGTTAGATCCCGAACTTGTTCTGCATCATTTTCCCTTACAACCAGGTGCCAAACCAGTGAAACAGAAGCTGAGAAAAATGCATCCACAAATTGCTTTATTAGTCAAGGCAGAACTCAAGAAATTGTTAGACGTTGGTTTCATCAGATCTAGCGACTATGCCGATTGGATCTCCAATCTTGTACTAGTCACTAAACCAACTAGGGGCATCCGCATCTGCACTGATTTTAGAGATATCAACAAAGCTTGTCCTAAGGGTGACTTCTCTTTGCCTAACAAAGACATGATAGTTGACATGACAGCAGGATATGAGATGTTGTCCCTTATGGATGGATTTCTAGGATATAACCAGATCAAAATTTCAACTGAAGATCAACCTAAGACGGCTTTCACTTGTCCTTGGGGAACGTATTTCTGGAATGTTATGCCCTTCGGACTCAAGAATGCAAGAGCAACCTATCAGCATGCCATGACTACTATCTTTCATGATCTAGTACACACTTCTATGGAGGATTATGTCGACGACCTTGTTGTAAAATCCAAGACAAGGGCAGAACATTTACAGGTTTTAGACAGGATATTTCAGAGGCTAGAAAAGTATAAAGTGAGACTCAATCCAAAGAAATGTGTGTTTGGAGTCAAGTCAGGAAAGCTGTTAGGTTATATCATTTCTAGACGAGGCATTGAAGTGGATCCGGCTAAGGTAAAAGCAATCATGGACATGCCTCCACCCACTAATCTTAGTCAACTAAGGACATTACAAGGAAGGTTGCAATCTATCAGAAGGTTTATAGTGCAGCTAGCAAATAAGACACATCCTTTTCAACATCTACTTAAGAAAGGAGTACCCTTTGTATGGACAGCTAGGTGTGGAGAAGCTTTTCAAGTGATTAAAGAATATTTACTCACACCACCTATCTTAATGTCACCTGTTGAAGGAAGACCATTAGTTCTTTATATTACGGCAACCCATTCATCACTTGGAGCATTGCTTGCACAAAATGACGATGAAGGTCATGAAAGGGCAGTTTATTATATCAGTCAGACTTTGGTAGGTTATGAGCTCAACTATAGTAACATTGAACGTTCCTGTCTTGCAGTAGTATTTGCTACCCAAAAACTGAGGCACTACATGCTAAACCATCAAACAATGCTGATTGCTAAAATAGACCCTCTGAAATATCTTCTCAGCAAGGCAGCATTAACAAGGCGACTGGCCAAATGGGTTATGATACTTAGTGAGTATGATATCCAGTATGTAGAAAGAAAAGCTATTAAAGGACAGGTCATTGCTGATTAGTTAGCTGGCACCCATACTGAGGAAGATCACCCATTAGTTGCAGACTTTCCTGATGAGTTCATATTCACATTTGACACAAACATAACATGGAAATTGTACTTTGATGGCTCACATACAAATCATGGTTCAGGGGTTGGTATACTTTTATTACACCACAGGGTGATTCCATCCCTCAGGATTGCATTCCCATGCACTAACAACATAGCAGAGTATGAAGCTCTAGTGACGGGGTTACGCATGGTAGTCAAGTGGAAAATTAAACCTACAAGTATATGGGGATTCTCAACTGTAATCAGACAGGTAAATGATGATTATGAGACTAAGGACGAGAAGCTTGCTCCATACAAGCGCATGGCTGATAGCTTTAAAGAGTACTTTGACAAAGTTGAATTTCATCAAATACCTCATGTTTTAAACAGGGCAGCAGACGCTATGGCTACAATTGCATCACTTCTTGACATTCCTAACAACGTGCCTAAGTTTGAGTTCTTGGTAGAACAGCTTTTGGTCCCAGCCTACGATATCCCAGATTCTAAAATGGTGTGTGACATTGTTGGTCCTGATTCCCCATGGTACAAATAAATCTATGATTACCTTCATGTCGAAGTCATACCCACTGGCCTATCCAATAGCCAACGTAGGACATTCCTCCGCAAGTCATCCAAATACACCATCGTTGGAGACACCCTATATAGACGTGCCTTAGATAATACCCTACTGAGATGTCTTGATTCATTGGAAGCACAAGCAACCTTGCGTGGGGTGCATGAGGGTATATGTGGTTCCCATTCTAGCGGTCCTACCTTAGCCAAAAAGATTATGAGACTGGGTTATTGCTGGCCTACTATGGAAAAAGACTCATATGTCTTTGTAACGAAATGCCGCCAATGCCAAGTTCATGGAGACTTGATACATGCCCCAGCACAGGAGCTTCGTCCTATCACGTCACCATGGCCCTTTGCCCAATGGGGGCTCGACCTCATCGGTAAGATCCACCCCACATCATCTAATGGACACAAGTTCATTATCACTGCCACTCAGTACTTTACGAAGTGGATCGAAGCCATTCCTATGACATACATTACCGGCACACAGATTTCTAGATTTATCCTAAACTATATCATCTGTCGATATGGTGTCCCTCGGTCCATAATCACTGATAATGGCCGCCCATTTAAGAACCAAGAAGTCTGCCACCTATGTGATGAATTTCATATCCAACATCACTTTTCCACTCCATACTACCCACAAGGTAATGGCCAAGCAGAGGCATCTAACAATACCATCATTAGAATCCTCAAGAAGACTGTCAATGATGTTGGTCATGACTGGAATTTATAGCTTAACCCTGCCTTATGGGCTTATCGCACAAGTATCCGTACTCCCACTAGTGCTACTCCATATTCACTTGTATTTGCTTCTGAAGCTATTCTACATATTGAGGTCGAGATTCCTTCCCTAAGGGTATCCCTAAAAGGCCACATTGATGATGAAGAGTACCGAGTATCGAGACTCCATGAGCTAGAATTCCTGGATGAGCAAAGACAGAAGGCACTAGACCATCTCCAAGCATATCAGAATCACCTTCGTCGTAGCTATAACAGGAAGTTTTTGAACAGAAACTTTGACATTGGTGACCTGGTTTTAATGGAGAACCCAAAGAATCAAGCAGAAAGAGACAAACCAGGAAAGTTTGAACCTAACTGGTTAGGACCTTATATTGTTATAGAAGCTTTTGGATCAGGAGCGTACCAACTCTCTACTCCTGAAGGGGAACCATTGTCCTCACCAATCAATAGTCTGCATTTGAAGAGGTTCTACGCATAGCTTCTAAGAGCTTTGTCTTAATTAGAAAAAATACAAAAAAACTCAGAAAATCACAAAAAAAATCGTTATCAAGGTGAAAACCTGGCAAACAGGCGTCTTGGTAACACCAAAAAAAATTAGATAATCTAGAAAATAGTAAAGACAAATCATTCGTCCAATAGTGAAAACCACTTCGGTGGCACTTTGGATAGGTACCATGGTGAAAACCTGGCAAACAGGCACCATGTGTACTCAACTCTGCTCCTTTGTCTACTATTATTCTAATCTACCTTGTACATAGTCCTTATCATTGTATATAGTCCACGATCCTGTACATACACCACTACCCTGTACATAGTCCTTATCCCTGTACATACTACCTATCCCTGTACATATTACCCATCCCTGTACATATCCCTTATCTTTTGTATCCATCGCTTGTATATACCATTCATAATAAGTGGTAGTCTTTCTCATAACTTGGAACGATTGACATCGAGTGCATTTCACATCCCCCGTTTTACCCTATTCATAATCGATTGGTCTTATACTCGACTGGGGGCAAACAATTGATGTGCATCATATTGGTTTTTACATTGGCTGTGTTGAAGATGTAAAACCATAGAAAAATCCAAAAAACATCGCAAAATGACTTGAGAAAACACAAAAACATCAGAAAACTTCAAAAAGACAAAAAAATCAAAACATTTCAAAAATCCAAAAATAAAGTCAAAGTCAGCCACACTAGGTCAGTCCATTAGGGTTCATCACATTCACTAGCACACACATCTTCTATTTGTAGTCAGTCTTGTCAGTCAAAGTCAAGTCAAACTACGAGGTCTCTACATGTACAACGTAGGCAAGGCCATCAATCGATGAGCCCCCGAGGCCGCACTAGGTCAGTCCTTTAGGGTTTGTCGTCACACACAGTCAATTGTCAACGCATTGTCTCAAGTCATGCATCAATCTGGTGAACAAGTCAGCAATGTCTTTGAGTCAAATCAAACAACTTGTCAAAATGAAATAATCAAAATAGATCAACAAATGTCTGCTACAGGATGTGTCCTTCCTGGAAACAGACATCATCATAGCAATCAACCTGTATCTTGTTCAGGATGGGTCCTTCTTGAATACTGATATCAGCAAAACAATCTATGTCTTATACAGGATGAGTCCTTCCTGCATAATCGACAAGGTTAAACAATCAAACATAGCCTTATACAGGTTATCACATCAATGGTATCTGACTCGACGTCTTATATGATACATGTCTTTCTGAAACCAAGATTTGTCATGCCTTATACAGATGGTCATAACATCGAAACCAGACTCACAATCTTATCCAGTATGTGTATCTCCTGATATCAGGCTCTATCAAATCAATCCTTTTATCAATCAAAACAAATCAAACAAACAAGATCAAGTTTTGGAAAATATTTTATTGGATTTTTGACTTTATGGCTTATTTATCTTATCATTTTATTTGACTTGATGACTCAGAATCCTGTTACTAGCTTTCTCAAGGATGTCCCATGAAGGATTTAGAGAAGCAACGATGTATCAGAATTCTATTTTCTTTGATCGTCTGTCGACTGTCTTTTAACTTTGATTTTTGAGTCATGTTACTAGTTTCCTCAAGGATGTCCCATGAAGGATTTAGAGGAGCGATGGCGTCATGATGACCGTCTTTTACTTTGTTTGTTGTCTATGGTTTGTCCGACAAAAAGACTGGGGCAACTTGTGCCCTTAGTATGAGTTAATGACAATCCTTGTCTGCGACTGTCTGTTATTAGCAAGTGGATGACCTTGCACACCTTGATCTATGTCATATCATGGTGTTTTTCTCCATTTGTATTAGTCCCACCCAATGATGATAAAGTGCAATACCTTTTGTCATATAGCAAAACATCGATGATTGCTAATACTAACATCTATCTCCTGTCTTTCGTTCTTTCTCAATCTTTCTTTCCGCACTAACAGTTCTTCTTTCTTGCATTACAACAGAGTCCTATGACACAAAACATTATACATCATCCTGCATCAACATACATGTTAGAAAAATACATGCATATAGGCATATTTCATATCTAGATCATCATGGCATAATAGACATTCATCATCAAACAATACATATCATAAGCATTTCATGTACAAAGAAACTGTCAATAAATGCATCACATTACATTTGTATAACATCACATGTCGTATGCATCACATATATACCATCATATTGCATCTCATAATTATAAATTGCATACATCATATAGAATCATACATCACATAGAGTCACCATTATATCATTAACTGCATAAACGTCATAAAATAAATATGATCATCCATCACATAGGCATATCATATAAACATCACATGTACAAATAAGGACTGCATAATCAATAAATAGAAATGCATATCATGAGAATCACCGCCAAAATCATATACATATATATCGCTCAATTGTGTCACATCACAATGTCATAATGTATCAATAATACATGGAAGCTCGCAAGCTATAATATCAAAATACAATGTCTCACAAGCGATACCCCTATCCTGAACTGCCACTGCCATCATGTCGAGAGTGTGTGGAGGAATGATGATGGGAACCCGATGACCTCTGAGCTAAGGGCGGTCTGTCATATGGACCTGCTCTGCGTGGCTGCTCCACCCCCTCTGTGCTAATTGTCCGACTGTGGGTCCTGGTCTGGGGGTAATATCTACACATCTCAGCAGCACCCCTTTGGGTATCATATGCCACCCGTGTGCCTCTAATAGGAAGTCTCAGGATCCTATACACATCCTCTAGGGTAACCGTGGCCTCTCCAGTCGGTAGGTGGAAGGATGATGTCTCTGAGTGCCACCACTCACACAACTCTGTCAATAGTCCACGATTCACCCGAATCTGGGGCATGTCTGTCACGTGCAGTAAACCAAGGTGCCATAGAATCTGTCGTTCTGCCGACCGCAAACTGTCTCTAAATCGAAATGTAGTAGGTCTCGACTCCCGTGTATATATGGTGTCTAGCATAACCTGCAATGGCATTATACATGCCTCATGTCAGCCTCAATCATCTATTCTAGTGCAAACTGACTCTACTACATAAAATGCAAATGTGTCGTTATTTTGCACATGCGTCATTATTTTTCACATGCGTCGCTTTTTAACATATGCGTCATTATTAAACAAATGCGGCTAATTATATCACATGCGTTGCACTAAATTCATATGCGTTGAAATATAAATGTTGCGTTGCATAAAATTCAAATGTGTTTCACAATAATCACATGCGGCTATTCTAAATGCAAATGCAGTGCACAAAGTCAAATGCGTTTCATAAATTCACACATGCGTTGAACCGCAGTCTAACTATGCAAAATGACCGACGTTAAATTACAAATGCAATTTTCCCTAGGAAAATGCGTCGTTCGCGCACGCAAATGCGGTCAATTATTAAAATGACGCATAACTAAAAATTGAATTAAATGCATTAAAATGTGCGCAAATCAAAAATTTCAAAAGGCAAGTTTTAGGTCCATACCGGGGGGTCTGCGCCGGCTGGTCTCTGGAAGGTCTGGATCCTGTATGCGCGATGGTGAGTAGCCAGAACTAGAGACATCGTCGCTAGGAATGCAGAGCAAAATCTCAATTTTTAAGCTAGGTGGGTGCAAATGAATAGGTTTTTACCCCTATTCCTATATATACCTAGGGCCTAGGTGTCATTTCTTTCCTACTGGCCGCGTTAACTTTCAATTTCGATCATCCCATACCTGTCCCTCCCATTTCCAAACTTAATTCTGCAAACTCCGTTGCATTTCTGGCCATCTAATGTACTTATCGGGAGCATTTCCAAATTTGTCTGAACTTTTTGGAAATTTGTCAATTTTCCCGAGGGGGCATACCTTCACCTATCTTATACTGGGGCATTACTGGGGCATATTTTTATCGATTTTCTTTGACGCAACGCCGAAATGACATTGTATCAAAGAGGGGCAAATGTAGACACCGAAATTTGGTTTAGGCCTGCGACTTTCATATTCTTCATAATTCGTATTCCTCATGGTCATGATTAAATAATGTTATTTATTTAATTATTCTCTATAGTCTTCATTTCTATCTATTAATTAAATAAACTCAATTATTTAATTAATTCACATTTTCTTTATTCTATCTAATTAATTAAATAAACGCTTTTTATTTAATTATGTTACTAATTAACCTTATCCTTCTTGTTAAATTAAATAAATCCTTATTTAATTTATTCTTTATCATACTTCAACTATAATTAAATGAATTCTTTATTTATTTAATTATTCATTTAAAATCCCTTCATCATTTAATTAAATAAATATTATTTATTTAATTATTCTCTGAATATCGAGTCTTGAATTAAATGAATTATTTAATTCATTAATTATATTTTAACGCATTCTTCTATATTTTAGATAATTATGTGAGTTATCTAAGTATTCACTTTTACTCGACTCGGCATCTATTTTAATTGCTCAGTTAACTCTTGATTTGATGTCTGAGTGGCTTTCTCGAGTAATCTCTTCGTCAGATTGGTCAATCATCCAGTTCTATCATTTGCGTGTACATGCGGATTAATTAAATATTCTTATTTAATTAATTAAACCTCGTGCGTGCATTCGAACAAAGAGTTGTTTCAATCAATCTTTATCTTTGTCATGCAAAGATATTTCTTTTGTTTTCGAATACCAAACTGGAAGATTAAATCATTTATTTAATCTTTAATTCTATTTCTAATTTGTATCACTCATGTCACTACTGACAGTTATCAGAATGCATGTCTAATCAGTCAATATCAACCATCCGTTGATCTTTCAATCCTGGCCTGTCGTTCAAATAGTCAATTTTCTATAAATTGATTTGTCATTCTTCATTCCAATCTCTCTCACAAAATCTTATGACTTTTGAGAGCACTTAATCTTGAATCTTTGATGTTTTGCTAATCTTTATCATAAGCTATACTTGCACGAATTTACTAAAAAAATATGAGGGCAATTATACTACACAAGCAAAATGGAGAAGGGAAATCAAGATGAATCATGGAAATACATACAAATTTGGTGAGATTGTTCTAAGTTTTATTTACGTTTTTTACTTTCCTTTGTTCTTTGTTGCTTAGCATTAGATTTGCATCTAGATTTGTATTGCATGTTTGCTCTAATCTATTTCTTTATGCACTTTCTAGGCATTACACCTACGTACGCACAAAGGCTTCATAATTCAACTTTTCCCATCTCATACTTGGTTACTCACAATAAGGGTATCTCCCCTCGGGTTTGATATATAACTTTACTTCAACACAATCATAATCCAATAACATTGATATATGCTAAAAACAATTCTCTACTCAAATGCATCATATGTCCTCTATTCTATAAGTTATAAAACCATATGAATGGGTACGAAACCATTTCTAGGGTTCATTTCCACAAACAGTTTCACAGTCGGTTGCCACCTACTTAGGTGAAGTTGGGGATCAAAAACCTAGTTAAGGATGAAATATAGAGTATAGAAACAAATAATCATACTTGCACAAACAATGCCACAAAGTAACATACCAATAACTAAATCCTTAGTGTTGCTAATACATCACAAAAATTACCCCAAAGGTTTTTTTAAAAAATAACTAGAATGAACTAAATTCTACTTTCATTATTTATGATTATTCAATCAACTGAATGTTCATTTCATCACTCTTATATTCTAAATATTACTCTTAGTTTTAAAACTATTCATTTACATCATTTAAAACATAACTAGAATATTGAAATGTTGAGAAAAGGTGGAATGATTAAAATGAGGTGTCTTAGGCCCTTCATACAAAGAACTTAGGAACTAATGGTGTCGAGGTCTTCCCAAAATTTCATTGAAACTAAGAGATTACAAGGTGTAGAGATTGCCTTTCAACCCTAAGGTGAGCCCATCAAACCTGAATCCCTAGTTTTCTTAGGACAATAGGATTTGAAATTAAATATAAATGATTTGATGCAACTAGACCTAATGAACAATAAGACCTAGATGATAAAATGCAAGATCTCAAAGATACAAAAACTAAAGACGCGGTTAGCAGGAAAATTTGAGAAGGGTCTGAACATATGTAGTTGGTATTAAAATTTGGTTATGAGCACTGTTGAAGGACAGGTTCACCCTAGGGTGTCCAGAAAAATCTTTGGCAGTCCTCTAATGTTGGATCTTAGCTTCAATTTGGCACAAGTCCCACTGTCTGAAATTCAGAAATAAATTCTACAATCGAGTTTTTGTGGCTTGACAACAATGGTGAAAACTTATGCAATGTTACAAAATTTCTCTTTGAGATCCTTTCAGTCCTTCTTTCACCTATAATCTGAACATACAAAGAGAGGAAGAATTTTTTGTTTGAATGGGGGAACAGGGGGTTTCCTTAGTCAAACCCCATGTTTGGTAATTAAACCTTGATAGAAAGATAATAACAATTGATAAATGGAAGGAATGATGAATGAACACTTTCTTTCTACAACTCACCAAACCTTTAATGGCTTCCCTTAGAGGATTGAAGTCAAACACATCACTCCAATGAATCAAATATTACTTTGCTTGATTTGTTGGATACTTGAATGCTTGGATGCTTTAGGATCAACAATGCATATTAGCCTTCACAAGATGACATGAACACACATAAGCTTGAACATGATGATAGGATCTTGAATGTTGCAACAAATGACTGATAAATTTGCTCTTGAATGCTCTTGACAATATTATTTCCTCATAGTATTGCTCTCATAAAATGTGTTAGATTATCTTAGATTTGAATTGATAAAAATATTATGTACTTATAGGTGTTTATCTAAATTTCCTAAAAATTAGATTCCAAAAGTCGACAATTGCATATGAAATTTGAATCATTAAAATATCGCCAAAAACATATTAAAATTTGGGACCTAGGACCTAAGGAGGACCTATTCGCCCTTTTGTGCGAATGGGTTCTAGCCCAAAATTCCATGACACATTCATTTCAAGGTGATTAAAATACTAATTGTATTAATTAACTATAGGTTTCCCTTTTAGAAAACGAGCAAAAATAAGGCTTTGGCATGCATAATTTAGAAAATTACAAGCTTAATTAACTCCAATTAATTAAGGGAGCCAAAGATAGTGTGAAATTGTAAAGGTATACAATTTCCTACACTACATTTAGCATACAAATATGAGTCAAGGGAGGTTTGAGTGTACAAACTCACACTAAAGTATACAAATATGAGTCAAGGGAGGTTTGAGTGTACAAATTTTGGAAAGATAGGATGACAAAGATCAAAGAGGGTGATCAAGCCCCTAGGATCAAAGACCCCATGGAAAACCAACATAAGAACAAAGGGGAACACAATATGTGTAAGATACGTGCAGTAAAACAAGATACACAAGTATGCAATGTTAAAGCTAATGCAAAAAGGGATGGACTAGCAAGTTACATTATTCCACATCCATCAAATACGCTCACAAGGATGTAAAATAACTTATGAAACATATGGATCCACTAGCTAGCAAGTTGTGTTATACTAGGTGGCCATGAAATACACTCATAAGGGCTAGTGTAATCTGGTATACACTAGGTGATCCCTCAAGGATAGATGAGAAACACACACTAGGTCTGTTGGAACTGTAAAAATCTGATATTTTTACATGTGTTTTCATTCATAAATTTTCTAATTTGGTCCTACCGTATGCATTTTTCATTTATTGTTTGCCATATTGTCCCATTGAATCAATCGAGTTATGCATTTTTCATGTCTGGATCCATATCGGCATAGGTTCATTCCTGTCTCCCCGATCAATTATGTGTTTTCCGCTTGCATGAGTCTGTGTTGCCTATCGGCAAGACTCATTTAATGTCACATCAATTGAAGTTTGTTTACAGGTGGTGTTTAGCAAGACCTTTGTTTTGTCACAGCGATTGGTTTTTGTTCGTGGTTGGTTGTCGACATAATGTTCATCTTGTGTTGGCGACAACGGAGACATCTATCGGCATATGTCATGGCTATCGGGGTAGGGTCTCACCGAATTCAACATGTCTCCCCGACTTGTGCATGTGGGAGTCTATCGGCGCAGCTAGGCGGTATCGGCATTATGTCTCAGCAAGGTCTTCTTGTCTCACCGACCGGGGGAACAGAATACATCATATCGGCATGAGTTTGTGTTTTCGTGAGGATGTCATGGCGATATCCATATGTCTCACTGACGATGCAAGAGCTTTCTTCTAAATGACTTTCGCTGGGAGATAAAATTATCGGTGTATGGTCATAGCGAAAGGGTCGGGTCTTGTCGACAATATTCAATGTGGACTCCTCTCGGTACGTGAATGGCTTTCGGCGAGAGTTTTGTTTTCTCTTGGCGATCTTGGTGTGCTCGGCTTTCAGTATAACAACTTTCTCTACAAGACGTCTCACCAAAGGTTGGAAGTTGTGGCGACGGTGGATCCTTGTCGGCGTAGGTGTTGAAATGACTCAACAACCGAGAAATAACGTGATGGAAACCTTCGGTATAGGTTGGGGCGATCGCCGAAAGGTCTCGGCGAGTGACCTTTGGTCTCGCCGATGGAAAACATGAGGATCTTTATCAGCGTAACAATTGCCTCATCTTGGCGACTGGGAAAACAAATGGGGCCTTGCGGTATAACAAAGTGAAGTCTATGTGAGGTCTCCACGATGGATGAGGGTCACAGCGACTCGAGGTGCTCTTTGTCTTTGGTATAACAAGCAGGAAGTCACGGCGACATTCAGGATGGATAAGGATTTTCGGTGAAGCAGTGTGAAGTCTGTGTGATATCTCCCCAACGGTCGACAATCTTGGCGAAAGCAAAATACAAGTGCGCGGGATGTTTAATGATTGACGTTATTTTTCCTTCGGCACACCTTTTGTTGTGTCTCACCGACTGTCATTAGTATAAAATAGAATTTCAAAGTGTTGGGCTGACATGTTTCTGCTTGGATGACCATTGCTTGCCAGCTCGATTGGAGCCCGAATTTTGTGTTGGGCCGACACGTGATCTCAAAACATATTTTCTTCAAGTGCTTGTGTATAAATAGGCATTTTAGCAATTGTAATAGGGACCCGAGTTATCAGTTATTTGATACAGTAGGCATATTGTATGGATACAGAACAATAAATTTATCAAATCAGAGGCTATGGTGCATGTTCTAAAATGGAGGTATTTATGAATGTCAATTGATGTTGCTACACATGTCTGGTATCAGTTATCTATTGAATTTAATAAGAGGATTGCTAAGTTGTCTCCAAGATGGATCCTTTTTTATTATTTAAATTGATATAACAAGTTTGTGTTCAATTTATCAGTGCACATTTGTTGTATTTGTGTGATCGATTGATTGGTTCTTTCAAGTAAAGACTAAATCCTTTTAGTTAATCATAGTAATTAGAGAGATTCAATTGGATTATTCAAGTAGAGCTTAGTAATCATATTTTTGCATGTTTATACCAATTGTAAGCATAATCTATGCCAGATAACTTGAATTTTCTCAGAGAAGTGTTGCTTATCTTGATCTCATTTGATTTTGCATACCCAATAGGGCACTAGTCTCTGCACTTCACCATTTGAACTTATTCAGTCTTCTTTACATCTATTAATCAAGCATTCATTTTAGGATTCAGATCGAAATATTGTTATTGTTTTCAAGTTGAATTTCATTTTGTTCATCTCCAATTGCCATTGTGAACAAATTGCTTCAAAGAGATAATCACAAGTTAAGTTTGCACTATTCAAAGAGGTACACCCACCCAGGTTTAGCAGCGCCTAAAGAGTAGAAGGTTGATTTCTCTTGACCTTGTCTGTTACCCTGAAACGTATCAAGAGATTGGCAGCCTCTTGAGGCATCTTGCCTGCGTTTTTGAGAGCTAACAAGGTCTACAAGGTGTGTACCCATAATAAGATGGCAGATGGAAAAGTCACACCAGGTCTAGAGGCATTCCATACATCAACCATACCAAAATTTATACTCCCTGATAACTTTGATAAGGTGCCACAACATGATCAAGATGATATACCAAGGCTACACTAAGTTCAACCTCTCTAAACAAAGTGAATCAAGAAGTTTCAATGATAATTTAATATTCCAATGAAAAGATCACACTTCCTAGGAGATGTATGTTATCATCACTAAGAGGGGAACATGCAAACAATGAGTGGGGGACTATATATCCCCACTTAAAATGTCAACATACTTGCTATGTTGGTATTTTAAGTAGAAAGAGGAGAAGAGGAGATTCTTGAAAAGAACACACACCTCTAAAACCTAGTTATCCTTGCCCCCCAAGCATAGAGGCAAAGACAACCACCAAGGACTATCATGTTGCTGCCAAGATAAATATGGTTGCACTTAAGATTGTACCACCATGAATGGCAATGAGAAAAACACATAAAGCCACCAATGCCATATAGTGATGAGCAACATGATAGGATGAAAACCATTATCAATTAGAGGAATTAGGTGCATCAACACAAGGAAGAGCACCACAATAATTAAGATGATGAATTTTATTACTCAAAGCCTTACATTCATTGGTAGAATCACCATGCACTATATGATTGCACAAAATGAACTTTTGTTATAAAATTTCTTTCGTGTTCTTGGAGGAAGAGTAATCAAGTGTGCTTTGAGAATCCTTGACAAGATAGTCTCTTGATCAATAGTAGAAGATATATTATTTTATTTTGTGAAAGAGATCTTTCTTTCTTACTAGAAGGTGTCATACATACACAAGACTCTCTAGGTTTAGATTGTGATATTTTGTACTCTCCCAAAAAGGAGGGTGTAAAATCTAATAAACTTTAATCCTCACTAAAACATATGTTTAAAGATGAAGCAATATCATGACCATGATGTATATTTGTGCCAAGATTTTTTTGTGTGATGACATTGATATTAAGCAAAGATTTCTTTGATGCTTTCATTTCTTTCGAAGTACAATAATCAAGACCTCTTGTTTGTTCTTGCAAGGTAGGCTCTTTAGGGACACAGATACCTTGTTCTTTAACACCACATCCTTTTCCATTATAGCCAAGATGTTCAAAATTTCATAACCCCTTCCATAAAGTGCTTTCATTTATTTTGAAGAAGGTGGTTTCTCATGTTCACACTCATCATATGTGGATGTATAATTTGTCTTTTCCTCTTCTTTGCTAAAATTTGTGGACTCGCATGCTTTTGATGACTCAAATTGTGTTGATATAATGGCAGCTTCTTTCTCCTTTCCTGATTTGTGTGTAATCTTGTATTCTCCTATGAATGTAGGTGTAAAATCTAAGGAACCCCAATCATCATCCAATAGTTTTGTGATTGATGAAAAACACTTATCTTTCTCTTCTTCTTGAATGGGTTCCACTTTTATAGTTGGTGTCAATGTTGTAAGAGAATTTTTCATTCCAAGTTCAATTTGTAAACAACTCTCAGGTTCAGGACCAGCTTTTACTATGTAAACCTTGTTCTTTTAAGTGTATTTTAGTAAACAATGTAACGTTGAAGGCACCACATTCATTGCATGAATCCATGGCATGTCCAAGAGAAGATTATATGAAATATCATTATGCATGACATAGATAGGAGTTTATAAAGTAACCCTACCAACTTTAACAAGCAGTGTTAAGACACCCAATAGTTGTTTTCCCATATTATCTAAACCACGGATAGATAAAGAATATGGTTGAATTTTAGTCTTTTCCACTCCCATTGTATCCAAAAATTTTACACTACAAATATTGAGTGCCAAACCATTATCAATAAGAATACGCTTAATTCCAAACCTATTAATACTAGCCCATATCATCAAAGCATCATTTTTTTTTGTGTTCCCAAAGGAGGTGATTCGCATTGATGAAAGAGAATGTCCAAATTAGGTGAATTCATATTCTCAATGATAGCTACCACATCATTTGGTTGTGCAACAGGAGGGATAACAACTTGTTGTAAAACATTTTGTAGTATGTCATGGTAAAAAGGTGATGCTTAAATCAAATCCCACGAGGATATCTAAGCAGGAGCATTACAAAGGTGTTCCACAAGATCATACTCCTTTCCACTATGTGAAGGTAAATGGGGGGCACTAAGCAAAATGGATTAAGCAAGAGGTATCAATGTAGGAATATTTTGTGGTTGTCTATTATTCATTGTATTATATGTGTGAGTGACAATATGTAACTTGATTGTTATGAAACATTATTACTAGTAAGTTGTTTTGTGAAATTTAAGACAGACCTCAAAGGTTTTGGTTGGTGTTGAGGTGTTCCTATGATAAGAAGTGGCTTAGGAGGTTTAATAATCAAGGGATATCTGGTGGCCCATTGTGCATTCATAACCTTAGTAGATTTGACTTTTTATTGACAATCTTCTATCGAAGGGGATCTAAGGTGACCTTAGCATCTTCATCTAAGAAAGCCATCTTAGTATCAAGGATATTGTCCTCTTGCACCATAATATCTTCACTAGTAGGAGAGATTTTAGGAGAGAGGGAAACAATATTCTCATGACATTCAATGGTTGGATCTTCTAACACAAAGACACCTTCATCACAAGCAGGAGAGGTATCGGGAGAAGGAAAATTAAGATTTTCATTATTGTCAATGATTGCATCCTCTTGCACTAAAACATTCTCACAAGTGGGAAAGATGTTGAGAGATGAGTGGAGACTAGGCGAAGTGATATTAAGAAATGTGTCAATGATCTCATCCTCTTGTGCCATAATATCCTCTAAAGTTGGAGAAGTAGGGGAAGAAGGACAAACAAGATTCCCATGATGTTCGATGATTGGTTCTTCTAACACCAAGATACCTTCATCACAAGTAGGAGAGGTATCAGGAGAAGAACAACTATGGTTTCCATGAGTGTATATGATTGCATCCTCTTGTATCAAATCATCCTCACAAATGGGAGAGATATTAGGGGTTGAGTGAAGGATAGGAAAGGTGATATTAATAAATGTTTCAATGATTTCATTCTCTTGCACTAAGGTATTCTCATAATTAGGTAAAACGCTTGGAGGATGACTAAAATTCTTATGAATGATCTTATTTTGTTTCCCTAGATTGTGCTCATCACTAGGGAGATTGTACTTATACAAGCCATTATTTACCATATCAAATCCACATCTTTGAAAAGGACACATGCTTCTATTTATGTAAAAATGAGAACTAATCTAGATCCAAAATATGCAATGCTTCATAAATGTAAACAATTTTCATACAGATCTAATGATTTTCAATATTGAAATGTGACAATTTTTTCCAACTTTGCAACAAAACAAGCAAAATGACACTTTTCTTGCATATGCAATAACAATTTTTCAGAATTTTAAAACAAACTTTTGCAAGCTAGAATGGACTAATAATACAGGTACAAAAGACTATGCAAAAGTTTTCTGAAACACCTATGCAAGGACAGGTTCACCCTAGAGAGAATGAGTCCTTGGATAGGATTTTGAAAAGTGAAAATTAGAATTTTTATGTTGTTGTTTGATGTTTGTTTCTCCAATTGCAAACAGGTTCAATAATGAAAGCTTTTCCATATTTTTTAGATGAAATAGAAATACAAATTTAATGACAATGTATGAACAAAATGACAACTTTTTGAATGCAATTTTTAATGTAATTTTGATCTAAATGACTGAAACACACTTTTATGCAATTTACTATGCAGAATGTATGCAATATTTTTGGATTTTATGAATTTGAATGATGCAAAGATTTAATTTGTAACCCTAAATGCAATGTAAAACTAGATAATGGAAAACCTAGATCTAGGGTTTTAATGATCTCCAAATTAGAAAAGATGATGTACAATTTCAGGTTCACCAAAATGAAAAGTGGTGAACAAGACACCTTAACAACATCAATTTCACCAAAATGAAATGTTGGGAAAAGGGGGAATGATTAAAATGGGGTGTCCTAGGTCCTTCATACAAAGAACTTAGGAACTAATGGTCTCCCTCTTCCCAAAATTTCATGAAACTAAGAGATTGCAAGGTGTAGAGATTGACTTTCAACCCTAAGGTGAGCCAATTAGACCCGAATCCCTAGTTTCTTTAGGACAATAGGATTTGAAATTAAATGGAAATGATTTGATGCAACTATACCTAATGAACAATAAGACCTAGATGATAAAATACAAGATCTCGAAGTTATAGAAACTGAAAACATAGTTTGTAGGTAGATCTGAGAAGGGTTTGGACACATGTACTTGGCATTAAAATTTGGTTCTGAGTACTACTGAAGGATAGGTTTTCCCTAGGGAAAATGGATCCTAGTTAGGGTGTCTAGAAAAAGCTTTGACAATCCTCTGATGTTGGATCTTAGCTTCAGTTTGGCACAGGTCCCATTGTCGAAAATTTAGAAATAAATTTTGCAATCGAGTTTTTATGGCTTGACAACAATGGTGACAACTTATGCATTGTTGCAAAATTGCTCTTTAAGATCCTTTTAGTCCTTCTTTCACCTATAATCTACACATACAAAGAGAGGATTTTTTTTTAATGGGGGAATTTGGGGGTTTTCCTTAGTCAAACCCCATGTTTGGTAATTAAACTTTGATAAAAATGATAAATGGAAGGAATGATGAATGAACACTCGCTTGCTAAAACTCAACAAACCTTTAATGTCTTCCCTTATAAGACTAAAGTCAAACACATCACTCATAGGAATCAGAGCTTACTTTGCTTGATTTGTTGGATACTTGAATGTTTGGATGCTTTAGGATCAACAATGCATATTAGCCTTCACAAGATGACATGAACACACATAAGCTTGAACATGATGATAGGATCTTGAATGTTGCAACAAATGACTGATAAATATGCTCTTGAATGCTCTTGACAGTAATATTTTTCATAGAATTGCTCTCATAAAGTGTGTTATATTGTCTTAGATTTGAATTGATAAAAGACTATATATTTATAGGTGTTTATCTAATTTCCCAAAAAAAAAATATTCCAAAAGCCGACAATAGCATATGAGATTTAAATCATTAAAATACCGCCAAAAACATATTAAAATTTGGGACCTAGGACCTAAGGAGGGGTCAATAGGTTTTGGCCCAAAATTCTAATACATTCATTTTGAGGTGATTAAAATATTAATTGCATTAATTAAATATACATTTCCCTTTTGGAAAACGAGCAAAAATAAGGCTTTGGAATGCATAATTTGGAAAATTAGAAGCTTAATTAAGTCAAATTAATTAAGGGACCCAAACATAGTGTGAAATTGTAAAGGTATACAATTTCCTACACTACAAATATAAGGTTGTAACATAAAATAAAAGTTTCATAAAAAAGCATACTTAGTTTACATCATATATTCTCATTACTCTTAATTTGGAGTAGAGGCTCAAATTAAAAAGATCCAGAATAATAGGTTCCCACCCCCAAACATTATATTTAGTCAAATCAATTAAACTTTACATATCATATGAATAATATTCACAAGATTTATGTATACACAATTCCCATTTAAAATAGCAAGAGAAGTTACGAACCCGAGTTAAAATAGCTAATAATGTTCTTGAACAAACTTATAGTGTTACTCTTTAACAAGCTCATTTTATTTTCTTTTCTTTTTTTATTAGTCCAAGGACTATATTGGCATAGACATACTTAGGAGAATTGAGATGTTTGCACCCATTTAACTACTTGCATTAATTATACCGAAATTCAGAATACAACAAAGAAATTAAATATAATATATACTTATATAAATACAACACTATTATCTCTAATTACAAATAAAATAATATAAATATTTTCTAACATTGTTAATAATTAATTCTCGCTGAATGAGAATAAATTTTTAATAAAATAAAAATGTGAATCTACTACAACCAATGTAAGTACAAATCATTAATTCTACATATACACAAGATAGAAACTACATTTGGCAACATAAGTTTCCTTAACTCATTCGACTGCACTTCCAAAAAGCATCGACAAAACATGTATCAGCTCGTTTTCACAACCTTTATACGGACATAGATCTGTGAGATTTTAGGATAAAATAAACTCAGGCAAAAACTACAGTACCTTTCTCTCTAGGTCATAAAGACCTCATATGTATATATAGCTATCTTTATCATAGATATTTATTATAAATATATTATATAAACAACATGGATTTTTTGCAGAGTTTTCAAAGTGCCAAACTAAACAAATTGATTTTTTTTAATTAAAAAGGGATCAGCTATATATATTAGATGTAAAATGTGGAACTTAAAAATAGTGTACAATATGTCTAAACAAATATGGTCTCATGGAATACCTAGTGCAAAATGTGCACAAGATGAATTTAATAATTAAAAACATATATCTAGACACTCTCAAGCAAAAGCAACTGGCAAGAGTAAAACCCAGACTTGGCATTCTTTGGCAACATTTTTCCTCACTGCTCAAATGGGAATGTGAACAAGCTATAATAATACATTTAAAGCATGCAACAAAGTTTGAAACATGGACGAGGAATGTGAATCATTGGACCATGACAACTAATACCTATGGGCATATACAACTAGATGAGGGATTGAATGGCATCCTAAAATTGTTGCCTGTGAGAACTAGATGCATATACTCCTTAGTCTAAAGTGCTTGGAAATGTTCTTTTCATATTGTTGAACAAAATGTGAGTATGTACATTGATTTAGGAATAAAGACTAAGCTACTATTTTAGGATCTACCAATCTACCAGATATGGCTTTGTAGCAACTTCATCAATTCATTCCTTCTCAAGCATTTCTCCCACTGGCTTTGTAAATGCTTATTATTTTCAAGGAAAATTGAAAACTATCCCTTCTACTTTCATAATGATGGTATATAGTGTTGTAGATTGCCCCTGATTTTTTACATTTTATCCAATGACAGAATAGCAATGAAATATTTTATTGAGATGTGCTATCGTAGATAATTCTACTAATAATGATCTATAAAATCTGGTCACAGTTTATAATAAATGCCAACTACATGTTTGTAAAGACACTATTTCTTTTCATAAAATGCATGCACGTAATTATCAAGATTTGGTTTCTTTTGACTGAGATTCACTTGAATTTTACAAAAACTAATACTCTGTGGCAGCTAGGAGAGGCATCTTAGATGATTTGATTATCAATGGAGGCAATCTGCTCTATAATCCTATTTGAAATTTTATGTGAATAATATCTATGATAGGGCTAATACCTCTTGTGTACCTTTCAATACATCATTAAGACTACCCTTGTCATTTCTCAACAATCCATGACGACCATGGAATCATCACAGAGATTTGAATAACTTATCTATGGCGATGAATGTTGAAGCTAATATATGGATGGTGTTACTCATGTTTGAAAGAGAACTCTGAGGAATTATAAGGATGCTCTTGATTCTTAACAGTAGTATTCATTCAGATCTCCAAGTAAGTAGTTTGGCTTTGAAACTTGTGTCGACCTCCATCTCCCTTCCCCTCTACGTCCTTCAAACATGCGTTGTGCATATCGTTGGTGATTTGCATGGTCCCCCATATTCAACTTATGGTGATCAAGGCATTATCATAGGCGTGATCGACACGAGAATAAGGCATTGCAATAAAAAAAATCATTGGAGCTCAATATATTTTCAAATTGCCCTCGATAACACAACACCCATCAACGAGACTTTGGAGTTCAAATCTCCTCGAGACAACAGCAGCCATGGCACACATACAACGTGTATTTTACATTCTCACATGCCCTCTCCCATTTCTTCAACATCTATTGCGTACCCCCTCTCAATCTTGTTTATAGGATAAATTAAAAGTATGTCCTCCCACGCATTAACCCCTGACTATCATCTTCTTGGCGTCCCTTTGTAAATGTGCACTCCCTTTTTTCTCTGCAAAAAGCCATACCTATTAATGGTGTGCCCACCACCATTGCATACACCCTCTCCTCATTTACTCCCTTTAATGATACCTCTAAGAAAATCCGTACACCTCAAATAGGAATAAGCATACTTAAAACAAAATATGTATTTCATTTGAAATGATTGTTATATAGGTTTTGATCTCATTTTCTAACAAATTTATCACAATTTGATATATAACTCTTCAATGTAAATTTACAAGGTCCTCCTTATAGTTTGCATGATTATCTCTCTGAATTTTGATACATGTAGTATTACTATATTTTTTTTCTTGATAACATTATTGTTTGTGGCTATTGTACTTATCTTCACACTTATCCACTTTTCTCATGTTTAGACTCATCATCTTTATATCTTACATTAATATAATTATCAATTTTATGATTTGTTTGAAGATAGCACAATTCCTTTTTAATCTTGTAGGATACCTTTGTGTAGCACTTCATAAATATATTTATACCTATTATTCTATAAAAGTTGAGATTTGCATATCCTTATATTTTTTCGCCCAACTTGGTTTCTTCATTCATTACAAGCATATAATTGGATTGAAGGCATAGGAGGTCACTAATGTTCATCCTTTGAGTGTGCTTATAGTTATTATCACATGATCAAAGTCCATTTTAGATGATAGCACATTACTTTTATTTCTCTGAGGTAGTATATATTGGTTTGGTAAATTTCATAAAAGAATTGAGAATAATTCTCCTAATTAATGTCTTATGCATTTCCAAAAAATGATATTCAAATCTGCCTTCCAGGAAAGTGACATCATGAAAGTTGAATTCATCCTTTATCTTTTCTACCTAGTTTCTCTTTGATTAATACTTTACTATTGAAACTTATCATTCATCAAGATTTCAAACACATCACTTACCACCTCTACCTACCAAAGGTTTGCCTTTATCTTGGTTAATGTTACCTTCACTTGCACATGTATGCAATTGTCTATTAATCCCCTTCAACCACTTGGAGAATATCAAAGTTCCTAGTCCCACTTACATCTAGCATCCATCGAGCAAGGAATGTAAAACACATTAGTAATCCATTAAGCTAAATCTAGGTATAACATCATCTCTTACTACTTGTTAAATCACTTTTGTTCATTGCAAGTTATCTTGTGACTAAAATGAATCTCATAATATCACATCCTACCTTAGTTAGACTACATGGTTACTATTCAAATTTTGATACTGCGAGTAATTCACATTAGATTTCTAAGCTATATTAAAGAATGTCATTTGCATACACCATTTTGTTATTGTCTATACATCTACATATTACTTTCTACAATCTTTATATTATATCTTACTATCCATTTTATCATCACTTTTATTTATTTTCTTCGTTTATTACTTACCATGTTTATTAATATATCATTTTTTCCTGTACACTTGCCCTGCATTTGCTTCTATCATCCATTGTTTACTACTCCTTCTATTACATACTTTTTATTGCATACATATATACACCAGTTTGATTATCTCTTAATAAATATACCTACGATACAAATAAAGTATTTGCAACTATTGAATAAAAGTGTGGGGCCTTATAGATATGTTCATACATTTTTAGATATCTACATTTTGCCCCTCTTTGAGACAATGTACATGTTACATTATTTTTTATAATATAAGCTACATTTATAGGGTGTGGTACCCTTAACATGAGGAGCCCGTAAGGCGAGAGTTCAGATCAAAAAACAAAAAACCAATTACAATTTAAAGTCCAAACATAAAGATAGCAGAGAGACGACAAAAAAGTAACCCACCAAAACTAGACTAAACCCCCCATCACCTAGAAATACCCTCCCACTCCTTTATGAGGATTTTCAACACATCATCCCCAACCCAACTATTGTTAGGGCTAGCCTCAGAAGTCTTCTTTTTCACCTTGTCTTTAAGCACTTCCAACAAAGTGACAGTAGAGTGATGAATGACTTTGATTGTGAATCAGGTTAGCCTCGTAAACTTCCTTTCTAGCTTGGTGACATAAGCAACCAGATTGTTGGGGTCTTCGTCCTTTTCAGCATCAGACCTGTTGGTCTCTTCCACCCAAGCCTTATGATTGGAGGAATATAGTGTGGATTCCTCCTAAATCATACGATTCATCTCAAGGAAGAGACTAGGTCCTTCCACGTACTCTTCAATCTCCTCAACCGTGTCATGTTTGCTTTCCTCCTGGCCTTTTCCCTATTCTGATCTACTAGATAAATAATCCACTAAGACCTTCTTTTTGTGTTTCACCAACTTATTGGACCTCAAGACACTTATCTTTTCCACCCCCATCTCAGCACCAACAGCCACCACTATATCCCCTTGAGAGTCTTTGGCAATAGCTCGTCATCTTCATCACTATCCATGGGAGGTTCCTCAACATGAAAGGTGATGTCCTTTTTTCCTTTCTTCAATTTAGGATTAGATTTGATGAGAAATTTTCCTTCTTTCTTTGTGGGAGTATTCTTTAGCTCCCAGAGACCAACGACGACCTTGGATTGGGCTAGACCTGCACCAGCCTTCTTCTTTTTGGTAGGGGCTTAGGTTTGGATTGCTCAGGAGGTTGGATGGTCATGGGAGGGTTCTTTCTTTTAAGGCCAATAGAGATAGCTGAAGAGGGTTTAACAGAGGACTGATTAGAGGTTCCAATTCCTCGACTCTAACAGTAGAAATGGGTTTCGGTGGGTAGAGGGCAAGGTGGAAATGATAAAGATAGAGAATAAGCCTTGATGCAGGGGGCAAAGGGGTCGATTTATCAATATTTTTTTCACAAGCTTCATAGTTTCTTTAACCGAACTTTCAAGGGATGAAAGTAAGAAGGGGAAATTGATTTAAGAATTCTATGGTGTAGGTGATTTAGCAAAGGAAAATGGTAAAAGTAGAAAACTTTAAACTAACCTTCAAGAGTGATATACTTCATTAAAACTTGACACACCTAATCCCATGGTGCAGGAAGCTCGCTCCGATCAAAACCCGCATGTAGTTTCGTAGGTCATTCATTTTCCCTAAAGAAGGTCTACAAGCTCTCCATATCTTGCACTTTCGCATGTTTTTTGAGCTTTTGTCTCGAACAGGGGAGCCTTGTACCTTTTGTGATAACCTCTTCATTGATTTCAAAAGAAATCCCTCCCACCGTGACCCTTTTGTTACACCAAGAGCTCACAAACTGAGCAAAAAATTTCTCGTCATGCCCTTTTAGACACTCCATTAAAGGAGTGATACCTCCTTCAACACAAATATGCCACACCAACGCGTCTCAACATAATTTTTCATAGGAGTCTGGTTCACTTCGCACTCGGTCTCCTCCCATTTTCACACTTACATAACAAACAGTCACAAGAGTTAGCAAATTGATATTTTTTTCAAAATGTAGAAGGGAAATGAACACATACAACATATTAAAGAGATAATCGCCATAAAATATCTACAAATCTTTCCTAATTAAGGAAGTAAGATTTTTCCCACGTACAATAAGGCATTTTTGAGAATCTTAGGGTTGCCAAGCCATTGCAAGTATTGATTAAGTACATCAAGGCATAGAGAAAGACCATCATTACCTTTATCGACCCATAATTAAGCAATGTTTTAGTAATTATTTAGTCGCCCGCATGTTCCAAGTGAAAAGTCTCGAATTATAAGGAGAAGACTTGTACGAATGAGAAAACTACACATTAAACTTGTGGGGAAACCCACTAGGTAGAATAAATAAACCCCACCACAATCTAGTCATCCCCACAAACCCATCTATATCATCAAACATTTTCCACGTCATATTTAGAGCAGGGGTGAGAAGACAAGTGTACCAATCCATGAAGGAGATGTTATACATCATCATAAATAGTTAAGATTCCTCAGCTCCTCAAGGATAAGTCTTTGGAAATTCAAGGGGAGACTCACCAAATTTCTCCAACATTTAGTTGACTCCTAGGAAGAGCCCAAATTTTCCAAAGATTCGACCACTATTGCCCTCATGGAAGATGTGGGTTAATTTCCTTCTTTCAAATTTGTTGAGTAAGAGTTGTATATCCAACAAAATGTCCCTAATATTCTATCCCTGCTAATAATTGTTATTGATAGAGTCAATTGCAGCTTTGGAGTCTCCTATATGTAGGTTCTTTATGCCAAGAGTAATAGCAACCCTGACACCACTCAGCAGTGCCCTTGACTCTATTGTCATAGAGGTTTATATCTCGATGCCACCAACAAACCCCGCCACCAACATGCCATTTTTATCTCTAATAATACCCCTAATGCTAGCCAAGCTAGGTTTGCCTTTTGCCACACCATCAAAATTAAGTTTGTACCAACCATTAGCAGGGGGTTTCCAAACAGTGTTAAGCCTAGCCAAAGCTTCAGAATTGTCAAAGGAGTTGGGGTCAAAGGTCTTGTTCCAAGAATTGGCCATAGTGATATCCAAGACTGAGGGAGGATTTTCCATGGGAACTTCCAAACATACATGGATACATTTTCAATAATAAGTCTTAAGCTAATACTAAAGACCTCCTTTGGGATTTTTTCCACATTCCTAAAAATCCGGTTATTCCTTTCCTTCCATAGACACCAACATAGAATGGGAGGCACCTGTTGCTAGATTTATTTAGGTAAAGGGTGGTGAAAGGGACCGATCCAGTTCTCAAAAAATCTCTTAAAATCACCATTCATGGTCCAATGGATACCTAACCTTTGAAAATCATATTCCTAAATTTTAGCAGCAAACGAATAGTGGAGTAATAGGTGAGGGACAGACTCCTCATCATTTAAATTACATAGCATACATCTATTAGGGATTTGAAATCCCCTTTTCCTTAGGTTGTCCTATGTGAGGATCTTGTTATGACTCGTCATCCACCAAAAAAAAAATATGTTTGGTGTAAGTTGCCTACTCCACACATGTTTCCAAATACTATTTTGAGTTCCTTACTGAGACAACAAATTGTAGGAAAACTTCACACAGAGATTACCCTTGCTTTCCTTACATCAGTAAAATTCATTTGCTTGAGTAGAAATGGGTATCCTAGTTAGAGAGAGAATGTCCTGAAGATTCTTGACCAGGTGCCTTAACTCTAGGGAATGAGAGGAACAACACTCAAGCATCTTCCATTTCAAGGAACCAAGCTGCCCATACAAGTAGTCTCTCACATTTTTTCCAAAAAACACCATGGCAAGGGCCATCAGATTCCTAAAGTTAGATTGAATGAGTGGTATTTCAACTATCCAAGGGCCCTCCTAGAATATAATTTTTCTTCCATTACCAAGTTTCCATCTCAACCCAGAGTGCAACAACTTTTTGATCCTACAGATATTATTCCAAACACAAGAGCCACTAGGATGATCATTCAAGAGGCAACTAATTAGAGGAAAGTTGTTGAGATACTTCGGATTCAAAAACATGCACCATTCCTTCATGTTTCTCAATAGGTCCCAACCAACCTTCGCAAGCAAGGCTTTGTTGATCAGTTGGATTTTTCTTATGCCAAGATTGCCACCAGATTTAGGAAGACAAACAATATCCCAACTTAGCAAAGCCAATTTCTTCTTTTCCTCCATACCAGACCAAAGAAAATTCCTTTGAATTCTTTCAAATTTCTTAGCAATATATCTAGGGATTTTGAAAATGGAAAGAAAATAAACCGAGATCACTTGAAGAGCAGCAGCCAGGAGCTGCAATTTACCAGCAATGGCTAAGGGTAGAGCCTTTCCACCTAGCCAATTTTCTCTGCATTCTTTCAAGGACAGAGTTTCAAAATCTAAAAGAAACTTCCTTAACTGTGAGAGGGAGCCCAAGGTACATAGAAGGAATGGATGCACTCTTGCATCCCAACACAACAGTCACTTTGTCCTAAAGGGCCTATGTGTTGTTAAAGAAGTAGATCATACTCTTATTGTGGTTTATGCATTGGCCTGAGCTAGAGGCATAATTGTTTAGACAATTCTTCCATTTTCTAGCCTCCACCATACAAGCTTTCCCAAAGAGGATGGTATCATCCATAAATTGTTGGATGGCTGAAGGTTTAAAGGAGGTTGCAGGTTTGACACCTTTAATAGACCCATCCCTTAGCATTCTTGAAATATTTCGGCTTAAGACATCAAAAACCATTATAAAGAGATAGGGGAAAGGGGATCGCCCTGTCTTATCCCTTTACCAGCATTGGAGAAGCCATGAGGGACCCCATTGACCAGCACCGAGTATTTGATAGTAGATATGCATTAAAAAATGAGATTCACTACTGTCGAATTGAAGCCAAACCTAGCTAAAACTTTTAGGAGAAAACTCCACAGAACTTTGTCATAAGCTTTGGAAATATCAAGTTTGAAAGCCATACCAACACAGTTACATCTATCCATTGAGTGAAAGATTTCATGCATGGAAATTGCAGCATCCAAAATGTAGCGACCAGGTACAAATCCTTTTTGGCATGGGCTAATCATTTTATCAAGAAAATGTTTCAAGCGATTGACCAGGATTTTGGAGATCTTGTAAATTGTGTTACATAAGTTGACGGGCCTAAATTCAGCCATGGTCTAGGGGTCTTAATTTTTGGGAATGAGGGACAAAAAGGTAGGTTCATCTATTTTAGAAGTTTTCCAGACTTGAAAAAGTCTTTGGCAGCAAGGAATAAGTCCTCTCCAATAATTTCCCAACTCCTGAAAGAAAGTCGAAGGGAAGCCATCTGGTTCAGGGGCCTTGAAAGCACCCATGCTAAAAACTACCAATTTGACTTCCTCAAGAGTGATGGCCCTGAGCATAGAAACATTATCCAAGTTAGTTAGAGTGGGGGGGATGAATTCCAGTAAGTGGTCATCAACAACAGAGTTACGGCCCCCGCAGGCTTAGAAAAGGCATTTTTAAAATATCTAGAGGCCAATTGGACAATCTGAGCAATAGTAGTGGCTTCCACTCCCAAATCATCCTTTATTTTCTTTATTTGGTGCCTTTTTTGTCTTTGAGAGTAGAGATGTGGAAGAAGGAAGATTTGTAGTCTCCTTTCAACCATTGAATTATGGACTTTTGTTTCTAGAATATTTCTTCTTTTTTCAAAATTTTGTCCCATTTAGTGCGGCAACCCTTCTCCTCCTAACAGGCCTGTTCACTAATATCCCCATTCTCCATTCTTGTTTGGTTCTCTTAAGTTTAACAAAAAGATCTCTTTTTTGGTGAAAGGCATCCCCAAAACCCCACTTGTTCTAGCCTTTTAACTCATTTTTTACAATCTTGAGTTTTTGAAAAATTATGAACATGGAGGAGCCATGAATCGGGACATTCCACCAGCTAGAAACTTTATTTCTAAATTCCAGGTGAGAACTCCATATTATCTCAAACCGGAAGGGAAAAGGACCAACAACAGAGTGTTCATTCAAGAAAAGGGGGGGTTATGATCAGAAACAATCTGGGGAAGAGCCTGTAAATTAGAGCTAAGGAGAGCTGCCCAGTTAGGGGAAAAAAGAAACTAGTCAAGTCTTACCTAAATGAGGTTATCACCCAATCTCCTATTGCTCCAAGTAAATTTTTGAAACTATAAATGCATATCCACAAGCCCTTTAGTACTTAAAATATCTGCCAAGTTTGTCATACTATCATAATAGTCCATAAGACCCCCACACTTTTCAAAAGGATATAAAGGAGAGTTAAAGTCCCCTACCAACAACTAGTGAGCCTCTTTATTGTTTAGGATACAATCCATAATTTCAAGTCAAAGAGATGTCCTATAATTCCTTACATTGGGGGCATAAATATTGATTAGGATCCAAGTAGATGCAGAATGGGTGAACTAAACTCCCAGGCTATTCCTAGTTTGAAATAATTTGCTACCACATAGTCTATTCGGATTCCACAAAACAACAAGGCCTTTTGAGGCCCCATCAACATCACTAAAAGAAAAGTGAGCATTAGGCCAAATATTCTTAGCAATGAGTTCAAAGTTTGTTTTTTTTTCATTTTCACCTCTTGTAGTAGTAGTATATCAAGCTTGTGCTCCCAAACATAATTTTTTAGGGCTAGTTGATTATGAGGGTTGTTGAGCCCTCTTATATTCCAAGAAAGAACTTTCATTTTGACATATTCTTTGAGGATGCTTCCAACGTCTTCTATTTTTTAATAGTAATCTCCTTGGTCGTTTCCTTATTTTTGGTTTGTCTCTGGTTAGGTCTACCAGGTTTGGTTTCAACACAAACATCTTCCTTCCTTTGTTTTCCCTTCTTCTTTGGGGTTGACCATCCATATTCTTCATTGGTTTGGTTGTGTGTTTGAGATTCAACAGTTGTATTTAACACATTGGTCCCAGAGGCTTCTCCCTCCTTCATAACTATAGGTATTTTACCTTCTTCCAGATCTTTAGTTAGCTCATGGGTAGCTAGGAGGTTAGGTTGGTCACAAGGAATTTCAACATTCTTACTATCAATGACAAGTGGGTCACATAGCAGGTCTTTCGGGAGAGTTCTTGTCAACAGGGGATTATCAAAAGGTTTGTTGAGCAAATGCATAGTAAGGTTTGTGATAGGGTTTTCACAATGTCCAGATTTGGCCAAGGATTCCAACATATTTAAAATCTTGGATTTGAAAGGATAGTTGGCTATGATTTCATCCACAAGAGAGTCCTCCACAATGGGTTTTCTTATTACAAAGGACTTGTAGTTAGAGATAAGGTGTTGTGGTTTGGAACATTTTTTACAATAAACAACATTTTCATAGCATACTTGTTGGTTCCATGAACCAAACTTAGAACTCAAAGTCACTGAGTTGGGGAAGGCCTTATTAATATCGATATTCACACAAAAATGTGCAAAGACTAACCTAGACCTCATTTTGGTGATGATATCTAAAGTAATGAAGTGGCCCATTGAATCCCCAATACATTGAAATACTAACTCATCCCAATATTCCAACGGCAGACTTGACAGCCAAACCCAAACAAGAGAAAATTTGTTAAGGTCAATAGTAGGATCGAAACAAGGCTTCCAACGACATAGTGATAGGCTATGCTTCCCATAAACCCAAGGACCTGAAGATAAAAGAAAGAGAAAATCTTCAAGAGCTATAAATTTGAAGAGAAACAACCCTCCAACCATATCACACACTTCAACACTGCCCTTAAAGCGCCATTTAGTCGTAGTCCATCTTTGCACCATATCAACAAATGGGTGGAAATAGAAAAAAATTGCCACAACAAAGTTCTCCATGGAAGAAACTATTCTATCAATGGTAGAATCTAGGAGAGAGATTTCAGTACCAAAGATAGAGTTCACAACTTCTAGTTGAGGAAGATTTTTATTTGTAGGACTTTAGGAACAATTGAGCAAAAAATTCTTCCAACCTTTGGATTCCGGTAAAGTAGAAATTGTTGCTCAATTTTCACATACGGGCTAAATCAGGCAGGATTAATTATGTTTCAGATGTTCATAAGGGCCAAATGGGACATTTGCATTGAGGGTTAGGTCATGCGTCTGATGGCATTTCACAAGAAGCTCATTTGAAAATCATGCCTCAATCAGTTTTGGCACAAAACTTATCAGAGAAGAGAGTCGGCAAGACCCTCTTGTTGTCTCGCCGACTAGCAGTGCCCTCTATTTGTTTGAATGCACTGGTCATCAGGACATTCGGGTCGCCATGACTCTTTATGTGTCTCTCCGCGTGGGATGTCTCACCGAAGGTAGCTCACAAGGTTGACGTCGGGGAGAGTGGTTTGTGTTCGGCTTGAGGTCCCGGCAACCAAGTAGGGTCTCACCGTCAGGGTGAGGTCTCACCGAAGTGAAGCAGTCTCGGCGAAGGAAACAGCTTCGGCATGAGGTCTGGCCGACAAGAGGAGGTCTCGGCAACAAGATGAGAGTTCAGAAAAAGGTCTCACCGACCATTGGAGGTCTCCCCGATATGAAAAAGGTCGCCCAAAGATCTTGAGCTCAGCGAGAGGTCTTCCCGACCTAGTAAAGTCTCACCGAAAGGGTAGGATCTCAATGAAATATGGGGGCTTCGCTGTAAGGTCTCGCCAAAGTGAAGCGGTGTCGGCAAAGGAAATGAGCTCGGCATGAGGTCTCATTGATAACGAAAAGGTCCCACCAAGAAATTTTGACATCGGCGTAATGTTTGGTCGTAGGAGTGATGTCCTGCCGATTGCTGGAGGTCTCGGCGAAATGAAGTGAGCTTAGGGAGAGAAAGGGAGCTCGCTATGAGGTCCTATCGAGAGAATAGTGTCTTGCTGATAGGGAGCTGGCTGTGGTGGGACTCATCGCCAAGAGGAGGAGTTCGCTAAGAAGTCTTGCCGACCTGATAGGGTCTTGCCGAGCTGAAATGGGCTCGCCGAGAGATATTGCCTTCAGCCTGAGCTCTCACCGACACATGGATGTCCTGCCGACGGAGGAACACAGCAGTATAACTCACCAAGATCGATATGACCTCCTTCCAAATAAAGGAGCTCTTGTCAAATGCGGATGACTAAGCGATGGAAAGGGATATCGGTATGACTCTTGAGGGCTTACCATGAGGTCTTCTCGAAAGTGAAAATTCATGTCGATGGTCTGGGTGATAGCTACTGTGGATGTCATTATAACTTTTGAACTCGCTATGTGGTCTTGCCGATCGTCATGATCTATCTCGATAACTGTTGAAGGGTCTAATCGCATCGGGGAGACACGATTAGTGTCTCACCAATATGCGATTTTAATGGAGCAACCTTTGACTGCCTAAAGACCTATGTGGCACGAATTCAACCAATCCGAACGAACTACAGGAGAGCTGTGGCAGTTTGACCCCTGTGAGGAAGATCAATAGAATGTAAACCGACATGGATCTGCTCTGAAGTCAAAAGCGATGGAGCAGCTCGGTGAACACTGGCGGAGGGATCAACTTGAAGAAAGATCTGAAACAAGAGGAGTGCAGAGAGGCCGTGAGTCACAGGGACAGCTGGGTGTCGGCTGATAAAGGATATTCAAGAGTGGACAGCGAGGATACACATTGAATGCAGAAGTAACTTGATTTAGAAAAAAGATCTAAGGACAAAGCTTTATGGGACTGATATTTTTGTAAGCCCTAAGGGGCCGACACACTTTTGTATATAAGGCATTTTTTCCTTCTTGTAAAAGGATTCTTCTTATGCTTTTTCTGAAGTCTGTGACTTTTGCAGTCCTCTCTCAGATTAGCAAAACTTTTGTAACTCAATTTTGGAGATGAAATTCAGTAAAGACCTTGATTATTATTGATTTGAAGCTCTTGCCTACTTTCTCTTTGCATGTTTGTGTTCAGTCAGCTGATTGATCAAGCTTTTAGTGAGGTAAATGTTTATTTCCTTCGAGCTTTGTCTCATATTTTAGAACCTTTATACAAAAAGCATGTTTTTGTAGGTTAAAAATTTTGTCAAAAGATGTAATGAATTTTAGATGTGAAATTAACTTTCCTTCTAGGGATCTTAGCAACAAGACCTGTTTGTGAAACACTTTTGCAAAAATATATACAGAAGCGAGTTGTGAAAATTTATCTTCAGTCATTGTAAGCAAGTGTATGAAGTCTGGTTTCAAATCCAAGTAATGTTTAGGTGTATCACCATAGTATTTAGTTTTATTTTTATGCACTCCTTCTCCATTTCCCTTTACATAATCAATAGTTTAGGTAATACCAAAGGAAGTCGGCCTTCTCCGAAGGTTGACCTCTATTTACAAGAAATCCACATCTTTAGAGGTCTTCCCATGTTACACTGAGGTGTTGAACATTAGTTTCAACAAGGGTGCAACTTCAGATTGATAACAGTTTTTGGCATGCCCGGTGGGACAGAGAACTGACTGTGTCAATCCCTTTTTGTACCATGTATTACTACTGTTTGGTGTGTACAGCAGTACTTTTTGCCTTTGGAGGCAAGTTTTTAACATACTTGGTGACTCCAAGCTTGAAGTATCTGGTTTCAGCAGTCTAAGTGTTGGTTTCATGATAGTATGTCTTACCATTCACCATTTCATGAAGGTATGGTGCCTGCATCTTTTTATCATTCATACCCTATTGAAGATACCGCTAGTCTTACTCAAAATAATTATGTAGCAGCAGGTTACCAGCAAGCTCAATTGGCCTACCCACCCACCCCTGCACAAGTTCAGCAGTGGCATGCTTATGCTCATCAACAACCCCAGGAGGGTTATTTTATCTCCAATCAACAAATTTATTCTTTATATGATCCTCTAAATTTGGATAAAATGAGTATAAAGAATATGTCTGTATATTTCCAAAAGCAGTTTGAAAAAATTGAAAATCAGCAGGAGGTCAATAGGCAACAGGAAGAGCTTGCTTATCAAGCTTATATTCATCAGCAAGAGGTTGAGACACAAAGACGATCCCATTTATTACAAGAATTTGAACAAAGTCAGTCCAACTCTCCTCAAGAGAAACTTTCTCAAATGCCCCAATCAACTGCTTCCTTTTCAAATCCTTTCTTTGAAGAAGGACTTCACTACACAAGATTCAATGTTCCAGGCTTTCAACAGAATGAAGCTTTTGTCGAAAAGAAAGCAGAGGAGGAGCAACTTATTGATCAAGATAGCTTAATCATTTGGGAGAAGCTTAAGAATGTGAATCCTTTGCATTTAGCCATTAAGTGTCATCAATTGTAGCAGCAAATAATTAGACAGGAGGAAATCTCTCAACTGGAAGTTTTTAACTCAACACTGGAAAATGAGGAGTCTAAGCTTTTGCAAGAAGGTGAGGAGAATCAGGATGAGCAGCTTGATGTAATGAACATAGTTGAGATTCAAAAGGCAGAGTTAATCTTCTCATTTGATGATCTACCTTACTTCATTGACAAGGATGAAGAATTGGACCAACATGAGGTTGATGGAGGTAATGTTGATTTATTGTTGCATAAAGGTGAAGGTGAGTTTGAATTCTTTACTCGCGAACAAGGAGGTTTAAGTAGCACTGTTCAGGGAGAGCCACATTTTGATGTGCATGAAAATACCCATCAAGTTGAACAAGTCCCTAAACTGGACTTACTGTTTTGCAAAGACGGTGATTTTGATGCTTTATCAAAGCTAGATGAGAACTGCATTAGTCCTGAATTTGGTCTTTATGTTTAGAAAAGTAAAGAAGACATTGAAGAAGATATGTTTTGGAACGAGTTAGAAACTTTATGTACTATTTTGGGTGTTGAACTATTACCTCTTGATGAAGCTAATCAAGAACAATTTGAGCTTACTGAAGAAGCTTATTTTTCCTCACTGAGTCAGTCACAGGGGTTAGAATTTTCTAGCCAGGGCTATAAAATAGCAGTGAATGGGCAAGAGACCAATAAGGAGAGCTCGATTTTTGTCTTTACAAGAGGTTGTCCGATCAGAGATTTTTCCTAGATGGAGTTTAATAAATCGCCAATGGTTAATCAAGCCCTCACACATGGAGCCACGCTAAAAGTGGCATAAAGGATGTACTTGCAGCCAAACAAGAGTATGTTCAGCTCACCTATCCTCCTCTGGCTAGCGATATGTATGGTATGTCTAGTGAGGTAAGTGAACTCATTCACCTCTTTCAAGAGGCAGTGCATCGTCTTGTTAAACCTTTTTCTATTTTTCACTTTTACTCAGTTGTCCTTAAGCATGCCAGTCATTATACTTTGAGAAGAAAAGGCAACTATTTCAACCATCCTGTGAATGGTTTTGTTTGACCAGTTTCTTACTGGTTAGTATAGGGTATGTTTAGTTGTTGTTTCAATTCCCTAAGTTTTGTCCAACACAAATAAGTAGTTTCCATTTAGCAGCTTTTTTTTTTCAATAATTATCTAAGTGGTCTGTTCTTGAGTTACAAATGCGTTATAGCCATGTGCAAGGCTACTCCCAGTCCGTTCCTCAGTTTTCCCAATGACTCCATGCCCAATGGATAGGCCTAGGCTACTAGTTTTCATGTTTAGCAAGCAAACATCTAGCAAAGGTCGCTAGAAATGTTGCTCAATTTTCACCTACAGGCTTAATCGGGGAGGATTAATTATGTTTCAGATGTTCATAAGGGCCAAATGGGACATTTTCATCGAGGGTTAGGTCATGCGTCTGATGAAATTTCATAAGGAGCTCATTTGAAAAGCATGCCTCAATCAGTTTTGGCACAAAACTTATCAGAGAAGAGAGTCGGCAAGACCCTCTTGTTGTCTCGCCGACTAGCAGTGCCCTCTATTTGTTCGAATGCACTGGTCATCAGGACATTTAGGTCGCCATGACTCTTTATGTGTCTCTCCACGTGGGATGTCTCGCCGAAGGTAGCTCACAAGGTTGGAATCGGGGAGAGTGGTTTGTGTTCAACTTGAGGTCACGGCGACCAAGTAGGGTCTCACCGTCGAGGTGAGGTCTCGCCGAAGTGAAGTAGTATCGGCGAAGGAAACAACTTCGACATGAGGTCTGGCCGACAAGAGGAGGTCTCGGCAACAAGATGAGAGTTCAGAAAAAGGTCTCGCCGACCGTTGGAGGTCTCCCCGATATGAAAAAGGTCGCCCAAAGATCTTGAGCTCGGCGAGAGGTCTTCCCGACCCGGTAAAGTCTTGCCGAAAGGGTAGGATCTCGATGCAATATGGGGGCTTCGCTGTAAGGTCTCACCGACGGGGTGAGGTCTCGCCGAAGTGAAGCGGCGTTGGCAAAGGAAATGAGCTTGGAATGAGGTCTCACCGATAATGAAAAGGTCCCACCAAGAAAGTTTGACATCGGCATAATGTTTGGCCGTCGAAGTGATGTCATGTCAATTGCTGGAGGTCTCAACGAAATGAAGTGAGCTCGGGGAGAGAAAGGGAGCTCACTATGAGGTCCTGTCAAGAGAATAGTGTCTCACCAATAGGGAGCTAGCTGCGGTGGGACTCATCATCAAGAGGAGGAGTTCGCTAAGAAGTATTGTCGACCTGATAGGGTCTTGCCGAGATGAAATGGGCTCGCTGAGAGATATTGCCTCTAGCATGAGCTCTCACCGACACATGGATGTCCTGCCAATAGAGGAGCACAGTGGTATAACTCACCAAGATCGGTATGACCTCCTGCCGACTAAAGGAGCTCTTGCCGAATGCGGATGACTAAGCGATGGAAAAGGATATCAATATGACTCCTGAGGGCTCGCCATGAGGTCTTCCCGAAAGCGAAAATTCTTACTGATGGTCTGGGTGATAGCTACTATGGATGTCGTTATAACTTTTGAACTCTCTATGTGGTCTTGTCGATCGTCATGAGCTATGTCGATAACTGCTGAAGGGTCCAATCGCATCAAGGAGACACGATTAGTGTCTCACCAACATGCGATTTTAATGGAGCGACCTTTGACCACCTGAAGACCTATGTGGCATGAATTCAACCAATCTGAATGAACTACAGGAGAGTCATGGTAGTTTGACCCCTGTGAGGAAGATCAACAGAATGTAAACCGACATGGATCTGCTCTGAAGTCAAAAGCAATGGAGCAGCTCGGTGAACACTGGCGGAGGGATCAACTTGAAGAAAGATCTGAAACAAGAGGAGTGTAGAGAGGCCGTGAGTCACAGGGACAGTTGGGTGTCAACTGATAAAGGATATTCAAGAGTGGACAGGGAGGATACACATTGAATGCAGAAGTAACTTGATTTAGAAAAAATATCTAAGGACAGAACTTTTTGGGACTGATATTTTTGTAAGCCCTAAGGGGCCGACACACTTTTGTATATAAGGCATTTTTTCCTTCTTGTAAAAGGGTTCTTCTTATGCTTTTTCTGAAGTCTGTGACTTTTGCAGTCCTCTCTCAGATTAGCAAAACTTTTGTAACTCAATTCTGGAGATGAAATTCAGTAAAGACCTTGATTATTATTGATTTGAAGCTCTTGCCTACTTTCTCTTTGCATGTTTGTGTTCAGTCAGCTGATTGATCAAGCTTTTAGTGAGGTAAATGTTTATTTCCTTCGAGCTTTGTCTCAAATTTTAGAACCTTTATGCAGAAAGCATGTTTTTGCAGGTTACAAATTGTGTCAAAAGATGTAATGAATTTTAGATGTGAAATTAACTTTCCTTCTAGGGATCTTAGCATCAGGACCTGTTTGTGAAACACTTTTGCAAAAATATATACAGAAGCGAGTTGTGAAAATTTATCTTCAGTCATTGTAAGCAAGTGTATGAAGTCTAGTTTCAAATCCAAGTAACGTTTAGGTGTATCACCATAGTATTTAGTTTTATTTTTATGCACTCCTTCTCCCTTTCCCTTTACAGAATCAGTAGTTTAGGTGATACCAAAGGAAGTCGGCCTTCTCTGGAGGTTGACCTCTGTTTACAAGAAACCCACATCTTTAGAGGTCTTCCCATGTTACACTGAGGTGTTGAACATCAGGTTCAACAAGGGTGCAACTTCATATTGATAACAAAAATTACAAGAACCTCCATAGAAACAAGAGGGGGAGGGGCCCCAAGGAAGATGGGAGTGCATGTGTGGAAGGTAGCACGCGTGATCATGGGGGATAGTGGAGGGGGACCGTGGAGTACCCCCAAGGAGACATCCACCATGCACATAGGTAATTCAAACTAGTAGAGCGTGAGTTTTTACATAGTACATTGTTTCAAAGACATTGCAAAATTAGAAAAAAAATAGAATTTTTTTGATGTCCCACTATGCCCTAGTGGATGGAGGAATGATGGGAGGATGCTAGGTTTCCCCTCAAAAGGTCAGCTAGAAAAAATAATTTTTGGGTTGAGCTCATGATAGGATGAGGAGATTGGATCGATGAAGAAGAGGAGGAAAAATTAGGTCTTAGGAGGTCCAAGAAACTGATCAGAAGAGATGTGGAAGATGGTAAATGAGATGAAAGGGGATAGTAGGATGAAACGTAGGGTTTTTTCGACCATATACATGCATTTGGGTTCATTTCTAGCTCATTTGCACCCATTGAGCTTAGAGATTTAAGAGCTCTGAGCCTTCTACCCTTTTAGAGAGTTGATCATGATGGCTCACCCTGTTAGCCACTAAGGTCTTTGTTTTTCCACTTTTTCAACAATAATATTTAATACCATTTTATAGCCTTAAATTACCTAATTTTTTCTTCAAAAACTATTGATGATGCCACCTTCAAGCAAAAAGCTAGTAACCCGCCTAAAACTAGAAACAATAAATCACCTGCCCTAGTAAAATTGCTTCTATTATATGAATAGTGATTTCCAATAGTGGTTTTCATATCTTTAAAAGTGGTTTTGACAATTAAAAGGTGGTTTAAGGAAAATTTTAGGAGGAATTCGAATATTTTTTCATCTTTCCTAATTCTAGTGGTATCACATAAAAGAGAATTTGTGGAGGCAATTTTAAGGTAGACAATGGTTTTTAATCCCATAAAGGGAATATTCTAGATTATAGTGGAATATTTCTCTCAAATATTCCTACTAGTATTCTAATCCCAATACCACATGGTGTGTTCATATCAATGCCACCCATACAACCACCTTATGCCTCATGTCTATACAACTCATCATACAAAGGCCTAGTCAACACCATGTATCATACCTAGTCAACAAGTCTATATGCCACATCACACTTGTCACCTCTACATTCACATATGACACACCATTGAATATGCATATAATCAACAACTATACGTAATAATAAATATGCTAACAATAACATGATGCATTGATGACATCGACATTTTCCTTTGGGGGAGGTACCCATCCCCACTTATATTTTAGTTTTGATAGGTCAACTTTGGAAGACAACATCATGTACATACAAAGGTGTTTTTTGATGTATTTTTTACTTCCCAACTATTTTTCCAACCCACAATAGTGTAGACATTTTTCATTACCTAGTTTTTCAAAAAATATTTTATCATAGATATTGCATAACCCTACTTTTTTGAACTTCTAGACCTTGTAACTTTGTAAAGTAGAATTGGATTTGAGTCTTTTTTAAATAGAATATTTTTTTTATCGGCATGCATTGGTCTTGGCTATGTGTTCTTATTCTAGGTAATTGGATTTTACTTTCAACTTTTTGGTTTGTATTGGACATTACAAATCTCTAAAAAAGTAGCTTTAACATTTGTACTTGCATTATTTATTAAGTTCCAAACATTGTATCTTTCTTTGGGTTTCTTGAGTAAATAAATTTAGGGAGATATTATTGTACATGAGTAAAATATAGTTCCATCTTCGTAATTTTTGGCTATCTTGATTGATCTTGTATTTAACTAATCTAAGAGTCTAATAATTAATATTATGTATCTTCCATGTATGTTCCATCCATATCTTTGTGTATTTTACATTTTGGTTATAAGTTTTGGTGAGAAATACTTATGAAACATCTTTATTGTTCCATTCCTATATCTATGGTTCCATTCCTAAACCTAGTGATTATAAGTGATAAAAATAGATGTATAATAGAAGAAAATGACTAAGGCTGATTAATAAATTAGTTATGATCTTGAGGAGATTAATTTTTATTATTATTATATTGATTGCCCCATGGCTATCTAAATTAGCATTTAAGAATATTATGGAGACCTTAATAACCATTTAATCTTAGATGATGCCTTCTAGGACCACCCTACACCCATGGATGTTCTTTATCCTCCTACATATACTTATGATTATTCTTCTTTTCCTCCACCACTTACTACTTTGATAGGTATCTCATTAAATTCTCTTCAAAAGGTCTATACATGTCTTCTTGATCATTGTGATTTGTAGAATCTCATCTTGATAATATTGATAACATATTTGAGGATATTTTCTCATCTTTGATGATAGATCCTATAGGATTGAACATCCATCTTTGTCTGTATTAAGGTTGCATATTTACCCTAATTTTCTATCTCTGCATCTTCATGCTACTTTCTTGATCGACTCTGCAATTCTTGAGTCCACTAATTTGGCATTGTTACTGTTAACATCTTTTTTAGGAGTAGAAAACTTATCTTCATTCATATCTAATGTCTGTATTGAGAGCCACTTAGACATGGTTACTACAATGAAATCTTATATGGTACTTAATTTTATTGATTAGTTTTTTCATAGTTCAATATCAACATGGAGACATGTGAGAATATTCTAGATATCTCTATCCTAACTCCTTTATTTTTCTACCTCTTGATTATTAATTTAATAGAATTGAAGTTTTTGGGTTATTTCTTTCGAAAGGAGGATACATCATTTATTGTAAAATGAATTAATTCAATACTCACTATGCAACAATTTGCATCTCTATTATCTCTATTCTATATTTTGGTATTCATGTGCTAAATCTCATTATGATTTCAAGTCAACCATCTTACTTTTCATGTGCATAGTCCTTCTCATCTCTTCATAAACTAGGTTCTCCTAGACCTCTTATTTTATCTCTTTTGAGGGGGATTTTTTTCTTATACTTTATCTCCTTTTCTTTACTTTTGATAGATCATTTTTATGAGGATACCTAACATGACTACACATTATTGAGACCAATTATCATCCTTCCACATAATATACCATTATGGAAGGTGTTAGTGTAGTAGATTATCTTATGTATAATTTATTTATCCTAGAGCATAGGATAAACTTAATTAGGTAGGGGTTGAGTTATATAAGTGTTATCCTACACATGTGTGTCACTTAGTTTAAAGGCATATTCTCTCACCAATATATGTTACATTGTTGAGGGGAACCATCTATTTTTAGAAAGCTATGTTTTACTTGGTATTCTCACTTAGTGACTCACCTTTTAACCATTATTTAAGATTCCTTCCTAAGTATATCCTGTATATTGATCTTATTCTCACATTTAAGTATTTAAATTTTATTATTATAAAATCTTACACTTTGTATAGTCTTTCTATCATATTATTCTATAATGTTGTGTTTGATTTCTTATTGGAATAGAAAATTATCATGTTCTTGGAAACCTATGTTGTTTGCACATTTTATATTGTAAAATTATTCAATCATTTAGGACATGGATCTTGTGTGATCTTGTCTCCATCATAGGAAAATATTACAACCACTTATCGCATGCCTCTTCTATATAGATTCATTGTTTGCTTCATCTTTAGATCACTCATTCATATTTCTCTCATTACTCATTTTGAGAAATTATTGTTCATTATTTATTCCCTTAATATATAAAAATATTTAGCTTTAACACCATCTATTTCATTCTCCTTTCAAAAAAATGTTATAAACCTTAATCTATCTTTAGGAGTGAAAAAAAAATTACTTAAATGGGGCTCACATGATTCCTCTATTTAAAATACAATTCTATATTATGGCAAAGAATAGACTATTTAAAGATGTCAAAATATTAGGATGCCACAATCAACTAAAGAACCTCAAAAAATGAAAATATTACTCTAAAAAACATGTAAAAACTAGATGAAAATGTATAAAACACCAACCATGAGGATAATGTATTATATTGATCAACAAAATGAATTTGAGTATAATTAGGATAATTGAGAAAAAAAAAAGTCTATTGGATGAAGTTAGACTGAATCTCGATAAGATTATGACATTTATAAGAGGAAACAAAAGTCTTGAAATTAGAGTAACTTACATTTGAAAGAGTTTTATGAAGTTCAACATGTGTTATATAAAACCATGTATAGATTATACCGAGGAAGTTGAGAATTTTATTACAAGGTCCATATGCAATTTACATTTTTTCAAATAAAATGGAGATTGAGATCAAATAATTTTCATGAATGTTGAAAGAGTAATGACTTTAATGGTAGTAAGATTAATCCCTATAATCTAGGAATATTAAGAAGGTGGAAAAAAAAAGTTGTAAATAAGTGTTTGAAGGAGCACACAAGTAAAAGATATTAGTAGGAGCACTTGTTTTCTTTTCGAAGTAGGAAGTTGGTAGGAATCAAGAGGAAACTCTAAAACAATTAGAAAGGAATTGTGGAAAGATGAAACAAGATACTAAAATTGTGAGGGCAAATTGGTAGGTCCATAATACTTAGGTGGTATCCTACTACCCTTCTTTTATTATTTGAAAGGCTTCTACTTGTATGGTTGCGGTCTTAAAGATACCCAGTTGTTCAATGAAAAATATATTCCACTTTTATGATTGTTCATGTATTGTTTTATTATATTATGTGCCATAGCCAAATTGTCTTTGGGAGTAGAAAGAATTTTATAAAATTTAAAATTATCTTCCATTGCAAAAACATAAATTTTATGCTTTCATGAAAAAGATGGTAGATGGATAAGAGTACCTACCCATAGATTCCCATGAATGGTGACATCTTGTAGCATTATAAAAATATTTTTTAAACCGCCACTCTTTTATTGGTAGGCATCAGGCCATGTATACAAATTATAATGTAATAAGAAATAATGAAGATATGATTTTACCTACATTGATTTGTCAATTTTAATGAGTGTGATAAAGATGAAATATGGTCTATTTACATACCAAAAAGAGAGAACAAATAGTTCCAAAAATGAATAATACATATAGTGGAATGATTAATAACTATAATTCTTGTATCAATTATGTATCTAGAAATTTGTGGTAAGTGTACAATTAGATATATGAAAAAATAGACATATTGGTAAGTCTCCACCAATAACATGATGAAATTTTCCCCCTTCTAATTTAGGAATAATATGATGACATCCATCGAAACCTCTAATATTTTGAGGAAATTTTATAAGACTTAAAAATTCTCTATGTGGGTGGTAGGGTGGCCCCCACCCCTCATTTGGTCACGCGTCAAGCCATCACAGGGCGGACATGAGGTGGTGGTTGGCATGGACACGGTGTTCGTGGAGTGGCAATGCCATGTCACCCCAAGTCTTTTCCAAATAGTCAAAGGGAGGAGATGGGGATCATTTTAAGTTAGTCGCTCATGAAAATAGCGAAAACCTTGGTACATGATAGGGGGAATGTATGGCACAGAACTCAAAGCGTCGTTAGCATGACACGTAGGGCACGACAATAATGGAAATGAAAGCTAAAGGGCCGAGTGGCAACTCACTTCACACGAAGTGATAGTTGTATGTAGGCGAAAGGATGAAGGTCGTAGGATACTTTCATGGCAAGGATGATATGCTCGCTCTGCCATTATCCAGACTCGTGTGCGGAGGATCGGCTTAACATCTCACGGGTTTATTAAATGAACTGATGAAGTCATTTTTAAAGTATGGTCTTCGAAATCTGGTATTGTCTTTTGTTTCTGTGCAGGGAATGACTGTTAAAAGTTCTGCAAATGGTGAGGACGACGAAGTCAAAGTTCATCATCCATATTTCGGCGGAGGGGTTGGAAAGTTTTGGTGTTGACACACTAGTCTCCTTGGTGGCCACGGAGAGGCAGATAGCCTTTCGGGAAGTTACGGATCAGAGGTTAAAGTGAATTCTGCTCGAGGATGATCTGGTGTCAATAGTTGTTGTCAAAATGGTTCTAGGCAAAGAACGCTTGGAAAGAAAGGAATTTTCCAGAGATAATGCTTATATCTCCTCTTGGTTTCTGGCAGTGCTTTTGGACCTAGACACCCCGAAGGCGGAGGCAAAGGAGATGATGGTGCGACTGTTTCATGATGACTTGCTTGGAGGTCTTGAGAATACATTAAAGGCGGCCTTCAAAGGCAAAGGAATTCCACGTCCTGCAGACTTCGATCTCCTATGGGAAATGGATGATGATGTTAAAGTCTTCCCCCTCATCTTAGACATCAAAGGGCCTGCACTGTCGAGGCACAGAAAGTTAACAGACGTGGCTGTGGAGTTCTTGAAGAGAAAGCTAAAGCTTGTGTTGGAGGATGGGCTGGAGTGGATGGAAGATTTCATAAGGTTTGCAGAAATAAACGGTTTCATGTGAGGCTCAGCCTCTGTGTTTGAAGTTTTTTTTAAGTTTTAATATTTTATAGCTTGTCAAACTTTGGATGGACTTTTGGTATTAGTGCAGTGGCACGTTAATTTCTTTATAAGCTGGATGAGGCTCGGCCTCCGACCTAAATTTTTTATATCAATGCTTATAGTAGTTCGTTCTTTGATGCTTGCAATGGGACTGTGAATGTTGAAATGATGGATTTCTGTCCTGGCTGGGAATGTTTTTTGTTCGGCTTGGAGTCCAAGATGGACCTTTAACCCCTGCTTAGCAGATGCATGTATACTTCTATAAAATCAATATAAATACTACCTTGCGTATCAAAAAAAAAAAATTCTCTATTTTTCAAGGATCTTTGGAATTTTCAATCAACTATTGGACTATTGGTTTAAGATTAGTAGGATATAACTTTACACCATTTAAAATTATATAAATTAGGTACTTAACCTATTGTACACCAAATGATAATTTGGACAGTTTAGAAAAAAGTTGGTCTTGCTTCAATAACTATAATACGAGTTCTACATGTTGAAGATGATTTTATCAAGTATTATTGTAAATAAGTATATTATCAAAGAAAACTAAGAAAAACATGCACAAAAATTATTTGAAGATGGGATTCATAATTTTGAAATACAAATATATAATATTTGAGACTAAATGACATTAATATAACTACAAAAAGGTCATGTATATGGAATGTATTTATTATATTTCCATCTCTAGTTCTAATTTGGTGATATAATTCCCAAACCTTTCACTTAATACACTAAAAAAATAAAAATATGTTTCTTTTGTTGATATTGGTAACTCAAAATATTCCAAATTACCTAATGGGGTCACTTCTAGTAATCTAGGTGACTCGTGGGATCCCCATTGGTGAAATGGATGACCCTTGGATAACTAGTACTTCCTAAAATTTTGGGAAAATTTTCTAAATAAAATTTGTTATCCTTGGTTTAAATTTCCTTCCTATATTTTTTTTAACATATTTTATGTGCCTTGTAATTTATCCACTCTTTTGTGTTGGTTTACATGATATACAATGCAAGCATCCAGTTAGCAATTCATTTGGTTGAGATCTTGTATCTCCTAGTAGCCCTACCTCTTGAGGAGGAAACACTAGTGGTGGATGTGATTCCTATATCCATTTGGATGGTAATTGAGTCATATAGGGATGCATGATAAACTAGTGTTCCACTCACATTCTTGTCTTGTGAGGGAAAATGATTGTGGATTATATCTAATATCCACATAAAGGAAATTGTACATTCTTGTAGGATCATCATGGTGACTTTGTCACATGACATGGTTTAGTCTTCCACTAGAACCACCATCTTGGTGCATTATCATTTCATAACTTGAGTCTCTTGTTCCAACATGACATCTTAGAGTGTGTCAATGTGATTGCAATACATAAGTATTGTGATTGTAACAAGAATTTTCTTTATAATATGTTTTATTATATTAATACCTTGAGATTAATCTTGGGAATTATATGATAAAGAGATCTAAGATATAATTTAGTAGAGAAAATTGTCCCATTTAATTCATCAAGAGAGACATCAATACATCAATAATATAAATATGAAACTTACATTTGATAGTTAGCTTTTTCAAATCTTGGTAGCGTGGACACTTGAGCCAATTGTCACCCTTCTTGCAATCCATTAAAAACAAATAAGTATGTGATTTTAATATAATGACATATCCTCACATTTATTATTTACTATTTCATTCATTCAATTTCTCTCTTATTTTTAAATGCATAGTATTATCATGATAGCATGATAGTTAGCTTGTTCAACTCTTTTTTACATATTAATAATCCTACAATAAAATGGATAGCATGATTATTATCCCTTCTTAGGATAATAACCTTCAACATATATGTAAAAACCATTGAATTCTACCAAGACTAGCATAATATCTACTAATGGGGATGTTGGAATTACTAATGGGGATGTTGGAATTGTATTAAGTTCATAAATACAAAATCTACACTTTGAGAAGATTCACAATTTGGGGGATACTAACTAGTTTTGGAGATTTTGTTTGTTGTCCTCAAATATTGTTTTTTTTGGAACTCTTGATGGTAGAATTAGTCATCTAATAAATATTACATTATCCTTAAATATAAGTTTTGATTTAATGTATATTAACTTAGTTGTGCTCATGTATCTTTATTTCCTTGTACCTTAGTGGTATTATGATCTAGAGTTTCCTAAATAATTTTTCAGAGATAATATAGAAGTACTAATGATACCATTGACATGTGAGTATATAGATCAAGTATCACATCCACTTTGGTTAATAGTTCCACCTCTAAACCCATATCTTTTTTGAAAGGAGTCTCAACTAATTCCATAGTGGATCTAGCATTACCTTAGCTAGAAGAGTATATCATGTGGTCATCAAAAAGTGTTACTATTGTGATATCCTCTTTGTGATGAGTCAAATAACTATAATACTACATAACCTGGTGATGCAAAAAAATTAAACCTAAAATATCCTCAAATAGCATTAGCTAACACATACCACTATATTTGTATCATTGAGATCCACCCAATGACTATTACATTGTAATAGTGGGAAAACCCCAAATTATCCATACTCTTCTTTTACAACCTAGTTTTCCTAGTGTAAAAAAACCCTAAATACCTTTTGAAAATATATTTTATTTGATTAGTGAAAAAAAATATAGTTTTAGCAACAATAAATCTAAATCAAAAAATTGTATATATATATATATATATATATAAATTTATCTAATATATTGACCTTCACTCCCTATAAATATCTATTTTCCCATATACTATTTTCCCAAACTATTGATTTGATGCCACTTGTAATCAAATTACTTTATTTCAAGAGATGAACAACATCAATATATCCAAAAATCAAGAAGATATTGAAAGAATACATTTTTACCTCCTAATGTTTTTTATTATGGAACAAACAGATTTTAGAGGAAACCTGAAACCTTTAACAATAAGAAAGCGTAAGATAGAACATTAACTTAGCACAGACAAAAAATAGGACACTGCCCACAAAGAGATACACAAAAGAAAACCTGGGTAGAACAGACAAAAAACCAACAGAAAACCACAAAACAACCGGCCACTAGGCTAGGTTTCGAAGAGTATTATTTGTAAGAGTAAATTTACTTTATGATATGACTAGTATATTAATAAATTAAAATTTTAATAATATTTAAAAAAAGTTATTCAAATCTAATCTAAATTATTAAATCACAAGAGCTACGAATGAAATTTGAAATGAACTATGTTATGAAAAGAAATTGAAAAAGGGTTAGAAAAATGTGTTTGGATAAAAAATTGATGTTATAAATGGACATAGGAAGGTTACAAGATAAATTCATGTGATTTTGTTGTTTTTAATAAGTTTATTTTTTTGGGAGGTGCTCATATGTACAGGTTAGGCACTTGTACCTAAGGGTCTAGAACTCATGTTGGATAGCACTTGTATCTTCCTCATATACATATGTATTCAACTCAAAATATTAAAAAAAATATATTTCCTTGCCTATTTTTTAAAGTTTATTTTCCTATATAAATATCCAACATGAGAGTCTCCAATAATTAGAAACCGATGTCAAATAATTGAGAGAGAAAATTGGTTTATTTTATAGTGAAAATACCTCATTCAATCCCATGTTTGGCATGTACAAACTCTCATGGTAGCACATCAAACATTGGAAGTGTGTCCATCCCTAATTGTGGTGTTTTGGTGATGTGTGCAATATTTTATAGTTGCTACCAAATAACCTTAGGGGGATTTGTAATGCTTAAGTGAGGTGTAATTTTCAATAGAAGAGATTGAGAGATGGAAATCTATAGTGAATTGTTATGGGAGATGAGAGAGAAAACCCTACCGATGGAAGAACTATGAAAATGAAAATTATAGAGGCTATATATTTTAGGATGGAGGAGAGAAGATGGAGATCAAGTAGGGAATTCAATAATGGGGGATATACAAATTCTTATACATGGAGAAATATAGGGAGATGATGAAGATATGAAAACTTAGTACCAAAATTTTGAGAGAAATTTTTTGGAGTGTGAAAAAAGAGAGAATAAATTAGGGTTTTCAAGTACATATATAAGTGTTTAGGCCAAGTACTTGTTGGAAAACTTACTAGATAAACAATTAGGATTGTTAGAAAATTCTTGGGAAATAATTAAGGTTTTAATTGGACACCAATAACTGAGAGCAATGGTGTTCTTGAGGAATTGGAATTATATCTTTTAAAAGTTATTGGGGATAAAAATTATGGCTATTCACATGTTTATAACTCACTATAGATGGGTTTTAGGTTGAGGGAATGGGTTAAATCTAACCTAAATATGTCTAAGCAATGGATTTCAAAACGAGTGTAAAATTATAAGGTGAATATCATGATGTTTTTAATTTTTTACCTTATAGATATCAATATTTAAGTAATATAACATATATTCACATGAAATGAGAAAAATGATAATAAACTATTATAAATTAGAATTGAGACATTCATGGGGCTAACCTCCAAAATTTTAAAAGAAGGGAATATTTCAAAATGGTGTCTAAGATCTAAGCAATGCCTAATTATTTTATATGTATTTATATTTATATATTATAATTAGGCTATGCAGATCATTTATCTTAATTAATTTGAGTACCAGTCCACTTACTAAATCCAAGAACTACCATTTAATGGTCAACTCAAGAATTGTGTATGTACTACAAGTAAGGAATCACATATCTTGATACGTTTAATGGGGTGAGGGATTATCTCTATTTTCTTAGATATAAAGAAACCTTATTTTTCAATTAAGGGCTGGAAATTTTGAAAAAGATAAATGTATAATTAAAAAGGTGATTTTTTTTTCAAATGAGCTATGAGAAAAGCTATATATTTTTTGTTATTTTAAAAGGTGACATTTTTAAGAACAAAAGGCACATAGTTCTTTCCCATAGGTACAAGTATCCAATACAAGGATGTTCAAATATATTTCACTAAGAGGTGGGAGAAAAATGAAGATAAAAAGTGAGAAATGATAGTGATAAAAAGGTATAAATAAAGGTGTGAAACATAGACCTTTGAAGGTGTGAATATTTTACTAGGAGAATATAGTGATATGTGTTGATGTAGGTTATAGGAACATAAACATGCATACACTTATATCCTATTATTTTAAGCTAAATTCCTTCCTTTTATAATATAATTAAACATATTATTGACTAAAATTTATTTGATTAAACTAATACTCACTTTTAACATCTATTGGAAAGACCCCTACTTAGTAAGGTCACTTGTTTTTGATATAATAAGCAACATTTATAGGGAATTGTACCCTTACACAAAAGGCCCCAAGGGAAAAGAGTTTCAAATAGAAAAAAACCAACATCATAGTCCCAAACCAGAACAAAGACAACCAACTAACAACATAATTATAACATATTAGGAACCTGAGAAAATAACAAACAAAAACCCATAAGAACCCCCTACTTGGGTATATTCTCCCATTTCTCCATGAGGAATTTGAAAACATCCTTCTTTTGTTGGCTAGAGTTGGGGTTCATTGGTATGTCATGTTTCTTAATTTCATCTTGAAGCATCAAGGCCAAAGTAATGGAAAAATGGTGGATAACTTTGAGTGTGAAACAGGAAAGACTATTGAGCTTCCTTTCCATATTTTCCACTCTAGTTATAATAGTCTTGAATTGTTGAACAAGACAACTAAGAGGGGGGTGAATCAGTTGTAACAAACTTTAATCTTTAAAACTTTCATCGGAAATTAAATCAATCACAAATCCTTTACTCTGCTAATATGATTAATCATTAAGTGCAAAAGCATAAACTAAAAAGCATCACACAAACACAATAACACTAGATTTATGTGGAAAACCCAATAAGGGAAAAAAACACAGTGAGGATTAGATCACAATATATAGAATATCAAAACCTATTATAAAGGCTCACTGCCAAAATAGGACTCACTATCTGGATCAGGACTGACTGTCCAACAAGGGTTAACCACCTGGAGGGCTCACTACCACAAAATTACAAAGAACATAGAAGGGATTTGTTACACAAAAAAAAAATCTTAATGCAACATTTCCACCATAATTCTCTCAACCACTTGCAGACATGCATGAATGATAGAGTACACCTTCAACTCACTGCATCTAAAAACTCAACAATTAGATTTTGCACTAATCTGCACAAACTCGCATCACATACACACTGATTCACATATATCTCATTCTATTTCTTTCTACTTCATTTTCACAAATATCTCATCCTGTATTTATACCATCTTCAACTTTGAAACATATCCAAAGTCGGTCATACACCATTTGTATTTACAAATTCAAATTAGGTTTGTGCCAAAACATTCTAGGGTGAAATTAGAATGAGGGCGACCCAATCACACACTTCAACATGCTTCCATAAGCTTTGATAGTAGTATTAAACACAAGGTCATCCAAACCAATGTAAAACACATAAACAATTAAGCACACACAACCTTAACACGATCCAATCCTTCCAGATAAAAAAATTAACTTCAACATGATCATATTAGCTTAACTCTAGAACTGCAAGTCATCAGACTTGAACAAGAAGAAATCCAAAGCAACTACATTTCTCCTAGACCTCAGCCAGATACACTGAAAAACATAATTCACAATTGGTGAACATAACTCACACTGTACAACAAACCAAAAGCCCAAAATCTAGATATAACAGCTTCCAACAACCATGATCAACATATCTGAACCACACAAACATAGGAGCAAATCCTGGAGAAAAACACTTAACACCTACAACCTTTCTCCATTACATTTTTTTCAATATCCTTGACATATACAACCAATAACCTTCATCTATGACAACAACAACGAGTGGAAAACTTGTTAACCAATTGACATCAATGAAAACACCTTGATACTTGCTTCAACATCTTCATTCTTGCAACATGAATTCATGGGCATCTTCTCACAGTTGTGGAAATTTTCCTCCTTGTTCTCATGTGTAGGAGTGAAATCCTCATTGAGCATAGAATTGAGCTCAAGAAAAAGGCTAGGCCCTTTAGTAACTTCCTTAGCTTCCTCTTCCTCATCATCCTTATTGTCTTGTTCAGACTCACTAGAAATTTCATCCATAGTGATCTCGAGGGCCTACTTTTTGACCAATTTGTGGGATCTTCAAACATTGGTGTTCTCAATTTCAATATTTGGGTAATTTTCTCTCATTTTTTCCTCCTTATTTGTAGACTTCTAGTTTATGGTTTGATTGGTTTTAATCTTCTTAGTTTGCTTGGTTGGGTGTTTAGGGTTAGGGTTAGGTGTAGCCTGTATGGTAGAAAGGGTCAACTTTCTCTTAGATTTAGGTTTGGCAACATCCACATTGCACAAGTTCTAGGGGCTTTTAGGGGGAGGAGTGACAACTGAATTCTCTTCCACAAGGCAAGCATGGATAGGTTTAGGGGGATAGAATGTCAGATGGAAGTGGTATAATCTTAAGATTAGCCACTGGTGGAGTAGAATAGGGGGTTTCTCTAGGTTCTTAGTAGATACCTCAATGAATTCTAATGTATAGCTCAAGAGAAGACAAGAGGCAAAAGGGAAAGTTAATTAGCAGATGGTGCCTAAAGTGATTCAGTAGTGGCATGTGATAAAAGTAATAACATTTATATATGCCCTTGAGCATTAAATATGTCATTAATATTAAACATACCTAGTCCCATGGAGTGAGGAGCTTACTATGATCATATCCCGCATGTAGTTTGGTGGGGTACTCATATTTCTTGAAGAATTTGTTCGTATTGTAAACATCTTGCACTTTCATGTGTTTCTTTAATTTTTTTCCATTGTAAGAAAGGCCAGTAGCTTTTGCAATGATCTCTTCACTGACCTCAAAGGAAATTCCACCAAATTTGACTTGTCTACTAGTCCATCCATTAGTGAATTAAATTAAGATATTCTCATCATGACCATTTAAGCTTTCCATCAGAGATGCAAGTCCCCCCTCCACACATATGTTCCATATTAGGGCATCCCCTTGGAACCCTTTGCAAGAGCTAGGATATGTTCTGAATCTCTCACCTCCCATAGTCTATAGTAGGTTGAGCTAGCTATCCTGGCTAAGTTCATCTTTGTGGAGATTAGTGTGATTAAGACCGAGAGAATTTTTTTCATGGGGTTTTTCCTTAATGAATTTTAAATAAACTAAGAAATGCAAAGGACTGGATATTAGTTGGCAAGTTATATCAAGGATATGGGAAATCCATGGGCTTTCCTGATAAATCCAAAATAATGTCAGATTAGTCCTTATGTTGTCATTATTAAGCTTGGTTATAATTTCTCTCGTGCCAGTAGTTATTTCCATATGCTTGGAGTTATAGTAGCATATATTAGAATTAACTAAGGTCATCTTGTGTGGCAAGCTAACAATCATGAGACAACACCCAATTTTGGACTACAAATTATCATTATCGGCCTCATGACTTGGGTTTCCCTATTTTTCTCTTGCCAACTTAATATTATGATTATCACATTAAGATTACTAATCTGAGCCCAGTGCAAGTCGAGCATTAAGTTAGTGGCCCTCAAGTTCCACGTGTTCATTCTCTCTTTTAAAATCCAATTCCACAACAACTTACCTGTTAACTTAGGGAAATCGACAGGAGTAAGTAATAAAATAACTCTTCAAATTTCAATTTGAGCTCTCCCCATTTTGGATGCTAGTATTTTTTTCTTCAAGGATTAATCCTTTAACATTTTTTGGTAGACCAGAACTATCCCTCCAACATTCTAGTTGAATCCAAGGATATCCCCAAGTTTTCCACGGTGTCTGACACCCTATTACCTTCTTTATAAATATGAGAAATATTAAAGCTCTTCAAATCCATTAAAATATTTTGTACATCAAAGATAATATCAAAATAGGTCCATCCTATCATCCCTTTACCTTTGACAACATTTGTGATAGTTTTAGAGTCACCCTCCACCTGCAGTCTTTTGATTCCTAAAGACAAGGAAATTTTGATTCTTCCAAACATAGCCATACCTTCATCTATCATAGATGATTATTCCCCAATACCCCCTATAAATCATGAAATAAACTTACCATCAAAATTTCTTTTAATGCCCCCCATACTTGCTAGTCCCATATTTCCTTTGGCAACCCCATCAAAGTTAATTTTTTGACCAATCCATTGGAGGTGGTTTCCATTTGGTATTTTATCTTGTCATAAGTTTAGAATTATCAAAGGAGTTTAGGTCTAACTGTAGGCCCCATCTATGGGCTGCATTGGTATCTACTTTGTTACGGGGATTTCTTGAGGTTTTCCAGTTGCAAATGGATACATTTATAATTAAAATTATAAACAAGAACCAAATACCTCCTTGGAACTCTTTTCTTCATTACAAAATATCTTATTATTCCTTTCCTTTTAGATGCTCTAGCAAATTTTAAGGGGTACCTATCTCCAAATCTCCCTAAGTAGGGGGTGAGTGAAAGGGAAGGTCCAATTTTTCACCAGACATTTGATACTAGCATTCATTGACCAACAAACACATAAATTATGTAGAGCATAGCCCTAAACCTCAAAAGAGGAGCAGTGATAATAAATATGGCATTGATTCCTTATCTATTTTACATAAAGTACATCTATTAGGGATATGGAATCCTCTCTTTCTTAGGTTATCCTAGGTTAGGATTCTATTGTGGGTAGTTGTCCACCAAAATATGTTAGTCTTAGGTATTAGGTTTTAGTTCCAAATTTGTTCCCATAATCCACCACAGGTACCATGCTTTGATAGTTGATTGTAAGATGACTTAGCAATGAGGTTTTTGTTGGAAAACATGCCTCAAGCTTACTGACATGAAACTCCTGTAAGGGAGAAGTTGGTGAGACTCTTTGAATGTCTTACTGACTAGTAGTTGTGTTCTAAACGTTTGAAATGCTCAGATCGCTGAGACTTTGTTTCTGTCTTGCCAACGGGAGTCATCGACAAGACATTTCGATTGTTGTGAAAGTTCTAACTCTTTCCGCTCAGGTAGATCTCTTGCCAAAAGGTTGGTTCCTATTGGACATTGGGGAGAGGAATGAACTTTCAGAATGACTCATTCCGATAGAGTAATCTGTCATCGAGGTTTTACACAGGCGACAGATGACATCGGGGAGACTCTTGGTTGACAGGTTTGTATTCGGTAAGAACTCTTGCCGATGGATGTGGTCTCCCCGACAGGCTGGTGCATTCGATATGACCTCTTGGCGATAGCGTTTCTCTCTCTGACTGTTTTGTGCTTGGTATGATGTCTCACCGATAGAGATGGTCTCGCTGATAGAGCTACATGAGTTGAACATCGGTGTGAAGTCTTAGCGATAAGGTTTCTCTCATCGACAGGCAAGTGCTTTTGGTGAGAACTCTTGCCGATAGCACTTGTCTCACCGATAGATCTGCACAGATGGATTTTTGTTCGGTATGACCTCTCGCCGATAGCGATGGTATGGCCGATGGTTCTACAGTGGATATCGATGTGATGTCTTAGCGATAGAGTGAGTCTAGGTGACAGTTTTGAACTCGATATGACTCTTGCCGATGGTGGTGACTCTGGGAGATAACGACAGTCAGGCATTGTGGTGCCGGGGAGACACGGCCTAGTGTCTCACCGACATGCGATTCCATTTGAATGCCTTGACCAAATGAATATCCTACGTGGTTTGTTTCGACCAATCAAAGAAGAAGAATGTAAACCGCTAGCAGTTGGACTGTTGTGACCATTCCTGTGTGGAAGATGAATAGACTATGAGGAAAAATGACTGTTGGAAAATGGCGGATGACGAAGTACAGTGTGAAATGAGATCACGAAGTGTTACTCGATTGAACATGAATTGTTTTGAGTGAATTCATTGGATGTTTCTGAGGGCTATTCTATACAAGATTGATCAGTGAATGTTGCTGCTGTAAATTGACATCAGAAAGTGAAGTTTGTACTCTATATGTAATTTTGTTTACTGTAATACAAAGAGGTTTTTCTTGGTGTGGTGGGTTTTTCTCCTATAAGGGTTTTCCCACATAAATCTAGTGTCCAATTTTGTATGTTCATTTCTTTGTTATGTTATTTCTTTCAAGTGTATCTTAATTGGACTGTAATTGAAAATTTAAAGTCACCTCTGCATTCTTCCCTGAGGTTTTGACGTTAGGAGAGTTTTTTCTGCACCTAAGCTTTCCTTACAGTTTCCTTTACTCTCTTTAGCCTAGAAGAAGCTATACTCATTCTAGAACATATGGATTCTAGTTAAGGAAAGGCCTTTTTGGAGGGAGTTAGATTTTTTCCTTAACCCTTGATTATTGTAGCAACATCTCTCTATTTTTTTCTATTTTTGATAACCTAGGCATCCAATGAAGTAATCATCAACACTCTTACCAAAGTAGCTTGAGGAAAGACCCTAGAGGCCCTTAAACACTGTTTGGTTTAGGGTTTGACCCAAGATCCAAGAATCTTCCAAAAAAATTATCTTGGATCCATTCCCTAGTTTTCATCTTAGACCACCCTAAAGCAGCTATTTTGATTTAAGAACTTTGTTCCAAATTAAAGACGCATGGGGATGTTCAGTGGTGGAAATGCTTATGATAAAGGGGGTTATGTCTTTAAAATTTAATATAATACACTAATCCTTTTTGTTCCTCAAAAGACCCCAACCAATCTTAGCTAGGAGAGATTTATTGGTAGTTTTAATTTTTCTAAGGACTAGACCACCACTGGTTTTAGGAAGGAAAACTATATCCCAGCTCAGTAGAGCCAACTTTTTATTTTCCTTCATACTATAGACCAAAGGAAATTTATTTGAATTCTTTCTAACTTTTCAGCTATGTATCTATGAATTTTGAACAAGGAGAGGAAATAAATAGTTATACTTTGAAAGGCAAAAACAAGGATTTGTAGTTTTCTTGCATGACTTGTGATTGAACTTTTCCAACCAACAAGTTTTTTCTACAACCTTTCCAACACAAAATTCCAGAAATTAGGGGTAACCTCTTTGACTATTAGAGGCAGATCCAGATACACAGTCGGGAGAGGGACACTGTCATAGCTAAGAATAGCAATCAGTTTGTCTTGTAAAATTTGAGTGGTGTTTAGGAAGTATATCATACTTTTCTTGTAATTTATGCATTGAATAGACATAGAGGCATAACTATCGAGGCATATATTCCATTTATTGGCTTCAACAACCAAGGATTTCCCAAAGAGAATAGTATCAGATCCAAAAATTATTAGATTGTTGAGGGGTCCAAAGAAGTTGTTGACTTGATCCCCTTGATTGCACCTTCATGGAGAAGTTTAAAAATATTCCTACTTAAAACATCGGCCACCATAATGAATAGGTATGGGCATAGTGGTCACCTTGTCTAATTCCTTTTCCTGAATAGAAGAAGTCATGGGACACACCATTAACAATAATAGAATATTTGACTATGGACATACATTCTTTGATGAGGTTTATAATAGTCATATTGAAGCTAAACTTAGCTATAAATTTTAGGAGAAACTTCCATGACACCTTATTATAAGGTATTGAGATATCAAGTTTAAAGGACATACCTACATTGTTACTTCCATCCATTGAATGACGGATTTCATGAGTGGAGATAGTGGCATCCAAGATTTGATGGCCTGGAACAAAGCCTTCTAATAAGGGCTAATCATTTTCTCTAAGAAGGGTTTCAATCTATTGACCAATAGTTTGGAGAAGATTTTATAAATGGTATTACATAAACTTATGGGTCTAAAGTCAACCATTGTTACAGGATCAAAATATTTAAGAATGAGAGAAATGAATATGTTGTTTGGTTTCTTCAACAATCTACTAGATTTAAAGAAATTTTTGGTAGCTAGGAATACATCATCCCCTACAATATCCTAAAACTCTTGGAATAAGGCCAAGGGAAACCATCAAGCCTAAGAGCTTTGAAAGCCCCCATGCTAAAAATTGTAATCCTCACTTCTCGAGTAACATGCCCTAGAATGGTAGCATTACCATCATTAGTCATGAAAACATGGGTGATGTCCAACAACTATTCTTCCAACTCTATATTATGGTTGGTAATATATTCCAGAAAGGAGTGTTGAAAGTACTCCAAAGCATTTCTCCCAATTTGTTCTTTTGTAGTGCCTTCAACCCCACTTTCATCTATAATCTTAGTGATCAAATTAATTTTTTTGTGTTTTAGGGAAGAGAGGTGGAAATAGTAGAGTTTTGATCTCCTTTTAGCCATTGGATTCTAAATTTTTGTTTCCAAAATATTTCTTCTTTCTTAAGCACTTTGGTCTAGTTAAGGCGGTACTCCCCAAGTTGGCAAGCTGGTTTTCTCACATCACCATTATCCATATTTGCTTGAATATCTTTGATCTTAGTAGTTATTGTTGTCAATTCAGATTGCACCCAAACGCTTGAATAGTTAAATTTAGCAATCTGTCGAAACATGGAATGATTCTCAGGCCTGTGGGTTGCCTAAAACTGAGAATCAATCTCCAGAGAGGGCCGGTTCCCTGATGAAAACCTCCTAAAAACTAACTGACTTGGCTGGGAAAGAGATAGAAAGCTTGCTTGAATTGAAATTCTAAAGCTACGAGAGGTGATTGCACCTAAATGATAATGACTTGCAATTATGACTCACAATATATTTCTCAAAAACTCTAATCTGCACAACCTGATTCAATAATTTAATCACTTGAATGATTTCAACAGAGGCTTTCATCTAACACAATATTAAGGGAAAATGAGGTTTTCTCAAAAAAATGTATTAACCTATTAATAAGAACAGTGCACAACCAGTGATCTTAAACTAAATTGCATACAGATATGTGAAAAAGACAGAAAAAATCAGAGGTTTCAGAACTGAAACATAGTAATTCTTCGATCAAATTCTTCACAAAAACGATGCTCGAAATCTAGAAGGCAAACTCTAAAGTACTGAAACTCAAAGGAATCTTCTGCAATTACACACTTTGAACCTGTAAAAAACACTGCTATATTAATCTGAAAGCTGAGTTACAAGATGATCTTCTTTGCTGAAGGCAAAGGTAGAAAACAAGAACTAGAAAGAAAAACAGTTAAGTTTTTCAATATATACAAAAAAAAACCCTTCCAAAAGGCATGCAAAAAGAACTAAAATTCCAACTCCAAGAAAGGGTGATAACTCCAAAGCCAAATCCGAGCAGAAGAAAATATCTCTGAAAAGGAGGCCCAAAACCATGCAAAAACAAGTCCAATCAAGCTCAAACTCACTGCCAAGTCATAACTGATACATGCACTATTCCAACTGAACTGCAACTCCCTGAAAAAGTGGGCTAAAGCACGCAAATTTCACCTCGTTTGTATCAATCCGCCCATGCACATCCTTCTCATTAAGTCTTCAGTTGAAACTGATGTAGAACTAAAGTGAACTGAGATTTGGCTTTATATAATATCTTACTTGCATTTGAAAAAGATGAATTAATTAAATGATTTATAATATATCATTTAATTAATTCATTTACATAAAAATATGCAATAAAAAATTATACTTAAAGCTAAAGGTGAGCTTACTTTAGTATAAGTAAAATAAGCATTTTAATTGCCAATCACTGTTGATCACCATGCATATATTTGACAATAATTAAATTTTCCATTGTTGATAAGGTTAACCACCTTATTACTCCACTCCATGCTCATGAAATATAAGGAAAAACGCATTTTAACCTTACAAAATAACTGGCCGACCATACCACTTGATAAGTCAATTAAAATGGGTCGACCACATCATTGCTAAGAATCTTGGAGGAAGAATAAAACAAAATGATTATTAAAAATCATCAATAATAATGTCAAAAGGAATTAGGGCAGATGAATAAGGCAACACCGAACCCTAAAAACATATCATTCTCACATGAAGAAACTTTTGGAAGGAAAACGGCTGCCACTGCCCAAACCATAGCCACGAACTTGCTTTTCTGGTATTTTTGCCATTAATGAACTTCGAATCTGGTCGTTTTTGGGCCGAACCTGCAATATATAATGTTTTTTCTCAAAAACGTGGAGAGAATGGGGTGCGATTTACTATTCTAAATGATGTTCTTTCATTTTTCTGAGCTTTTCCTGCAAATCTGGGCATGAATCTTCATTTTCTTGGCCGTTTTTAGAGAATGACATTTTTAGAAAAACGTTGGAAGGCACATGAGGCACGATTTTCCTGATCTGAGTGATGCATTTTCGTTTTTCTGTGTATTGTTACGAATTTTGGAAGAATTTGCTTCTTTTCCTGGCCGCCATGATCATTCTTTAGCTTCAAACTTGCTGGAGACTCTTCTAAATTCGAAAAAATGAAGATCTTAATAGGTGTTGAGATCTAAATTTTATTTTATTTTGCTTTTATGTGAATTTCTGAAAGTCTGGTTATTTCTTGAAGCCTCCATTGAATATCTGGAAGTATTTTCTGGAAACAAAGAATAAGCTTGCTTAAAAAGAACTTGAATCTGTGTCTTTCTTCATTTTTCTACAATAACTTCACTTTGCAAGCTCGAACTTGACATCTTTTGAAGTATTTTCTTTTAAAAAAAGAATAAACTTGCTCTTTTCTTTTGGATCTGCAAAATATAACATTTTGAACTCATAATAGATGAAAAACTTCAATTTTTCTGTGTATTACAGCCACGTTTTTTCAAATTTGGGCATTTTTCTCACAACAGAAATCTGATTTCTATTTTAAATCTGCAAAAAACTTCACTTTCAAGCTGCACCATGAACATCTTCTTGAGATCTTTGCAAAAATATTTCATTTTGAAGCTACAATAGATAAAATATTTCATTTTTCTGTAGATGTAAATCTGGGTATTTTATAAATTTCATAGAGATCTGATTTTTGTTCATAAATAGCAAGCTTTTATCTGATTTGTTAACCCCTTCAGTTGTTCTATTGAGTGTGATTCTTTCTCACTGTATTTAAATTTCATGGGCTGCATTTTCTAATTTAATGGCATGATGGATTCAAAAATCTGAAGCTTTTATCCATGAAAACAAAAATCTGTTTTGTGCCTTTGTGACTTTCATGAATATGCATACCTTGTGAGCTTAAGATGTCATGCTATCACTCTGTTGTTTTGATGAAAGAAGCTTTCAAATGATTAACATTGTTGTCCACCATACTGTTGTGCATAAACTGGAAACACTTTTCACTGTTTCTTTGCCTCCTCTTTTGCTTTGATCTGTTACTGTGTCTCCATAGCCATTGGCTATTTGACATTTTGTTTCCTGACTGATATGCCGAGCTCTACCCTTGTGGGAGCCCGTTTTACTCCACATATCTAATGAAATGAACTCGAACATGATAAACCTGTTCTTGCACACTGAAACAAACATGTTAGCAAAATTAAAGAAGCTGAAAGCTTCCATTGAATTATGTCTTTCCTCTCGATCTTTTGCAATTATCTGATGAATGCTTGGTTTAATGCAAATTACATTCTTATATGTAGCATAGGCGTAAGGCAGAAAGTAATTCATCATTGCTTAGAGTATAACTCTAATACCATTTCCTTAATGATTTTGCAGGTACACGGAGCGATGAAGCGAGGCTGCAACTGCTTGGAGGCACGACGGCTAGAAGCACCAACGAAGTGATTCATCATTACAGGCAATGATGAATTGCTTCTCTTTTTTACGCTTATGTTATTTTCAGCAGTGTAGTCTGTCCATTTAAATTTTTGTATTCATCTCTTGATTGTCAGAAAAAAACTCAGTTACTCTCGCGGCTTGTGCGAGATTCAGCATTTCACAAAATGAATAAAAGTATCATTATGCAAATTTTCTTAATTTTTTGTTTTAAACATTTGCACAATAAACTTATGACACATATGTAAGATGATCTCAATGATGATCAATGAACACTCAATCAGCAAAAATATGAAAAAAAAATTGTACCTATAAATGATGAACCTCATTCAGCTCTACCTGTTTGAGCTTGGAGTGAAAAATAGGTAACAAATTGGCGACCTCTGCGGAGTGTTTGCCTACTAAACACAATAGACCAGTTGCCTAGCATATTCATTGGGTATGGAGTCCTTCTCTACTCTTCAAATTTCTGAAAATTGTAACTCAGCTCAAACAAAAAAATTGAAAGGAACTACTAAAATTTTGTTTATGACAGAATTTGAAAACCAGGTGCAGCAACTGCACTTATTGAAAACCAGACAAAGCTGAAATGAAATGTGCCAGCAGGAACTTATTGAAAGCATACTAAAACTTGAAAACTATTCTACTATGTACAGCAATAAGCCTGAAGCTTAATAACACTGCTTCAAATGAATCTCGTTAACAGGGATTGGCAGTACCTCACCATCCAGCTTTGAGAGTTGGAAAGCATTATGTTCTTTTCTTGCTGTTATAATGTATGGGCCATCCCACATGGCGTCAAACTTAGAATGTTTGCTAGGCCTACTCTTCAACTCATCCCATTTGAAAACTAAGTCACCTTCATTGAAGATTCGTGCAACTGCTTTTCTGTCGAATGTCTTTTTCATCTGAGAGTGATGAATCTGAAGCCTTCTGAAAGCTTCTTTCCTGGTCTCGTCCAACTTTGTTAACTCAACAAGCGTAACTTGCATTGGCTCCTCTTCAAGTAACTCAAACTCCTTAATGTAGCTCAGAGTTTGGAATTCTATTGATATAGGCAGCTTGGCCTCCTTACCATAAACCAAAACATACGGTGAAAAACTTGTTGACCGTTTTGGTGTAACTCTATCAGCCCAAAGGGCTAATTTAAGCTTGTCATGCCATGACCTCTGATTATCTTCAATTGTCTTCTTAAGGATCTTTATCAGATTTTTGTTTGTCGATTCTGCCTGTCCATTACCCTGGGGGTAATAATTGGACGAAGTGTTCAAATAAATGTTATTCTTTACTGACCAATTTGAAACTTTCAAGCCAACAAAGGCTAAAGCATTATCTGAAATACTGGACTCGGGTGTACCAAACCTGGAAACAATGTCTTGATAAAAATTTAGGACTGAAGTTTCATTTGAATCTTTTAGAGCAACTTCTTTTGTCCATTTCGTGAAGTAATCTGTTGTTGTCAAGATCCATTTGTGACCTGCACTTGATGGTGGGTTAATAGGACCAATAAAGTCAAGTCCCCACTTCCCGAATGGCTGCTCAACCTGAATTGGATTTAGGGGCAGGGCTGCTAACTTCTGTTTTCCTGCAAAAAGTGAACATTTAGCACATTTTCTGACATAAGTATGTGCATCTTTGAAAAGATCTGGCCAATAATAGCCCGCCCTCATAATCTTCAAAGCTGTAGTATGAGGTGCAAAGTGACCTCCAGCAGGTCCATCATGGAATTCCTCCAGAATTCTTTCAATCTAATATGGGTAAATACATCTGAGGAATACTCCATTGAAGTCCTTTTTATACAAAACATCATTTATCACTGCATAAGGAATTGCCTGCAATCTATAATACCTTCGTTTAGATTTATCCATACCTTCTAGGCAATCTCCAGTATACAAATAATGGACCATTTGATGAATCCAATTAGCTAAAACAGCTGAAACAGCAGGTTCATCTTCATTTTTTAGAACTGCAGCAACTTCTTTACTGCTATTTTCTTCATTTTCTGCAAGCTGTTTGAACAGTCCTTTACCTCGAACAAGCTTGGTAACTTTTATGTTGATGTCATACTCCATGACTTTGGTTATCCAGCCTGCTCGCTTGTCATTAATATCTTTATTCAACAGAAACTCCTTGACTGTTGGGTGAGCTACCAGCAGATTTATCTTATTATTAGACAACATATGTTTGAATTTCTTCAGACTTCTTACTACAACAAGTACATGCCTCTCAACGAATGAATATCTCGTTTCATAGTCATGTAAGACTTGACTGAAAAAAGCTATGGGTTGTTCCATACCTTCATTATTTTGCTGACAGAGCATTGCGGAGATGGTATCCACTCCTTCGAATGTGTACAGTATGAAATCCTTTTCAAAATCAGGATTTATAAGAGTAGGGGCTACTGCAACTGCCTCCTTAATTTGTTCAAAACTGCTCTTTCCCTCTTTTGACCAGCTGAATTGAATATTTTTCTTCAGCATGGCTGTCAATGGCTGTAACAACGCTGCAACATTAGGAATGAACCTCCTTACAAAGTTAATTCTGCCCAGGAAGCTTTGCAAACCCTTTTTGTGAGCGGGCAGCGGTAAGGCCAGTATGGTTGTAATACGTTCTGGGTCAATAGAAATGCCATCTTTTGAAATGATATAACCCAAAAGCTTACCTTCATGTACAGCAAAAATACTCTTCTTCGGATTCAAGGAGATTCCATATTCTTTGCACCTCTCAAAAATCTATCTAAGATGATTGAAATGATCATCAGCATTACGTGAAAAAATAGTAACATCATCCAGGTAAACAAGAACAAATTTGTTTATCAAACCTTGGAGAGCCATATCCATTGCTCTCTGAAAGGTGGCTCCTGCATTTGATAGTCCAAACGGCATCTTTCTGTAAGCCATCGTACCCCACTTGGTGGTAAAGGTTGTCTTATACTGATCTTCTTCCTTAACCAAAATTTGATTGTAACCTGAATACCCATCCAGCAATGACAACCTTTCTGATCCTGAAACAACCTGCAATATTTGTTCCATTGAAGGCAGCAGGTAGTGATCTTTGAGTGAAGCTCTATTTAGATCACAGAAATCAACGCACAACCTTATCTCTCCACTTTTCTTCCTGACAGGCACCAAATTTGACACCCAAGAAGTGTGCTTGATTGGAAATATTATGCTACCTTCGATCAACTTGTTTAATTTTGTTTTCATCAATTGTTCTAACTTCGGGTTCAGAGGCCTCTGCTTCTGTCTTACTGGTTTTGCATTTGGTTCGAGCTCAATTATATGCTGAGCTAATTCAGGATTAAAACCCTTCAAATCCCCATACTGTCAAGCGAATATGTCGCTAAATTCTTGAAAAAGTAAGATAAATGCTTGTTGCTCCTCCTTTGTGCAGATCTTCCCAAGCTTAAGGAGCTTGTCTTTGAATATTTCTATCTGTTCGTAATGTTCTTGCTTCACTGTGATACCAGATTTGTCTTTCCTAACCTGGTCATTAGTGTTGAAAATTGACTCAAGAGTCACCAAACCTTTCGGCAGTTTATTAGATTTTAACTGCATGATTTGATCACCATATTGCTGATCAAACTTGTGCTGGTTTCCAGCAAAAAACTCTGCCTCCTCCATCAGAAAATGGCATATTTGTTCATCACTATCAAAAATCTGCCAACTTATGTTATTATCAGGTACTGAAGGTCTAACAACTACCTTCACATACTGCTGTACCTCCACATTGTGAATTTCAGCTGGAATGTCAAACTGTGACCCTAGAGCAGCAAGTTTATCAGCTTGCTTATTCTGAAGTCTGGGCACTGATTGCAGATTAAATGCATCAAACTCCTCAATTAGGTCCCAAACATGATGTTTGTACAATTTCAGCAAATCATTCTTTGTTAAATTCAGATTTCTGACTTGATTTGCTATTAATTCTGAATCGCCAAACACCTGCAAGCACTTAATCTTCCTTTTTCTGGCCCATTCTAAGCCATGTATTAATGCTTCATATTCAGCAACATTGTTAGAACAATGAAAGCAAATCTAAACACTGAATAATACCTGTCTCCTTCAAGTGAAATCAGAACAGCTCCTCCACCAACACCAATTTTACTCCTAGAACCATCAAAATAAAGCTTCCAAGGTTGTCCAAACTATTGTACTTGTTGTTTTTCTTCCTTGACCAGATTTGGAATAACTGCATCAGGTTCTCCAATCATATAAACGCCCAAACCTACTTTGTCTATGAGATTGAACGGATCAACCTCGTGATTCTCGGCTGCCCACTCATCTAGATTTATGTCTGGTATGCCTTCTATAGGTACAGTGGGGTCGAGAGTCACGGATTGATCCTCTTGATCATGGAAAGCTAGGTTTGTGTTTATGGGGTTCAGAACATAAGGTTCAATATGGTCTTTAGCTAATGGTTCTGATTTAATGGTAACTTCGGTACCGTATCTAGTTCTGAAAAACATGTGAGACCAGTCTGATGACAAATAACCACCTAACTTTGCAGTGAAATCTCTAGATAAGCAAATGGAAAAGTAAGGTGGGAGATCAATAACATAAATGTCCTGTGGTATTTGAAAATTTGGACAGGCATGCAATGTAAGGCACAGATTTTTGATAACTCCTACAGACTTAATAGCTGTACTGTCTAATTGAACTACCCCTTTTGACAAAGGTTCATACTCGAGACCTAACTTGTTTACCAGCTGCTTGGGCATGATTGAGTTGCTTGCTCCACTGTCGATCATGTAGTTATGTACTATATTCTCACCAATTATCAAACTGACATAAAAAGGGAGTGGTTTTACCTCTTTAGCTGGCTGTCCTTGCTTCTGATCTGAACCATTCGCAAGAACTCTTGACTGTTCTGTATTCGCTTCGTCAGAAATTGATATTTCAGCCAATGCCTCCTACAAGCTTTCTTTTTGTCCAGGCAAGCGTAATGCATCTATCATGGTGATGCCAACAGTTGTTTTTTTCATATGCTCAATGATATTGAAAGAAGAAGCACCAACCTTTGACTGTACCTTTTGAACAGCAGCATCTACTTGAGCTGCTTGAGGCTGAAACTGAACTTTGGGCTGCTCCTTTGATGGTCTAGCTTGCTGTCTCGTTAAAACATGAAGATTCTGAGCTGTTGAAGGCTGAACCTGCCCCTGTTGGGCTGTAAAATCTTGACTTTTTTGGTGAACAGCAGGTTGTTTTTCTCTTTCTTCTTGTTGTTTATCAGGGACAGCTTGTTGTCTAAGGTCAAATGCTCTCTTTTTGGCCCTCGTATTGGCTGCAATAGAAGTGGCTTATTGATTTTGACCTTGCGCGTGATTAACTCCGCAAAACTCACTTCCTTGCCAGTTCATCATGGCAACATCAAGGTTAGTTTGTTGCATTTGTTCACCCTGTTGATTACTATCCTCCTTATTTGTTTGCTCAGGAGCAGCATAACTATTTTGCACCATGAATGCTTGATTAATCACCCTGTTCATGCAAGTAGCTTGATTATGAGGCTGATTGCAGGGATAACACCAAACATAATCCTGCGCTAAGTTGTTCTGTATTGGCATCAGCTCTTTTGAAGAGCTAGCAGCAACTGGGTTAAATAGTTGATTAGGCCTAAAGTTAAAATTTCTCTTCTGTCCCTGGTACTCAGCTTGATAAGCAGGCCTATTTGCTTGAAAGGATGACTGATTAGGCCTGAAATTTTGACCTTGCTGGTTTTTAAGACTTACCAAATTGTTACTCACAGTTTGAAGTAACTTGGCCATTTGTTGTTGGTCATTCATTAGCTGCTGTTGGGTATCTTTTAGACCTTGCAAATCAGAATTTGCTGGAACAGCACTATTTTGTACTGCTGCTTGGAAACCTAAGGCTGGAACAGCAGGTATAGCGGCTATTGGAGGTACATGAATGGGCATATATGGCTGTACCTCAGAGAAAATTGGCATAGGGGGTCTTGGGGCAAGTTTACCAGCTTGTATGAGGCAATTTTCAGCTCTAATGTCAATGTCATATGCTGCTAGTAAGGTTAACCCACCCATTGACTGTATCATTAAGGCAATATCACTATGCAACGATCTAAGAAAATACAGAAAAGCCTGGTCAGGAGTGGGCCTTACCATTGCTGGAATTCGATCCCATGTCCTTTGGAATCTGAAATTAAATTCCATCATTTGTTCTTGTGGTGCTCTCTTAATAGTCATCATTTGTTCAACTAGAGATAAATGATCGAACTTATCTAAAAATTGCTTCGTCAGCTTGTCTCCTAAGTCATCCCATGTTGGGATGCTACGAACTGGTAAGCCACGAAACCACTGAGATGCTTTACCCTTGAATGATGCTGCTAACAATCTTAAGGCCACGTTCTCTTGAGTCACATGGTGAACTCCACATAATGAGGCTACGTCTCTAATATGCTCAATTGGCGTAGTCTAATCTTCACCAGTGAAGAAAGGCAGACTTTTGAGTGCTGCTACTGGTATATCATCATGCAGAGCTAGATCTAACGGGTTGCCCCCATCAAACGGAACAAAAGCATGTGCCCTAGCCGCCATCAGAACTGTTGCTATTCTAAAATTTGTTGCTTGTATAATCGGTACAGGCTAAACCGGTACTCTGTAACTTGGTGAAGCTGAGAAAGAACTTGGCTGCCTTGTTAACGATCTACCTCTTCTTTTCGATGTATAAACTATCGGTTCTGCCCTTCAAATCGGAGAAACTGATCATTTTCTTGTAGATTTACCAGATGTTCGCTTGGCTATCCTCCCTATTCTCTTTGGCGAAGACAGCTGCAAGTACTCAAACAAAGAAGAAATTCGTGTCTGAATTTTTCTCATAAGTTGTGTGCACTTGATCTACTAAAAATTGAGAAACAGAGTCACCAGGTATATGAAAATAATCCTCTGAAAGGCTGGAATAAACTGCAGTATATACCAAACAGCAGCTTGAACTATAAAACTTTGCTCTGAAAAGTGATTCAGAGTCCCACTGGGTGTGCCAAAAACTGTTGTCAATTCAGATTGCACCTGAACGCTTGAATAGTTAAATTCAGCAATCTGTCGAAACATGGAATGATTCTCAGGCATGTGGGTTGCCTAAAACTGAGAATCAATCTCCAAAGAGGGCTGGTTCCCTGATGAAAACCTCCTAAAAACTAACTATCTTGGCTAGGAAAGAGATAGAAAGCTTGCTTGAATTGAAATTCTAAAGCTACGAGAGGTGATTGCACCTAAATGATAATGACTTGCAATTATGACTCACAATATATTTCTCAAAAACTCTAATCTGCACAACTTGATTCAATAATTTAATCACTTGAATGATTTAAACAGAGGCTTTGATCTAACGCAATATTGAGGGAAAATGAGGTTTTCACGACAAAATGTATTAACATATTAATAAGCACAGTGCATAACCAGTTATGTTAAACTAAATTGCATACAGATATGTGAAAAAGATAGAAAAAATCAAAGGTTTCAGAACTGAAACACAGTAATTCTTCGATCAAATTCTTCACAAAAATGATGCTCGAAATCTAGAAGGCAAACTCTAAAGTACTGAAACTCAAAGGAATCTTCTGCAATTACACACTTTGAACCTGTAAAAAACACTGCTATATTAATCTGAAAGCTGAGTTACAAGATGATCTTCTTTGTTGAAGGCAAAGGTAGAAAACAAGAACTAGAAAGAAAAACAGTTAATTTTTTCAATATATACAAAAAAAAACCCTTCCAAAAGGCATGCAAAAAGAACTGAAAGTCCAACTCCAAGAAAGGGTGATAACTCCAAAGCCAAATCCGAGCAGAAGAAAATATCTCTGAAAAGGAGGCCCAAAACCATGCAAAAACAAGTCCAATCAAGCTCAAACTCACTGCCAAGTCATAACTGATACATGCACTATTCCAACTGAATTGCAACTCCCTGAAAAAGTGGGCTAAATCACGTAAATTTCACCTCGTTTGTATCAATCTGCCCATGCACATCCTTCTCATTAAGTCTTCAGTTGAAACTGATGTAGAACTAAAGTGAACTGAGATTTGGCTTTATATAATATCTTACTTGCATTTGAAAAAGATGAATTAATTAAATGATTTATAATATATCATTTAATTAATTCATTTACATAAAAATATGCAATAAAAAAATTGTACTTAAAGCTAAAGGTGAGCTTACTTTAGTATAAGTAAAATAAGCATTTTAATTGCCAATCACCGTTGATCACCATGCATATATTTGACAATAATTAAATTTTCCATTGTTGATAAGGTTAACCACCTTATTACTCCACTCCATGCTCATGAAATATAAGGAAAAACGCATTTTAACCTTACAAAATAACTGGCCGACCATACCACTTGATAAGTCAATTAAAATGGGTCGACCACATCATTGCTAAGAATCTTGGAGGAAGAATAAAACAAAATGATTATTAAAAATCATCAATAATAATGTCAAAAGGAATTAGGGCAGATGAATAAGGCAACACCGAACCCTTAAAACATATCATTCTCACATGAAGAAACTTCTGGAAGGAAAACGGCCGCCACTGCCCAAACCCTAGCCATGAACTTGCTTTTCTGGTATTTCTGCCATTGATGAACTTCGAATCTGGTCGTTTTTGGGCCGAACCTGCAATATATAACATTTTTTCTCAAAAACGTGGAGAGAATGGGGCGCGATTTACTGTTCTAAATGATGTTCTTTCATTTTTCTGAGCTTTTCCTGCAAATCTGGGCACGAATCTTCATTTTCTTGGCCGTTTTTAGAGAATGACGTTTTTAGAAAAACGTTGGAAGGCACATGAGGCACGATTTTCCTGATCTGAGTGATGCATTTTCGTTTTTCTGTGTATTGCTACGAATTTTGGACGAATTTGCTTCTTTTCCTGGCCGCCATGATCATTCTTTAGCTTCAAACTTGCTGGAGACTCTTCTAAATTAGAAAAAATGAAGATCTTAACAGGTATTGAGATCTAAATTCATTTTTTTTTTTGCTTTTATGCGAATTTCTGAAAGTCTGGTTATTTCTTGAAGCCGCCATTGAATATCTAGAAGTATTTTCTGGAAACAAAGAATAAGCTTGCTTAAAAAGAACTCGAATCTGTGTCTTTCTTCATTTTTCTACAATAACTTCACTTTGCAAGCTCAAACTTGACGTCTTTTGAAGTATTTTCTTTTAAAAAAAAGAATAAACTTGCTCTTTTCTTTTGGATCTGCAAAATATAACATTTTGAACTCATAATAGATGAAAAACTTCAATTTTTCTGTGTATTACAGCCACGTTTTTTCAAATCTGGGCATTTTTCTCACAACAGAAATCTGATTTCTGTTTTAAATCTGCAAAAAACTTCACTTTCACGCTGCGCCATGAACATCTTGAGATCTTTGCAAAAATATTTCATTTTGAAGCTACAACAGATAAAATATTTCATTTTTCTGTAGATGTAAATCTGGGTATTTTATAAATTTCATAGAGATCTTATTTTTGTTCATAAACAGCAAGCTTTTATCTGATTTGTTAACCCCTTCAGTTGTTCTATTGAGTGTGATTCTTTCTCACTGTATTTAAATTTCATGGGCTGCATTTTCTGATTTAATGGCATGATGGATTCAAAAATCTGAAGCTTTTATCCATGAAAACAAAAATATGTTTTGTGCCTTTGTGACTTTCATGAATATGCATACCTTGTGAGCTTAAGATGTCATGCTATCACTATGTTGTCTTGACGAAAGAAGCTTTCAAATGATTAACATTGTTGTCCACCATACTGTTGTGCGTAAACTGGAAACACTTTTCATTGTTTCTTTGCCTCCTCTTTTGCTTTGATCTGTTACTATGTCTCCATAGCCATTGGTTGTTTGACATTTTTTTTCCTGACTGATATGCCGAGCTCTACCCTTGTGGGAGCCCGTTTTACTCCACATATCTGATGAAATGAACTCGAACATGATAAACATGTTCCTACACACTGAAACAAACATGTTAGCAAAATAAAAGAAGCTGAAAGCTTCCATTGAATTATGTCTTTCCTCTCGATATTTTGCAATTATCTGATGAATGCTTGGTTTAATGCAAATTACATTCCTATCTGTAGCATAGGCGCAAGGCAGAAAGTAAGTCACCATTGCTTAGAGTATAACTCTAATACCATTTCCTTAATGATTTTGCAGGTACACGGAGCGATGAAGTGAGGGTGCAACTGCTTGGAGGCACGACGGCTAGAAGCACCAACGAAGTGATTCATCATTACGGGCAATGATGAATTGCTTCTCTTTTTTACGCTTATGTTATTTTCAGCAGTGTAGTCTGTCCATTTAAATTTTTGTATTCATCTCTTGATTGTCAGAAACAAACTAAGTTACTCTCGCGGCTTGTGTGAGATTCAGCATTTCACAAAATGAATAAAAGTATCATTATGCAAATTTTCTTAATTTTTTGTTTTAAACATTTGCACAATAAACTTATGACACATATGTAAGATCTCAATGATGATCAATGAACACTCAATCGGCAAAAATATGAAAAAAAAATTGTACCTATAAATGATGAACCTCATTCAGCTCTACCTGTTTGAGCTTGGAGTGAAAAATAGGTAACAGTTATGTCACACTTTTGATGAAAAACATCCCCCAAAGACCTGCTTGTTCTATCCTTTCACCTTATTTTTAATAAATTTTAGTTTATAGCTCTCACGGTATATTGTAGATCCCTAAATGGGTATGTTCCACCAATTGGATACCCTGTATTTTAAATCAGGGTGAGTGCTCCATATAATCTCATATTTGAAGGGGTAAGGACCAATATTTGTAGTGTCATCCTAGCTCATTAGGAGAGGGTTATGTTTAGACACCGTCCTAGGGAAAGGATTATGGTCAGTTGGAATATCAAGGGTTTGGAATCCCCTAATAGAAAGTTTTTTTTAAGAGCGTTGTGTAATAATAAAAAGGATTTGGATTGTGTAATGGTTCAAGAAGTTAAATCAGTACGATTCTAGTTAAGTAATGTTCTCAAATTTATTTGGAAGGGATCTCGGGCTTTCCATAATAATCATTTCAAAGGTAAGGGTAGAGTTGTTATTCTGGTGGGTTAAAATGGGTTAACTATATTGTTAGTTCAGGATGCTCGCCATGCAATAGATGCATATGGGTAAATTTTGAAAGGAATGTTGTTAACTTTGGAGTATGTGCTATCTATGCTCATAATGAATACAAAGAAAGGATTGAAATTGTTAGAGTAATAGGTTAATTACTTAATTAATTCAATCATATTTATTAATTAATTAATTTACCTTTTACTTTATTTTCACTTAAGCTAAACTTAGGCCCTTTAATAATTACTTTATTAAATCCTAGGGTTCACTTTAGGGTTTTGATCTCCTTTCTTAAGGATTGATCTCTTTGTAATTATTCAACTCTTGTTTATGTAATTTTACTCTCTTGGTAGAGCAAAAAAAAAATCTCGTTTGCATGGGATGGCTTATTTTTGGTTGTTCTACATGTGTTTACAGTCTTGTGTCTTTTTTTGACATTATGAGCTTCCATTGTAAGCACTTATTATTTTGTAAACGCACTAAGATAAAGTTCCTTTGTATTGCACTTGTATTATGGGATCTTGCACATCACTTTGTGCCTTATTGTACTCGCACTATGATATAAAGTGTCATGGGGGTTGATGTTTACCTTTGTTTTGCCTTCATACCTTTCTCATGTGTGTGTGCCTTGGTTTGTGCACCCTATATATCTTCTTGTACTTTCATGTCTACACATTTAGATGTTCTTGGTTCTTTATCATGCACTACATTCAGGCATTCAGTTTCAGTGTACCTGTCATACCACTCCCTTGTCAGCATTATGGGGGGGTTTCTACTGTTGGTGCTAATGCTTCCTTGATTTCACATTGGAGTGAGCTATGTATATAGTATTTGTTCCTATGTACTAGGCAGATGCAATGGTTGATTACCCATGCATTTCAATGAGATGGAGCACTTACCATATGGATACTCTTGCATTCCTATTTCTGGAGGTGACCTTCCATTTTTCACTTGATTAGTTCTTCAGACTATTGGTACTTGTGTCATTTGTATCTTTGAGTTCTTTATGTATGCCTTGGTTTTCCATTGGATTTGAGTAGTGTCATTGGGGTCATATAGATTCTTGTCTTCTTGATCCTGATCATCATATGTTTCAACGGAGGTTCTTCTTTCAACATTTCAGCAGTCATTCTATGACAGTGTTTGCAGCTTCTTCATGCTTCAGTGGTGTTTTCCATGTTCATCCTTTGTTCCTATCTTTTGGAAAAAAATTATTCTTGGTTGGAGGCTTTTATCCTTCATTATTGTTTGGAGGCTTCTTTAGTCCTTCACTTGTTCCTATTCTTTTTGGGACATTCTTGTTTGGAGGCTTCTTAGTCCACATGTATTTCTCTCTTTTGGAGAGGATTTTTTCCCATGAGGTTTTCTCCTTTTCTCCTATTGTGAGAGATCTTTTACATTTGTACATGGGTACCTCATCAGGCCTAGTTGTCGGGACCCATCTTTGCTTTCATGCATTTTGTCCTTAGCTTTTTAGCTTCTCCCTAAGTTCATCTTAAGGGGGGGTGTTAGAGTAATAGGTTAATTACTTAATTAATTTAATCATATTGATTGATTAATTAATTAAGCCACCTTTTACTTTATTTTCACTTAAGCTAAACTTAGGCCCTTTAATAATTACTTTATTAAATCCTAGGGTTCACTTTAGGGTTTTGATCTCCTTTCTTAAGGATTGATCTCTTTGTAATTATTCTAGTTATGTTTAATGCATTTTTGCTTCATGTTTGCAAAGCACCATTCTTGTGTCTCTTGATCTCCTTCAATGACAGGTTATTTGCTTGTAGGTATTCACTAGGTTCTGTGAGGTTGTGTTTGTCAACTTCAATAGAAATTTGGAAGTGGATTGCCTTTGAACTACCTAAAGTACCTTGGATTCTTATGGGTGACTTTAATATGGTGGAACAAAGGGAAGATAAAGGTGGGGGTATTGCTTAGGCTTGGAAAGGTAATGATAAATTCTACTGGAACATAATGAAAAATCTTGTGTTACTATTTGATCCACTTGAAGGGAAAAAGTGAGAGCAAAAGTATCTAGTATACATGGTGTAATAATAAGATTTGGAATAAAAGAATATATCCTAGATTGGATAGGTTCTATGTAAATGAGAATTTATTCAGTTTTGATAGTAATAAGGATGCAAATTGTATTTTAGTTAAACTAAGTAATTTATTTTACCACCTTCCTATTGAGGCTAAGATTACAATTAAAGAAGATGGGAAAATGATTCAAATTAAGAAAAATAATTTGTTTAAGCTTAATATAGTTTCTCTTTTGAAGAACTCTAATTGTATGGATGGCATTGTTACTATGAGAAGTATAAAAACAATTCTTCCATAAAGAGTTTACAATTGATTTCTGGGATGATTTGGTAAGGAATTTTAAAGAGTTGTTGAAAAATTGGTAAAAAAACTATGTTATAGATGGAAGGAAGCAAGAATTAGAACTTCAGGATAAACTCTTAGATATTGAAAACTTAATATAAAATGATTGACAAAATGAAGGATATGTACACCAGCTAAGTGAAATAAAACATAAACTTAGATTTCATTAAGTTAAAAAATCTTAGGGAGCAAGACTCAAGGAAAAATGAATTGGGTAAAATATGGCGATAAGGGTTTGAAGTTCTTCAACATATTGAGGGTTAAAAAATTAGTAGAGGTAGTTGGACCTATCAAAGATAATGATCAATGACTGCAAAGTATTGATGATATTATAGATGTCTATTTTTGAACTAGTTTCTAGATTTGATTGCATAACAATTTTTGCATCAATGTTTCAGATAAAACTTCATGATCCATCATCAATTTTTCCTAATCTCTCTACTATCAACCTTATGATGGATCACGTAGTGTGATCTGAAACATCAATGCAAAAATTGTTACACAATCAAATCCATAAACTAGTTCAAAATTAAACAACATAGATTATGGAAACTTGATATCATTAATTATAAGTCTTATATGAATTTTATTGGAAACTATTTACTGTAGAGGATAAAAATGTAAAGTGTGTATAAGAACATGAAGCTTGCAAGAAAAATAATCCCAAAGAAGGATACCCCCGAAGTGGCAAGTGATCTTGAGAAATCAATATCAAAAGAGGAAATTTCTCATGTTATCCTTTCTTTAAAAAATGGAAAGTCACCTAGAGAAGATGGTTTTCCTGTGGAATTAGATAAAGCCAGCATTCACTGGGTAGTAGATGATTTATATAATGTATATAAGGAAGCAATCAAGAAAGGATCACTGTGTAAAACATTAATAAATGAATAATAAAACTCCTTCCTAAGGATGGTGACAAAAGTAGTATAAAAATATTGGAAACCTATCAATCTCCTGAATGTCTCATATAAGATATTGGAAAAACTTTTGGCTTTGAGACTTACTGAAATTCTTCTAGTGGTAATTAATGAAACCCAAATTGAGAACTTATTAGAGGCTAATTTATTTTGGAGAACCTCAATACGGGCTAGGAAGCACTAACTTGGGGAAAAAAATCATAATATGGATATGTTGCTATTGGACTTTCAGAAGGTATATGACAAGGTGGAGTGGTTCTTTGTATTGATAGTCTAGGAAGCTTTTGGTTTTCTTGAGGCATTTTGCAGAATGGTGAGAATTATTTTCAAGGATGCTACTGCTCAAGTAGGAGTTAATGGGACCCTTTTCAAACCCTTCTGATTAAAAAGGTATATTAGACAAGGTTTTCCATCAGCCCTTGCATTGTTTGTAATAGGCTTTGAAGCATTATTTTATGTGTTGAGTTCTAAAAGACTAGGACCCAAATTGTAGGGCATAAAGTTTCCTGATAATAATGAATTACTTAACATAAAATTTGTTGATGACATGACTCTATTCCTTACTATGGAAGAAGAAAATATTGCTAATATGGTGAGTAAACTAAACATATTATGTCAGGATTTTGGTTTAAATATTTGTGAAACAAAATAAAATATGTTGAGTTGGGAAAAAGAGCTTCCAGTATGGATTTCAAAATTCAATTGGTAATAGGGGCTCCCTAATAAGATTGTAAGATACCTAGGGATCTCATTCTCTATCCAACCTTCTCTAAAAGATATGTGGGACTGGATGTTTACTAAAATTGAGGAGAAACTTAAAAATTGGAATATGAACTATCTCTCTTTAGCTAACAGATTTCAGGTATGTCAAAAGATACTTTCTTCCTACTCAATTTACTATGCCTCAATTTAGTCATTTGCAAGTTATCAAATTAATAGCATACAAAATATAATCAAAGACTTTCTATGGTTTGATGGTAAGGGTTTAAATAAAAAACATGTTGTGAACTAGGAGTGGTGTTGCATGAGGAAGACCAAACGTGGCTTGGGCTTAAAAGATCTAAAAATTCATGAATTTGCTTTGGCTATTAAATGGATTTTAAAAGCTTTGAAAGGAAATGAACCGTGAAAAGTTTTGGTTAGGAGAAATATCCAACAAGAATTCCCCAAAACTACTAATTGGAAAAATTTACATTTGCATGATATATTATTTGCGAAATTTTGTGTTAAATGTTCAAGATTTGCTATTTTTGGTAGCATCTGGAAAGTTTGGGAGTCAATAAGAGATTAACTAGTTGGAAGTGAAGGTGTTAATAAAACTAGCAATGAGATGGTAAACTTTAGATCACTATGGTGGAATCTCTCTCAAAAAAATAAAACCCTAGGCCTATTGAAAGGGTGCTCTGTAAAGAAAAGGGAAAAATGGGAGTTTCAAAGTTTCAAGATATTCTTAACAATGACGAGGTTAAAATTTGGATACAACTGAAAAGTGAATTTAGTATCCCAGATTCTAACAAGATAACTTATTTTGTTATTACAAAAGCCTTGAGAATGATGGAGTTCCCAATTAAAGGAAAGTTTAATCCTAAATTCTTTAATAACTTGAAATGGAAGGATGAAACCTCCCTCCTAAAAGTGAAATCACTTGGCATTTATAATATTTTGATTGTATCCTATGATGTCTTGAAACATGTCAATCAAGTCTGGAACCTAAGTCTTAGGGAAAAAGAAGGGTCTGATACTTTGAAAGCTTGATGACCTCAAATAAGGTTGAGCCTAAGAAATGTTGTTTTAGATTGATTTTGTTGCTAAAAAAGTTAGTTGTAGGTTTTTCCAAAAATTCTTGCTCAATATGTAACTATATTGAGCATGTTGATCATATTTTTTCAAATGTAAATTTTCTTGTGCTATTTGGTTAGTTTTCATGGGTAATGTTTTGGGATGGGTTTGTAGAAACAATGTGTCTTGGTACGAAATATTGTGTAGTTATGTTAAGGGTTTAAAAGTTGACAAAAAAAATGGATTATTTCTTCTACTAAAATTTTGTTGAATATTCAAGGAAAAATAGAAATGAGGACTTATACCAAGGCACAAGAATATCTTTTACTGATTTTTCTTTAAGACTTGCAACTCTGAATATTATTGAACAAGTGATAGTAATGTTGAAGATGCCAACTAACAAGTTTATGAAGATTCTGGATGAAGGGTTCATATTGTATTTAGAATAGATCTCAAGCATGTTAATTTTTGGCCCCAAGACCTAAGGATATTGATAACAAGTTCCAAAAGGAATATATTGATTTTCAAAATCAATATTGCAAGATTCATCAATATGAACTAAAAAGAGATGTTGAAGTAAGGGACTTGGAAATTACTTATCAAAATTTTGATAACAGTGGGTGTGAAATAATTTCACCGCCACTAGGAACCATTCTTGATGTGGACTCATATAAATCCAACAAGATCCAAGCCAAAAAAAAGATTCATGAGTATGGTAAAGATATAGAGCCTCAAGGTTACAGTGGTGGATAGTGAAGATGGAGTATTTTTTTAATTTTAGACTGATATATATTATGGAAATGTTGTAGATCTGGTTCTTTTTGAAAAAGCTTAATATATAGCCTGATGGGATCTACCTATAGCTATGATAGCTACAATACATTGTACCTGGACTTGAATTTTATTAGTAATCGAATATCAATTTTAAAAAGCTAATAAATATTTAACAATTAGAAATTTAACCTTTAAGATATAGACCTTGTTTGTGTTGGTTGGATCAAGAGCAAACCTTAGATTATTTTGACAATATAGTACTATCCTTTTGGGACAAGTTAATTTAACATGAAATGTAAAATAATGATATTTTGAGGTATATCAAATTGAATCTTGAATTTCATGTTACGATGTGACATCAATGGATGTAGAGATAATATCCTATTGCTTACTTGAGAAGTAAATTCTTTTGGAATCAGATGCAACTAATGGCTGTAGTTCAAATTGATTAAATACAAGATTCACATGATTACACAACAACAACAACAACAACAACAACAACAACAACAACAATAAATACTACTACTAGTATAATTACTAATTGTTTTGATTAGGGGTAAAAAATGAGTTTTGAAGGGGCCTGAAACCCTTTACAAAAGAAGACAGCTGATACACAAGAGATCAACGGTAAACACAGATCAACCCAACAATAGCTAGCTACTTAAAAAGATAACTCACCAACCACCAGCAACCTAACAACAACCACTAACAGATAATCAAGACAACACATGCTACAAAAGACATACAAGCATGGGCCTAAAGCCTAGAAACAACCTGGTTTTATCCTGGACTAGAAACCGCACCCAAATTATGACTGTAGAAACCACCTGAAACACTCAAGCAACAAAATCGCAAAGCAACAGCCAACCTTTTGCTCAAAAACAACCGAACAAAACCCAACAAGAGAAAAGGAAATTTAATGGTAAAGACCACCATTAAACCCAACCACCTAATCAAAAACACCAGCACACAAGAGTAGAAACACCCCTTGAAGCACCCAAGTGCACCACAAACCAACTCGAAGTTCACCTCAAGAGGACTGAGCTCCCCTCTATAGGAGAGGATATTGTGAAAACCCAAAACACCAAAAGCACACCTCTCTAGCAACCTCGGGCTCCACCTCAATAGGAGAAACTTCCACCTCAATAGGAACACCGCTAGAGGAAACCAAAAAAGAGGGCTTCCATCCAAATCCAACACACCCACCTCCAACTCAATAGGAAATGACTCTTGATCATCAAGAGTTGTCTTCTCCTCAACAGAAGACATACTGCACAGGAAATGAAAGAAAGTCGCAGCTCTTGAAGACTGGGGAAACACACCATCCTTTGGTTGAGCATACAAGGGATCCAAAAGAGAAACCATAACCAAACCAGCACAAATCTCCAAGGGAGCAAGAGGGAACGACATTCCACTCCACCAGCTTAAAACACCACCCATCTTCCAAGACATGCCCAATAACAGCTATTAATATATTTCTAATTATCTTTCCAATTACTGATACTAGCTTGTGACTACTTAAACTCACTCCACAAATACGTAAAATAAGGGTTTAGTACTTAAACTAATATATACTCACAAGAAATCATTTAAACACCATAACAAATCATTAATAAACATGAAATAAAAATAATGAGTAAGTGACAATGAATGAAACACATCATTTTGGTTTGGGGAAAATCGAGAAGGGGAAAAACTCCAATTTTAAAGATTGAATCACTCTCCAAAATTCACTGTAATTAGTCAAGTAGAACAAGGATGATGTATGTGGGTCTAAAAATGATCAATATAACTTAACTACACACCAAAACATTATTATATTCCAACTTCCTGCTCAACATGTCTAAGAATGAAAAACTCCACTTGAATAGTAGGTAAACATGAGTGCCAACCTTGTTAAGGAATCAAAGCATGCTTAAATAAGTGTTTACTCATTCCCAGAGGCTAGAGGCATATAAAAAAATGGAAAATAAAATGAATAGATGTAATTATAAGTTCCCAACATTATAAAAGCTAAAATAGAAGTCTATTGATGATCTACCAATTTAGCTCAAAACCTATATGACATGAAATATCTCTCCTCGATATTTTATAATTTTATGGTAGTATTTTAGTGCCTCCAATTCTTTTCCTATCCTCTTTTTTACCTTTTCCAACCCCAACCTTGGCTTATAAGTCTTCACACTATCCCAAAACCCTTTTTCAAACCTTCAATTGTAGGGTCAGTCGAGTGACCCTGTTTAAGTCAAAGGGTCACCTAGGTGAATTTCCTTGGAAAAATGGATGACCCTCTTGTATTTGGAGGACAAGTAATTTCTTCAATTTTAGTCATTTTCCACCTTTCTTTTTTCTCATTATGAGTTGATTTTAGTTTTTATTCAACTTCTTCCCTTGACAAAATCTCATCTCCTCTTGACTCATAGACACCTCTCTTGTTATCTCCTATTCATCTTCCCCTAATTATGAAGCTTCCAAACCTATTAACACTCACTTTTACATTGGCATCAAATAGGTTGTTTTATGTATTAATAGCCATTTATTTGTAAGAAGTCTAATTCTTCTCCCTCTCTATCAAGTGGATTGTTCATCACCTTTAGAAGTATTAAGCTACCCTTTCCTTAGAAACCCCCACAATCCATGATTAGTATATGCATGTGTGACTTTTCCTATATTTTTATATAGAAGTTTCTAAGCTTTAGACAAGTTCCATGCTTTAGAAGCTTTCATCTCTTTACAATAGTTTAAATATTAATTAGAGAATAAATATTGCCTAAGGAAAGTAAAATTTTGTTGTCAATTATTGGATTAGAAGAGAACTGTTTGTTGCCTTATTAGGTTAGATTTCTTCCTAGATTAGATTAGATTAGATTAATCTAGATCTAATTTAACTCTCACTTTTTGTAATCCCTTGATTCCAATACAAGGCATTTAAGAAGACTAACCTCAACTATAATATGAGATAAATCAAGTTGAATGAAAATAAAATATAAAAAATAATTTTAGCTTCATTCATTAAGAATATTAAAAAAAAAATTATAGATAGATTAATTAGATCATATTTTATTTTCTAAAATACAAAAAGAGTGGATATACTTTTTGTATGCACCTAGATTAGTTCATTCATTCATCACCAAATTCTAAAAATACCAAAAAAAAAAGATTAAAACCCTCAATAACATTTTGAGGCACCCAAAGAATATTGATCAATTCAAAATGATTCAAAGCAAACTCATCAATCAATCAAAACCAAACCAAAATATTAGAACAATTCTAGATTTTCCTTTTCCTCACTTGACATCTCAAGCTTGACGTGTCTCGAAATTAGGGAAGATTAAATTGAGGTGGTGTTAAGTGAAATTAGAGAAGATCTATCAATTAAATAAATTCCTACTAAATAACAAGATTGAGAAAATGTAGAAATCCTAAAGGAAATCTAACAAGCTAATATATGAAGGCACATAAGAGAAGAGTCTTGCATAAGAGAAATTGTTCTCTTAGAAAAACTCATTAAACTTATTGATGCTAGAATCACAATGATAATGCTAGGATTAAGCTGTCATTTATCTTGCAATCCTATGTATAATTTATGTATCTTCAACACTATTGGAAAGTGTCCTTGGATGCCTAAGGTGTAATTGGAAAATAATTTGTAATTAAGATTCTCCAAGAATTTTTGAATTAGTTATCATATGTATTTATGAAGAAGGTGGAGTACAATAGTGGTGATTATAGTTGACTGTAGACTCACTTATTACACTTTCCTAATTCTAGGTGCTAGGATTGTGGAGTCGAGAATCTTATATAATGGGTGGGGCTTGCATGACTTGGCCACTCCAAAATGGATCACTATACATGGGGATGTAAGCAATGATGAGTTATGAAAGCAAAGATGTGTTTGCAATTATATTTACTATTATATGGGTAAATAGATTATGCCTATGTGATCTTCATATGGAGTCATTTATCTATTTACTATTCTCAAGATATGCTCTCCAAGGTGGACATAGGGTTTTTGCATGATACCATAGTTTTCGAATCCATGTTTTTGGCAAATCATTTATGAATTTTTCCCCTCTTTGTGCTTATATATTAAGCATATAAGATAGTCGCTTTAGATGATAATATTTTATAGGTACATGGGTGCTCCTAGACTACTTTTAGAGTGAAGAGAGTGTTAGTGGGTTGGACATCCCATTCTTGAAGATTAATGCATACTTTTCATCTTTTACATGGATATTTTTTTCCCAAAATGGGTTTCTCCACATAATTTTTGTGTTGATATGGTTTGTTGATTTATTTCTTATTATTGATTTTACACAATCTCATAGTTATTGCATAGTAGTCCTTTCCTTAATAAAAATATTATTTATTTGCATACACTTGTAGAATATTTTATTATAGTATTTTCACCTTGCTTCTCAACAAATAACACTTCAAATTTTTATAAGACAACATATCCCAACTCCAACAGTTCAAATTCCAACTCCCACTCCGTGATCAAACCTCACTACTAATAAAAACTTCTCCCTTGGGAAGAGAACAGTTTAACAGCTTCTCCTCTAATTCATATGAGTAGAAGTGAATTTTCAATTTATTAAATTCATAGTGGAAATATGTGTGATGTGTAATCTTTAATTTGTGTGCAACAATGACATGCCTAATTTTATTGATCATATATTTTTTCAACCTAACATAAAGTTACAATTTCTTTCAAGTGATATTTTTCTCATTTCTACACTTCATTTTTTCAATCTCTCCACTCTCTCTCTCACTCATATCTATTCTATAATTTTATGGCACCTTTGGTACCCACAAAATATGTTGAAATTGGATAGAGTTGAAGGGCATGTACCCTCTGTTGGGTGAAAATTATGTAATCACCTTTTCAATATATTACACAACCTAGATTTCAACCACAACTGTGTGAGATATAAACTCTCCTCTCAGAAAGGGGAGGTGCCCTTCTTACTACTAACAAAAGCTAAGTACAACTAATTAAGTATTTACAAACTGTACACTACACTTACGAAATGGGGGGGGTGTCACATTCATGCTTCTCTCTTTTTTCAGAGAAGATGTTTTACAATGCTTCACAGTTGATAGTTCTGATTCAAAATAACTTTAAACTAAAAACAAGCAACAATTCCAATACCTCTATCTTGTCAAATCAAAGCATAGAGATACCAGGTATGATAATAATAACAGTAAAATAAAGAGAGAAAATCGCACAAAGGCACAAAGTCGTTTCGTAGCTTTTCAATGATGGATGTGTGAGAATCGTAACATTTGTTGTATTAGAAGCACAAAGTATTCTTAGATACAACAATTCCTCGAACAACATGAATGATTACAAGCACAAAGTCTTATAGATCATTCAACAATAGTATCCAAACATAAACGTAAATTCAAATAAAGAATGTAACACAACGTTTACATAAATCTATTTGAAGCCCATCAGATCTCATCTACTAACCACTACCAATATGATCAATCCACAAGATTATCAAATCCAACACAAAGTCTGGTATACAATCCTCTTCTTTATTGATCAAATTTTCATTCGCAAACATGAACACAAAGTTTCACAAATCTGCTTCAAAAAGGGTACCACTTTGTTGCAAAATACTAAAGGTAAAGATTACAATAGAATTCCCTCTTATTTATAAAAGAGAGGGGAGAGAAAATTTAGGAAATTAGCTGAGTAAAATTAGGAGGGTTAGGTGAGCTAATTTAGGAAAATCTCACCTAACTTTGACAAAGTCAAAATGTAATTCATCTTTGTGAAACTACACCTCAAATTTTTAGTGTAATTCCATTTGCTAAAAAGACATTTAAGATGTCAAAAACTATTTACAAGATGCATAAAGGGAAGCATCAAAAATTCTAACACTGGAGATCAAGAATCTTCATGGTTCCTTGATTTGCGCACGAAAGTCTTCATACTTCTTCTTGGTGTCCTGCATGAATGTCTCATCTGGACCAACAGTGTAATCCACAATGGTGTGAATTCTGGTGATTGATCTCATGGCGGATGAGTGAACCTTTTTGCACCTGTCAAGATGCATCTTGAGGTTGTCAAGAGTGAGTTGTGTATCACAAATAACATGCATAGAGGTCTTTGAAAATTATGCACTCTCTACTTGCTTCATGATGGCTTCTTTGAAGATCTCGAAAAGTTTAGTGGCTGAGAGGAAGATACGGTTTTCTTCAAGGAGTTGTCTTGATAACTCATTAATCCCCTTTTCAAGGATAGCACGATGTCCCTTGACATCTTTCTATACTTGGTGGAGATCTTCAGTAAGAGACTTGATTACCTGGATATGGTGTTTGAGTGATTCTCTTACTTCTACATATTTCTCCTTGTCAGGAATTACCCCAACTCCCACCAATTTGTTGAGCTTTTCATGTTTCATTTGTGACCACAATAACAGGAATTTTTCCATTTCTTTCCACTCTTGGGAAAGAACACTTTCTTCCTTATCAAGCTCCATTTTGAGCTTGGCTATTTGGGTAGCTTTTTCATCTACAACAATTATAACCTGGGAACCATGTTCTATAATTTCATCAATCAAATCATATAACACTTTTCCTTTGGAAGCAAACTTCTCAACCTTCTTCACAGCTGGGTCCTCAGTGCTTATCATTGCCAAAGGTTGTGCATTACTTGAAAATCCTGCAAGTCTCCTTAAAACAGTGGCATAATTCTCTGCCTTCTGTTTGTACATGTTTTAGGCCTGCTCCATTTTTTCAAGCCTTCATGCCAGTGCATCCAAGGTTACCTATGCATCTTCCTTTGCACTTTCATTCATGACCTTGCCAAGCTAGACTCTTGTTACAGTGTAGTCCTCCATATTTACATCCCCTTCCTCTTGAGGCAGTACACCAATCTCTGCATACTTATGACCGGCCTTGTCAACATGAAGCCATGAATGCACTTTTGCCTTCTTCCCCTTGGATTTTGGAGGGGCTATTTCATCAAGATCAAGCTCTTCTAGAGAGATCATTTTCTTTTTTTTGCTTCAATACTTGAGATACCAACCAAGGGGGAAGAGACGAAGTGTGAGCTTCTTGGTGACTATCAACTCTTTTGTCACAGCTGCTTATGAAAAAATGACTGGTATAGTGACAATTAGGGTAGTGTTTGTCATAACAGAGCTCCAGTAGATTGCACACTGAGTTGACCATGCAAGATTCATTCATGAACCTATTGAATTTAGCTTCTGAAGTGATATCATAGGATGGAGATGACAGGATGGGAATAGATGATGGAGGGCTTGACAAAATATCAATTGTTTGTATATTTGAAACTGGTGGAGGAGTATCAAGTACGGTTGATGCTGCAAGGGGTTGTGAAATTTCCACTGCGGGTATTTTAGATATAGGAGGAGGTGATGTAGGAAATGGAGGTGGAGGAGTGTTAGGATTAGGAGGTGTATGAGGAACATTTGAAGTTACGGGCGATGATGTTTGGGGAAGATCCTTGACTACATTTTCATGTGGAGATATAGTATGTTCTTCATCATGCACGAGTTCCTATTTATCACACTCTTGCTCTTCTTCTTGATCACCTTCTTGATCTTCAGAATCTTGTTCTCCTATGGAATCTTCTTCCTCATCAGATTCTGCTTCTTCAGAAAATTCTTCTTCAATAGATTCATCGCTTGTATTTTCTTCTTCTTCAGAATCTACCTCTTCAGAAACAAGACTTTTTGCTTTTGAGATAGATGGTTTAGATTATGTGAACTCTTCTTCTTGGATGGCCCGTGTATCCTTCTTTCCAACAGTGAACTTAATCCTAGGGCGTCTTCGGGAAGAGGTGGGAATAGCCGCATGTTTATCTTTCGTGTGAAGTTCCTATTATTGGCTAGCTCTTGCTCCAAGTTCCTCTCCTTCTGACTTTGTCCTGAAGGATTTCATATCGAAGCCATGTTTGTGCAACCACTCTATAGTGTTAGCAAATATGGGATCAAGCCTCTCTCTGATGGAGATACTTTCCTTCTTGGACCATTGGATTGCAAGCAAAGGTCTTTTGGAAATCTCATTTTCAACATAAGTAGCGTTCATGATGTCACTAGGGTCTGTGAAACCCTCTGGTAGGTCAGCAACACCAAGATCCCTGATCTATTATACGGTTATTCTGCAATAATCCATTTTACGGATAGCCTCCTCAACTCTGTAATTAGCCCAGATGTCTTCAAAGCCGTACTTGTGCTTGTGACCCTTTTTAACCTTCTTTTTTACATTCTGGTAATCAAAGTCAAATATGTAACTATAGCTCCTTATTTTCATGACCTGCATTTCTGCATAGACTGATTTGGATTTTTGCACACTCTTGATGGTATATCTATCAATTTTTAGTAGAAACTTGAGTCCCGGTTTGTGAATCCTCATTCTTTCTTTGTTAACTGAAATTAGCCATATGCATAACTCCATGAGTATCCACTTATTTGAGGGATACTTGGGCAACATGTAAGGGCACCCAGTGTGGTATCCTTCCCTCATGTAAGTGTTGTCAAACAGATTGCACCCAAATGCTTGAATGATTAAATTCAGCAATCTTTTGAAACATGGGAACTATCTTCAGGCTGTGGATATTCCTATGGTGAAGATAGACCTCTAGATTCTAGGATGGTTCCTATATGATTCTTAAATTAATAACTTGGTAACTTGTTGGAAAAGGGATAGAAGTATGTAATAAATGCATGTAAAACTGTAAATTGATGGTGATGCACCTAATTGATAAAGACTTGCAACTATGATTCACAATAAACTTCAGAAAGAACTATCCACACAAGTCAATTTGACAATTTGACCACAAAATGATTCTAAGGAAGGCTTGAATAAACCACCTTTGAAGGAAAACAGAGTTTTCTCAGCAAAGAAGAATAGATTTTTTTTTACACAACCCTAGACCTGTGATTTTCACTCTTTTGAATGCATGCAGATATAAATGAGACAATAATTTTAAAGGTTCTAATATTTAACACAGTAAAACTTCATCAAATCATTTATAAAAACATCATAATGACAAGGCAAACTTTTGAATTCACTAAAATCGAAGGAAACTTTGCAAAATGAGACCAATTGAACCTGTAAACCTGCTACTATATTAATCTGAAACTGAAAGTTGAGTTACATGATATTTCTCTTTGCAAAATGCAAAGGCTGAAAAATAAGAACTAGAGGAAAAAGATTAACTTTTTCCAATATATACAATGAGAGGAAACTCCAAAGTGCATGAAGGTAAAAGAAGCAGTTCACTGAAAGTGAAAACCACCTCGAAAATGTCTCTCATGAGCAAAGGCAAAAACAGTGTGAAAAGAGGGCCCACCAATGTCATAACTGAGCCTCAACAGCTCAGAACTCCATGTCACAATGTATACAACTGAACTGCAACTTGAACTGGCTCCAGAATGCATGAAAATAACACTGAAAATGAACTGAAGTAAAAAAAAATCTCCACAATATGCTCTCACGAGCAAAAGAGAAAATCCTCGTAAAAATGGCCCAAAACTAAAGCAAACTACAATCCTACTGTCTCAAACTAGTCATGCGTGCAAGTTGACCCCAAAAGTCTCCAAAAATCACTCTTTCAACTGAAGATACAACTCAAAAATAAATCTCATGCATGGAAGAGTTTCAGTTCTATCTCAAAATCATTTACTACACCTCCAAGTACATTTTGCATGAGCGATTATTTTTTATTTATATCTTTTCCCCTTTGATAATAGTTTGTTTCAAAAATTATTAAAAACAATTAATGATATTGTTTTAATAAAGTCTAAAAACAACTTTACAATAAAATTGAAGGGGAATAAATAAAATATTTTGCAAAAATTTACATCAACTCCTTATGACTACCCTCTATCATCATATGCAATGCAAAAAAATGTAAATATTAATCCTTAGCTTATTTTGACAATACTTGTTAATGCTTTGATAATCGACCATATAAATCCTCATATTTCATGGCAGGGCCGACCAAATCATTGCTAGGAAATTGACTTGGAGTTAAGTCCACGGGCATAAAAAATAAAATAACATGATTATTTTGTTTATTCTTAAAAGATCCCACAGAAATTCGCCATGCCCATGAATGCAAGAGGGAAAAAACACCAAACCCTAATCATTTCGCATTATTTTGTCATGCATTCTTTGTCTCAGAGCTCTTGCTGCACCACCACCATGATGGGTAGGGTTTGGAGCTCAACCTGCATCTTTTCTAGACGTTCCTGAGTGATTTTCTTCAAAAATTTCTACAGAAAACTCATGGTAAATCTGATTCTTTTCACAAGAATGGTCATTTCTTACCATTTTGAAGCATTTTTCGAGCTTATGCAGACGCGAGCTTGTCTTTTTATTGATGTATTTCTTATCTTGATTTCTCTATTGATACCTCTTCATTGCCTCTAGCCACTATGGACAAGTTTATTTTGAAGCTTAGAACACAGATTTTGCTCTATTTTTGTTGATTTTTTCACAGCCTGAAGGAAAATAGAGGAAGTATGTTTCTATTTTTTCTGTTTCTAGCTTTATGTTTCCCTTAATCTCTTTTGTATGGCATTGTCTTGTTTTCTAGCCAAAAATGGAGTTTCTCTTTTACATTTTTGAAGGTATTCAAATATATATTGGCCGCCACTATTAATTTTGACTAAGAGAACAAAATTGTTATGGGTTTCAACCGCCATAGAAAATAATGATTTTTTCTGGTATATTTGTCATTCTTGAATTGAGATAAAGCATTTTGTAAAACAAAACTGAAAATCATTGCAAATTCCTCCTTGTGTTAACAGGTCGTGACCATTCTCCTTTTGCAAATGAAATTTGGGTTTGTTTTCTTGAAACCCTTCCATGGCGTCTTCTGGGTATTTGAAATTCATCACATTCTGTATCTTCTGGAGCAAACCCTCATATGGGTAAACTGTGATAATAAAGAATCTGATTTTTCACAAAAACCCCATTTTTGAACTGAGACCAATTTGGGTATACTGAAAATAGTGACAAATCTATATTTTAATTAAAAACCCTCATATGGGTACTCTGGAAAATGCAATTTGATACTCAAAAGTTGTCCCCCATGGTGACTTTGTGACTGTTGTCCTTTACCTTGACATTTTTGCCTTATTTTCCCTCCATGACTATGATCCCTTGGTATTCATGACAGTAGACTGACCTCTCTTCATTATTCTTTGCCATGGTAGCTGATTTTGTGCACTTGTCTCAGTTTCTAATATGTTCCTTTCCTGCAGAAAATCTTGTAGAGAGTTGGATTTTGTCATAATAGAGCTATGTAAAATACTTTGTAGAACCTTTGGACTGTTATGTACTGTGATATGCCAGTGATATTAATACTTAGTCCTTGTTTAATGTTCAATCTGCAAAAAAAAGATGAAATTCCACATATGGGATGCATGGGCATTCTTTTTTTTTTATGATTCATTCTCATATTCATTGTTGAATGATTACTCATTCCCTATGCCTTGTTTTATTAAGATATTTTCATATGACTGAAACTTTGTAAATCTTTCTTTGTGTTGCTTCATTGAATCAGCTTATATCTGTTATCTTGACATGGAGATAGAAGAATAAGTGAAAATCATTTGTCAAATTTTGTATTATTGCAATAAATTCTTTCTATAGCAGGTTTTCATCTCAACATTTAGTGACAGTATTATTTATCCTTTTGTTCCTCCTGTTACTTTTATAGACTGTTTATATGCTTATGAAATTATGAAAAACATTCCAATGCTTGAGTACTTTGTTTCCCTTCAGTGTAAAGAGGCTCTATACTTCATTTAAATGCAAATGTAGCAGAGATAAAACAAAATATCAATGTAATTGATGATCTCTTCACATTTTTTAATCATTCTCTTAGCATGATGAGCCAAAAGATGATTTGGCTCAACTGTTCTCACCATGTTGAATTAGAGACTGCTTTATGAATTTCTTTATTATAGCAGTCCTATTTGATGACTGTTCTTGATACTTGATGACTCTCGTGTATGAATGTTGAATGAGAGGATACTTTTCTGATATGCCAGGCTTTACCCTTGTGGGATCCCATTTTGCTCCACATATCTGATGAAAAAAATGATCACGAACATAATGAACCTGTTCCTGCTGTTCCTGCACATTTAAACAAAAAAGTTAGTAAAAATAATCGAAGTTGAAAGCTTCCATTGAACTTTTTGTTCCTTGATTTTCAGCCTTTGTAATTCAATCATCTAGTGAATGCTTGACTGGATATGTATTGCATTCATGTTGGTAGTGTAGGCATGAAGTAGGATGTAATTTATCATTTCTCTAACACCATTTTTTCACAATCTTGCAGATTCATGGAGCGTGGATTTGAAATTGTTGCATCTTGGAGATACAACAACTGAAGACATCGAGCAAAAAATGGTTCATCATCACAGGCAATGATGAATTGCTCCCCTCCTTCATGTTTACATTATCTTCAGTAGTGTAGTATTCCATCCCACTCATATTCATTATTTGATTAAGATAATCAAATTCAGCTACTCCCGCGACTTGTGCGAGATTTTAGTTTTTTACAAAATGAATAAAACAACACTTATTATGCAAATGTCCAATTTTCTATTACTTAGTAAAAATAATCGAAGGTGAAAGCTTCCATTGAACTTCGTGTTCCTTGATTTTCAGCCTTTGTAATTCAATCATCTGGTGAATTCCTGATTGGATATGTATTACATTCCTGTTGGTAGTGTAGGCATGAAGTAGGATGTAATTTATCATTGCTCTAACACCATTTTTTCACAATCTTGCAGATTCATGGAGTGTGGATTCGAAACTGCTACAGCTTGGAGACACAACAACTGAAGACATCAAGCAAAAAATGGTTCATCATCACAGGAAATGATGAATTTCTCTCCTCCATGTTTACATTATCTTCAGTAGTGTAGTATTTCATCCCACTTGTATTCATTATTTGATGAAGATAATCAAATTCAGCTACTCTCGCGGCTTGTGCGGGATTTCAGTTTTTTACAAAATGAATAAAATAGCACTTATTATGCAAATTTCCAATTTTCTGTTACAAATACTTGCATAATAAAATTGAAAATCAAATGAAATCTGATCTTTATGATGGATAATGAATATTTTAGCAGCAAAATCTGAAATTTTCTATACCTTTTAATGATGAATTCAATTCAGCTCTACCTATTTGAGCTTGTAGTGAAAAAATAGGTAATAGTAAGTGAAAGTTGGTAATTGTAAGAATATGCATCAGAATTTACTCACCACTTTGTAGGCCTTCTCGGATACTCTCTTTTTCTTGAGATTTGGGTCAAAACTGAAAAGCAGAGGCGCGAAGAAAGCATCGGTGACCCTTCCGAAATGGGGAAGGTTTTCCTTCAGCTCCAGTTGAAAGAAATATTTGTACATGGGTACAGACTATCAGTTCCCTTTTCTAGATAAACCTTGGAATTGCCTCATCATGGCTGTAGCATACACCAGATAAGAAGTCATACAGAACTTCAAGGTGGTTGGCACATTTATCAGTTGTTCATGGATTTCGTCACTAATCTATTTTCCCCAATCAATATGAGCCTTTTGTCTTCTTATGATCCGAATGTACTCATACATCCACTCCTGAAAATGAGAAGATTCAGGCAATCCCTTAACTCTACTCAAGAGTGTAATCATGTCCCTAACATCTTCTTTGAAGTCACTTCGCGGAAGTCCCTTCAGCCATCTTGAGATAGAATTCTTGGGTTCTTTCAACCACTGACTATTAATCAAGTTCTTAGCCTTATTGGGATCTAAGTCAGAGACTTCCTATGCTTGTTGTATTGAAATTTTAGTGTATTTCTCCATGTGTGGGACTATGAAAATAATGTCAAAGAAATCAAGGTCAATCCTCATCATCTCTTGTCCAGAGGAATCTATTACACTTCTACTTTCCCTGATGTAATGGGATGCAACTTGGAGGACAAACTCTGTATTGTGTGCAGAAGTTGGGAACATGGACACCAAATGTAGATTGCTATGTACAATGGCTCTTAGGGAGTCTTCAAGAGTCTTTTGCTAAGTCCTTTTTACGAAATCAACAAGGTCTTGATGATCAACCTTGGTGTCCTTTATTTCGTCCACCTTTGAAATCGCCACTATGGGTGGATAGACACCTTGGTACTTGTATTTCATTTTTCCCTTAGCCTTAGAAGATGATGGAGGCTTCATGGTTGTCATCTAGGAGCAATTGGATCAAAAGATGTCACCTTGAGGATCCCTTGACGAGATCTGGAGAGAAACTACAAAGATGGTGAGTCAACAAATGTTAGATGAAAAAGCAACATTGGGAAGCGTGAAGTGAGAAACAATGTTGAGCAAGCATGAAAGGAGCAACGAGGCACAAAAAATGATGCGGGAGCAAAGAAACGGGGTTTGGAGCAAAAATGGAGCAATTTTGAAGTGTCTAATGCAAAAACTACCAAATGTGTAGGAGCATTGAAAATCAACGCTCCTACACTTAGAGTGATGGTTTCAAGTGTAAGGGCACTAAAAATCAGCACCCTTACATGTTCTCCATGTAAGTCATGCAAAATGTGTTAAGGCATTGAAAATAAACGCCTTGACATTTTTCCTTGGAAAGATATTGATTCAAATGTAATGGCGGGCTAATTTAGCACCTTTTCACTTTGGTGGAAAGTTACTCCATGTAGGAGCAGTGAAAAACATGGGTGCAATGGTGCTTAAAAACACCACTTGGGAATTGTATGAAAGTCTTTCAAAATTGATAGGGCATGAACTTTTGGAAGTTATGTTACTCAAGTTTTGACCGCTTCATCATTTGATGGAAAACTCAAAATTATAGATACATAAGACAACGAATGAGAAAGAGAAGAAAACATGAAACCTAGGGCATGAAGCAAACAAAGTAAATCATGAACAATGCGAATAGTTACGAGTTTGAAATGAAAGAAAAAAACTGGGTGTGAAAAAGAAGAGTGATTTGGATTCGTGAGATGGAGAAGAAAAGGTGGGTCAAAAATATGAAGAAATCAAAACCCTAAACATGCTAAACACATCAACAAACCAAAATGAAAATTACAGACTTTAGAAAATGAATGAAATGTAAGAGAAAACAATAAAAATGACATACCTGTGAAGAAATACAAAAATCCTAATTCGAATCGACCAACCAATCCTCAAACGCGGGTTCGTGGTTAGGAGGAAGAAAGCTCAATGAGAAATGAGAGACCAACGAATGGAATGACGGCGACCCAACTTAAAATCACTTAAAAGTGATTTAAGAGTGTATTAAATGCAACACAAGTCATGCATTATTCAAGGCAGGTTAAATGGCACGAAACTGGGAAAACTGCACTGGAGACAAAAATCACTGCCCGTGCCTCAAAATGGCTAAGTAAAAACAAAAAGTGCACAAGTGCTAAAAATCGGCGCTTGTGCACCAAAAACTTACTTCACCAAAATGCACAAGCACTAAATTTCAATGCTTGTGCACTTTTGGGACTTAGTGAAAAATTACAAGCTTAAAATGTTTTAACATGTAGGGGCGTTGATTTTCAACGCTCCTACACTTTTGACAATTTTCACAAATCCCAAAAGCTGGAGTTTAACGAAGATGCTCGTTTTGAAGCTCTTCTAAAGACAGATGGGGAAGGACACTCAAATGAACTATTTGATATTTTGGAATGCATATCAAGATGGATTGAAAATGACCTCATTTTGCATGCTTGAATATCACGAACCTATGAAACAGACAAGTTTCGTAGGGGGGTTATCCGTGGATCGAGCGCTGCTAGATTCCATGATAACAGCTGGCTCTTGCTAGGGATCTTCCTTCAACCGTTCTTTAAAACGAATGGAGGGAGAAGAAATCCAGAATTCAAGTGCCTTTATCCATCCATTGGGCTTGGAGTCAAGCGTTGATGACAAAAAGGCTTAAAACAAAAAGACACAAGGACTAAAAGTAAAAATATTTACATTTGAACATTCGTCACTTTACTGTGTAAAGTGCTTGAGATATTGCCCACTGTGAGGAATGGAAATAGCATTCCATCTTTGTATTGCAACAAGAAACTATTTTCACCATGTAGTTGATGAACCTTGAAAGTTCCTATCCATTGTGAATCAAACTTTTCATGCATACCCTTTGGTTCTCTTCGCTTGTCCCATAGGAGAACAAGATCACCAATTTGAAAATCTTGAGACTTGGCCTTATTGTCGAAAAATATTCTTGACCTGGTCTTGATGTTCCATGATGCATTTAGCCACCTGAACTTGATTCTCTTCCAATTCAGAGAGATACATAATGCGCTTATCAACATAGTTATTAAAAGTCTCATCCTCAATGGCCTTAGCCAATTGTAGGGTTGGGAGTTCCAAGGTTATGGGAATCTCGACATTCAACCTGTACAAGATTTGAAATGGAGACATATCAATCACCCACTTCGGAGTTATCCTGTCTGCCGATAAAGTTTCATACAAAGCTTTGTGCCACAAACGTTGATTTTTGTCCACTAGCTTGCGGATGATCGCTACCAAATTCTCGTTGCTTGATTTGGCCTGACCATTACCTTGTGGGTAATAGTCAAAAGAGTGTGACAAAGTTATGCCATGTTCAAAATAGAACTTAGTGATCTCACTTGACGAGAAGGCAAAAGCGTTGTCAGCAACAATTTTGTTTGGCACACCAAACCTGGAAATGATATTTTTATTTTAAGAAACTTCACACCACTTCAGAAGTAGCATGCTTAGTAGGAATTGCTTCCACCCACTTGGTGAAATAATCAGTCACAGTTAGGACATAGGTGTGTCCTGCACTTGATGGATTAACTGCATCGATGAAGTCAATTCCCCACTGCTGGAAAGGTTCCTCAATAACAACGGGTTTCAATGGCAAAGCCACCAACTTAGGCTTAGCAATGAACTGTTGACACAACTCGTACTTACGTACCCAAGCGTATGCATCTTGAAAGAGTGTGGGCTAGTAGTACTTAGCTCTCAGGATTTTGTGAGCAGTTACTAGCGTAGAGAAGTGTCCTCCACATGCCAAGTCATGGTATGACTTCAACAATCTTTGTTCTTGTTCTTGATCAACACATCGCAAAAATGTCCCATCTAAGGCATGCTTGTACAAACTGTTATCCCATAAGACAAAGTTTGTTGATTTTAGCTTGATGGTTATTTTTTCCTTTGAGGTCAAATGATTAGGAAATTCCCCACATGTGAGGAAATGGGCGATGTTGGAATACCATTCGTCGGTGGTGCTGACGAACAACACCATTGGAAGTTCACTTGAATCTACCTCTTCATTTTCTGAAACTTCTTCATCTTCTAAAATTTCTTCATTAGGATTATTTTCAGTGATAAGTTGACACAATCCATGCCCACGTATCAACTTGGTAGGTTTGATTTCCATGTCATATTCCTGAATCTTGGTAATCTAATTGCCTCTTTTTGTTCCAAATTCCTGTTGTGTTAAAATGGACTTAACAGTTGAATCTGAGACTAGAACTTTGACATGGCTATTTAGAATGTAGAACCAAAAAATTTATACAAATTTGACTGAAATGAAAGCATGTTTTTCCATCTGGGAGTATTTCAATTCATAATTCTTTAGAGGGCAACTCATGAATGCAATTGGGGATTCAAAACCCTCACTATTCTCTAGCACCAAAATCGTCGAAAGTGTATGCTCGGAAGCATAACTATACATGATGAATTCTTTGGTGTAGTTAGGGCAGACTAACACGGGCGCATGAGAAATGGCCTCCTTGATGTCATCAAACGCAACTTTCCCTTCTGTCGTCCAATGAAAAGTAGTATTACCTTTCATCATATTAACAATATGATGAGTCTTTTCTGCAAAGTCTGGAAGGAACCTTCACAGAAAGTTTACCTTGCCAAAGAAGGAATGGACAACCTTCTTGCTTGATGGAAGGGTAAGTGATTTGATATTGTTGAATCTTTCTGAGTCAATCTTGATTCCTTCTGTGGAAACTACGTGACCAGGAAGTTTGCCTTCTATAACCCCAAAAATTGACTTCTTGGGGTTCAAGGAAATACCATGTTGTTGGCATCTCTCCAATATTTTCCTTAGATGGTAACAATGTTCATGACGCTTTTTAGAGAACATCGTGAGATCATCAAGATACACCATGATAAACTTACCCATCACATCACAAAAAGCCAATTCCATAGCACGTTGGAACGTGGCGCCAACATTGATCAAACCAAAAGGTATCCTGCAATATGCAAAGGTACCCCATAGCGTTTTGAAGGTCATCTTGTGTTGATCACTTGAATTAACTTCAATCTAATTGTAACCTGAGAAACCGTCTAGCATGGAGAGCATTTCAAATCCGGTCACGTTTTGTAGAATTTGGTCCATCACTGGAAGAAGATAATTATCCTTGAGTGACAACTGATTTAGATTTTTGAAATCCACACAAATACGGATCTTGCCATTTTTCTTATAAATGGGAACAACATTTGCTATCCATGTTGAATGATGGATAGGGAATATTATTTGGGCATTCAACATTTTTTAAACTTCTGCAAGGATCGTTCCAGAAATCTTTGGGTTGTATTGCCTTTGCTTTTGTTTATAAGGCAATTCTCCAACTTTGAGAGGAATATCGTGTTGCACCTCCTTTGGTCGAAAGGATTTAAGATCTTCATATGAATATGCTAAGACATCCATATACTCTTGTAACAACTGGGAAAATTGTTTCCTTTATTCACCGTGCAACACTTGCCAATGTTTACCATCTTAGGATCTGCTTTAGTTCCTAAGTTGATATGTTCAATCTCATTAGATGAATCAGAGTCTGAGAGTTGCTTCTTGACATAACGATCATGCTTATCAAAGAGTTTCTCTAGAGATACCAATCCTCTGGGAATTTTATTCCCTTTAAGCTACAAGAATTCTTCACCTGTAACTGGATGAATATCAGACACAAATTCTCAATGCAGAGAATCACTTCCTTCAAAATATAATTCATCAAAATTCTCTGCCTTCTCCAAAAAGGCAACAATTTGATGATCATCATTGAAAATCTGCCAGTTCTTTGAATTATCATGAACACTTGGGCGGAATACCAACTCAATGATATAGGTGGAACCTTGAAAGTCTTTATGCAGTATCAAGAGCATGGTTGAAACTGCTAAGGAATCAGCTCTGGTATTATATTCCCTTGGAACTATAGATATATCAAAAGCCTCAAATTCCTCAATGGAATCCCAAACAAGATTGTGATAATGCCTAAGTCTGTCATTTTTTGTTTGGTACAAATTTCTTACCTGACATACTATCAATTCAGCATCACCTTGTGCATGAAGATTTTTTATACCTTTCTTTAGTGCAACTTGCATTCCTAATAACAAAGCTTCATATTTGGCAGTGTTATTAGTGTTATCAAATTGTAATTTGAAAGACAAAGGGAAAAAATTTCCTGTAGGGGAAATGAAACCATTCCTACTCCAGAATCGGTGGAAGAGCAACTGCCATCAAACTCGAGTAACCAAACACCATTTGGGTCACCAAGGTTGACAATATCAAATCTAAAGATTCATCATCTGATGAAGATTCATGATCAGAGATAGACAAGTCACCTGATGATGACTCATTTGTCGTTGATGAAGAATCGTCGCTCTCCAACTCATGTCTGGTCGAAGATTCACCAACCTCTTCTGTTTGCAAATAGTAAGTTCCCACACCCGAAGACTCAAATAGAGTCTGAGCTCTTGGGTTTTCTGATTAGGTTATTGAAAAATTTGACTCCTTTTCAGGAATCAATTTTTGCATCACACCTTTCATCGATATTCTAGCTTCAGACATGTCCATGCTTAGTTGTCCTCCAACATCCTTACATAAATTGCATCCAAGGAGGATTCTGTGAGATGCTAGTACATCGACTACAAGAACCGTCATCTTTATCTTCTTCTCTAGGTACGCAACAAATGCATACTATGCATCCTTGATCTGATCGATCAAGGGTACTTGTTTGTTCTCCATGGAGAAACAACGGTTGAAGGTTTTGGTCAAATCTAAGCCTAAGGAAGTAACTACCTTGGCAGGCATCACATTGTCAGACGCACCAGAATCGATAACACAGCTACTTAATTTAAAGTCATTGACAAGTAGGGAGATGAAAAATGGATCAATGCATCCAGAGGCTATTGGAGGGTTGGATACAAGGTTACTTTGTGGCATTTTGGGCTTAGGAGCAACAGAAACATTAGGAGGTGTATCCTAACTTGGGGTAATTTCTTTGTCTTTGACGAACTTGACAAGCCTGTCAAATTGGTTTGGATTGGCTTTGAGGTACTCATCCTCAAACATCTGGACCTTGGTTTTCTTGGCATGGTCGATGATGTCGAAAGCCTGGAAAGAATTTTGTAAAATAGAAGTAGCAACTTCACTGATTGGTTTGATAAAAGGCACACTAGTCTTTGGAACTAGAGGATTGGCTTTAGGAAAAACAAGAGTTGATGAATGGGGATGAGGTGCACTTAATTGTGGGTTTGTTGCTTTCTTGGGTTGCCAAGGGAGAGGAGACCCTCTTTTGGCAATCGTAATTGGTGGCTTCTCCTTTGTTGGTGGAGCAGCAGCTTGAGCTTTATAAAGTTGATTTTGTTGGTTCCGCGTAAAAATAGCATATGTGTCTGTCACTAAGTCAACTTCATCATCTTCGTCTACCATTTGCAAGTAGCTAATCTTGGAGTTTCTAGCCGATTCCATTTCTTCATCTTGGAAGAGATCGACATTTTCTTCCTTAGAATAATTTGGCTGTACATAGTCATCTTGTTCAGCCTCATAATATCCCAATGCATTATTAGCGGGTGGGGCTTCTAGAGCAAGCCTTCCTTGAGGCGCTGGGAGATGGTTATGGTTTCCATTACTAGCATAATTGGTAAAATTCCTCCTTGGTACATCTTTGTAGGTGTTGTTGTTGGAAACTTGCTTCTTCAGAGACAAGACTTCATTTTCTAACCTTTGGATCATGGGATCTGTAAAGTTGGGACTAGAATTAGGAGTATTAGCATTGGATCTTGAAGATCCTGATGCTTGCATCCTTTTGTTGGTGTTGGTGTTCGTCCCTATCTCTCGAACAAGGATCATATCGTCTTCAAGACCGGTGGCTAATTGCTGAGTTGCTTCAACATTGGCAAGATTTTCCCTGCGTAAGAAGAAACTTACTTTGGGGAGTTGAGTGTTGATGAAGAAGCACTTCAAGTTGTGATATGTGGGTCTTGCATCATTTGGAATCCGCGTCACCAACTTGTTGAACTTAGCTATGAACTCGCGCATGGGTTCATGAGCCTCTTTCCGCATGGTCGTGAGTTGCGCCAACAAAGCATGTGAATCTTCAGCAGGTTTGAATCTTTCTTCAAACTTTGTGCGAAGAGTGGCCCAATTGGTGACTGAAGCATTTGGAAGAGTATAGAACCATTCGACTGTAACTCCTTGGCAGGATTCAATGAACAATCTTACAGAAATGTCTTCATGCTCTATGTCAAGAACACCACAAACGATGTAGAAGGTAGAGATGTGTTCATCAAGATGTTTGTTGTCACCTAGAAACTTTGGGAGATGCTTTCTTGAAACACATGGAAGCTCATGTAGAGGTGTGGCCAAACAGAGGGGACCAAAGGTATTTCCCCATGACCCAGCAGGTGGTGTGACCATGACTGGTTGCACAACAGGTACTGAACTGGACGCCTATGGTAAAAAGACCAAACACTTGAAAGAGGAGATCTTTGTATTTGTAGAGGGTAGCTCGCAGCACGTTGCAATGATGACCTTACTTGCAGAGGAGTAAATGGAAAATTACGTTGCAACAACTCTTCAAAAAGTGGATTTGCTACTCCTTGAGCCCTCAATCCTCGTGTAGATATTCGGTCCGCCAGAATGTAGATCTAAAAAGGATGAAGATTAAAAAAAACTGTTATCATAGGGATTTGCACCTGCATGCAAAGCTAAAAAGCTCTGTAATCCCATGTAACATTGGATCAAACTTAGGTTGTGGGTGACCTATAATGAGATTGAACCTCTGGATTCTAGGTCAACTTCCTATATGATTCTTAATTAAAAACTGAGTAACTTGTTGGAAAAAGGGTAGAAGAACTATTGCTAAATGCATGTGAAACTGTAAATTGAAGGTGATGCACCTAATTGATAATAAACTTGCAGAATGGTTCACAACTTGTACCTTCAGGGAAAATTGTTAACATAGGGCAATTTGAACTCTCTGAACACATTATTAATTCATTAAAAGGTTGTATTTATTCCATTTTTTCTAAGGAAAACTAAGTTTTCACAAATAGGGAAAGGAACAATTTTTTAGCACAATTAATGACTTGTCACAAACAACAATTGTGTATAGGTATGCAAAAAGTAAAACAGAAGTTTGAAGGTTTCGATAATCAAACACATTAGACTTGCATCAGATCATTCAAGCATACAAAACATCTGAAATTGCAAAGGTGAACTCTATCTCCATGAACAATACGAAGGAAAACTCCGCAAAACGACAAACTAAAGTAACCTGTGAAGCTGTAAAAATGTATTAATGTAAAAAGTCGAGTTACAAATCTTTCTCTCTGCAAAAAGGTATGCCAGAGAAGATGAAAAATCAGAACTAGAGTAAAAAGGTAAAAAATTTCCAATATATACAAAAATGCATGCAATAAAGCAGTCAATAATAGAACTAAAGTGAAAATGACATCTCCAATGTGAAATCCGAGCAGAAGAGAGAACAGTGCGAAAAGAGGGCCCCGCCAATATTGCAACTGAACTTTAACAACTCAGAACTCCGTGTCATAATGTGTATAAATAAAAAATAACTCAAGAGTGCCTCTAAATGCATGGAAGTGGCACTGAAAGTGATCTGAATCTCACAAATAGTTCAATTTCACTTGTCTACTTTGCATGATTAAAAAAGAAAGGATTGTTTGATTTAAATATTAAAATAGCCATAAATGATTATTTTAATATTTAATGTATGATAGTTCTTCCTTTTGCACAATATAAGTAAATATTAAGGTAAACATTTGTGGTCATTACCATTAATATTTAAATACAATTCTGACTTTTCAATTTCATGCAAAACAAGTGAATTTAACATCAGTCTATAATAGATGATAATGTAAAAGGCAAAGTCACGGGCTCTTTTAATCATTAGGCTAATTGACTTTGATAGTCAATACCATGGTGGTAATAAAATCAAAAGATTTTCCTTCTAAAACAATGGTCAAAATACCCTACCATTCGAATTAGGCTTTATTGAAAACTCTCAAACCCTAACATAAGCTCATATTCATTTGCATCTTCTGGAAAAGAATCCAGCACCGCCATGCACTATGGAGAAATAGGGTTTTGCTGAAAAACACGAGGATTCTGATCTTTAACCTCTATGGGTCGAATCTCCACCAAGGAACAAGAGACTGCAAACTTAAGCCATTATGTAACCTATTTTTTGTGTAAACTGGCTACCAATGGAAGCTTGATCTAGGCACATTCATGTAGAAACCATGCAAAATCCGCTTGGTAAGTTTGTCTTTGTGTTTTTTGCGTTTGATTGGTAACAAAAACTTTCCATTTATGCATAATATTTATACATTCGGCCTATTTTTCTTTGCTAAAAGACACAATGAAAGGCTCCCTGCTGTCAACCATTATGGGTTTTGTCCTTTGTGTTTTTGAATGTATTTCATGAGATAGCAACTTTAAGAGGCATTCTGATCTTTAACCTCTGTCTACACTGAAAACCATGGCTTCTAACATTATATGCCGCTCTATCTTAACATTGCTTTGATAAATGGCGTAAGACCTTGCATTGTAGAATTTGTATTACCTGAACCTGTGAGTTTGATACTTATCATTCATGTGCCAAAAGAACATTAAAGAAGTATTCCTTTGATAACCTACAGTTATCAGAAATTTGTCTTGTTAAGATAATTTGTTATCATGAATTTCTATTTGAATGAATAATTGCTCTGCTCTAGATATTTGTAGGTTATCTTGATGAAAGATTTGTATGTTTGCGACATACTACAATCTCTTCCATTACTGTTCACTTGAATTTTGTGACCATCTCTCATACCATGAATGTTGTTGTTGTCTTTTATATTCCTTGACTGTATAATGCATATAGTGAGCACTGTCATTCTCTTCAAAATCTCAACCACTATCTGATATGTATTGTCACCTCAACTATGAACAAAGACACTATACAGGTTCTGCAATACTTTAATTATCTTTGCACCTTGCTATCGTACATTACTCACTGTCATACATTTATAACTTTGAATATTGACATGGTTGCAACCTCATAAATGTAATTAGTGACTAATTGAACTTCTAATGATTATCATCTGGTACTTGAAACAAGTATTCCTATAGATACTTGTATGTATTCTCCATACCTTTTAAATGTTGTCTAAACCATATTTTTCTTTGAAATTCATAACTAATGGATTCAGACTAACTGTTCAATAAATAGGCTAAAAAACAAAAAATTTAGTCAGACTTCAAACTCTGCGAACTGTGATTCTGATATGCTTGAGCCCCTTTTGGTCAATTAATGACTAAAGAATTCAACTATGCATCTGAATGGTAGCTTCTTTTATTTGCACAAAAGCTTACATACAGTGCTCTCTTTATTGACATGATCTACATAGTACCTTGCAATACAATTTTATTTTGTAGACTATGAGGATTGGTCTGTAAATTCAATAGCATGAATGAATTTATCAAATGTCTTCTGTATAAATTTCCTGAACAAATGAGCTTCTTCACATTGAAATATTACTATTTATAGTGTTGTCCTTTGTCTTGCTGCGAGCATATGAAACTTTGAAAATCATATATAAGGTTGTCATCAAAGTCTGCAATCTCTCTTTGAGATGATTGTTCTTTCACATATTTGATAAAGGGTATACTTTTCTTTCACTATCCTCTTTGTTGTGAGGTCTTCCCTAAGTTCATATCACAGTCTGAAACGCTTCTAACTATCCTCTATGTAACAATGCTCTTTTATGATAGTGCTCTGCTTCTCAAAGTTTCTTTCAGACTATGTATAAATCTTGAGTTGTTAGAAACGGTTTTAAATAATTGATACTTTGTTCTCCCTTCAATATAAACGAACTCAATACCTTACTGAGATGCAAAAGTGAGTGCAAGGTAGAGCTGAAACAAAGATTAAAAAAATGAAGTATGGTTGCTTTATGAATCTCTTCTTGGTTACAACAGCTTTTCTTAACGACTGTAATTGATATTGATGGCTCTCACATGTAATTAGAGAGCGTCCTCCTGATATGCCAAGCTCAACCCTTGTGGGAGCCTATTTTGCTCCACATATCTGATGAAAATAATCATGAACATAATGAACCTGTTCCTGCACATTGAAACAAACATGTTAGTAAAATAAAAGAAGATGAAAGCTTCCATTGAGTTTCGTGTTCCTTGATTATCAACCTTTGTAACTCAATCATCTGGTGAATGCCTGATTTGATGCAAATTACATTCCTGTTGGTAGCATAGGCATAAATTAGAATGTAATTCATTATTGCTTAGAGTAAATCTCTAACGCCATTCTTTTACAAACTCGTAGGTTCATGGAGTGTGGAAACGAGTCTGCTACAGCTTGGAGACATGACGACTGAAGACATCAAGCGAAAGTGATTCATCATCACAGGCAATGATGAATTGCTTCTCTTCTTTGTGTTTACGTTATCTTCAATAGTGTAGCTTATCATTGGATTTTGTATTCACTATTTGATTGTCATAATCAAATTTAGTTACTCTCGCGGCTTGTGCGAGATTCAGTGTTTTTACAAAATGAATAAAAGGCATTATTATGCAAATTTTCTATTTTCTATTTCAAATACTTGCACAATAAAACTGTAATTCAGATGTAATATGATATTTATGATGAACAATGAATAATTTAGCAGCAAAACTTGAAAATTTATGTACCTATCAACGATGAGTCTGACTCAGCTCTACCTGTTTGAGCTTGTAGTGAAAAATAGGTAACAATAACAATATACAAGAGAAAAATAAGAAACTAGAAAACTTGTTTACTTCAATCAAAAGCGTGAGGCTTAGATTGTGTGTGTCATTCCCTAGCAAAGTCACCAAAAAACTGTTGGGTGAAAATTATGTAATCACCTTTTCAATAGATTACACAACCTAGATTTCAACCACAACTGTGTGAGATATAATCTTTCCTCTCAGAAAGGGGAGGCACCATTCTTACTGCTAATAGAAGCTAAGTAAAACTAATTAAGTATTTACAAAATGTACACTACACTTACGAAATGGGGGGGCGTGTCACATTCATGCTTCTCTCTTTTTTCAAAGAAGATGTTTTACAATGCTCCACAATTGATAGTTCTGATTCAAAAAAACTTTTAACTAAAAACAAGTAGTAATGCCAATACCTCTATCTTGTTAAAGCAAAGTGTGGAGATACTAGGTATGATAATAATAATAGTAAAATAAAGAGAGAAAATCTCACAAAGGCACAAAGTCATTATGTAGCTTTTCAATGATGGATCTGTGAGAATCGTAACATTTGTTGTATTAGAAGTGCAAATTCTTCTTAGATACAACAATTCCTCGAACAACATGAATGATTACAAGCACAAAGTCTTGTAGATCATTCAAAAATAGTATCCAAACATAAACGTAAATTCAAATAAAGAATGTAACACAAAGTTTACATAAATCTATTTGAAGCCCTTCAGATCTCATCTACTAACCACTATCAGTATGATCAATCCACAAGATTATCAAATCCAACACAAATTCTAATATACAATCCTCTTCTTTATTGATTAGATTTTCATTCGCAAACATGAACACAAAGTTTCACAAATTTTCTTCAAAAAGGGTAGCACTTCGTTGCAAAATACTAAAGGTAAAGATTACAGTAGAAATCCCTCTTATTTATAAAAGAGAGGGGAAAGAAAATCTAGGAAATTAGCTGAGTAAAATTAGGAGGGTTAGGTGAGCTAATTTAGGAAAATATCACCTAACTTTGACTAAGTCAAAATGCAATTCATCTTCATGAAACTACATCTCATATTTTCAGTGTAATTACATTTGCTAAAAAGACATTTAAGATGTCAAAAACTATTTACAAGATGCATAAAGGGAAGCATAAAAAAGACTAACACTAGAGATCAAGAATCTTCATGGTTCCTTGATTTGGTGTGAAAGTCTTCATACTTCTTCTTGGTCTCCTGCATGAATGTCTCATCCGGACCAATAGTGTAATCCATAATGGTGTGAATTATGGTCATTGATCTCATGGCGGATCAGTGAACCCTTTTGCACCTGTCAAGATGCATATTGAGGTTGTCAAGAGTGAGCCATGTATCACAAATAACATGCATAGAGGTCTTTGAAAAGTCTGCACTCTCTACTTGCTTCATGATGGCTTCTTTGAAGATCTCAAAAAGTTCAGTGGCCGAGAGGAAGATACAATTTTCTTCAAGGAGTTGTCCTGGTAACTCCTTAATCCCCTTTTCAAGGATAGCGCGATGTCCTTCGACATCTTCCTGCACTTGGTGGAGATATTCAGTAAGAGACTTGATTACCTAGATACGATGTTTGAGTGATTCTCTTACTTCTACATATTTCTCCTTGTTAGGAATTACCCCAACTTCCACCAATTTGTTGAGCTTTTCTTGTTTCATTTGTGACCACAATAATAGGCATTTTTCCATTTCTTTGCACTCTTGGGAAAGAACAATTTGTTCCTTATCAAGCTCTGTTTTGAGCTTGGCTATCTAGGTAGCTTTTTCATCCGCATCAATTATAACCTGGGAATCATGTTCTATAATTTCATCAATAAAATCATATAATACTTTGCCTTTGGAAGTACACTTCTCAACCTTCTTCATAGTTGGGTCCTCAATGCTTATCATTGCCAAAGGTTGTGCATTACTTCAAGATCCTGCAAGTCTCCTTAAAACAGTGGCATAATGCTCTGCCTTCTATTTGTACATGTCTCGGGCTTGCTCCATTTTGTCAAGCCTTCTTGTTAGTGCATCCAAGGTTACATGTGCATCTGCCTTTGCACTTTCATTCGTGACCTTTCCAAGTTGGAATCTTGTTACAGTGCAGTCCTCCATATTTATATCCCCTTCATCTTGAGGCGATACACCAATCTCTGCATACTTATGACTAGCCGTGAATGCACTTTTTCCTTCTTCTTCCCCTTGGATTTTAGAGGGGCTATTTCCTCAAGATCAAGCTCTTCTAGAGAGATCATTTGCTTTTTTTGCTTTGATACTTGAGATACCAACCAAGGGGGAAGAGAGGAAGTGAAAGCTTCTTGGCTAACTGCCAACTCTTTTGTCACTGCTGCTTCTGAAGAAATGACTGGTATAGCAACAATTGGGGTAGTGTTTTTCATAACTGCTCTAGTAGATTGCACACCGAGTTGGCCATGCAGGGATTCATTCATGAACCTATTGAATTCAGCTTCTGAAGTGATATCATAGGATGGAGATGACAGGCTGGGAATGGATGATGGAGGGCTCGACAAAACATCAACCGTTTGTATATTTGAAACTGATGGAGGAGTATCAAGTACGGTTGATGCTGCAGGGGGTTGTGAAATTTCCACTGCGGGTATTATAGATATAGGAGGAGGTGATGTAGGAAATGGAGGTGGAGGAGTGTTAGGATTAGGAGGTGTATGAGGAACATTTGAAGTTACCGGCGATGATGTCTGGGGAATATCCTCGACTACATTCTCATGTGGAGATATAGTTTGTTCTTCATCATGCCCGAGTTCCTGTTTATCACCCTCGTGCTCTTCTTCTTGATCACCTTCTTGATCTTAAGACTCTTGTTCTCCTGCAGAATCTTCTTCCTCATCAGAGTCTGCTTCTTCAGAATCTTCTTCTTCAGTAGATTCATCGCTTGTATTTCTTCTTCTTCAGAATTTACCTCTTCGGAAATAGGCCCTTTTCCTTTTGAGTTAGATGGTTTAGATTTCGTGACCTCTTCTTCTTGGATGACCCGTATATCCCTATTTCCAACAGTGAACTTAATCCGAGGGCCTCTTCGAGAAGAAGTGGGAATAGTTGCATGTTTATCTTTCGTGCGAAGTTCCTGTTGTTGGTTGGCTCCTGCTCCAGGTTCCTCTCCTTCTGACTCTGTCCTAAAGATTTTCATATCAAATCCATGTTTGTGCAACCACTCTACAATGTTAGCCAATATGGGAGCAAGCCTCTCTTTGATGGAGACACTTTCTTTCTTGGACCATTGAATTGCAGGAAAAGGTCTTTTGGAAATCTCATTTTTGTCGTAAGAAACGTTCATGATGTCACCAGGTTCTGTGAAACCCTATGGTAGGTCAGCAACACCAAGATCCTTGATCTACTGCACAGTTAGTCTGCAATAATCCATTTTACAGATAACCTCCTCATCTCTGCAATCAGCCCAAATGTCTTCAAAGTGGTACTTGTGCTTGTGACCCTTTTTCAACTTCTTTTTTACATTTTGGTAATCAAAGTCAAATTTGTATCTATAGGTCCTTATTGTCATGACCTACATTTTTGCATAGACCGATTTGGGTTTTTGCACACTCTTGATGGTATATCTACTAATCGTTAGTGGAAACTTGAATCCCGGTTTGTGAATCATAATTGGTTCTTTGTGAATTGAAATTAGCTATTTGTATAACTCCATGAGTATCCACTTGTCTGAGGGACATTTGGGCAACATGTAAGGGCACCCAGTGTAGCATCCTATCCTCATATAAGTGAAAGTTGGAAATTGTAAGAATATGCATCCAACTTTACTCACCACTTTATAGGCCTCGTTGGATACTCTCTTCTTCTCGAGAGTTGGATCAAAACTAAAAAGCAGAGGCACAAAGAAAGCATCGGTGACCCTTCTGAAATGGTGAAGACTTTCCTTTAGCTCCAGTTGATAGAAATATTTGTACACGGGTACAGACTGTCAGTTCCCTTTTGTAGATAAACCTAGGAATTACGTCATCATGGTTGCAGCATACACCAGATAAGAAGTCATATAGAACTTCAAAGTAGTTGGCACATTTATCAGTTGTTCATGGATTTCGTCGCTAATCTATTTTCCCCAATCAATATGAGCCTTCTGCCTTCTTATGATCTGAATGTACTCATACATCCACTCCTGAAACTGAGATGATTCAGGCAATCCCTTAACTCTGCTCAAGAGTGTAATCATGTCCCTGACATCTTCTTTGAAGTCACTTCAACCATCTTGAGATAGAATGTCTGGGTTCTTTCAACCACTAACTATTAATCAGGTTCTTAGCCTTATTGGGATCTGAGTCATAGACTTCCTGAGCTTGTTGTATTGAAATTTTAGTGTATTTGTCCATGTGTGGGACTCTAAAAACAATGTCAAATAAATTAGGGTCAAGCCTCATCATCTCTTGTCTAGAGGAATCTATCACACTTCTTCTTTCCTTGATGTAATGGGATGCAACTTGGAGGACAAACTCTGTATTGTGTGCAAAATTTAGGAACATGGACACCAGATGTAGATTGTTGTGTACAATGGCTCTTAGGGAGTCTTCAAGAGGCTTTTGCTCATTCCTTTTTACTAAATAAATAATGTCTTGATGACCAACCTCGGTGTCCTTTATTTCGTCCACCTTTGAAATCACCATTATAGGCGGATAAACACCTTGGTACTTGTATTTCATTTTTCCCTTAGCCTTAGAAGATGATGGAGGCTTCTTGGCTATCATCTAGGAGCAATTGGATGAAAATATGTCACCTTGAGGATCCCTTGACGAGATCTAGAGAGAAACTGCAAAGATGGTGAATCAACAAATGTTAGACAAAAAAGAAGCATTGGGAAGCATGAAGTGAGCAACCATGTTGAGCAAGTGTGAAACGAGCAATGAGGCACAAAAAATGGAGGAGTGAAGAAACGGGGTCTGGAGCAAAAATGGAGCAATTTTGATGTGTCTAAGGCAAAAACTGCCAAATGTGTAGGAGCATTGAAAATCAACACTCCTACACTTAGAGTGATGGTTTCTGGTGTAAGGGTACTGAAAATCAACGCCTTGAAATTTTTCCTTGGAAAGATATTGATTCAAATGTAATGACGGGCTAATTTAGCGCCTTTTCACTTTGGTGGAAAGTTACTCCATGTAGGAGCGATGAAAAACACAGGTGCAATGATGCTTAAAAAAGCCGCTTGGGAATTGTATGCAAGTCTTTCAAAACTAATAAGGCACGAACTTTTGGAAGCTATGTTACTCAAGTTTTGGTCGCTTCATCATTTGATGGAAAACTCAAAATCGTAGATACACAAGACAACAAATGAGAAAGATAAGAAAACGTGAAACCTAGGGCACAAAGCAAACAAAGTAAAACATGAACAATGCAAATAGTTAGGAGTTTGAAATGAAAGAGAAAAACTAGGCATGACAAAGAAGAGTGATTTGGATTCGTGAGATGGAGAAGAAAAGGTGGGTTGAAAATATGAAGAAATAAAATCCCTAAACATGCTAAACGCATCTACAAACCAAAACAAAAATTACAGACTTTAGAAAATGAATGAAATGTAAGAGAAAACAATAAAAGTGACATACTTGTGAAGAAATGCAAAAATCCTAACTCGAATCGACCTACCAATCCTCAAACGCGGGTTCATGGTTAGGAGGAAGAAAGCTCAATGAGAAATGAGAGACCAACGAATGGAATGAGGGCAACCCAACTTAAAATCACTTAAAATTAATTTAAGAGTGTATTAAGTGCAACACAAGTCATGCATTAGTTAAGTTGGGTTAAATGGCACAAATTGGGAAAAGTGCACTAGAGACAAAAATCACCGCCCATGCCTCAAAATGGCTAAGTAAAAAAAAAAGTGCACAAGTGCTAAAAATCGGTGCTTGTGCACCAAAAACTGACTTGACCAAAATTCACAAGCGTTGAATTTTAGCACTTTTGCACTTGTGGGACTTAGTGAAAAATTACAAACTTAAAATGACTTAACATGTAGGGACGTTGATTTTTAGCGCTCCTACACTTTTGATAATTTTCACAAATCCCAAAAGCTGGAGTTTAACGAAGATGCTCATTTCGAAGCTCTTCAAAAGATGGACAAGAAAGGACACTCAAACGAACTATTTGGTATTTTGGAACACATATTGAGGTGGATTGAAAATTTCCTCATTTTGTGTGTTTGAACATCAAGAACCTATGAAACAGACAAGTTTCATAGGGGGGTTATCTGTGGATTGAGCGATGCTAGATTCTATGATAACACCCTCTATGATTATATTACCCCCACATTTTATAAGGATCTTCACTACACTTAATGGTTCCAATCTCTAATCATTATGATTAGAAAGATTGATTTAGATGGTGGGAAAATAGATCCACACAACTTTATAAATTTGAAAAACTTGGTTTGGAGCTGAGATACTATGATCTGATAAAACCTAGATCAAGGAAAAACATGTTGAGTGCTAGTTTGATTGAAAATCCATTGACATACTATCCCATCATGAACTGCATAAATAGAACCACCTCTATTAAAAATAAGGTAATTTATTTAAAAAGAAACTTAAGTCACTCAAGAGGACCTCCATGTAGCCTTTAAGAATGAACATATTGCAACACATCAAATGCTACTAGAAAATAATCTTAAAGAAAGAACCAATAGGGATACCTAATCCTCATTATAGAATAACCCACCTTAAGGCGATGAAACACAAGAATGCATGGTCGAGAGAGAAAAACCCAAAGACCTCATCGTTACCATGGTTCAATTAATAAGGATTTTTGAGGTTGGAGCTTCTAAATAACCTTTATAAATCATAGTCAATAAAATACCAAGATCACCAAAAACCACAATCACATGTTAGTCTATTCACCACCATTTAAATTGACCAAATATAGGGGATTAGTTTTCCCGTTACCTCAAATTTTACTCATGTAATGCAAGCAATCAAGAATTTTTCCTCTTCAATACTAAATGGATAATGTCTAACTTGATGGGATACCCATGATACAAAGCTACATAATAGCATTGGGGCTATAATTTTTAAACACACAACAAAACTATCTTGTCATGCCTAGATATCAAAATAATATTCCTTTGCATACTCAACCTAGCCAATAAATCACTCCCATGGGGCTTATGTTTGGAGGAATAATACCTTCCACACAAAATGTTATCTTAGGGACATATCTTGAGTGCTCGAAAGAGCCCCGAGACCTTAACTTAAAACATCACATTGTCACATCCTCTTCTTGATCTTTTAAATTTCAAGGGGTAGGGAGACCCATGATCTCATATTAAAGCATACACAATGGTTGGAACTCTTACCTTGTGATAAATATATCACTAGAAATTTTCCTAAGACCCTAGATGGGATTGCTTTGGAATGGTACTATCGCTTCCTTGAAGCATTAATTTTTTCATTTTGATAGTTCACTAGTGAATTTTTGTAGCATTCAACATGAATAAGCTTGATGATAAAATAATTTAAGAATTACTAAGCATAAAATAAGATGTTATTGAATATTTGGTACACTTTATCAAATATCAAAGGCAATTTTTCTACTTAGAAACATGCATGCTAAACATGGATCATGGGGAACTATGTGACCTTTTCCTACATACCCTTAACAAGGATATGAGAGAGGAGGTCCAAAAATTATCCTATGTAAGTCTTATGAAGAGGCTCTAGAAAATTATTTAAAAATATACCAAGCTACCATTGGTGATGATGGGAAGTACTTGGGGCCAATTGAAGGCATGCCACTCAAAATGTGGCTATGCAAAACAACAACAACAAAAAACAATTTGTTTGCTACAAAAATATTATTAAATAATAAAAATAAAATGACAAACAAGATGTTAACATACATTCCCCACCAAAAGGTAACAATAATAATAAAGGATACACACAAAACTATGACAAGATCAATTACCTTAGCCTAAAATGTTACTGTTGTGGTTTATCCCTGCAATAATAATATAATTCTTATTAAAAGGAAAACCAACAACAATTAAGCAATCATTTTGAGGATAATAGGTATGAATTGTATCATCACCCTCATGATTCTATACAAATATTGTTCATTCCACACAACAAGAGGGCATAGTACATAACATTCTAGGAATGTAATAGATTCATCTCAAAACTCCTCAAGAATCAACAATGTCTATTCATGGAAATGTTTATCAATCCTTCAAAAATAACAAACAACAGTAATGGTATTTGGTTGATGCTCATTGCCACACAAAATACAAAATTAAGGATCCATCAAGATAATTTCCCTCCTTGTCATATTAATGAGATGAATATGCACAATGCCACCAATTCAAGGTCAACATATGCATCTTGTCCAAGCAAACCTCATATACCAAATAAATTGGTCTCATAAGGAGAGACTAAAATGTTGAGTTTAGCAAAGTGTAAAATAAATAAAATTTATAACCCAACATCATGTAAGAGAAAACATATAATGGGTGATTCATATCAGTAATAAACCCCACACCAAGTGCCATTGGCCCTTACAATCTCATGAAAGACATTAAAAGAGCATATGTGAAGATTTGATTTATTATTCTTCTTAAAAATTATTTACTACAACATAAAACCCTCCTACAAGTAATTGGACTAAAGTACCTGTTACCTATTTTTAGCCACAACTCAAAACAGGTAGAGTTGATTTGCATTCTTCATTAAAAGGTAAAAAAAATTCTGCTTAAGTATTCATTACGTTCCAGAATCTGATTACATGTGAATTTCCAGTGTGATTATGCAAAAGTTTGTAACAAAAGAAATCATTAAAATTTCATAGTAATGCTTTTTTATTCATATTGTAAAAACCAAAGTCCCACACAAGCCGTGGGAGTAACTTAATTTTATTTTTCTTAATCAAATAATGAATACAAAGAAAGAATGTAAACAATACAACTGAAAATAACATAAGCATGTGATAGAAAGTGATTCATCATTTCCTGGAATGATGAATCGTCTTCACGTTAAAGTCTTAAGTTGTGTTATGCTTTCGAATTGATCCAGCTCCAGGCTTCAAAAGCATCTACAAGAATGACAAAATGTGGTATTAGAGATAGTTTCTAAGAAATGAAGAATCAAATCCTACTTCATTCCTACATTACCAACATAAATGTAATCTACATCATTTCAAGCATGCATCAGATGATCAATTTAAAGGAGCATGAAGTTCAATGGAAGCTTTCAGCTTCAATTATTTTGCTAATTTGTTTGTTTAATGTGCAGGAACAGGTATAATCAGATCATTTCAACCAACATGTATTGTTATGAGTGGTGAGAAATGTGGCTCCCACAAGGGTTGAGCCCAGTTCATAACAATAACATAAGCAACATTTCAATGTATCATCAATCATCAAAGACAGTGATTATTGCATAAGCAAGGATAGCCACATTAGCATCCAACAATGCTTTTATAATAAACATCTACATTCATAAGTAGTCACGTATGATGTTATTCTACATTGTACTGATAATGAGAAGAAAGTAGCCTGATCAATAGTTCATAGACTGGGGTGAGACTTCATTCAAGTACGGTCACAAATGTGTAAGATGGCAGCCCTTTGGAGTTTTCCCATCACCAAGATGGACTGTAAGCGAGCAAACAAATATCATATGTAAAAGTGCAGCAATAAGGCAAGTGAAAGAGCGTGTATATTGATTGACAAGGACAGCTACATTACAATCTGAATAGTGGCAGCTTACCAAATAGTCATAGAACTATGAACAAGCTGGAGTTATGTTTTCATAAGTGACAGTCTCATGAGCACTATATTCAACAATGAAATATGATGACAACACGGTATAGTAATGATCAACATATGGAGTTTCATGACCACAGTCAAAAGGATCACATCTGAAGTTTCCTTGCATAAAGATGACAGTATGATAGTCCAGATCACATGTTCATAGAGGTAATAAATAAGCCATGAATGCATATTTCAGCAAAGTATCAGGAAGTATTCATGATTAATAAGAAGCAGATTAATCAATGGAGGGAAGTCACTCTAACCAATGACAATCAACAAATAGTAGAGGATAAGTGCCCAGGAAATGATAAGATGAATGAATCTCATGGCCAGCGCCATGGACAGAAAAACAAGTAATAGGAGTGAATAATAAAGCCCTTGGCCAAGGGAGTACGTGACCTCAATCTACATCAAATGAGAGTATAGATAAATAAATTAGAATACATGCATGAAAATGATAAATACAGAGGTTTCCTTTTTATTTTTATTTTGCAAGAAATACTAGCTGAGACTTCAGTAAAATTCTGATACATAAAATCATGGGTTTTATAGAAACCTATCCTGTAAGTGTGCTATGAAGGGTAAATATTTGAACGTATAGAGGAGATAAGGATATGTTCATACATTTTTGTTCACATTGAATCTAAATTGAGCATATTTATGTGCAAGAAAAGAAGCAATACGAGGTTCAGTAAATGGAGGGCATACCTCAGGTTTTCTGCCATTTTTCTTTAATAAAAGAAATGCCTCCCAAAGTTACAGCCAACACCAACCATGGCAGCCCCCAAACAGAAGGAGAAGTCAACAAAGAAGAAACAAAATTTAAATCAGAATATTACTTACAGCCACGAATGAAAGCCCAATAGAATGTTTACAGAATGGGTTCGATATATCAAATTTGTCACAAAGAAACACTTACCAGGTATTTTCCTGCAGACTATCCTTAAAAATCCATCAGAAACAGCATGAAAATGTGGCATCTCAAGCTTGAAAACCTTAACCATTGGCGGCACAACAATAGAGTATCTCCAAAGAAGTGAAAAATGAGGAATGAAGAAAGCATCTAGGGTTCGAGTATTTTGACTCATGCCCTAATTCGAATGGGAGAATTTTGACTTGTGTTTTTTTTTTGCATGATTAAAATCATTTCATTTCAAAATTATTCCCCATAGTTTTGACTTATTAAGTCATATAGCCTAATGATATGAGGGGTTCGGGAAGTTTGAAGTCTAACTTCAAAAGTATCTTTTTTAAAAAACATAGAGTTTACCTTCACTTAGAATTTATTGCATGGAGTTGAAATAAAATTGCAATGTAATTAAATGTTAAGGTAATTTCTCACTAATTACCTTAATATTCAACATGTAGTAAATAAAGGTGGATTTAATAGATATTAAATATTAAGATAATAATTGAAATATTTCTCTTAATATTTAATTAAAATATTGTCTTTTCCAAAGAAAGATCCATGCAAGGAATTTAAGTAAAAGTCGACTAAAGATAAGTACAGACAGTTTTGATTATGAGTTTGAGTTTTTACTTCCAATCAAAGTGAAGATAATTCTTTAGTTGTCATATTTTCATGCCACCTTTAGAGGAGTTTTTCAGAGGTTTTGTGTCAGATTGCATGGAGTTATGACTTGACATGAATTGTACACAAATCAGAGGCAGTCTGGCTACTTTTTCTTGCAGTTATCATCAGTTATGTGACCTCCTTTCATGCATTTTCATGTTTGCTCGTGGGAGAGTTTTACGAGGTGGATTTTGCATGTTTTGACCCACATGCTCAGGGATTTTCAGTTCAATTTGGGTATTCCATGGGTTAGTTATGAGTTTACGGCTAGTTTGAGACTGAGTTCACTCATTTTTGCATGAGTGTGGGCTATTTTTATCAGGGTTTTCTCTTCTGCTCGGATTTCACATTGGAGATGTTGTTTTCACTTCAGTTATATTATTAGCTGCTTTGTGCATGGCTTTTGTATATATTGGAAAAAGTTAGTCTTTTTCCTCTAGTTCTTGTTTTTCAGCCTTTGCATTTTGCAAAGTGAATTATCATGTAACTCAACTTTCATTTTCATATTAATGCAGTAGCAGGTTTCCAGGTTCAAATTGTGTTATTTAGCAGAAGATTCCTTCGATTTCTAGTATTTTCAAGTTTTGCCTTCTAGATTTTAGACATCATTATTGTGTAGGATTTGATCGAAGAATTATTGTGTTTTCAGTTTTGAAACCTTTAATTTTTCTGTCTCCTTCATAAATATTTGTATGCAATTTAGTTTAAATTCACTGGTTATATACTGTGCATGTAATTGATTAATCAGTTTAGTCGTGAAAAAAATGTTTTCCCTCAAAATTGTATTGAGTCAAAGCCTCTGTTTAAAACATTCAAGTGACTAGACTATCAAAACAAGTTGTGCAGATTAAAGTACTGAGTAATCATTTTGTGAGTCAAATTGCAGTTTAGTTTTTCTAATTAGGTGCATCACCAAAGTTTTCATTTTTGGTTCATGTATTCAGTTCAATCCTGCTTACCCTTTTCTCAAAATAAATTATTCATGTACCAAATTGACCATCATATAGGAACCAACCTAGAATCTAGAGGTCTATCTTCACCATAGGAATACCCACGGCCTGAAGATAGTTCCCATGTTTCAATAGATTGTTGAAATTAATCATTCAAGCATTCGGGTGCAATCTGATTGACAACAGTTTTTGGCACGCCCGATGGGACTCTGAAGATCACTTCAGAGTGTTATCACGAAATCTAGCAGCGCTCGTTCCACGGATAACCCCCTATAAAACTTGTCTATTTCCTAGGTTTGTGAAGTTCAAACACACAAAACGAGGTGATTTTTGAGTTACCTTGAAATGTGTTCCAAAGACTCAAACATTCAGTTTGAGCATCCCCCTATGTTTGCCTCGTGAAGACCTTTGAAACAAGCTCCTTCGCGAAGTCTCACTGTTCATACTTAGTTAAAATTGTTAAAAATGTAGTTGCACTGAAAAAGTGCACTCCTGCTCACAAGCTAAAATTGGATAAGTGTTAAAAGTGCAGGGGCGCTGATTTTTAGCGCCCTGCATGAAAGTGTTTTTGTCAAAAAATGTAATAGCGCTGAAAAAGTGTGCTCTTACACTTTATGTCAAGACTTAGTCATTTTCTTGCCTAGGCACGTTTCTTCATGCGTTTTACATTTTTCGCTTATCATGCCACTTTTTGTGCCTCAATTAATTGATCAACTTAAGTTAGGTTTTTGTTTTTTTCTTTCACTTAAAAGTGATTCTATTGTTTTATTTTCATTGTTTGTGATTTTTTACTACACTCCTTCTCAAGCTACAAAACACGTTTTTCCAAAGATCTTTTTTGCATCAAGCTAGGGTTTTTCGAGTTCACCTTTTCAGGTACATTTTTATTCTTTGTCTTCTCATTTACGCATTCTTTCTTGTTGAAAATCTATAAATGTGTCTTCTTTTTATGATTGTTTTCAATCTACTGCTATGCAAAACGCATACTATTTTTTCCTCATTCGTGTTTCTTGATCTTGCGCGTTTTTCCTTGCTTCCTCTCCATCGCACGTTTGTGTGGCATCTTCCTCTTACCCACATGTTTTCCTGATACACCCTCACGCAATGGAACTTTCATGGTTCGTTTTCGCGTGACTTTCTTCTCCCACATATTTTTCTTTCCATTCTTTCAAACTCCCACATTTTTGTTTTAATGTCTTCCCACATTGCCCTTTCAACAATGATTTGGTGTGAATATTGAAGAAACTCACATTTTGTGAATAAAATTGCTTGGTTCTTATCCACATTTACAATGGCGATGAAATAAACTTCAAGTGCAACTCAATACACGAAAACAAGTTTTGTCTTTGAGCGTTCCCATGCTTCAAAATAGTCAACGAGCCGTTTTCAAACATAATTGCATCTTATTTCCAGAATCATACTTCAAGTGTAGAGGCGCTAAAAATGTGTGCGCTGACATGATGCCACTTTTTCATAACACTGAAGTGCAGGGACGTTGTTTTTCAGCGCCCCTGCATCAAAGCCAGTTTCTCGCAAAATGTAAGAGCGCTGAAAAAGTGTGCCCTTAAACTTTTCACAAATTTTCCCTGAAACATTTCAAACTTGTCAAGTTTCATTATGAACCTCGTTCCTTCCATTTTGTGCATCATTTTGTGTGCCTTGTCATTCGCTCCATGCTTGCTCATCGTTGTTGCTCATTTCACGCATTCCCATGCTATTTAACGACTAATGTTTGTTCTGACTCCACACTTTCCAGTCTCTTTTCAAGACCTTCAAAGTTGATTGATTAAAGTTTCAGTTGCTCTTGATGACTGCCAGAAAACCTCCGTCTTCTTCAAAAGCAAAAGGCAAAATGAAATATAAATATCAAGGTGTCTATCTGACGACTGTAGTGGTCTCAAAGGTGGAAGAAATAAAAGATAGAGAGGTTGGCCATCAAGACTTGGTTGATTTTGCAAAGGAAACTGAGATGAAGCCTCTTCCTGATCCGATGAGAGCAATTGTACACAATAACCTGCATTTGGTAGCTATGTTCCCTACTGCTGCACACAATATGGAATTTGTCCTTCAAGTGGCATCTCATTACATCAGGGAAAGCAGAAGTGTGATTGATTCTTCTGGGCGTGAGATTTTAAGACTTGACCCTGACTTCTTTGATATTGTGTTTAAAGTTCCTCAAATGGATAAGTACAATGACATCTCTATACAAAAAGCACAAGAAGTCTTTGACATTGATCCCAACAAGGCTAAAAACCTAATAAATACCCAATGGTTGAAGAAGCCTAGACAATTTGTTTCTAGATGGCCAAAGCGACTCCTGCGAAGTGATTTCAAAGATGACATCAAAGATATGATCACATTTTTAAGCAGAGTAAAAGGTTTGCCTGAATCATCCACTTTTCATGATTGGATGTATGAATACATCATGATTATAAGAAGACAAAAAGTGCACATTGACTCGAGCAAATAGATCAGTGATAAAATACATGAGCAACTGATCAATGCGCCTTCCACATTCAAATTATATATGACTTCTTACTTGGTGTACGTAGCAGCTGTAATGAGGCAATTTCTAGGTCTATCCACAAAAGGGAATTAGATGTTGGTACCTGTGTATAAATTCTTCTATCAACTGGAATTAAAGGAAAGCTTCCATCATTTCAAGCGGGTTATTGTTGCTTTCTTCGCACCTTTGCTTTTTAATTTTCATCCAGCTCTCGAAAGGAGAAGGGTATTTGATGAGGTCTATAAGGCGGTAATAAAGTTGGATGCCTATTTCTACAATTCCCAACGTTTACTTATTTAAGAGTAGGGTGCTACACTGGCTGCCCTTACATGCTGCCATGTTATCCTTCGAATAAGTGGGTTCTCATGGAGATGTGCAGACAACTGATTTCAGTGCATAAAGAACGAAGAAGTAACCACGAGTGTGGATTTCAAGTTCCCACTGACAATCGACAGATATACTATCCCAACTGTATAGAAAGCCAAATCTATCTATGCTAAGATGCAAATAATGACAATCGAGACCTACAGGTATAGGTTTGATTTTGATTACCCGGATGTCAGAAGGCAATTACAAAAGGGTCATCATCATAAGTACCGTTTTGAAGACATCTGGGCTGATTGCAGAGATGAAGAAGCCATTCACAAAATGGATTATTGCAGGTTGACTGTGCAACAAATTAGAGACCTTGATATTGCTGACCTACCAGAATATTTTATAGATCCTGGCGATATCATGAATGAGGTTTATGATGAACAAGAGGTTTCTCAAAGGCTGTTGCCTGCAATTCAATGGTCTAGGAAAGAAAGTACTAGCATGAGAGAGAGATTGAGGCCAATCCTATCCAACACTGCAAAATGCTTACATAAGCATGGTTTTGAAATGAAAAGTTTCAGAAAAGATTCGGAAGGAGAAGAATCTGAAGCAGAAGCTCGCCGACAACAAGAACTCTGCATGATAAATAAATCAGCGATTGTTCCCACTTCTTCACGAAGAGGTCCTAGGATCAAGTTTACTATTGGCAAGAAAGATACCTAGTACGTCCCAGAAGGAGAAACCACGGAATCGGATCCATCTCGCTCTAAAGGTAAAAAGGTTGTTCCAGAGGAGATAGATTCCGATGAAGAAGGTACTTCCAGTGACCAATATGATGAAGATGAAGACTCAGAAGAATCAGACTCCGATGCAAAAGAAGTTTTTGAAAGCGAGAAAGAGTATGAAGAAGATTTTGAAGAAGAATCTAAAGGTGATTTCGAAGGTGAACCAGAATCGGAGAGACAAGAGGGTGATCAACAGGAACCCAGGCATGATCAAGAAAGAACTATGTCTCCACCTGAGAATGTAGTTGAGGAAATTCCCAGAACATCATCGCCTGTGATTTCCAGTGTTCCTCATACCCCTCCAAATTCAAGAAATCCTCCACCTCCTATTCCCTCATCACCCATTCCTACCACATGCATTCTTGCAGTCGAGATATCCACTATTCCTGCAGCATCAACCCGCTTGATATTCCCTCGGTGACAAGCATTCATACAGTTGACATACTGTCAAGTCCTCCATCATCCATTCCTATCCTGTCTTCACCAATGTATGATATCACTTCTGAAAATGAATTCAATCATTTCATGAATGAGTCAATGCATGATCAGCTCAATGTGCGGTCTACAGGAGCAATGATGACAAACACTTCTCCTATTGTCATGATACCCATGGTAACTTCAGAGGTGACAATGACTTCTGAAGTGACAATGATGACTGACTTGATAGTGAATCCAAAAGTTCACACCTCCTTCCTTCCCCCTTGGCTGATATCTCAAGTGTCAAAGTGGAAGAAGCAAATGATCTCTCTAGAGGAGCTCGACCTCGAAGAGATAGTCCCTCCAAAGGATAAAGGGAAGAAAAAGGCAAAAGTATACTCAAGGCTGAATGTTGACAAGACTGGCCATAAGTATGCATAGATTGGCATACCACCACAAGAAGGAGATGTCAATATGGAGGACTACACAGTAACAAAAGTCCAGATTGGCAAGGTTACCAATGAAAGTGCAAAAGCATATGCGCAAGTGACATTGGACATCTTGACTGGAAGACTGGATAAAATTGAGAAAGCTCGCAATATGTACAAACAGAGGGCAGAGCATTATGCCAATGTTGTAAAGAGACTTGCAGGATCTCCAACTAATGCACAACTGCTGACAGTGGTAAGTATTGAGGACCCAGCTATCAAGAAATTTAAGAAGTTCACCTCCAAAGGCAGGGTGTTCTATGATTTCATTGAGAAGATCATAGAACGCGGATCTCAAATCATAATTGTTGTGGATGAGAAAACTACCTTGTTGGCCAAGCTCACCACAAAGCTTGATAAAGAAAAAAATGTACTTTCCCAGGAGCGCAGAGATATGGAAAAAATCCTGCTGTCATGGTCACAGATGAAGCAGGTAAAGCTCAGTAAATTGGTGGAAGTTGGGGTAATTCCCGACAAAGAAAAGTTCATTGAGGTAAGAGAATCCTTGAAAAATTGAATTCAACTAATTCAATCTCTTACGGAAGATCTCCACGAAGAGTAGGAAGATGTCGAAGGGCATCATGTTATTCTTGAAAAAGGTATCAAGGAGTTACCAGGTCAACTTCTTGAGGAGAATCGTATCTTCCTGCCAGCCATAGAAATATCCCAGATCTTCAAGGAAGCATCATGAAGTTGATTGATAGTGCAGACTTTTCAGAAGCCTCTCTGAATGCCATTTGTGATACAAGGCTCACATTGGATAACCTAAAAATGCATCTTGATAGGTGCAAGAAGGTTCACTCATCTGCCATGAGATCGATCATGAGAATTCACACCATTGTGGATTACACCTTTGGTTCGGATGAGAAGTTCGTGCAGGAGACTAGGAAGAAATATGAAGACTTTCGCGCCCAAAGCAAGGAGACATGAAGAAGGTTCCTGATCTCCAGTGTTAGACATTTTTGATGCATCCTTTTATGCATCTTGTAAATATTTCCTGACATCTTATATGTCTTTTTGTAAATTGTAATTGCACCAAGTTTGAAGATGTAATCTTTTGAAAACAAATTACACTTTGACTTTGGTCAAGGTTAGGTGAGATCTCCTTAAATCGCTCACCCAACTTTCCTTGATTTCCTCAAATTAGGTTCCTAATTTTGCTCATCCCTCTTTCTATGTAATGTGAGGTATTTCTATTGTAAATTTATCCTTTAGTATTTTGCAACGAAGTGCTGCCCTTTTTGAAGCAGAATTGTGAAACTTTGTGTTCAAAATTGTGAAACTTTGTGTTCATACTTTGTGAATGAAATTTGATCAATAAAGAAGAAGATTGCAAACCATACTTTGTGTTGGATTTGATAATCTTATGAATTGATCTCATTTGGTGGTGATTAGCTTATTCAATCTGAAGGACTCTAAGTAATTCATGTAAACTTTGTGTTACATCCTTTATTTAGATTTTCATTTGTGTTTTGTTTATCTTTGGTTGAATGATCTACAAGACTTTGTGCTTGTAATTATTCATGCTCTTTGGATACTTTGGTTGGATAATCCACAAGACTTTGTGCTTGTAATTGTTCATACTGTTCGAGGAATTGTTACGTCTAAGATGACTTTGTGCTTCTAACGTGACAAACGACACACCTATCACAAATCCACCATTGATAAAGCTATAGAACGAATTTGTGCCTTCGTGAGCTTTCCCTTTCATTTTACTAGTATAGTGTTAATCTCTTCTGGTACCTCTATGCTTTGCTTTGACAAGATAGAGGTATTGGAATTACTGCTCGTTGTTCGTTTTAAGTTATTGTGAATTGAGAACTTCCAACAATGAAGCATTACTGCTAGTTGTTTGTTTTACTATCACTTATGTCAGCAGTAAGAAGGGTGCCTCCCCTTTCTAAGAGGATAGATTCACATCTCACATAGCTGTGGTTGAAGTCCTAGTTGTGTAATCTATCGAAAAGCTGATTATATAATTTTCACCGAATAGTTTTTTGGCGACTCCGCTGGGGAACGACATATGCAATCTAAGCCTAACGCTTTTGATTGAAGTAGATAATTTTCCTCTTTCTTGCTGTTCTTTTGTATATTGTCACTTTATAATATCCATCTTATTTAGATCTACATTCTGGAGGACCGGATATATATGTGATGTCCCCGCTCTAGTCAGTTCTCGGGAACAGTGTGTTAGCCTATTTCTTGGACCCTTGTGGGCTAACTAGATTGGTTAGAGGGTCAATGGTATTTTCTAGAGGAGTTGGTCATTCTCATTTTTAGAGTTCAGTGATTGGCTCACTATAGGCCTTGGCAGTTCAGGAGTTGACAGCTTCTGATGGCACAAAGATATATGCAATTTTGAGGAAGTTATGATTATTTAAGTGATTTAAGTTATATTAATTTAATACTTTATTATAAAGTCAAATTTACTTTATTCTTTTAATATCACTTAAATATTCATAAAAGGGTGATTTAAAATCAAATCACTTATGCATAGAAGTGGGCGCCCAAGTATTTAATTTGGAACTATTGAAAAGTGAATTAAATATGATTTAAAATATTTAATGATTGCAAGTGGCGTCACTTTCTTGAAACTCATGCATTTTTGGATATAAGGCATTTTGGAAATGAGAAACTCACTTATTGATTATTTTGACTTTGCCTTTGGGTTTTCTTCTGTGCTATCCTCTGTGATTAGGGTTTGAGCAAATCTTCCATTGGAGAACGAAATCTCTTCAATGTTGAGCATTTCTGAGACTATGAGAGACCAGTCGAATTAGTGCATTGGTGAGAGGTTGATTCAGAGGTTTTATTGAGCTTAATCTGTCTCTATTGAGTTTCCTTATCAGTTTTAGGAGGGTTTGAGAGATGGTGTCTTCCTTTCATCTGGCAGACACTCTACTTCATGTTTGTACCTTCTAAGTTGAGGATTTTGGTTTTTTTTGCTTGAAGTGTGTGGCTCTTTGTGCAAGGGCATTTGGATTTTCTAGGAGAAACGCCTTTCCTTTTGAGGGTTTCTATTTAGCTTCTTTGGCGTCTAGCTTATACCTATCATCTGCCTCAGTTTCTAGGTTGGACATTGCATTTTGTAGCTTCCTACACTGGATTTTGTCAGTTTTCAAAATCTTGGCTGGCAAACTAGAATTATTTTAAATAAATAATCTGGAAGCTTTCGGGTATGTTTATCATTTGTGATCTATTGGTTTCAGTTAAATAATATCTTCTGCACTTTCATTCTGTAGAAAATAGCTCAGATTTACATTTTATGAGCATTTTATATGATGCACCCTTCTCTTTTGTCTACAAACTTTCTTTAAAAAACTTAAAAAACACAAATAAGATAAGAAAATACAGGGGTTTGAGTTGTGAGCTAGCAGGGTTCATCACAGTAGTATCAGAGCACTGATTCTTCCAGCCTGAAGGGTTCACAGCTTCTATGCGGTCTCATCAGAACAGGTTTGACAGGTACTACTCATGTAGGGGTCCTGCTTTTTAGAGAAGTACTTTTGAACCATTTCCAACGTTTTCGTTTCACGAACAGGAAGAAGAATTAGACTTTGATAACATGGCTAATAGGGAAGTTGAAGGTTTTCATAGGAATCCTCTCAATGAAGAGGACAGAGAAGCTAAAGATGTACTTAGAGGCATGGTGGCAGGCCAAGAACAGGTGACGAATATCCTCCAGCAGCTAAGCACAAATGTTCAAAATTTGACACTTCATAGAGGTTAGAATCAGGGTCAAGATCAGGAAGGCAGTATTCATGGAGAACCCCACAGGATCATTGCTCCAGCACGCACCTTTAAGAGACCCACCTGCCCTACTTTTATCAGAAATGAAGCTAATGAAGAGGAAGAGGTTGAACAAGGTGGTGAAGTGAACTTTGCAGATAACATCATGACTATGCATGATGAATGGGATGCATTGCCTCTGAGAGTTAAGGAGCACCTTAAATTTGATCGATTCATGAGCTAGAAGAGAGAGTATAACCATAACAGGAATGACAGGAGACCTAGAAATAAACAAAATGATCTCAGACAGGCTACCAACAAACTAACCTTAGTTCACTATGATGGCAGTGGTAGAGTTACAGCACGTGCCTGGGTGAGTAAGTTGGATACATTCCTGACACTACGTCCTATGCCAGAGGAAGATGCTATATGATTTGCAGCTCTCCACCTTGATGGCGTAGCACATGACTAGTGGATTCATGGCATGGCAACACTACACCATGATAGGATTACCTCATACCAGGAGTTTACTGATAGACTAGTAGAGAGGTTTGATAGACGTGATCCCAAACTATTCTTCATGGATCTTGCACAGTTAAAATAGTTGGGTAGCTTGGAATCGTACATTGGAGAATTCTAGAGACTATCTGTGATGGTGACAGGAATCTCAGAGAGAAGGCTGATCATATTGTTTATTGAGGGTCTTTTCAAGCCCATGAAAGGTTAGATCAAAGCATTCGATCCACCTACTTTACAGGAGGCCATGAGGAAAGCTCGCAGTATGGAGCTCACTACACCTCATAAACAATTTGGCTCAAAACCATCTACTTCCTACACTGATAACAAAACTGATCCAAAGAAGGCTTATAATGTTGATCAAAAGAAAAAAATTGTAGCACCATTAGATCGTGAAACAATGAATGATCTGCGTAGGAGGAAGCTCTGATTTTAGTGCAAGGGCCCATATGACTTCAACCATGACTGTCCCCTCAAGCCTAAAGGGAAAAATAGGCCCATGTAGTGGTTCTTTGAGGGAGATGAGTTGACTGATTTTTCATACCAGCAAGCTACAATTTATGATACAGATGAAGAAAAATCAGAAAATGAGGCAGAAAGGGAGGTTGAAGCTGAGCTACAGGAGGCTCACATGTCTAGCCTGCAGAGAGAGAACTCTTTTAGACTTAGAGGGATCTTAGCTAGTCAAAGGGTCATTTCCCTTTTGGATACAGGTGCAACCCACCACTTCATCGATTCACGGTTAGTGGAGAAAAGGGGTATTCAAACTTAGCAGTTTGAAGGAATTCGAGTGAAGGTTGCGGATGGGTATACTCTCAACTGCGAGAGGATGATTCTGGATTTTCCAATGAAATTTAACAATATTGAGTTTAAGGCAGATTTTTATGTTGTGAACATGGGAGGTACGGATATAGTTCTCGGCATGAAGTGGCTTCATACGATAGGAGAGTTCACACTTAATTTACGTGACATGGAGATGAAATTTAAAGTTGATGGCACAAATCATGTTCTCAAAGCCATCAAGCACAACAACATAAAATAAATTTCACTCTGAAGAATGGAACGTTTGATTCGGCATGACATGGTGGATTGGGCAGCAGAGTGCAAGGTAATGCCTTCACAAAGGGAGCACCAGGAATCTCCTTATCATCCTAATGTGCAGGAACTCTGAATCAAACATGCAAAGGTTTTCAATGCTATTCCACCAGGTAGACCTCCTAATAGAGGTATTAAGCATATTATAGAGTTGGACGAGGGCACGAAACCTATCATGATCACTCCTTACCGGCACCCCAAACGTTTAAAAGATGAGATTGAAAAAACTATTAAGGAACTTTTAGCTATGGGGCACATTAGGCCGGTAAGTCACCCTTTGCTTCATCAATTTTTTTGGTGAAGAAAAAGGATGGTACACTTAGGATGTGTATTGACTATAGGATGCTCAATAGGAAGACTATAAAGAACAAGTATCCTATTCCACATATTGACGAGTTAATAGATGAGCTACATGGAGCTTGCTATTTCTCGAAGATTGATTTGAGGACTAGGTACCATCAGATCATATTCCGAGAGGAGGATATTGAGAAAACTGCATTCCGATGCCACTGTGGAAACTATGATTTCTTGGTTATGCCATTCAGTTTAACCAACACTCCAGCCACATTTCAGTCCACAATGAAAAGGGTTTTCCATCCTCATTTGAGGAAATTTGTTTTGGTGTTCTTCGACGACATACTGGTTTACAACAAATCTTGGGAGGAACACATAGTTCACTTGGATGCAATATTAAGCATATTGGATAAGGAGTACTTGTACACCAAGGAATCCAAGTGTGCACTGGGATTGGGAGAACTTTTATATCTAGGTCCCATCATCAGCAGTGAGGGAGTCAGTATGGATCTAGAGAAAGTTTGTGCTATCATTGATTGGCCTACACTTGAGACTTTGACACATCTTAGGGGGTTTGTAGGTCTATGTGCCTTCTACCGTTAGTTCGTTAGTGGATTCTCGCGTCATGCAGTGCCACTGACTGATTTAACTAAGAAGGGAGCCTTTGTGTGGACACCTTTAGCACAGGCATGCTTTGAGAAGTTTAAACTTCTCATGACTACATGTCCAATTTTGGCATTACCAATTTTCACCAAGCCGTTTGAGCTACATTGTGATGCTAGCGGTGAGGGTATTGGGGTAGTCATCATGCAAGACCGACATCCTATAGCTTTCGAGAGCAGGAAGCTGAGAGGTCCCAAAAGGAGCTTTAGCATCTACGACAAGGAAATGTTGGCCATCATGCATGCCATGGCCAAGTTCAGGCAGTATTTGGTTGGTAGTAAATTCTGTGTTAAAACCGATCACAATAGTCTGAAACATTTCCTAGGATAGCAAGATTTGAATGAAAGACTAGAGAAATGGGTCAGGAAACTTCAGTCCTATGATTTTGACATCTCCTATGTCAAGGGTACACAGAATGTGGTTGCTGACGCATTATCTCGCTGCCCTCACTTGAGCTCCATTACAGAGATTGCAGAGGACTGGAGACACATGATAGTTGCGGAGTATGCTAAGAATCTATGGGCTTCTAGCATAGTGGATGGGACAGTACAGGATGGTAGATACTCACTTGTAGATGATCTTATCATTTACAAAGGGAGGATATTTCTAGTCCCAGGTTCTAAGATGAGGGACAGGGTATTGAGATCATGTCATGATTCACCTATGGCAAGACATCCCGGTTACTTTAAGACCTACAGGTAGGTACGGGAGAGATTCTCTTGGAAGGGTCTCAAGTCTTTTGTTCTTCAGTATGTTAGGGAATGCCTTGTTTGTCAGTAGAACAAGCAAGAACATACATACCCTGCAGGATTACTTCAGCCGCTTCCTATTCCTGAGAGGAAGTGGGAATGCTTGTCGATGGACCTCATTACAAGCTTGCCGAAAGCTTAAGGGAAGGCAAACATTTTTTGTGGTAGTAGATAGATTGACGAAGTATGCTCATTTCTTCCCAATAACTACTACTCACACAACTACACAGGTGGCAGACTTTTTTTTCCGAGAGGTATTCAGGTTGCACGGTTTGCCTCGGAGCATAGTCAGTGACAGAGATAACAGGTTTTTGAGTAACTTCTGGCAGGAGTTATTCAAACTTTCTGGGACAGAGCTCACTCCGAGTACCAGCTACCACCCACAAACAGATGGGCACATTGAGATAGTTAATAAATGGGTGGAGGGATACTTGAGGAATTACAGTTCAGGGAAACAGAAGGCATGGGTGAAGTGGTTATACCTTTGTGAGTATTGCTACAATACCACTCATCATATGAGTATTCAGATGACACCATACCGAGCATTATATGGATATGATGCTCTGAGTTTTCTAGATTTGTTGTTGAGTGACAACAGAGTACCTAGCATTGGGGATCTATTATAGGAGAACCAGGACATTATGAGAGCACTCAGGGAGAACATTCAAAAAGCTCAAAATCAGCAAAAGCAATATGTTGATTAGAGGTGAGTGGAGCGATCTTTTGAGATCGATGATTTGGTGTATTTGATGCTACAGCCTTATAGGCAGTCCACCCTTCGTAAGAAGGGCGTCGAGAAACTTAAGCCACGATACTATGGACCTTTCAGAGTTGTCAGACATGTTGGTGAAGTGGCCTATGAGTTAGATCTACCGGTGAACAGTAAGTTTCACAACATGTTCCACGTGTCACACCTCAAAAAGGCGTTGGGACAACAGGTGACTCCTTCTTTAGATTTACCACCCCTAGATGATGAGGGGAAGTTGATTTTGATACTTGAGGCCATTCTGGATTCCAGAGAGCGTCATCTTCGGAGGCGGGTTATCAGGGAATATCTGGTGAAGTGGAAAGATCTGTCAGCAGAGGATGCTACTTGGGAGAGTGACAATATTCTTCAGCATCCAACTTTGAGTTTGCTTGTGGACAAGAAAATTCGGGGAGGGCGGACTGTGATGTCCCCACTCTAGTCAGTTCTTGGGAACAATGTGTTAGCCTATTTCTTGGACCCTTGTGGGCTAACTGGATTGGTTAGAGGGTCAGTGGTATTTTCTAGAGGAGTTGGTCGTTCTCATTTTCAGATTTCAGTGATTGGCTCACTGCAGGCCTTGGCAGTTCAGGAGTTGACAACTTTTGACGGCACAAAGATATATGGAGTTTTGAGGAAGTTATGATTATTTAAGTGATTTAAGTTATATTAATTTAATACTTTATTATAAAGTCAAATTGACTTTATTCTTTTAATATCACTTAAATATTCATAAAAGGGTGATTTATAATTAAATCACTTATGCATAGAAGTGGGTGCCCAAGTATTTAATTTGGAACTATTGAAAAGTGAATTAAATATGATTTAAAATATTTAATGATTGCAAGTGGCGTCACTTTCTTGAAAGTCGTGCCTTTTTGGATATAAGGTATTTTGACAATGAGAAACTCACTTATTGATTATTTCGACTTTGCCTTTGGGTTTTCTTCTGTGCTATCCTCTGTGATTAGGGTTTGAGCAAATCTTCCATTGGAGAACGAAATCTCTTCAGTGTTGAGCATTTCTAAGACTGTGAGAGACCAGTTGAATTAGTGCATTGGTGAGAGCTTGATTCAGAGGTTCTATTGAGCTTAATTTGTGTCTCTATTGAGTTTCCTTATCAATTTCAGGAGGGTTTGAGAGATGGCATCTTCCTTTCATCTGGCAAACACTCTACTTCATTGTCGTACCTTCTGAGTTGAGGATTTTGGTTTTTTTTGCTTGAAGTGCAAGGCTCTTTGTGCAAGGGCGTTTGGATTTTCTAGGAGAAACACCTTTCCTTTTGAGGGTTTCTCTTCAGCTTTTTGGCATCTGGCTTATACCTATCATCTACCTCAATTTCTAGGTTGGACATTGCATTTTGTAGCTTCCTACACTGGATTTTGTCAGTTTTCACCATCTTGGTTGGCAAACTAGACTTATTTTATTAAATAAATAATTTGGAAGTTTTCGGGTATGTTTATCATTTGTGATCTATTGGTTTTAGTTAAATAATATCTTCTGCACTTTCATTCTGTAGAAAATAGCTCATATTTACATTTTATGAGCATTTTATATGATGCGCCCTTCTCTTCTGTCTACATACTTTCTTTAAAAAACTTAAAAAACACAAATAAGATAAGAAAATACAGGGGTTTGAGTTGTGATCCAGCAGGGTTCATCACAATATACACAAGGATTGAGGGCTCAAGGAGTAGAAGATCCACTTTTTGAAGAGTTGTTGCAACATAATTTTCCATTTACTCCTTCACGAGTAAGGTCACCACTGCAACGTGTTGTAAGCTACCCTCCGCGTAGCCAAAGATCTCCTCTCCCAAGTGTTTGGTATGTTTACCGCAGACGTCCCGTTCAGGTACCAGTTGTGCAATCAGTTATGGCCGCACCACCTACAGGACCATGGGGAAATGCTTTTGGTCCCCTCCGTTTGGCTGCACCTTTGCACGAGCTGCCACGCATATCCAAGAAGCATCTCCCAAAGTTTCAAGGTGATGGAAAACAACATCCTGATGAACACATATCCGCATTCTACATTGTTTGTGGCATTCTTGGCATTGAGCATGAAGATGTTTCTGTAAGATTGTTCATTGAATCCCTTCAAGGGGTTGCAGCCGAATGGTTCTTTACTCTTCCTAACGCCTTCGTCACCGATTGGGATTATCTTCACACTAAGTTTGAAGAAATATTTAAGCCTGGTGAAGATTCACATGCTTTATTGGCACAACTCACCACCATGCGTAAAGAAGCTCACGAGCCCTTGAGCGAGTTCGTGGAAAAATTTAATAAATTGGTGAGGCGGATCCCAAATGATGCAAGACCGACGAATCATAACCTGAAGTGCTTCTTCATCAACACACAACTACCCAAGGTGAGTTTCTACTTACGTAGGGAAAATCTTGTTAATGTTGAAGCGGCTCAGCAACTGGCTACCAGTCTGGAGGACAACATGATTCTTGCTGGAGAAATCATAATGGGAACTAATGGAAATAAAAGGATGCAAGTCTCAGGGTCTTCAGCATCTAATGTTAGTGCTCCCAGTGCCAGCTCAAATTTCACAAATCCCATGGTCCAAAGGTTGGAAAATGAAGTCTTGTCTCTCAAAAAACAAGTTTCAAACAATAACAACAACAGTAGCAATTAAAAGGACGTCCCTAGGAGGACTTTCCCTAATTACGCTAGCAGCAAAAATCAAAATCGTCTCCCAACGCCTCTAGGAAGGCTTGCTCTGGAAGCCCCGCCCGCTAACAATGTTGCGGGATACTACAAGGCTAAACAAGATGATTATGCACAACAAGAATACCTTGAAAAAGAAAATTTCGATCTCTTCCAAGAAGAAGAAACTGAATTGACTGGCGACTCCAAGATTAGCTATTTGCAAATGGCGGAGCAAGAAGAAGAAGACGACTTGGTGACTGATACTTATGTTGTTTTTACATGGCATCAACAAAATCAATTTGATAAAGCTCAAGTTGTTGATGTCCCTGAAAAAGAGAAGCCACTGATAACGATCGCCAAAAGAGGATCTCCCCTCCCTTGGCAACCCAAGAAAGTAGCAAATCCACAAGTAAGTACACTTCGCCCTTCTTCATCAACTCCTGTTATTCCTAAAGATAATCCTCTCATTCCAAAGACCAGTGTGCCTTTTGTAAAACCAATCAGTGAAATTACGACTTCCAACCTACAAAATTCTTTCCAGGATTTTGACATTATTGACCATGCCAAGAAAACCAAGGTTCAAATGTATGAGGCTGAATACCTCAAAGCCAACCCCAACCAATTTGACAGGCTTGTCAAGTTTGTCAATGACAAAAGAATTTCCCCAAGTCAGGATACACCTCCTAACACCCCTGTTACTCCTATACCCAAGATACCACAGAGTAACCTTGTATCTAATCCTCCAACTACCTCTGAACGCATTGATCCATTTTTTATCTCCCTACTTGTAAATGGTTTCAAGCTGAGTAACTGTGTCATAGACTCTGGTGCATCTAACAACGTGATGCCCGCCAAAGTAGCCACTACCTTGGGCCTTGAGATGACCAAAACTTTCAGCTGTTGTTTCTCCATGGAGAATAAACAAGTTCCATTGATCAGTTAGATCAAAGATGCGCAATACGCATTCACCGCATACCTGGAGAAGAAAATAAAAATGACGGTCCTTGTGGCCGATGTACCAGCATCCTATGGAATCCTCCTCGGACGCAATTTCTGCAAATATGTTGGAGGAGAACTTAGTATGGATATGTCTGAAGAAAGAATACCTGTAAAAGGTGTGATATAGAAGTTGGTTCCTAAAAAAGAGTCAAAGTTTTCAGTTGCCAAATCAGATGATCCCAGAGCTCAGATCTTGTTCGAATCCTCAGGCGTGGGAACTTACTATCTACAAAAAAATGAGGTGGGTGAATCCTCAACTCAAAATGAGTTAGAAAATGATGATATTTCCTCCACTTCAAATGAGACGCTGTCAGGAGATTTGTCTATCTCCAACCGTGAATCCTCGTCAGATGATGAAACTTTGGACTTTCACACTGTTAGCATTGGTGATCCCAACAGTGTCTGGTTGCTCGAATTTGATGGTAGCTACTCTTTGACTGGTTTTGGAGCAGGAATGGTTTTTATTTCACCAAGAGGAAATTTTTTCCCTTTCTCTTTCAAGTTACAATTTGATAACACTAATAACACCGCCGAATATGAAGCCCTGTTATTGGGAATGCAAGTTGCACTGAAAAAAGGTATAAAAAATCTTCATGCACAAGGTGATGTCGAGTTGATAGTATGTCAAGTGATAAATCTTTATCAGACAAAGAATGACAGACTTAGGCTTTATCGTAATCTAATATGGGATTTCGTTGAGGAATTCGAAGCTTTTGATATCTCTGTTGTTCCTAGAGAATACAATACTAGAGCTGATTCCCTCGCAATCTCCGCCACGCTCTTGGTGCCGCACAAAGACTTTCAAAATCTACCTACACCATAGAGTTGGTTTTCCGCCCAAGTGTCCCTGACAATTTGGAGAACTGGCAAATTTTCAATGATGATCATCAGATCATTGCCTTTTTGGAGAAAGTAGAGAATTTTGATGAGTTGTATTTTGAAGGCAGTGATTCTCCACCTCGAGAATTTGTGTCAAATATGGATCCTGTTACGGGTGAAGAATATTTGCAACTCAAAGGGAATAAGAATCCCAAAGGATTGGTATCCTTGGAAAAGCTTTTTGACAAGCATGATCGCCACGTAAAAAAGAAACTCTCAGATTCTGACTCATCTAATGAAGTAGAACAGATAAATCTGGGAACTGAAGCTAACCCCAAGATAGTGAACATTGGAAAATGTTGCACGATCGAAGAAAGAAGACAATTTGCTCAGCTACTATAAGAGTATATTGATGTCTTAGCATATTCGTACGAATATCTAAAATCATTTCGGCCTAAAGAAGTACAACATGATATTCCCCTCAAGGTCGGAGCTTTACCCTACAAACAAAAGCAGAGGCAGTACAATCCCAAGATCTCTGGAACAATTTTGGCAGAAGTTCAAAAGATGCTAAACGCACGGATAATATTCCCTATCCATCATTCAACATGGATAGCCAATATTGTCCCTGTTTGTAAGAAGAATGGCGAAATCTGCATTTGTGTAGATTTCAGAAATCTAAACCAATTGTTGCTCAAAGACAATTATCCACTTCCAGTGATGGACCAAGTCCTACAAAATGTAACTAGATCCGAGATGCTCTCCATGATAGACGGATTTTCCGACTACAATCAAATTGAAGTTAATTCAAGCGATCAACACAAAACCGCTTTCACGATGCCATGGGGAACCTTTGCATATCGCAGGATGCCTTTTGGTCTGATCAACTTTGGCGCTACATTCCAACGTGCCATGGATCTCGCTTTCCGTGACATGATGGGTAAGTTCATTGTGGTGTATCTTGATGATCTCATGGTTTTCTCTAAGCAACATCATGAGCATTTCTACCACTTGAGGCAAACTCTTGAAAGATGTCATCAGCATGGTATTTCCCTAAATCCCAAAAAGTCAACTTTTAGGGTGACAGAAGGTAAACTTCTTGGTCACGTTGTATCTACAAAGGGAATCAAGATTGACTTGGAATTGGTCAATGGAATTAAATCTCTCACTCTGCCGTCAAGCAAGAAAGTTGTTCATTCCTTCTTTGGCAAAGTAAACTTCTTAGGGAGGTTTCTTCCAGACTTTGCTGAAAAGACTCGTCATATTGTAAATATGATGAAGGGTAACACCACATTCCATTGGACGACAGAAGGAAAAGCAGCGTTTGATGATATCAAGGAGGCCATTGCTCATGCGCCTGTGTTGGTCTACCCCAACTACACCAAATATTTTGTTATGTACAGTTATGCTTTCGAGCATACACTCTTAACAATTTTGGTACAGGAAAATGATGAAGGCTTTGAATCTCCCATCGCATTCACGAGCTGCCCCCTAAAGAATTATGAATTGAAATATTCTCAAATGGAGAAGCATGATTTCACAGTTGTCAAAGCCGTCAAGCATTTTCGGTTCTACATTCTAGCCATGTCAAGGTTCTAGTACCAGATTTGACTGTTAAGTCTATCCTAACACAACAAGAATTTGGAACAAAAAGAGGCAATTGGATTGCCAAGATTCAGGAGTATGATCTAGAAATTAAACCCACTAAGTTGATACGTGGACATGTACTTTGTCAGCTTCTTGTTGAAAATAATCTAGATAAATAAATTTCAGAGGATGAAGAAGTTTCAGACGAGGAAGAGGTGGATCCAAGTACACTCCCAATGGTATTGTTTGTTAGTACCACTGACGAATTGTATTCCAACATCACTCATTTCCTCACATATGGAGAATGCCCTAATCACTTGACTCCAAAGGAAAAGAGAACCATCAAGTTGAAATTAGCTAATTTCATCTTATGGGACAATGGCTTGTACAAGCACACAATGGATGGGACTTTTCTCAAATGTGTTGATAAAGAACAACAACAAAAATTGCTGAAATCTTATCATGACTTGGCATGTGGCGGACATTTATCAGCGCCGGTAACCGCTCACAAAATCCTGAGAGCGAAGTATTACTAGCCCACACTTTTTCAGGACACGTACTCTTGGGTGCGTAAGTGTGAATTGTGCCAACAGTTCGTTGGCCGACCCAAGTTGGCGTCTTTGCCATTGAAACCTGTTGTGAACGAAGAACCTTTCCAGCAATGGGGCCTCGACTTCATAGGTGCAGTTAATCCATCATCAAGTGCAGGACACATCTATGTCCTGACTGCTACTGACTATTTCACCAAATGGGTGGAAGCAATACCTACCAAGAGTGCTACTTTAGAAGTGGTGTGCAGTTTCTTAAGGAAAGCATTATTTCCAGGTTCAGTGTGCCGAACAAAATCGTTGTTGACAATGCTTCTGCCTTCTCATCAAACGAGATCACTGAATTTTGTTTTGAGCACAGCATAACTTTGTCACATTCTTCTGACTATTATCTACAAGGTAATGGTCAAGCGAAATCTAGCAACAAAAATCTAGTAACTATCATCTATAAGTTGGTAGACGAGAATCAACGTTTGTGGCACAAGGCCTTGTTCGATGCTTTATGGGAAGACAGGATAACTCTTAAGTGAGCAATTGACATGTCTCCTTTTCAACTCTTGTATAGGTTGAATGTCGAGATTCCTATAACCTTGGAACTACCAGCGCTCAAACTGGCTAAGGCCATTGAGGATGAGACGTTTGACAACTCTGTTGATAAGCGCATCATGTATCTCTTTGAATTGGAAGAGAACCGATTTCAAGTGGTTGACCGTATTGCGGAACACTAGGACCAAGTGAAGAAGCTTTTTGACAAAAAATCCAAGTCTCGAGAATTTCAAATTGGTGACCTCGTTCTCTTGTCGGACAAACGAAGAGAACCAAAAGGTATGCACGGGAAATTTGATTCACTGTGGACAGGACCTTTCCAAATACATCAATTGCACGGTTAGAATAGTTTCTTGTTAGCATACGGAGACGGAACGCCATTTTCCCTTCCTCACAGTGGGCAACATCTCGAGCACTTTACACAGTAAAGTAATTGGCGTTGGTATGTAAATACTTTTTATTTTTAAGTCCTTTTGAGTCTTTATGTTTTACAGTTTTTCGTTTTTGTCGTCGCCTGACTCCAAGCCCAATGGATGGATAAAGGCACTTGAATTCTAAAATTCTTCTCCCTTCATTCATTTCAAAGAAACGGTTGAAGGAAGATCCCCAGCAGGAGCCAACTATTATCACGAAATCTAACAGTGCTCGTTCCACGACTAACCCCCTACGAAACTTGTCTGTTTCCTAGGTTTGTGAAGTTCAAGCATGTAAAATGAGGTAATTTTTGAGCCACCTTGAAATGCGTTCCAAAGACTCAAACATTCAGTTTGAGCATCCCCCTATGTTCACCTCGCGAAGACCTTCGAAACGAGCTCCTTCGCGAAGTCTCACTGTTCATACTTAGTTAAAATTGTTAAAAATGTAGTTGCACTGAAAAAGTGGGCTCTTGCTCACAAGCTAAAATTGGCTAAGTGTTAAAAGTGCAGGAGCGCTGATTTTCAGCGCCCCTGCATGAAAGTGATTTTTTTCAAAAAATGTAATAGCGCTGAAAAGTGCGCTCTTACACTTTATGTCCAGACTTAGTCATTTTCTTGCCTAGGCGCGTTTCTTCATGCATTTTACATTTTTCGCTTATCGTGCCACTTTTTGTGCCTCAATTAAATGATCGACTTAAGTTAGGTTTTTGTGTTTTTCTTTCACTTAAAAGTGATTCTATTGTTTTATTTTCATTGTTTGTGATTTTCGACTGCACTCCTCAAGCTACAAAACACGTTTTTCCAAAGATCTTTTTTGCATCAAGCTAGGGTTTTTTGAGTTCACCTTTTCAGGTACATTTTTATTCTTTGTCTTCTCATTTACACATTCTTTCTTGTTGAAAATCTATCAATGTGTTTTCTTTTTGTGATTATTTTCAATCTACTGCTATGCAAAACACGTATTCTTTTTTCCTCATTCGCGTTTCTTGATCTTGCGTGTTTTTCCTTGCTTCCTCTCCATCGTACGTTTGTGTGGCATCTTCCTCTTACCCACGCATTTTCCTGATACACCCTCATGCAATGGAACTTTCATGGCTCGTTTTGGCATGACTTTCTTCTCCCATGCATTTTTCTTTCCAGTCTTTCAAACTCCCACGTTTTTGTTTTAATGTCTTCCCACGTCGCCCTTTCAACAATGATTTGGCACGAATATTGAAGAAACTCACATTTTGTGAGTAAAATTGCTTGGTTCTTATCCTTATTTACAATGGCAGTGAAATAAACTTCAAGTGCAACTCAATACACAAAAACAAGTTTTGTCTTTGAGCGTTCCCATTCTTCAAAATAGTCAAGGCGTCGTTTTCAAACATCATTACATCTTATTTCCAGAATCATACTTCAAGTGCCAAGGCGCTGAAAAAGTGCGCCCTGACATGATGCCATTTTTTCCTAACACTAAAGTGCAGGAACGTTGTTTTTCAGTGCCCTTGCATCAAAGCCAGTTTCTCTCAAAATGTAAGAGCACTGAAAAAGTGCACCCTTACACTTTTCACAATTTTTCTCTAAAACACTTCAAACTTGTCAAGTTTCGTTCTGAACCTTGTTCCTTCCATTTTGTGCATTGTTTTGCATGCCCTGTCATCCTCTCCATGCTTTCTCATCGTTGTTGCTCGTTTTGCGCATTCCCATGCTATTTAAATACTAATGTTTATTCTGACTCCACACTTTCCAGTCTCTTTTCAAGACCTTCAAAGTTGATTGATTAAAGTTTCAGTTGCTCTTGATGACTGCCAGAAAACCTCTATCTTCTTCAAAAGCAAAAGGAAAAATGAAATATAAATATCAAGGTGTCTATCTGCCAACTGTAGTGGTCTCCAAGGTGGAAGAAATAAAAGACAGAGAGGTTGGCCATCAAGACTTGGTTGATTTTGCAAAGTAAACTAAGATGAAGCCTCTTCCTGATCCGACGAGAGCAATTGTACATAGTAACCTGCATTTGGTAGCTATGTTCCCTACTGTTGCACACAATATGGAATTTTTCCTTCAAGTGGCATCTCATTACATTAGGGAAAGTAGAAGTGTGATTGATTCTTCTGGGCACGAGATTTTAAGACTTGACCCTAACTTCTTTGATATTGTGTTTAAAGTTCCTCAAATGGATAAGTACATTGACATCTCTATACAAAAATCACAAGAAGTCTTAGATCCCAACAAGGCTAAAAACCTAATAAATACCCAATGGTTGAAGAAGCCTAGACAATCTGTTTCCAGATGGCCAAATGGACTCCTGCGAAGTGATTTCAAAGATGACATCAAAGATATGATCACATTTTTAAGCAGAGTAAAAGGTTTTCCTGAATCATCCACTTTTCATGATTGGATGTATGAATACATCAGTATTATAAGAAGACAAAAAGTGCACATTGACTGGGGCAAACAGATCAGTGATGAAATACATGAGCAACTGATCAATGCGCCTTTCGCATTGAAATTCTATATGACTTCTTACCTGGTGTATGTAGCAACTTTAATGAGGCAATTTCCAGGTCTATCCACAAAAGGGAATCAGATGCTGGTACTTGTGTATAAATTCTTCTATCAACTAGAATTGAAGGAAAGCTTCCATCATTTTAGGCGGGTTATTGATGCTTTCTTCGCGCCTTTGCTTTTCAATTTTGATCAAGCTCTCAAAAGGAGAAGGGTATCTGATGAGGCCTATAAGCTAGTAAGTAAAGTTGGATGCTTATTTCTACAATTCCCAACGTTTACTTATTTAAGAGTAGAGTGCTACACTAGCTGCCCTTACATGTTGCCACGTTATCCTTCGGATAAGTGGGTTCTCATGGAGATGTGGAGACAACTGATTTCAATGCATAAAGAACGAAGAAGTAACCACAAGTGTGGATTCAAGTTCCCACTGACAATCGACAGATATACTATCCCAACTATACATAAAGCCAAATCTGTCTATGCTGAGATGCAAATCATGACAATCAAGACCTACAGGTATAGGTTTGATTTTGATTATCGGGATGTCAGAAGGAAATTTCAAAAGGGTCATCATCACAAGTACCATTTTGAAGACATTTGGGCTGATTGCAGAGATGAAGAAGCCATTCACAAAATGGATTATGCAGGTTGACTGTGCAACAAATTAGAGACCTTGATATTGCTGACCTACCAGAAGATTTTACAGATCTTGGCGATATCATGAATGTTGTTTATGATGAACAAGAGGTTTCTAAAAGGCTGTTTCCTGCAATTCAATGGTCTAGGAAAGAAAGTACTAGCATGAGAGAGAGATTAAAGCCAATCTTATCCAACACTGCAAAATGCTTACATAAGCATGGTTTTGAAATGAAAAGTTTCAGAACATATTCAGAAGGAGAAGAATCTAAAGCAAAAGCTCACCGACAACAAGAACTCCGCATGAAAAATAAATCAGCGGTTGTTCCCACTTCTTCACGAAGAGGTCCCAGGATAAAGTTTACTATTAGCAAGAAAGATACCTAGTCCGTCCCAAAAGAAGAAACCACGAAATCCGATCCATCTCCCTCTAAAGGTAAAAAGGTTGTTCCAGAGGAGATAGATTCTGATGAAGAAGGTACTTCCAGTGACCAATCCGTTGAAGATGAAGACTCAACAGAATCAGACTCTGATGCAGAAGAAGTTTCTGAAAGCGGGCAAGAGTCTGAAGAAGAATCTGAAGGTGATTCCAAAGGTGAACCATAATCGAAGAGACAAGAGGGTGATCAACAGGAACCCAAGCATGATCAAGAAAGAACTATGTATCCACCTGAGAATGTAGTTGAGGAAATTCCCAGAACGTCATCGCCTGTGATTTCCAGTGTTCCTCATACCCCTCCAAATTCAAGAACTCCTCCACCTCCTGTTCCCTCATCACCCATTCCTACCACATGCATTCCTGCATTCGAGATATCCACTATTCTTGCATCATCAACCCCGCTTGATACTCCCTCGGTGACAAGCATTCATACGGTTGATATACTGTCAAGTCCTCCATCATCCATTCCTAGCCTGTCTTCACCAATGTATGATTTCACTTCTAAAAATGAATTCAATCGTTTCATGAATTAGTCAATGTGTGATTAGCTCAATGTGCGATCTACAGGAGCAATGATGACAAACACTTCTCCTATTGTCACAATACCCATGGTAACTTCAGAGGTGACAATGACTTCAGAAGTGACAATGATGATTGAATTGACAATGAATCCAAAATTTCACACCTCCTTCCTTCCCCCTTGACTGATATCTCAAGTGTCAAAGCGGAAGAAGCAAATGATCTCTCCAGAGGAGCTCGACCTTGAAGAGATAGTCCCTCCAAAGGCTAAAGGGAAGAAAAAGGAAAAAGTATACTCAAGGCTGAATGTTGACAAGACTGGCCATAAGTATGCAGAGATTGGCATACCACTGCAAGAAGAATGAGATGTCAATATGGAGGACTACACAGTAACAAAATTCCAGCTTGGCAAGGTTACCGATGAAAGTGCAAAAGTAGATGCGCAAGTGACATTGGACATCTTGACTGGAAGACTAGATAAAATTGAGCAAGCTCGCAATATGTACAATAAAAGGGCAGAGCATTATGTCACTGTTGTAAAGAGATTTGTAGGATCTCCAACTAATGCACAACCGTTGACAGTGGTAAGTATTGAGGACCCAACTGTTAAGAAAGCTGAGAAGTTCACCTCCAAAGGTAGTGTATTGTATGATTTCGTTGAGAAGATCATAGAACATGGATCTTAGATCATAATTGTTGCGGACGAGAAAACTACCTTGTTGGCCAAGCTCACCATAGAGCTTGATAAAGAAAAAAGTGTACTTTCCCAGGAGCGCAGACATATGGAAAAATGCCTGTTGTCATGGTCACAAATGAAGCAGGTAAAGCTCAGTAAATTGGTGGAAGTCGGGGTAATTCCCGACAAAGAAAAGTTCATTGAGGTAAGAAAATCCTTGAAACATCGAATTCAAGTAATTCAATCTCTTACAGAAGATCTCCACCAAGTGCAGGAAGATGTCGAAGGGCATCGTGTTATTCTTGAAAAAGGTATCAAGGAGTTACCAGGTCAACTTCTTGAGGAGAATCGTATCTTTCTGTCGGCCACAGAAATATCCCAGGTCTTCAAGGAAGCCATCATGAAGTTGATTGATAGTGCAGTCTTTTCAAAAGCCTCTCTGAACATCATTTGTAATACAAGGCTCACATTGGATAACCTGAAAATGCATCTTGATAGGTGCAAGAAGGTTCACTCATTTGCTATGAGATTGATCACGAAAATTCACACCATTGTATATTTCACCTTTGGTCCGGATGAGAAGTTCATGCAGGAGACTAGGAAGAAATATGAAGACTTTTGCGCCCAAAGCAAGGAAACATGAAGAAGGTTCCTGATCTCCAGTGTTAGACATTTTCGATGCATCTTGTAAATATTTCCTGACATCTTATATGTCTTTTTGTAAATTATAATTGCACCAAGTTTGAAGATGTAATCTTTTGAAAACAAATTACACTTTGACTTTGGTCAAGGTTAGGTGAGATCTCCTTAAATCGCTCACCCAACTTTCCTTAATTTCCTGAAATTAGGTTCCTAATTTTGCTCATCCCTCTTTCTATATAATGTGAGGGATTTCTATTGTAAATTTATCCTTTAGTATTTTGCAACGAAGTGCTGCCCTTTTTGAAGCAGAATTGTGAAACTTTGTGTTCATACTTTGTGAATGAAATTTGACCAATAAAGAAGAAGATTGCAAACCAGACTTTGTGTTGGATTCGATAATCTTATGAATTGATCTCATTTGGTGGTGATTAGATTATGGAATCTAAAGGACTCTAAGTAATTCATGTAAAATTTGTGTTACATCCTTTATTTAGATTTTCATTTGTGTTTTGTTTATCTTTGGTTGAATGATCTACAAGACTTTGTGCTTGTAATTATTCATGCTCTTTGGATACTTTGGTTAGATAATCTACAAGACTTTGCGCTTGTAATTATTCATATTGTTCGAGGAATTACTGCTTCTAAGAAGACTTTGTGCTTCTAACGTGACAAACAACATGCCTATCACAAATCCACCATTGATAAAGCTACAAAATGACTTTGTGCCTTCGTGAGCTTTCCCTTTTATTTTACTAGTATATTGTTAGTCACTTCTGGTACCTCTACGCTTTGCTTTGACAAGATAGAGGTATTGGCATTACTGCTTGTTGTTCGTTTTAAGTTATTGTGAATTGAAAACTTCCAACAGTGAAGCATTGTAAACATCTTCTCTGAAAAAAGAGAGAAGGATGAATGTAACACACCCCCCACTTCGTAAGTATTGTGTATATTTTGTAATTACTTTGTTTGTTTTACTATCGCTTCTGTCAGCAGTAAGAAGGGCGCCTCCCCTTTCTGAGAGGAGAGATTCACATCTCACATAGCTGTGGCTAAAGTCCTAGTTGTGTAATCTATCAAAAAGCTGATTACATAATTTTCACCCAACACAGAGAAAGAATTCAAATATACAAGTTGTTCTGGTATATACAACAACATTTTTACCTTTCAAAGGTACAAATTTATACCTGGCGACTCCGAGCATATTTACTGGTTTCAACAAGTTCAATGATGGTATGTTTCAATTACAAGCTTAATATTCTAATTTCCAACATTTATATGAGTAGAAATGACAGATTTTTATGGATATCATGTATACCCGCCCCCTTACTATGAAAATCTTGTCAACCAATCACCCTATCAGCCATATCAGGCCAATCATGCTGCTAGTTTTATCCCAAACAACCATGCAACAATAGCCTATCAGCATGCTCAACATGCTTACCTCCACCCACCCCTGCTTATCATTTAGATCAATATTAATATGTCCACAATCAGCTCCAAGAGGTTGATGATATGAAGAATAACATGAATAACATGAAGGACATACTGTCAGACATCGCAAAACAAACAGAAGAGTTTAGGAGGCAACAGGAGCTTGATACACAACAACAAGAATTAGATTATCAGGCCTACCTTCATGAGCAGGAATTGGAGACACAAAGGAGACAGTTTAAAGAAAAGCTCAAAAGGGAGTTAGCAACAAAGGAGGAGTAGATGAAGTTTTTGCTTGCTCAAACACAAAGGCATGAGGTCTAAGTAGCTCCTTATATTCCACATGAGTCTGTTCAGGAGGAGGTTTGTAATTTTAAGTTTCCAAGTTTCAAGCAAAGTGAGTCTCTTAACCCTTTTAAAATCAAGGTGCCAAATTTTAGAGATGTTTTACCAATACAAGAGCCTATGCTGGAACAACCTGAATTTGTTAATCCTCAAGACCAATCACATGAAGAGCCTATTTTCCTTCAAGAAATTCAAAAGATTCCTCAAGTTCCCTCTACTTCAATAGCTCAATCCTTACAGGAGCCCATGAACCCTCATTTTCAATCATATCAAGAGCCTGAACCAAATCATCAAGGTATTGAACAGCCATGGCAACCTTCTTGGACCAAGCATTCTAACTATAAAATGCCAAACCTTAGTAAGGATATTCCTTGTGTATTAATTCAAGATCAGAAAGAGGAAGAAACTGTAGAGTCTAACTCAATCAAGGTTCCAAGTTGGAGGAATGAAAAAGAGGAGCAGGAAGTTGTGGCTACTTGTACTATGTCCCTAGCTCAAAATTACAATATTACATGCGAAGAGGATATTGGTGGAAATTTGCTGCTAAACACCTTGGATTTTGACTCATTTGATTTTTTTTCTAATGCTATTTATAAGATGGTTGAAAGTAGAATGCATGAATTACCAGTTAAAGATCTTCACTTGCAGACAGAGGATGCCCAAGTTTCACTGGAAAAGGCACTACCTGAGGAGGAGGATTCAATTTCTTTATTTAACCAGCTACCTGGATTCATTGAGCAAGCTGAAGAGAGCATGCAGGTACCTGATTTACCAGTTGATTTGGAACAACTGGAAGATATTGCAGAACATGATGTATTGTTTTCTCAAGATAAGATTCAAGCCTCAATCCATATAAGACAACAAAAGGTCAGTCCTATTTTGGAGGTTGATGAAAATGATCTGCATGAAGTTTATGTAGAAAGTGGTTCTCAGAATTTTCCTGGCTTGTTTGAAGAACTTCCTCATTTTGTTGGTGATAATGAGGATATCACATGCATGATAGCACCTATGCCTGGTATGCAACAACTAAATGATAAAACTCATCTGGTTTTAATGCAAAATTATGAGTTAGATGAGAACATGTTTTTAGGCATCATAGAGGTTTTTTGTTCTAACATAGATGATGAGCTAGTATTATATGAGTCAACAACATGTGATCAGCCCATTCAAGTCAGTGAGGCTATTGAAAAAGTTGTAGAAGATAATGTCTTGCAACCTATGAACTTATTTGATGAGCTGCCCCACTTTGTTGAGGAGGAGTTGTATTCTATCATGGATGAAAAGCATAAGGAAAAACAGTTTGAGGACTTGTTTTTAGTTATCCAACAGGGATATCAACTACTTAGTCAAGAATATCCAACCATTGAAATCATTAATGGTTTCTTTTTAGAGACTATTATACATGATGCAAAGAAGCATGACTCCTTTTTCATTGCAGAGCTGAAAGAAAGAACAACTGATCCTCCTATAAACAATAATAGACAAATCTTTCAAGAAGATCAGACTGTAGCAGCCAATCAACAACCTGCATATTACCTACAATCAACATCTTTTCAAGGAAAAGATGAAGTCTTTAGAGATCAACAAAAGGACAACTTAACTTTATTTAATGTTATTGGAAATCAAGAACAATGGGCTGAGAAAATAGAGCATAAGCATGGGGCTAAAAGTTACAAATTGAGTGTCATAATAAGGGGATGTCCTATCAGGCACCTGACACAGTTGAAGGACAGCCAAGAGGATTTACCAATTGAATTACCTGCTTGGGAGCACGAGATTCAATATCAAAAGTCATCAATGCAAGTGGCTTACCATATTCAAAACAGTTGCATGCACCTCTTGTCTAACACAAAAAAGGAGGTGATTTTCATGATTGAAGAGGTGTTTAATCTATGCACTCAACATTTAATTTTCCTTCATCACTGTTGTACATTTTGCAAGTAGGAAGCACGTCCTATGTTGGTGAGAAAGGGTAGTTTTTTCTCACAACCAGTGAACGGTTATGTCTGATCACTACCACTACTGGGTAGTGTAGGATAAAGTAGTTTCAGTTTCAGTTTTTCCTTTCAATAAAGTGTCTCATGGCACATTTCTTTTCAGTTTTGTTTTGCTTTCAATAAGTGCAGTTGCTGCACGTGGTTTTCAAGCTCTGTCTTAAACAGAGTTGCAGTAGTTTCTTTCAATTTGTGTGGTTTGAGTTGAGTTACAAGTTTTTCCAAGTCACGGCAGAGCAAGAAAATGGACTCCATACCCAATGGATAAGCTATATACTGGTCTATGGTGTTTAGCAGGCAAACACTCCGTAGAGGTCACCAAATTGTTACCTATTTTTAGCCACAGCTGAAAACAGGTAGAGCTGATTTCCATTCTTCATTAAAAGGTACAAAAATTTCTGCTTAAGTATTCATTACGTTCCATAATTTGATTACTTGTGAATTTCTAGTGTGATTATGCAAAAAATTGTAACAGAAGAAATCATTAAAATTGCATAGTAATGTTGTTTTATTCATATTGTAAAAACCAAAATCCCACACAAGTCGTGGGAGTAACTTAATTTGATTCTTCTTAATCAAATAATGAATACAAAGAAAGAATGTAAACTATACAACTGAAAATAACATAAGCATGTGATAGAAAGTGATTTGTCATTGCCTGGAATGATGAATCGTCTTCACGTTAAAGTCTTCAGTTGTGTTCTTCTTTCAAATTGATCCAACTCCAGGCTTCAAAAGCATCTACAAGAACGACAAAATGTGGTATTAGAGATGGTCTCTAAGTAATTAAGAATCAAATCCTACTTCATGCCTACATTACCAACATAAATGTAATCTACATCATTTCAAGCATGCATCAGATGATCAATTTAAAGGAGCATGAAGTTCAATGGAAGCTTTCAGCTTCAATTATTTTGCTAATTTGTTTGTTTAATGTGTAGGAACAGGTATAATCAGATCATTTCAACCAACATGTATTGTTATGAGTGGTGAGAAATGTGGCTCCCACAAGGGTTGAGCCCAATTCATAACAATAACATAAGCAACATTTCAATGTATCATCAATCATCAAAGACAGTGATTATTGCATAAGCAAGGATAGCCACATTAGCATCCAACAATGCTTCTATAATGAACATCTACATTCATAAGTAGTCATGTATGATGCTATTCTACATTGTACTAATAATGAGAAGAAATTAGCCTGATCAATAGTTCATAGACTGAGGTGAGACTTCATACAAGTATAGTCACAAATATGTAAGATGGCAGCCCTTTGGAGTTTTCTCATCACCAAGATGGACTGTAAGCGAGCAAACAAATATCATATGTAAAAGTGCAGCAATAAGGCAAGTGAAAGAGCATGTATATTGATTGACAAGGACAACTACATTACAATTTGAATAGTGGCAGCTTACCAAATAGTCATAGAACTATGAACAAGCTGGAGTTATGTTTTCATAAGTGACAGTCTCATGAGCACTATATTCAACAATGAAATATGATGAAAACACAGTATAGTAATGATCAACATATGGATTTTCATGACCACAGTCAAAAGGATCACATCTGAAGTTTCCTTGCATAAAGATGACAATATGACAGTCTAGATCACATGTTCATAGAGGTAATAAATAAGCCATGAATGGATATTTCAATAGAGTATCAGGAAGTATTCATGATTAATAAGAAGTTGATTAATCAATGGAGGGAAGTCACTCTAACCAATGACACTCAACAAATAGCAGAGGATAAGCGCCCATGAAATGATAAGATGAATGAATCTCATGGCCAGCGCCATGGAGAAAAAAACAAGTAACAGGAGTGAATAATAAAGCCCTCGGCCAAGGGAGTATGTGACCTCAATCTACATCGAATGAGAGTATAGATAAATAAATTAGAATACATGCATGAAAATGATAAATACAGAGGTTTCCTTTTTATTTTTATTTTGCAAGAAATCCTAGCTGAGACTTCAGTAAAAGTCGGATACATAAAATCGTGGGTTTTCAAGAAACCTATCCTGTAAGTGTGCTATGAAGGGTAAATATTCGAATGTCTAGAGGAGATAAGGATATGTTCATACATTTTTGTTCACATTGAATCTAAATTGAGCATATTTTTGCGCAAGAAAAGAAGCAATACGAGGTTTAGTAAATGGAGGGCATACCTCAGGTTTTCTGCCATTTTTCTTTAATAAAAGAAATGCCTCCCAAAGTTACAGCCAACACCAACCATGGTAGCCCCCAAGCAGAAGGATAAGTCAACAAACAAGAAACAAAATTTAAAATAGAACATTACTTATAGCCGCGACTGAAAGCCCAATAGAATGTTTACAGAATGGGTTCGATATATCAGATTTGTCACAGAGAAACACTTACCAGGTATTTTCCTGCAGACCATCCTTAAAAATCTGTCAAAAACAACATGAAAATGTGGCATCTCGAGCTTGAAAACCTTAACCATTGGCGGCACAGCAATAGAATATCTCCAAAGAAGTGCAAAATGAGGAATGAAGAAAGCATCTAGGGTTCGAGTATTTTGACTTGTGTTTTTTTTTTTTGCATGATTAAAATCATTTCATTTCAAAATTATTCCCCATAGTTTTGACTTATTAAGTCATATAGCCTAATGATGTGAGGGGCTCGGGAAGTTTGAAGTCTAACTTCAAAAGTATCTTTTTTAAAAAACATAGAGTTTACCTTCACTTAGAGTTTATTGCATGGAATTGAAATAAAATTGCAATGTAATTAAATGTTAAGGTAATTTCTCACTAATTACCTTAATATTCAACATGTAGTAAATAAAGGTGGATTTAATAGATATTAAATATTAAGATAATCATTGAAAGATTTCTCTTAATATTTAATTAAAAGATTGTCTTTTCCAAAGAAAGATCCATGCAAGGAATTTAAGTGAAAGTCGGCTGAAGATAAGTACAAACAGTTTTGATTATGAGTTTGAGTTTTTACTTCCAATCAAAGTGAAGATAATTCTTTAGTTGTCATATTTTCATGGCACCTTTAGAGGATTTTTTCAGAGGTTTTTTGTCAGATTGCATGGAGTTATGACTTGACATGAGTTGTACATGGATTAGAGGCATTCTGGCTACTTGTTCTTGCAGTGATCATTAGTTATGTGACCTCCTTTCATGCATTTTCATGTTTGCTCGTGGGAGAGTTTTACAAGGTGGATTTTGCATGTTTTGACCCACATGCTCAGGGATTTTCAGTTCAGTTTGGGTATTCCATGGGTTAGTTATGAGTTTATAGTTATTTTGAGACTGAGTTCACTCATTTTTGCATGAGTGTGGGCTATTTTTATCAGGGTTTTCTCTTCTACTCGGATTTCACATTGGAGATGTTGTTTTCACTTCAGTTCTATTATTGGCTGCTTTGTGCATGGCTTTTGTATATATTGGAAAAAGTTAGTCTTTTTCCTCTAGTTCTTGTTTTTCAGCCTTTGCATTCTGCAAAGTGAATTATCATGTAACTCAGCTTTCATTTTTAGATTAATGCAGCAGCAGGTTTACAGGTTCAAATTGTGTTATTTAGCAGAAGATTCCTTCGATTTCCAGCATTTTCAAGTTTTTCCTTCTAGATTTCAGGCATCATTATTGTGTAGGATTTGATCGAAGAATTATTGTGTTTTTAGTTTTGAAACCTTTAATTTTTCTTTCTCCTTCATAAATATCTGTATGCAATTTAGTTTAAATTCACTGGTTATACACTGTGCATGTAATTGACTAATCAGTTTAGTCGTGAAAATAATGTTTTCCCTAAAAATTGTATTGAGTCAAAGCCTTTGTTTAAAACATTCAAGTGACTAGACTATCAAATCAGGTTGTGCAGATTAAAGTACTGAGTAATCATTTTGTGAGTCAAATTGCAGTTTAGTTTTTCTAATTAGGTGCATCACCAAAGTTTTCATTTTTGGTTCATGTATTTAGTTCAATCCCACTTACTCTTTTCTCATAATAAATTACTCAAGTACCAAATTGACCATCATATAGGAACCAACCTAGAATTTGGAGGTCTATCTTCACCATAGGAATACCCACAGCCTGAAGATAGTTCCCATGTTTCAACATATTGCTGAATTTAATCATTCATGCATTCGGGTACAATCTGATTGACAACGATACCTTCATTATATAGATTTGTTGCTAGAAGAACAAATAAACTAGGTGGATCTAGATGCAAACTTGCCAAATGTAGAACTACATAATCTTAGGTACCCTTTTTACCTAAAGAAAATAAGTGCAGAGGCTAAGTTAGCAATAAGAGGTAATACTACCTTGTATTTGGAGGTTTGGATTTATGACATGTGCATCAAGAGGATGTTAATCAACAATAAGGTAAATATTATGTAATTATCCCTCCTTTAAAAAATGGGATGCATTCACATGAACATTACTATTTTAAAAGAGCTTTGCAAGGATGTGACAAATTAAAAATTAGACTACCATTAGAAAGATAACTTTTTTAGTTTCCTTAGGTCCCAAAATGGATATAACTTTTTGTTGAAAAGATCTTGAATCATAAAATGAAGGAAATCCCTTTAACATTGTTTTAGGAGGTTCACTTCTTTGTATGGGAAATATTTGTGTTATGAAAGGTTTCCCAAAACTATTAGTATGCCAAAGGCCAATACAATGAAGAAGAGGATAGTTATCTTGATGGACTACGAATTATCAATAAACAATAATACAATATTGGAGCCTAATCCTCAAATTTTGTATTTGAAAAAAAAAGAATGATCACACAAATAGTACTAATAATACATGGATTATGATAGTTTGAAAATGATAAAGCTCCAAGTAAAGGACTATAATTTCAACAAAAAGCTATAGCAAAAATAATTGATCTTTTGAAACAAGATGATCCTTTTTTTTCTCATTCAATGGGATAGGAAAATTTGCATAGTGAAAGTATATTTTAATATAGAGATCTTCATGGATTCTCTAGAGAAAATGTTAAATGCATAGAATGGACAAACAACATAAGTAGAAATAAGGAAGATTCCTCAACTACCTCTTAAAAAATGGTTGAATCACATGAACCATATTCATCTTCAAAATATAAATGTAATAGATAGATCAAATGAATTAGATCCATAGACATCCCTGAAGAATAATAAAAAGGTGAATTAAGACAATTTTTTGGGAGTAAAGCCACCCTAGATGGTCAAATTGATGAAGAAACATCTAGACAAAAATTTCCCAATACTATTATATTTGATTTTGAGGAATACTATACTTTTACTCTAGAGAGATTCAACGTGAATGAACTTAGAGATAACTCCAAAATTTTACCAAGGTCATCTACAAGAGAGGTCCCTGCAAAAAAAGCACCACCCATGAGCTCAACATTATCTAATATGAGAATCTCCACAAGTACATGTTGAATTAATAGAAAATTTCCCCAATGAGGATGAAGTGATTGTAAGGGAATTCAAATGTGAGACAAAGTTAGACATAAAATTAGTGTAGAAAATACTCTTTCCTTGGAGTTACTAGATAAATAAACTAATTACTCCATGGATATACATTTGAGCCTATTAGGACAATGAGCATTACCTTCATTCATTCTCAATGACTACTAGAAGATCCTCAAACTCCTTTCAAGTTGCTCCAATTTTTATATATAATTTTGGAAGGTGGCAAACTTCAAATTTACCCACAAAGTGAATTTGAATTTCTCACTAAAATTTTATGTATATAAGGGATGCTATATTGAACCTCATATCATCAACAAACTTTACAAGACATAGGAAAACTACTAAGGCCCCAACCCATGGAAAAAAAATCAAATAGAGTTAGAGAAGAAGTCCTGGGTAGTCCATTAAGGGTTAATGGAATTGTTCTCAAGTGAGGAAACATGAAAAATAAAAATCATAACAAACATAAATCCCAAGAGAACTAGAAAGTTACATACTTAGTGAAGGAAGACATCAAGAATGACACCTACCTCTTGTACACGATGGAAGGCAAAGAATTTGGTGAGATAATTGGTGCCTTCCATATCAAGAAATATTACATTTAAAAATACCAAAAACATAAAAAAAAAATCAAATAGAAAAAATGAAAAATGCATCGCATTATATTCACTCTAACATTGCATTTATTTCAAAAATAAATAAATTATCACTCTTGTTTATTTATTTTTATCTTAGTAAGGAGTCTAAAAGTTACAAGTATAGGCTACTGCTATTAAATCACAAATCCCCCTAATGACCTCTACTTTTCATCCCTTACATTCCTAGAAATTTTAAACAAAGTTAAAAAAAACAAAGCTAATCCCCATCTTAGTTATCATTTGGGTAGTTCAAATAGCAAGCCATCAAACCCATAGTACCTAATAAAAGCTAACAAGAAAGTCTCCCTAATTCTCCTCAGCAAGAGGGAAGTATTAGGAGCCAATTTTATCCATTTAGTTGCACCCATCCCCTTACTCACTTGGCTTAATCTTTGGGTCACAAGGTTTAAATCTCCATAACTAATTTAAAATCAAAAAGGAAAAAAATAAAAAGAAAAGAGTAGAAGAGAAATAAACTATTAAGAACTTATAAATGTCCATACTCCATGTGGAGACTCAAAATCAAGGTATGAGGGTGACATTGAAGACAAAAAGAAAAGAAAAGAAAAGGAGAAAACAAGATAAGCACACACATGCACAAGCTAGATGAAACAATCAAGAGTCTAGCTTGCCTCCTAAGGCCATCTTTTCTAAGAAATATTTCCTTTAATCCATGTTTGACCTATTGGCCATCTCTTTTGGTCTAAGTCTAGAAAGTACCAATTAAATTTGTTGCTTGTTTGCATCAAAAACTAGTCTAAGTGGTCACTTTAAGATAAGGACCAAATTTTATCCTATTGTATAACTTCATCTAAATTGTTCCATCACCTCCTCATTCCCACTTGATTCCCTAATAGATTCATTCTCAAAAGCTTAGTGAGTCACCATATGCTATACAAATTGCAATCCCATGGGTAAAATATCTAATAAAGAGGAACCACAATATTAGTATCAGATGCATGTCATATAAAAAGTAATAAATCATGTCATAGCTTAATGACATCCATAAAATAAAAAAAGAGAAAGGCATACGAGAACATTACATTTCATCCATATGTGCCTAAGGTATGATAAAACCGCCCATTTGTATAAGAATGAATTGATATAAAAGATGTAAATTCTAGCACAACTAAATATAGACCAAAACCAATCATGGTTGTCATCGTAAGTGTTAAAATGTATAAGTACAATGGGCTTCACCAAAGAAACTAAAGAGAAAAATTATGAAAACAAGTGTGTGAATCTCCCTTGCAATGGGTCAAGGGAAAAACACCACTTAAAAGATGATAAGTGTAAAATCTAGTTGTTTGTAATAATAAATTTTAAGTTTAATCAATGATTTTGACCCAAATGACTAGAAGTTAAAGCTAGGGTTTAGGAGAAGGGGTTTCTTCAGTTTTGGCACTTGTAGGTTTTCAAAAGGATAAATGGTAGCCATAATTTCAATCTCCTTGTTAGTATCTGTCTATTGGATTAATGTTTGGATGATTTTATTGTCATTTGCCAATTTCCCCTCTTTTCTCTCTTCTCTATTTTTTCCATCACAAGTGAAAGTGACCTTCATTTTGGCTTGTTTTAATTTTTATAAGTTAGGTTTTATTTTTGTATCACTTTTTCTTTCATTGTTTTTATAGGACATTGAAGTAGAGTATAATTCAACATAAGGATATATCAAACATTGCATCAATGATACATCCTCTTGTCCTTGTTTCCCACCTGTGTTGAGCTAATCAGCTATCAAAATACACTTGAGTTAGTTTGTTAGTCTTTTCTTTGTAAATTAAGGGAAATCAGTGAGAAAAAAATACAATGGTAGTATCTCTCAAATTATTAATCAATGGTAAGTTCTCTTATCATTTTTCATTGTCAATTTCTAGTTTTTCATATTGTATGTGATTAATTAATTTATTTTATAGGTCCAAATGGAAGATAGTGAAAAATATAAGTATAACTACACATGGGTCTCATAATGCCTTGATAGTCTAACTCATGACCCCAATGGCATGAAATCCATCCATCCTTAACATTTGTTGATTATATGATATTCTTTTTGTTCTTCCCATGTTTTTCCTAACCTCTTTTCACATTTTCCAACCCCTAGCTTGGATTCTAAGTGTGCATGCCATTCAAAACCCTTCTTTAGACCTTCAACTATAAGGTTGCTAGAGAGGCCCTACGGTCAACCAGGTGACTTGGTTTAAGTTGTAGGGTCACCTGGGTGACTAACCATAACAAAGGGGCAACACAAACCCATAAAAGGGGTGACACTATTGTGTTTGGAGGATATGCAATTTCTTTAGTTTTTACTACATGTTTCCATCTTTCTTGCTTCTAATTGTGATTTGATTAAAGTTTTGATTGAACCTCTTCTTCCCCTAATCAAATATCCTCTCCTCTTAACTCATAATCACATCTCTCATTATGTCCCATTCATATTCCCCTACTTATGAACCTTGTGCACCTATTTATACTCCCCTTGCCATTGGCATCCAAGAGGTTGTTTTCTACATTCTTGGCCATTTATTTGCAAGAAGTTCTCATTCCTCTCCCTTTTTTATCCAGTGGATTGTGAATCACCTTTAGAATTCTTAGGATACCCATGCTCTAGAAACCCCACAAAATAACCATGCTTAGTATAATACATTCGTGAATTTTTCTAGCTTTTTATACATAAGCTTCAAAAATTCTCATTAGTTCCCATGTAATCATTCAATTTTCCAAGATATAGATCTTCCCTATCTTCCACTACCATAAAATAGGAATACCTCATCATTGGAGAAGAAGATATAGGAATTGGACCACTTGAGGACATACACCAATTCAAAGAAGATTCAAAGCTTTAGATGCATCCCATATTTTAGAAGCTTTCATTTCTTTATAGTAGTTTAAATAGTAACTATGATATCAAAACTTCTTGAGGATATTGATATTTTGTAATTAATTCCTAGATTAGAGTACATTTCTTTGTTACTTTCTAAGATTAACTTGTTTCCTAAATTAGATTAGATTATGTTAGATTTAATTTAGTTCTTCTTTTTTGAAAGCCCTTGAATACAACATGAGGTGATTCAACTCAAAGAAAAAAACTCAAAATTAAAATATAGACTCCGTCAAACAGTAATCAATTCAAAATACGCCAAAACAAATTCATTGATCAATCAAAAGTAAACCAAAAATATTAAGGCAACTCTCTTGAATTTCCTTTTTCTCACTCAAAATATCAAGCTTGATGTGGCCTAGAATAAAGGAAGTTTGGATTGAGGTGGTTTTAAGCCAAAGTACAAAAAATATTTCAATTCAAGAAACACCTATTGTATAGTAAACACAAGAACAAGTGGAAAACCTAAAGGGAATCCAAAAACCAAACAAATGAAGATGCATAAGAGTAGGGTCCTACATAAGAGATCTTGTTCTCTTAGAGGAACTCATTGATGCTAGAATGAGAGCAATAACACTTCAAAGGTTCATAATATAACATCCCACAATTCCAACAATTCTAACTCCCACTCCATACTCAAACCCCATTGCCACTCATAGGACCATTCTCCCTTAGGAAGAGTAAATTATAGTAGTCTCTCCCCCACTTCACTAGTTATTGCCATGTGAGTAGGAGTGACTTTCCCACTCATCAATGCATAGTGACAACACATGCGATGTGTAATATCTCATCTATGCACAATAGTGGCAAGTTAGATTTTACTAATCACAATAATCCTTCAAATTTTGTGCTTGACATGTAAATAAATTAGTTCATTAGTTCTTAATGAAATAGTTAATTGCTTTTGAAAAATTCATTGGAAAAATGGTTGTTGGCCATGACAAAAATGCCTCTTTCTAAAATTTACAAAAACAAGAGGTTTTCGAATTTGCATACAAGTTCACCTTCTTCCATAAGATGCTTTTGATCACCTTGAGTTTTCAATAACCTTTTATGCAAGTCCTCAATGTTCTAGAACTGATGCAAATTAACTTATTCATGTAAAGGGACTCCTTTCCTTGTCTTCCTTGAATAAAATGACGATACAACTAATCAAGCAATTGTGATTAAGACTTGGTTTTTTGATCAACTACTACTACTAATAAAAAACAATAAAATGTGAGTTACCATATTTCTTTTGCGATACAAATATCTTCCATATAACTTGTATATATTTTTTGGTTCACTAACATAAACCAAAATAAATATAATATAATAGTCAATGGGCCCTTGGTCTATTGGTGAAGTTGAATGGTTCTAGGGATCAAGTCTTGTTGAATGCAAGGCTTCTATGTTAGAGGAGATAAGGTTGGGAGCTTGTTCGAGTCGATTTTGATGGAATAGATACTCTTGAGTCCTCCAATACACACACACACAATGATTGCTAAGTAGTCTAAATATAATTTTAAGAGATTGATTTTTATGAATTGTCACTCATGAATTGTGAGCATAAAAATTGATTCAAAGCTGAGTAATTGAATCCTTATAAATGATCTCACATACACATATAAAGTAAAACATAAATATATGAATTAATCATATCAAAGAGATTTACTATTGATTAGACACATACACACAACTAAGTAGTCTATATATAATTATAAGAGATTGGTTTTTATGAATTATTATTCATGAAATATGATCATAAAGATTGATTCAAAGCTAAGTAATTGAATCTTTATAAATTTTCACACATATATAAAAAGTAAAATATAAATATATGAATTAATCATACCAAGAAATTTACTATTGATTAGACATTTATAAAATTATTTAATAGTCTAATGAGTAAATCTCTTTAATATGATTAATTCAAATATGTATATTTTACTTATATGTGTATATGAACTAATTTATAAAAAAATCAATTACTTAATTTTTTTTTTTTGTATTAAATATAGTTCATGAAACATTGTACATTATACCTCCATCGTTATGTCATGAGGCCTTATTTTAAAACAGTATAGCGGCTATTTTTTACAGCCTTTTATATCAAGTTTCTGAAAATTACTTAATTTTGAATCAATCTTTATACTCATTAAATAATAATTCATAAAAATCAATCTCTTATAATTATATATAGAGTACTTAACACTCAAAATTTCTTTATAAATTCTAACACCTAATTATAATAAATATGGTAGAAAAAAGGGACTCCAAACTACTTCCTTGAATATCACTTAATTTCTTTATTTATTTTTCATTTCTACAAAGTATCTTCTCTAAATAGTATTATAATCAAAATTAATTGGTGAAAATTCCCCTGCAACTAATTCGTTTGAAGGAATATATTCTATATTCTAGATCTGTCTTAGCCTTTACCTTTTGGCACAGACAAGAGCCAGGGTATTTATTATAGGTCCGCAAAAGGACATAGTAATGTACGTTAATATCCACAATCTAAATTAAAGGGAAACGGGCAAAAGAACCAACAGGACCCTGTCCTAACGTCGATGATATAATAATAATGTCGGAAGGGCGTAGCGACGCTCTCATGTGACCATGTGTTAAAGTAATTTTCCTCTACCGACAAAGTAGAGGAAAGGAGATGCCAAGTTGTTTTATGCTTTAACACATTTATCCATGTATTATGTGCAGGCTCTGATAATATCTGAAAGCGAGCGTCAAACTAAGAAACGCGGTTGCCGTGATTATTTCATCTATTTTAATCATCGGCTGAATTCCGAGCGAAGCAGATGATCTTATCGGTTAGTAATCTGATTTGTTAATAACGCATTCATGATTTTGTCTTTGTCTTTGGTGTTTGTCTTAATGGATTTAATCATTGGTTTGTGGTATTGAGATAAACTTTTAATCTGTGATTTTTTGAAAATCAATTTAGTTGAGCTAAGAAGTTTTAAGGAGACTTGTATTCTCAGCTTTAATTTTAGAAACCCTTGGCTTAAATTTGAAGTTCTGAAGTTTGTATAATCAGGTTTTATTTTCATAAATGAATTATTGCATTTTGAAGATTTGAAGGAGTAATTTGATCATCTTATGTCGGTGCGTAGTTATTTTTGTTAAAAAATGTTACAGAAAATGCAGAGAAATTGTCAAGTAGGTTTGCAGAGGAATTTGATTTTATGTTTTGTCTGTGCAGGAAATTTACAGTAAGTCGAAGGTTTTGTAGCTGGTGCTTTGCCGAGACCACACTTGTGATTACCTGACAACATATTAAGGGTAACTTTGCTCCAACACAGCTTGCGTAGGCCAACTATAACAAGGTTAGCTTAGGACTTTTTGTTCGATCCCAATGCTATAGAACTGTCATTGAAATAAAGGGAAGTGCTAATCAAAAATGTGATTTTTAATTGTAGGATGTATGTGACAACAACATGATATGTAAAATTTGAGCCATAATGTTTGCAGATAAGCCGCTTTCAATTTCGATAATCATTTGAGATTGTCTAATCGCAGCGAGTTACGGTAAATGGCTATGCTCGTGTATGGTTGGCCTGGTTTCGCTTCCTATTTGGGATGTGTTTGTTACCTCATGAAAATTTAGAAATTCTATGTATACATTTTAGCATATCCTCGACGAAGCTGCCTAGGGGAGGGACACCAGTAAGTAGACAGTTTGAAAAAAGTGGACCGGGCCTCTAAAATTTCTAAGTCACAGCAAACCAAAGAAGATCATATTATCTTTCATCTGCTTTATTTTAATTTTTAACTTTACCATCCCATTCCAGACCCATTTCTTTTCGAACTATCCACTTTCTGGGGATTGTCCAGTAACCAGTGGTCTTCCTCTGGCTAGTTTGAAGCCATGCGCAGTAGATTGTTTGATATCCATCGTATGTTGTACTTCATTGTGTCTTTTGAACATACTTTCTCATACCTAGGAGACAAATGTAAATTATCATGTGAAGCCTTGATTTTTTCAGACATATTTCTTTTCTAACTGTCTAATTTCTGGGGATTGCCTGATTACTAGCGGTCTTCTCCTAGCTGGTTCATAGGAAAGTTTAGTAGATTAAGATTGTTCATTTGTAGTACTTAATGGCATGTTTCAAACTTACTTGCTCATACCTAGGAAACTAATTCAAACCATCATGTACGTCCTCAATTTCTACTTGATTATATAACATACACATATGTGACCTACATTCTGTTTTCTTGAATCCTTCTGTTTAGACTGTTAGAAGAGTTGAGCTTATCCCAAGGTTGACAAATTAGATGCTTCTTCTGGAAATAAATAGTATAATGCTATAAACAACAGATAAACTCTTGTAAATTGGCAAGATAGTTTTTAACAACTTAAAAATTGGAAAAGTACAACAATTTTGTTGCTCATCAATTTGATTTTGGATTTAATTGGTGCAAACCAATGTGAGTGTTTGGAAGATGCATAGCACGGAGCCTGTGAGAATATTGGTTGTAGATATATTTAAATTTAATGAAAATCTTGAGAAAAGTGTGCATTTATTGAAATCCGAGCTTGCTGAATTGGGTTGAATATGATTGAAAGATTTCAACCTGAAGAGGCATGTAGAAATAAAAATGGTGACCATTGTTAGCTTTCTAAATAATTGCCAGAAGCTTATGATATAGTTTGGTCTTGTTGTAATTGGCAGTCCCTGGACCTGTACCTATCTTTTAATTTTCAATACGATCATTTCTCTTATTGTTCATTCATTAATTTACTGATAAAATCTTTGGGATTGTCTTGTTTTGAAATTGTCACTAATGGATGTGATCTGTCAGTCTTAAACTGCTAATGATCAGGTTGACAAATTTGGCACGGTGATGGATGTGGGTTAATTCTCCTAAACAACTTAGAAATGCTAAGATATTGACAGAAAATGTATTTGTTTATGTTGCTGCATATTCATATGAAGTTGATTTCTTGAAACATAATTTATAATTAAGAGAATTTAATAGTATAAGGTTGTGCCTATGAGTTCAGTTACATTACTTGGTGTCATACATGTGCAATTGCATTTATTTTATAACTATTCATTCCACGACTTGGCAGGGAATTGAACTTCTTATATGTGAGATAGCTGAGGCCATAATATTTGTAATGAAAAAGAACCAAGATCCAGGTCGCCAAAGCTGGGGTGCATCATTCTTTTCACAGACTTCAGAAGATGTTGCAAGGGCTGTTGTTGCAGCTGCAGCGACTGTCCGCCCTCGTCCTTCTGTAGTGTATTCAGCCAAAAATCAGAATAATAATGACCAATTTCAGAAGCTACGCCGACAGGTCTCTAAAATTTGGAAGGGCTGTCCATTTCCAGATGGGAAAAAGTCAACCTATAATCCAGAGGTTCTTACCAGCCAGAAGCGACAGTGGACCAGACTTCAGTTGCAATCTTTGGTATGTGCTAATTGCTTTTTTTGAATAGGTATAAGTTCCTTTGGTCTAATGCGCAGAATGGAATCAGAGATGATTTGGTACAAGTCTCAAGTATTGATTGGGAGTCCTTTTTTAGGAGTTGCTGAAATTTTGGAGTTAATACTTATTTGGGTAAGGTAGAATATAGATTATTATGTGGAGAGGAGTAATCTACAATGGCAGCTGGGGAGGGCAGGGTGGAGGTAGACTGGTGTAGTGAAATGGTTGTGAATATGTTTAGAAAACCAAAAAATGGCAGCTGACACGAGAACAAAAAATAATGGAAAAAATTATTCCTATGAATGAAAAAGTATGAACAAAATTAATACAAAATAAAAGCAAGAGGTTATATTATATCATTTATATTGTTTAAAGGCTATTTAACAGTGCAAATCATGAATTCCTGTGCTCTAAACAGTCTTATAAGACCATTTACTTCTGACACAAAATACAATATTATCAATTGAAGAGAATATGAAGAACCTGAGCGTAATATCCCCTTTAAAATTTTCTTTTTTGGCACAAATTCACCAAACCCTAGTCAGCAATGAATGGTAATTCAAAATACCTCCAAGGGCTACAATTTCTTACTACAGAAAACAGCGATTTCTCTTTAAAATATGGCACTGTTTTAGCAATAATTCTGTCCTTAATTCTGCCTTAAAAAATTATCAAATTCTGTGAGGTTATCGAGCAGTGAACTGTCCTTAAATGGATGACATATTTCCCCAATCTTGGATGCCTCAAACTCCAATATAATTTGAAGTGATTTAACCCAAAGCGTTGGCACTGTTTTCCAATCTGACTTCCAATCTGTCCTAAACAGATCTAAAACTGCCATGAACTTTCCCAAGAATGGAGCGGCTGGAATCCCTAAACTGGCTGCATTGATTTTAAGCATTAATATGCCTTTAAATCTGTTATAAACCGATTATGAACCCTGGATCAAGACTTGTAAAGGTCTGCAAATAATTATGAAAGTACTTTATTTATTTTAGCTAATGAACAGATCAACAATTTCACTTACAATAGCAATTAGGGCATGGAAATCAGCAACATATGACAGAAAATAGCAATTCAACTCCTCCAATGGCAACAATATATCTGAAAGCCCTTGTAAGATCAGTAGCTACAGCAGATAACTCTACAATATATGGAAATAGGGTGGCAATGATTTGATATTCTTGCAGATCTAAACCCTTCTCAATAGCCTCAGCATTAACATCTCCAAAATTAGCAAGGTTACACTAGTATGACGAGGCTAGGATGCAAGATGCAGGCTGGAAAACACCCCGATGACATCAATTTTTTTTTGATATGACTTATGGCAGCAACAAAATAATCCATACCCTATGTGTAGCATCAAATATGGCTGGAAATAGATGCTGGGCACAGCCATTATGGGAGCTGGAAACATTGATCAATAGCTGAAAACCTCAACAAATAACAGGTTCAAACCCTATGTTAGCAGCAACAGCAAAAGTCCCACAAAATGAAGGTTGAAAACATGACTTACAGCTAATCCAATGACTAAAATATCCCACAACCAACAACAATAGATTGAAACCCTAGGTACCTTGATGAGGATAGCTGAAAACAATGATCAAAAGCTGGGCACAGCCATTATGGTGGTTGGAAACATTGAATTGATGGCTGGAAACATCACAACTAGCATATCGAATAGGGGCATAGCCCTAGAATGATGAAAAATCAGCAACACTTGATGTAAAAATCTTGCAAATGCTCAACAATTTTCAACAATTCAGCACAATTATGATTCTTGGATGGAGTCACCTCTAGTGGATGAGGGTTTTCATCCTTGAATGCTTCAAACTCCAATTTTTAACTTTCAAGGGAAAGTGAAATGTCAAATTCGGATGATTTGCTTTAAGCAATGTCTTTCTTTTATAGTTGCCTTTTGGGCCCTCTATTTAAATTTACTTTTCCAAAATACTTTTTAAATTGCATTAAGTGTTCAAAAACACTTTTTGAATATTACATATTGAATCAAGTGTTAAAAACACTTTTAAAATATTATATAGGCCCTATAATAATATTTAAGTTGCCCTTTTATAAATAAAGTGATTGGATCCACTTAAAATATTATTATTATTTTCATTATTTCATCCTTTAGCCGATGGGAAATAAGAATAGGCTATCGGTCCTCAATTAATTCCATAAGTTTTGAAAAGGGGACATGACGTTGCCTTCCACTAATGAACTAAGTAACTGAAGAACAATTTTAAGTCATCCTCAAAAGCCATTTTCGATGGCAAGAAGTGAATACTTTGAAATAGAGGAGTCAATTGTAGTGTTTCTTGTCTACAAGGAATTGCATTGTAATTAAAGGGAACAATTTTTTTGGTAACTATCTTTAAAGTGAAAGAATAACTATCTTTAAAGTGAAAGAAAGAATAAAAATAGTCCTAGATATTTTCCATAGAATGTTTTTGACCCCAAATGGTTTATGCATGTTGAATGATTTTTCCTTTCATGTAGATGCATATTTTATTGTATTTTATTCAGTATATTATTTAGTTATTTTTTCATTGTACAAAAAGTTAAAAATTTTGTATTGAAAAATGGTAAGAGCATATAAAACTCCAAATTACACCATTATTACAGAGATACACTTAAAAATAAGATATATATTTATGTTCATTTACGATGATGAAAACAATGAATTACATTGGCTTATAAAGCCATCTCTCCTAGTATGCAACCTCCATATGAGAAACAACTTCCACTGTAATGTCCCCTTTCGAGGAGTGGTCTGAGAGACCACTTAGCCTATTTTATTCTCATAGGCTAAAGTTTGGCAGTAAGGGAATAATTAAAATTTATTTTTTAATATTATCCAATAAAGTGTTTTTTTTTTTTTGATCCGTAAGGTGAATATTTTATATATATTTAGAGAAATATACAATCGTCTGCTATGCAGGAATAATTTCATTGATAACCTTCAGTCAGCCAAAAAACTAACAAGGAAGAGTTCAATCCAGTTCCATATTGGAAGCACCGAACAAGGGATATAAACATAGTCTATCTTCCACAAATTTACAAAAAACTTATCACCAGTTCGAAGAAACAGCTAAAACCAAGACAAGAACAAGCAAAAAAAACTTGACGGACAGCAACCATTCCCCACTAAATCACCAGAGACCGTTAACCCCTGCAAAACAGATGAAACCTTCCACTCAGTCCGTTCCCTCCACCGACACTAACTTCACTTTTTGCTTCAGAAACTCCACTGCCACTTCTGCAAGCTTACGATGCTGAGATAATTCGGGGCCTTTGAGATCCAGAAGATAAGGATAAATCTTGATCGCATCATCCGATTCCCACATGGAAGCAAGGTCCGCAGGGCGCGGTATGCCCTTCCCCAAGAGAGCCGCTTTCAGAGTAATGTCGATGCCCCCGAGCAAGTCATTCCGAAACATTCGCACCATCAATTCTTTAGCCATTGTCTTCGGGGTAGCAATATCCAAGAGCGAGGCGAGAAACCTGGATGAAATTTGGGCATTGTCATGGGCGAATTCTTTACGCTCTAAATGTCCCTTTCCAAGGACCATCTTCACTGCTGCAACCGACGTCGGGTCGTCCTCGAGCAAGATGCGTTTTAGACGCTGGTCCGTTACCTCCCGAAAGGCAATTTGCCTTTCCGTTGCCATTAAGGAGACAGGAATATCGACATCGAAGGATTCAAAACCTTCCGCCGATATGATAATGGTGAACTTCGACTTCGACTGTCGCTCCATTGCCAGAGAAATGCCCGATGCACCCTGCAACATAAACACAAAGGCAAAAACCAAGGAGCCGAACCTAAATTTAGGAACGGACTTCATGAGTTTGATATACAACCTGAATAATGGTCCGTCAGACATCGTATACGGAAACAGATTAATGGCGATGCAAAACTGTCCTTTGCATGAGTAGAAATACATCCCCCGTCTCTTCAACTGAGAACTGTGATCAATGCAAGTTATGGTGATTACCACACGGCACGTCCGCGCACAGAACAAGGGAAACCGTGCGCTACGTGTCCCTCAGATGGCGTAGTGATAATTGAGCCCATCATGCCTCTAAACCCACTCCAAAAAATTTGAACTAAATAACAGCCGATTAACCTACAATGAACCTCCGCATTCCGCTAAATTTAGTAGGTTGGTATGACAGACACAAGCCAAGCCCGAGTGCCACCCGTCCGTCCCGTCCTCCTCCTCACGACCACCTAGACACCCAGTGCCTGTGTGAGGGGCGAGGGGGAGCCCACCCATCCACCCACAATGAATCACATCTTTGGACAATCTTTGAAGCTAGGGCCAGATACTCCCTGATTAGACAACTGATCTGCTTTAGTATTGCCTTCCCTGAGAGTGTGGTTTAACATGACTTGCTCAAAGTTGTTTAGCTGTTCCAAAGCCGCATCCAAAAAGACTCCCAATTTCCAGTTATGAATCTGCCTTGTCCTTAGGGCATTTATGACGACTGTTGAATCCCCTTCAATAACCAAGTTTTGAATGCCTAATTCTTTACTTAATTTGAGACCTAGGAGCAGAGCTTGGAATTCTGCAGCATTATTCGTACCATCTACCAGAGGTTGAGCTAGTTTCGCCAAAACCGAACCAGTGCAAGATCTTATTATGCATCCGGCTTCGGACGGTCCCGGATTCCCTTTAGAAGCACCATCAAAGTTTAATTTGGCCCACCCCGGTTCAGGAGGGATCCACTTTGTCTTTTTGCGTTGTTCCGCCGAGGCAGCTTTGCCTGAACATTCCAATGGAGGAGATTTGATACCAAACCATTGTTTCGAGATCCATGCATCCCATTTAGTGAAATTAAAATTCTTTGTTTTCTCCTGCACCTGAGCATTGAAAAGTTCTACGATGCAAGTCTCAATCTTGCACTGTAGCCGTGGAATAGACATCTCCCAATAAAGTGCATTTTAAGGGTAATGTTATTAATTAATTTAATAAAGCAACAGAAAGTGACTTAAGTGAAATATTAAAGTCACTTTATTATTGGGACTTAATGAATTATTTAAAGCAAGAATTTGAAAAGGTTTTCGAGAATGTTCCTCGGGTTTTTGATAAAAGAGGATTTTGGAGCTCATTTCTATTATGCTTGGATTTTTAATCAATTGAGATTTTGGAGAGTTTCTTGTGGAGCAGAAACCTTAGGATGACAACCTTGAGGGATACTAGTTTCGGTAGTGCAAGGTTCTACCCTAGCTAGTTGTTGAAGAGATCATTTATATTTCTTGCATTGGATTTCACGATTGGCTTATTGAAATTTGTTGTCTTGTTTCAAGACAAATTTCAGAGTTTAAAGGATTCAAGACTAGCAGATTGGAAATATTAAATATTATTATTGATGCTCTTGTAATAGCCATATTATCTTTAGATTACATGGCACAGTAACATAGATTCGATGAAGTGTTCAAAGGAGTTTATTAAAGTATTTATTATTCCCTTCAAACAGTCAACGCAACCTAGTCATAGCCTGTACACTCTTTGTTGGGGCTGCAACAATTTAGAAATGGCGCTGTACAAATGAGTGAGTCAAACAAGGTGATGTGGGGATAAAGTCTGGTCAAAAGGGTGTGATTCCTTAGCAAACACAAACTCTTACTCAGCGGCTGCTGTACCTCCTCCTTTATGGAAGCCATCCAATCCTAAGTGGAAGCCGTGCATTTTTTTTAATGGAGTCGTACCAATATAAAGTCTACTGTACTAATTTTGTACAAGCCGTACATGTTAGATTCATGGGAAAAGATATTTGAAATGTTGGGAAGTCTTCCAGGTTAGCATATTGAAGTTTTAAAGTTGCAATTTTAATTTATGAAATTATCTGGAAATTTCTTGAGCATAGTATTCATGTCAAAATGAGCTTCCTGTAATTATCTTATGTACTCAAATCTACTGTGAATGTATCATTTTCATGGTGAAATGAGAATACATGAATCATAAATAAACATTTCTGGGAAAACAAGTTGAAATATAAACTAGAGCAGCAGACTTGTAAACTTGTAACTGTTTGTTGAAATGCTTGTGTGCCTGAAACTGTGAAAATTGAAATCTTTAGTCAAAAATTGGTAAAAGGGATTTTACAGTGGTATTAGAGCTTAGAGCCTGCGAGCCTGTCAGGTTGAAATATTTGGATGACTGAAATATTTAATGAATCCAGAAGATAGGGAATATATCACTTATAGGAGGGCAAGAGAAAGGGGTGTCCTTAATTCTGATTTAGAGGAAGAGAACATGGGGGATAGACATGACAGACAAGAACACTAGGACCCTAGTATTTTGGCTATGTTGAGTGATTTAGCCAAGGGGCAACAACAATTGGTTCAGACCTTACCCAAATGATGCAAACCATGAATGCAAATAATAGAAATAACCAGGGTGATTATGAGAACAATGGTCATGATAATGGCAACAATGGGCACAATGGCAATCGAGAAGGAAGTAACACTTATATTCCTGTAAACCTTCCAAGGCAGCAAGTAGAACTACTCCTAGGCCCCTAATGCCTGAACTTCTAGAGGCACCACCTAGAGAACAAGCAGGACAGTGGGTTGGTGGTGAAGGATTGGTGATTACTTGCGTGAGTACCAATCATTGGGTGATGAGTTTCATGCTTCTATGTCTTTGGTAGATTTTTGCAATATTAAATACAGAAACAAACCTAGGGGTGAGAGAGGACAAGGGAATAATAGAGATTTGAAGCATAAAGTGGGCAAGCTAATCATCCCTAGTTATGATGGTTCAAGTAAGTGTACAACATGTGCATGGGTTTGGAAGTTAGACACATATTTTCAGCTAAACCCCATGACTCAAATGGAAGCAATCAAATATGCTACCCTTCATTTAGATGGAGAGGCTCGTGAGTGGTGGTACCATGGGCTAGTGACCTTGGGACATGATAGCATAGCTTCCTATGTAGACTTCACACAAAGATTGATTGATAGATTTGACAAGAAGGATCCATAATTGCATTTTAGGGAGTTGGCACAATCGAAATAGGTTGGCTCAGTTGATTCATATATTTTTGAGTTCCAAAAGTTGTAAGTTATGGTCACAGATGTGTCAGAGCACAGATTGATAGTTTTGGTTATGGAGGGATTATCAGAGTCACTTCGTGGTTGGATCGAAGCATTTGATCTCAGTTCTTTACAGGATGTCTTTAAGAAGGATAAGGAACTTGAAAGTTCAGTCCTTAAAAACAAATTTTAGCCTAAGCCCTTCCAGCATAAGAAGGATAAGGAACTTTTTCAGAAGGAATGGCCTAAAAGAACAACTTTCATGATGAGGTTTGTAATGAATTGCATAGAAAAAAGTTATGTTTTAGCTACAAAGAACCTTGGGAATTGGGCCATAGGTGTTTGGGAAAGGGTAAGGTACATTACATTGAGTTAGTCTCTGATGGTGAGGAGGAAGAGAAGTTAGAAGAAGTTTAGGGCAGCGAACAAAGTGATACAGATGATGAGCAGTCATCTAAGGGGGTGAAAGGTGGAACTATAGCCACACTTTCTGGTACCCCCATATTTAATTCCTTCAGAGTTCGTGGAGTTTTGCAAGGACAATGTGTGTCTGTTTTGGTGGATGGTGGCGAAGAGGGGTATATAGACAAAGGACTTTGAGGGTTTCAATGTTATGGTGGTAGATGGTTTTAACATGGCTTGTATCCAATGGGTCCCACAACTGAATATTATGTTAGGTAATTACACTGTCACTGATGATTTCTATGTTGTTGACTTAGGGGATCCCGGGATACTAATGCTATATTGGGCATCTAATGGCTTCACTCTTTAGGGAAGTATTTTCAGAATTTTTAAACTATGGAGTTGAAGTTTAGAGTGGATGGTAAGAAGGTTGTCTTGAGAGGTATGTCTAATGGTGCTCCCAAGATTGTGTCAGCAAAGAGAATGGAGAGCATTTTTAGACATGGCGATGTGGCATGGGCAGCGTAGTGTTTGATTTCATCCAATGCCCCTACAAATAGTAGTGATTAGTATCTCGTGGATATTTAGACAGTGTTGGACAAGCACAGTTTGGTCTTCAGTGAGATTCCATCAAGGAGGCCTCCAGATAGAGGTTTTGAGCATGTTATTGAGCTAGACGAGGGCTCTAAGCCCGTCATTACCACTCCTTATTAACACCTTAATAAATTCAAGGAGGAGATTGAAAAAGCGATTAAGGAGTTATTAGACATGGGGCATATTAGGCCTAGCTCGAGTCCTTTCGCTTCTTCTATAGTCTTGGTGAAGAAGAAGGATGGAACCATGAGGGTGTGCATTGACTATCGTGCACAAAACAAAAAGGCAATAAAAAACAGGTACCCAATACCTAGGATCGATGAGTTGCTAGATGCTTTACATGGAGCAGTGTATTTCTCAAAGATTGATCTTTGATTAGGGTACCACCAAATTAGAGTGAGGGAGTAGGATATACACAAAACGACATTCATGTGTCACTATGGACACTACGAGTTTCTCGTCATGCCGTTTTGCTTGACCAATGCTCTAGCCACCTTCCAATCCTGTATGAATTACATTTTTAATAAAAAGTTGCGGAAATTTCTTTTGGTCTTCTTTGATGACATACTTATATATAGCAAGACTTGGGAGGAACATTTGAGACATCTTGATGAGGTTTTGGGCATCATGGAGGTACACTCTTTGTATTCTAAGGCTTCTAAGTGTGAGTTTGGGATGACATATATTTTCTACTTGGGGCATGTGATCAGTGCCAATAGTGTTCAGGTTCATCAAGAAAAAATACGAGCTATTTTGGATTGGCCACCACCAAGGACGTTGACAGAATTGAGGGGATTCTTTGGCTTGTGTAGTTATTATAGGGGGTATGGCTCATAATGCACTTGTTATAATAAATTCTGCCAAAAGATATAATAGGAAACCTCAAAAAGGAAAAATAATAAATTTGATGAATCCAAATTATCAAAAGTCTTGAACTCATGATATTTCAAAGTTAAATCAAATCTCAAAAGATCCCCTCTCCAACCATGCTAAACACACATAGAATCTCCATGTGGGACCTTTCTATATAGTCTTGTATTGTTTATAAAAGCCCCAAAAAGAATATCACAAGATTCAAACTCTTAACCTTCACATCCAAAGTTATACATTTCTTAATTTTCCTACAACCAATTCCGCTACTTTACGCCATTTTCAACAACATGTCACTTTCTTTGCATCATGATGCGACACTTCACTGCCATCTTCTGCAGCATTCCCCATGCAATCAATTAGCAACAGTACAGCAGCTCGTGCCACTGTCTAATTGTCTGTCAACAATGCTTCAACTGTCTTATCAGTGCCAAATATTTGGTACTTCTATTTACAATACCATACTTTATCTTAATATCTATTACTTTTCGTTAATGATTTTCTACACATGGCATTCACTTATCATTATGATCATTTTTAAGTGCTTAATTTACCTTCATTTATAAATTATTACCCATATCCCTCACTCTATATCCTAAATCCGTCATTTGAGGACAAATGCCACTTAAGCTGGGGGGAATGGGAAGTGACGATTTCATAAGTACCACCATTATTTGGCCTTATGGAAATCATATGTCTTAAGTACAGGTGTATTAAGTACATTAAATGGTCATTTTAATTTTGGTTATACCCTCCTTGGGAACAACAAAGCAAATCAATCTTCAACAGAGCCAATAGCACATTCAGACTTTTAACCTTCACATCCAAACTTATATATTTCTTAATTTTCCTACTAATCTGCTACTTCACTCCTTAAGCTATTAATAAGCTATTTCCTTTTATTGTCTTATTCATTGACTGGTCTTATTGTATACTGCATACATGAAATTCATTTGTTTGTTTTTGTTCAGTTTGTAACCTTTTCTTTTTGAAATTATACATGCTATACTACCAACGACAATAACAGAAAATGTTAGATAAGTGTTGATTTGAGAGGCCCACTTCCTACAAAGGTGATGAGAGCTCATTTTTCTACTTCTTGAACCCATGTGCAAACAATCAACATATTTCCTAATGACTTCAAATCTAGATGTAGGATGTTAAACAGTGTCTACCTTAAAAAGAGTATTGCTCTCATAACTACAAGATCATGGTCTTTCATAAAGGGTTGGCGACTGTTTATAGTCCTCAGAATGTAGTGTTTGCATTTATTGGCAACATATTGTATCAATTGTAGGAAAATTTTCTATATTTTAAGTAGGATAACCACTAGTACAAGATCAATGAACATTATTCGAGGTATAATCCCTATTGGAATCTTAGATTAAGCTGTTGGCTACTAAATTATGCTAATACACTTCTTTTAGTTAATAGAGGGAACGCATCTCTTGTTAGTCCAAGAAGGTCTTCCTACAATGGGGATAGAAACAAGAGGCATTCAAAGAAAGGATAAATACAACAAAGGGCAGACAGAAAGGAGATTAACATGCAATTCCCCAATCCTAGTGCAAAAAACATCTTCTGGTGTCTCTTCAGGGATAGAATGAAAATACTCTTCCAGAAAGAGTTAAAAAGCCCCATTTCTAGTTTCATTTAATGTATATTGTATAACTATGCGGATGTAGTGTAGATGCTGGGGCTCTGTTCTGAATAAATAATTTCACAGTCAAGCCTTGCCCCTGCTAGCTGTAACAAGTTTGCAAATTTTGGTCTGTGTAGTATTTTGTTGGGTTTCTTGCCATTCTTGTATTGCTGTGCATCTTCTTGTACTAATATCAACTTTTTCCAAATTTACGCACTTTGAGTTGCAATGTGTTTGAGAGGCCAAATTGGTAGTCAAACTGGAATTAATATTTTTTTAGGTTGGGGGTTTAATCCTACACAATTTTAAGCTGTTATACCTTGCTTTGTGGAGTTACATTGTTGGCAGTCATGTCTTAATTTCAACCTGCAGTTTGCATTTTCTTGCTATTTTCTATTTTACAGCTTTCAGGATAGCTTCCAAATAGAGCACATGTTCTAGAGCTATGGACAATTCCTTTTGTTATGTGATACAATATTGTGCGTATGAACTATTTTGCAATAAATTGTCTTCCTAGGACACTAGGTGATATGCTTAGTAGCAAAAAGGACAATTGCACATGATAGGATGTTTAAATAGAATATGAGTGCAAGTAATGTTTATTTTCATCCTTTATGTCTACTAGCGGTTCTTTACTAATTTCTTTTTACTCAGTAATTTTATCATCAAGTAAGCAAATATTGTTGCTTATTAGACATAGATATCTTGGGGAGTCTTTCTTCAATCTTTTAGATTCTTGAGTGCTTTTCATGCTACTTTTAGTGGGCAGGTGCTCTCTCTACTCTGTTATAGTTCATTTTTAAAATTTTTCTGTTATAGTGTTGCATATTTGCATAAAATACATGCTACACTTATGGTCTTTGCCACAAATTCGATTTGGGGCTTTGATCTATTCTTGAAATTCTACAACATTCTTCACCACAAATATCCTAGATAAGTATCCAACTATTCTAGAAGGTGCAAGGTAAATCATAAGATCTAGTATTGCACTGGAAGGGACATAGATTAAAAAAATAAAAAATTCAAGCCAATTGATTGATGATTGATTTACAAACCTTACTAGATTGTAAATGTTATTATAGTTTAATGAAGAGATCATTCTTAACATTCAACATTTATTTACCATATCTTGTTTCATTAAAAGCTTATGGGGAAAAATTGTTTGGATCAAGGTTTCAAAACTTGCCGAATACTTGCCTAATCCATGAGTGTTTGTGTGTTATTTTTGCGGCCAAACAAACCACCCCTTAACTCGCCTAATTCATGAGTATTTGTGTGTTATTTTTGCAGCCAAACAAACCACCCCATAACTTGCTTAGCTGAGTTTTTGGCAAGTACTCCCAAGTTTTGCTGAGTAAATGAATGTAAATATTTTTATAATTTGCCGAGTTTTGCAAATTTTTTGCAAATTGCTGCGTCTGAGTCAAAATTGGGTCTGCTGGGTTTTGCCGAGTCGCGAGTTTTGAAACCTTGGTGTGGATGTCTTTTTTCTTCATATTTTAGGACCAAAAATAAAAACCCTCTAAATCCTCTTATTGTACCTTTTTCAGAGTATTTGGATTATGGTAAGACTGTTTTATTTGTTGGCCTATTGCAGGAGCGAAAGCACCAGAAAGAGCCAACATTATTGTTTGAAAGTATAGTAGTTGTTGGACTTCATCCAAATACAGACATCCAAGCAATTGAAGTATCACTAACAAGGAAAAAATCATTTGAGGATGCAGAAGGCTCAGAGAGACTGAAAGATGGCTTCAAGTATCAGCATCGAGGCCTTGGCCAACAGAATCTTGAGCCACAGGTTGGTACATGTAGAATTGTGCATATTTAAACAAGCTAACATTTATTTTCTTATGACTTTGTGCTTGAAAGAATTTGCATCCACTTGTTAATACATTATATGTGCAACCACAATACCATAAAATTAAAATACAGACTGATTTAATGACGGGCAAAACCTTATTTCTCCTATATGGGTAAGATTTTGTGCCAAAAGAGCTCCATGAAACCAACACTCTTCAAGCAAGCTTCTATTCTCATCAAACTTTGTAGTAAATTCAATCCTGCACCCAGAAAATTTCTTTTGCCAACGATCTTGCCAGATCTCATTTCTTCTTCAGGAAAAGTGACCTTAACAAAGGAAAAACAACGTTGTGACCTAACAGCTATTAAGACATTATCAATCCTTCGTGATCTTCACAGAAACTAAGGACTACAACCTAGGGAGTTTGAATCTCTAAGCTTTGAAATCATCTGGGATCAATGAATCAGATCAATAATGGAACAAATAATAAAACTTGACAAGCAAAAGAGAGAACACCAATTTGTTGTGGTGTCCAGAGACACCAAAAGAAGAAAATGACTATAATATGGAATTTTGCAAATTAATGTATAGAATTATTTATAGAAAAGTTGACTGGCATTTCCCTTATTTATACACCTCTCAATAACTCACACGTGATGCTTTTATCCCAACATATATAAGATGCAAGTTACACATTTACATATGCAAGCTACAAATAACCCAAGGCTGTGCTACAGTCAATGGTAATGAGATGGCAAGTTTAGTTTTACACATGTTTTAAATAAAACATATATACACAAAATTTCAAATTAGGCATGGAAAAAAATAACATTAACTCAACAACTTGTAGTTCTATAAAATTTACAAATTTTATATAGGAAATGAAATTTATTGGGCTGATGACTTTGATTAATGATTTATTTGTGCATTACACTAATTTCCGAGGTTTTGTAAATATTATGAACACATTCAATACATGGTGTAAAAGAACATCAAGTCATAAATCTCAAACATTATGAAATAAATGCAGAAGTAATGTGACCTCTGATGTTCTTGCATTGACACAAGTAATAGATGTTTGGACAGAAGGAAAAGCAATAATGAAATGATCAGCAAAATGAATAAAACTAGGACATATCCATTTTAAAATTGATCTAATAAGTGCTGAGAGGTATCAAAAAGACTCAAGGTGTCAGTATCTATGCGCTTATGCTTATTCTGTGGTAGGATTGCCACCTTAAGTCTTCTTGATACCTCTAGCCACATATCAAAGCCATGTTAAGATGGTTCTATGCTTAACCTTGTACTTTTCCCATTTCCATTGCTACATTCCACAGGAACAATAGACTTGTAGTCACATGTTTTTTTTTATCTTCAGTATGCTACTATTTTTGGAAACATTTGAGTTTATAACATACAGTGCATGCATCATGTTTCTCCCATGTATTATCGATTCTTGCCATGGACAAGATAATTGATAAATTAATTTCCTATTAATCTTCAATTAATCAAATCTATATTAGGAAATCACAGTCATGTACTCTTCAACATTCTTCAATCTTAAATTTTTGTAGGATATAAAACTAACATAATAGTGATTAATCTGATAGTTCATTGGCTTGTTTGCTTTGATTTGATGTATACATGCCATATTCTTACAGTAATTAAATCCTTTTCACAAATTCCCACCATTGATTTGCTATTTTGCCAATCCGTGTATTATTCTGATTGAGAAACATTGCAAGATCTGATGATGGTCACCCTAAAATTTCACTTGCATCCAATGCTGTGTAATTTTTTAAAACTTATTTGATGGCAAAAAACACAACCATGGTCAAACGGTTATTAACTTTAACCGCTGCCTTCAACTCTCTTTTTGTATCTTTGCCTTTCTTTCTCACACACACATACACATGCATATGCGCACACACACACACACTTGCACACTCTATCTCTCTTTCTCTGTCTCACACACCCACTCACACACATACTCACACTGTGGCATCACTTACTGAAATGCTCTTGGGCAAATTGGTTTGCCTGTTATGAATTACAAATATATCTTCTCCAATTGGCTAGTACTGTCATTTTGCAGCAAGTCATGTTTCGACAAATTTTTAAGTATAAATGTTCCAATTCAAGCTAGAACTGCTTGCTTTTCTAGAAACTGCTATGACATGTTATTTTTTATTTACCTTGTTGCATATTTTAAGCTTGCAGTAAGTTGGGAGTCATGGGCAGTTATAATTTACAACTATAAAGGGAGTGGTTGCCACCTTGTACTAGTGCCAAATATGTTTTGGGAAGGATTTATCTATCATTCCTCTAGGAGAGGCTACAACATTTCTCATCTAGAAACTGCAACACCATTTTTATTTAATAGACTGGTACATTGAATTGCATATAGAAAATATCAGTGAGTTTAACTATATATTTTCTTGTGCTAATATTGCATATAGGAATCAGTTCTTACAAATTCCAATAGTTTAAGTTGTTGGTGCATTGCTCTTAACCTGAATAGATAAAAGGCCAAAGCATGATCTTCTTTCTCCTTTTCTTCTTTTACTCCCATGCTAGAACAACTACAAGCTTGAGTATACTATTGAATTTCTTGACATTTTCAAGTAATTAATCTGATTCTGAAGTTGCAAGGACATCATTGGGTCCATCAAAAACCTAATGGAGTGGGAAGATGCAAAGATCCCCAAGTGACAATTCAGCGGGGAGCATGACAAAGTTTTTATATGAATACATTATTGGCATTTCCCTGTGCTCACAAGTGATAGGGGAGAAGTTTTTGATGAAATTATATAGTACTTAAAACAAGGTGTTCTCTATTTCTCAATCTTTCCAATTCTTGTGTGAATGTTCAAGTGAAAGCAATGGAGAAGCATAAGTATTGGTTTCTGTTTTAGAAACCATGCAGAATCATGTGTAATAATTTGGAAGAAAGGTTACGATCCATCTTATGACATTATTATTCAATTTATAGGGTTTCAACTGTTCACATCTCTTTTGAGCTCATACATGGGCCAGAAGCTATTGTACATATGGAGTTACGCATTTTAGGTTCGAGAAGTGTTGCCAAGTGCAAGTTGGGGGATAGTGAGATCCTGTAACTATGACTACTATGAGTTTATAAGATGGATGAATGACTGTTTGTTGTGGTTGACAGAGGTAGCATTGAGAAGAAGGAAAACTTTGCAATGACATGTTAATGATAATTGCAGCTTCAGGCGATCCTTCCAGCACAGTTCAATTGGAGAAAACATAAATTAAATAATAGCTCTTCGGCTATTTAATTTATATACGATTTTTTATTGACATATATTTAATGAGGAGGCGCGAATGTTATGAGGCCGACCTCATTCCTTACTTTCCACGATTTTCTCTCTTGGCACGAATTTCCTAACATGGCCGACCTTGTTAGAAGAGACGCGATTTTTCATAAGTCATTTTCTTGATGTGGCCGACTTCTTGGCTAAAAATCGCACCCCCTTGTTTTGTATATATATTCATTACATCTCTCATTGTAATTCATCAAGTTTATTCTATGTAAGTGCGAATTCTGTGTAAGTGCGAATTCTTCAATAGCAGATTGCGAATTACTCAAGAGCAGAGTGCGAATTCTTCAATAGCAGATTGCGAATTACTCAAGAACAGATTGCGAATTCTTCTAAGGCAGAATTGAATCTTAAGGAGTGACAGTTTATTATCTGTTCTTGCATCTACAGTTGGTGCTGAATATTGGCCTTGTGATTGGCCTCATTGTAAAGAGATTTGTTGCCATTGTTTATATATATAAGAGAGACTTTTGTTGCTGGGTTTTTCTCCCTCAAGAGGAGGGTTTTCCCAGGGTATCTGCTGTGTTATTGTGTCTGATTTTGAATTATTTTTCTGTGCATATAATCTGTTCACTAAAATTTACATGACAAACACATTCAAATAGGATGAACCTTAATGCTAGATTACTAGTGCTGAAATATGATGGTGTATGAGAAATAAAGTGAGGGAAATTCATGATGATGTGGCTGGGTGTATTCAAGTTTAATGAAGTGTATTCTCTTCAGGATTGAGATAACACTCCTTAAAAAGCTATGATCATGGATCTGGGCTTACAATTTATAGGCAAAGGAATATATTACTGAAACCAAGTATATCCTCTAAGCTTATTTATTAGGATTTGATTGATCCATAACTCAGGACTCCATAAATGCAATTGTACAGAGTTCAATTAACACGAAATAGAGCCTGGTCAGTTGGAACGGAAGTATATACCTATGGGAACATTGACTGATAGGAAAGAAGAAGTCATTTAATGAGGTTACATATAATAAAAGCAAAAAGATGTTCAAAAGGGGCAAATGTGTACATTAGGAAAAATGAGAAAGATGTCACCAGAAGAGCATAGATGCTTCTGGGCTGGTGGGAAGAGGATATGAGTGGAACATGAAAATAAGAAACTGTAAAAGATTGGGAACAGCCATTGAACATGTATTATCTGTCTCATTGTCACTTGGATATCCATCTTCATCCTTGCAGACAATGCCATGTCCTCCACTACCGTAGCTTCCCAGACCTCAGATTCTTGTCCATCATCAATTAAGCATACCATAAAATTTGGATGCCACAATTATGTCTGAATGGTGTTAGTAGGGACACTGACTAGTATAGAGGAATGCCTGTGGTGGCGTAGTATTCTGTTATTGTATTTGTTTACATGTTTGCATTATGAATAGAAACACAATAACCAATAAAGGGAACAATTGCCTGTTTTGAAAGGTATGTAAGCTTTCATTTTTATCATGGTTAGTCATGTATGGCTATGGACAGAGGGTCGTGTACGATTGACATACTTCTTGTGATCAAGTCTATTTATTTCCCTGATGTTTATTGAGGGACCTTTCTCCATGGAATGTAAAATTGTGTGCTGATAGATACTCTGTGACATTAAATTGTTTTTTGTGTTCTATGGGTGCTAGAAATAGTTCTCAGTCTCTATTGATCATCTACATGTACAAGGATCTGTGATACTATATATTGTGTCTTAGCTCATATCAGGAATTCAGCAAAGGTTGTGGAAGTTCTGAGAAAGAGTATAAGTCACAATGATATTGTGGTAGCATCAACACTTGGTCACTGATTTATTTAATGTAGAGTTCAGAATTGGTATCTCAAAAGGATCAAAGCACTTGAATGGTGCTAAGGAATTCAGAAAATTTCGATAAGTAGCATCATTCAGAGACTTATGCTGCATGCACTTTAGGAAGAAGGAAGTATCACAGTTGTATGAAATGCCACAAAATTGTTGATTTGCATGGGAAACAACAAAAATAAGTAAATTTAACACTTGTTTTTTATTGTTTTCTGTGTGCACGTGAATCTTACAATAAATAACATATTAATAGATGATAAATACTTGTTCTCCATCCATACTTTTTCTAGTTGAATATTCTTACGGTGCATAGCCGGGTCTATGAAACATTATCTTCTTTGCAAAGTAATGACAAAATGTCGACAAAATAAGTTGCCTTTTTGATAGCCCATTTATTTTGTTGTGGGATTAGTGGTGTTAAAATGAAAGCTAACATGTGTTCATCATAAAATTGAAATTCTATTTAGAAATAATACAGTCTTGGATTGGTTGCCATGAGTTTCTCTCTAAATGCAGTGGCCCATGCTTAAGTTTTACCTTGCTTGATGGTGTCTGTATTTCTTGCTATTTCATGCATATCGTTAATTTCCTTTTTTTGCCTGTTAAAATCTTGTAATATGGTTAGAAGTTTGATTTGGGTATATGATGGTTGAACAAGATAGCCAGGCCAGTTGCAATTATTTTTTTTGGTTATTTATTAACACGTTTTAACACCTTATTAGTGTGACATTTTGGTCTAAGTTCATTCTGATTAAACTTATTACACTGTCCATCATTTGAGAACAACCATTACCTTTTGTAGGTTCTGTTTGCATATCCTCCAAAGAAGCGATTGCCATTGAAGTATAAGGATCTCCTTTCATTTTGCTTTCCAAGTGGGCTGGAGGTAGGTATCTACGATATATTAAACTTAGTTTTATGAAACATATTGTGAATGTTGATCATGTTATTTCTTATTTAAAAGAATAGTGCCCATACATTATACTTTTCTTGTGAGATGCATTTAAGAAAATTGATCAATTCAAGGGTTAATTTGTTTGAAATCAATCTAGCTTTTGGTTGTGCAATGAAAGTATTTAGATTCAAACACTTGCAAACAATTTAATTTGTTCCATTTCCATGTGAACATGGTCCATTAAATGAGTACCAGAGAACCTGAAAGAACAACCCTTACAAAGGCTTTAGAACTAAATTGATGCTCCTAATAAAACCTGCCAAGATTCCTAGCAGTGGAGCCTTAAAGCATAGTCAAATTATGTGGAAAGCTTGATCTATGAGTGGATTAAGCACATCTCATGAGATTCCAACAATCTGCTAAGCTTCATTGAGAATGAGGCATCAAGCCTAATCTCAGAAAAATCTGGAGATTTCAGGCCAACTTAGAAAAAGCGTTATGATGATCTATTGGAAATTGAAATAGACATTACTTATCCATGTACTAGAATATATATCTATATAATTCTTTGATAGTATGTGTCCTTGATGTAAAGGGAATAATCTCACACAGAATGCTCATCTAAAACATTATTGGGTAACAATGTATAAAATATTTTTGGGACAGATTGACTGAATCCAATGCCACCCCTAGCTTGATACAGCCAGCTAGGGTTAGTATGACCCTCAAAAGATCATGAAAATCTTCACAAACCCTGCTCCAAGCTGATGGGAATATCTTCTAAAAACTTGGGCGCCATCATACCATCAAGAAAATCTTCAATAAAGGCAGGGCTTCTACCTCGAAGCTCTCACACCCTCCTTATAGGCACAAGGCAGCAATTGGTACGGCCTCACTAACAATTAGTCTGTCCTCAAACAATCCCATTATTAAAATCTTTGAAATTTGTAAGTAATCACTCCAACAATCTGCAACTTAAACGCATCAAAATCATCCATACTGATCAACAATCCCCAAAACTTCACTTTCAGCGCCACTGTAATCCTTGAATGGAATTACCAAGACCAGGTGGGGAGTTTTCTTCCTTGAAACCACCTACTCCAAGAGGGTTTTTTGTCCTCAAGAAGCTTTGGAAGAACCTGTAAATGCAAACAAATCTGCAACAGGATGGGATCCTAATACTATGAATAAACTAAAGACAGAAATTCTGAGAAGAAAAATACTGAGACAAATGTACGTTTTCTGAATACTTCTCTTTGCTGTAGAATGTACTGGATGCAGAACATTAATGGATTTCGATATCCTGCAAAATGAAATGAACCCAACCTTTGTATGAGGGAGACCCGCATCCAAAGGGACATGTCTCTTGAGAAGACGTGTCTCCACACTTGGAGACACGTCCGCTCAAGGGACATGTTCCTTTGAGCGCATGGATTCCATGTCTAAGGAACACGTCCCTTGAGAGGACGTGTCTCCACACTTGGAGACACGTCCGCTCAAGGGACGTGTTCTTTGAGCATGCGAGTTCCAGATTATCTAATAAACATTCATGTTTAAACAGATTAACAAATACGCGTTATCAAGCATGGCGTAGATGATCATCATTTATATGAGTTCGATTTCTTATTTCCAGAAATACTTACAGAGCAGATAGATCGAAATAACAATGATGATGCTTATAGCAATCATTGTTCATATCAGACCTAAACTACCATGTATCAACACTCCCTCTTAGCTTAGGGAAGATATTTCAAATCAAATAAGAGAAGATATCACCTTCACACGTGATATCAAAGATATGTTTTCTCAAAGTTGTCAAGTCACATGACATTCTTCATAACACATCTTCATTATGGTATGTGCACTAACATCAAGTCACATGATGTCTACCATAATTCATGGCATATCCATGGATATAAATATCCACCATGATTATCTCTTAAGGATCACAATGATCTACAAAATGATATCACGTCCCATGATATCAACCAAAGTGTCCAAGAGATACTACCATGACATATCTAGAGATATCAAGTCACATGACATCTATCATGATAGTTTTCATTGTAGAGTCGTCACTTTACAATGTCAAATACAAGTGTTCATTATTAGAAAGATCGTCACCTTTCAATAATGTACACAGGGAAAGTAGGCCCATAAAGTCATGGAGTCACACGCATGACAAAAGTGTTTTACACATTAAAACATCTTTATATATATATTAGTACAATTTATAAACAATTTGTATTTCAAACATAAATAACAAATTACATTTCAACCATACCAAGTTTCTTCCTGAAGTGCTCCACCTTGATTCGGGAGAGAGGCTTGGTGAGAATGTCTGCAGTTTGATCATTTGTACTGATATACTCCAACTGAATTACTTTCTTTTCCACCATATCTCTTACATAATGATACGGGATCTCAATGTGCTTCGATCTATCATGAAAGACAGGATTTACAGAGAGTTTGATGCAACTCTGATTATCACAATGAATAATTGTAGGATTCAAGGGTTCACCGAAGAGTCCCACAAGCAATTTACGAAGCCAAATTGCTTCTCTTGCACCCATAGAGGCTGCAATGTATTCAACTTCTGTTGAGCTCTGTGCAACTGAAGATTGTTTTCTGCAAATCCAAGAGATCATAGCAGATCCTAAATTGAAGCAACATCCTGATGTGCTTTTTCGATTGGTTATACTTCTAGCCCAATCTGAATCAGAGTAAACATGAAGATCTAGTTGATCATTCTTGTAAAGAAGACCATATCCAATAGTGCCTTGAAGGTATCTCAAAATATGTTTCACAGCCATTAAGTGAATTTCCTTTGGCTCACACATGAATTGGCTGAGAACATTCACAGCATAGCAAATATCAGGTTTGGTGTTAACCAGATACATCAAGGATCCAATCATTTGTCTGTAAAGTGTTGGATCTGCACACTTGGATTCTATTGCTGCTTCTTTCAATTTGTGAAGGTTGGTTTCCATAGGTGTAGACATCGGTCTACAATCCAACATTCCAAATCTTTTCAGAATGTCAATAGTATACTTCCCTTGGTTTAGTATAATGCCCTCTGATTTCTGCCATACTTCTAAACCTAGAAAGTAGTGTAGAATGCCCAAGTCTTTCATGTCAAATTCAGAAATTAGATCTTGCTTCCCTTGAGCAATGAGGTGATCTTCTCCTGTTATCAGCAGGTCATCAACATATAAAATAATTATTAGCATATCACCTTTGATTACCTTGAAGTAGAGATTGGAGTCGGCCTCATTTTTGGAAAATCCTATTTCCAAGAGATAGCTGTCAATTCTTTCATACCAGACCCTGGGAGCCTGTTTAAGTCCATAAAGAGCTTTCTTCAGTCTGCATACATGTGTGTCAGGTTTATGTATCACAAAACCTTCAGGCTGTCCCAGATAGACTTCCTCTTCAATGGTTCCATTCAGGAAGGCAGTCTTCACATCCATTTGATGGATCTTCCACCTTTAGCTGCTGCAATGGCTAACACTGCTCTCACTGATGTGTAACAACAGGTGCAAATGTTTCTTCGTAATCAATGCCTTCCTTTTGAGAAAAACCTCTTGCCACAAAACGTGCTTTATGTTTTTCTATACTGCCATCAGCAGCATGCTTGATTTTGAAGAGCCATTTGGAAGAGACAACAGATTTCCCTTTTGGTCTAGGCACAACATCCCATACATCATTCTTCAGAATGGACTGATATTCCTCCGTCATTGCATCTTTCCATGCTTGATGTCTGAAGGCTTCTGAAACACTGACAGGTTCGGAGTTTATGATATCGTTCATGAGAGCAACATAGCTAGAGAAACGTTTGGGTCTATGCTCCACGGGGACGCGTCCCCTATGCTTTTTGCCCGTTTCCCGTACTGGGTACGAAACGGGGACGCGGGGACGGCTAGGAAACGTACCCTAGAAGTCCCCTTTTGAACACCAAGTACCAGAACCTTTTAGGGGACGTTTTGCCAGAAATCGGGGACTTTTTGCCCAAAAAGGGGACTTAGGGTACGGCTAGGAGTACCCAGCACGGCCCAGCCGTCCCTCGTTCGTACCGGGTACGGCTAGCCGTACCCTACGGCCCAGCAGCAAGTAAAGCGCTTAGTTTTAAAAAAATAAAGTTTTTTAAATTAAAATAAAGGTATGGGGGGTCCCACAAGGGGCGCCCCATGCCACTTAACCTAAGTTTCACCTTTTATGTGGCCTAAAATGTGAAAAACAATTCATTCTTATTTCTTGCCATGTGAAGTGAAGGAGAGCAAAAGAAGAGCAGCTGAGTGAAAGAGAGAAGAGCAGCTTGAAGAGGAGCTTAGGGCATCATTGCCAACATATTAGAGGTATGTTTCTCATCTTTGTTTTGTATTTGCTATTTGTTTATAATTTTTGCAAGATTTTTTTAAGTTTTTCAACACATAGGAAGGGCATTTAGGGTGTTTTTTTTTTGTTTTGAATTTGCAGCTCTTTGAAATCAAGAACTTCATAAATTTTTTGAAAACAACCATGAGTAACAGCAGCAGTGATAGTGAAAGTCATGATATTGAAATCCAAATGGAGGAAAGAACTCAAACTCAAAGAACTAGAAATAGGCCTAGAGGTGGTTCAACTCCAAACATTGCGGGGTCTTCAGAGACTAGGAGTGGAGTAGGGTCAGCAAGTTCAAACCCCTTTGAATGTCCATCTGAAATCCTCAAAAAATGGGCAAGAGGCCCATTTAACCCCAAAAAACCTCTACTACAATTTGCAACAAGAGTTGATAAAGGCAAGCAAAAAAATTCGGGGGGTAGTAGAGTATGGGAGTGCCATTTGTGCCAAAAACAATATAGGGGCAGCTATACGAGAGTTTATTGCCATCTTTTGTGGATTGGTGGTCAAGGGGTGAAAGGGTGTAGAAAAATAACCCAACAAGAAAAAATTGAGGCAACTAGATTGCATATGGAGGGGGAGGCATTATCAAAAGGGGTTTCAATTGAGAGTTTGCAGCCTAGTTCGAGAATGTCTACACCATCAGTGGATGTTGCTTCAGCTTCTCATTCTCATGTGGGGGAGGATTCTACTAGAGGAAAAAAAAGGAGTATGAATGTTGCTGATATGTTTAATGTTACAGCAAAAGATGGGGCTGATTCTTCTATTGCCAAGTTTTTTTATGCTAATGCCATACCATTTCATGTCTCACGTTCACCATATTTTAAACAAATGTGCAAAGATATTGTAGTTGCTGGTCCCTCATATGTTCCACTTGGAGAAACTAAGCTACGCACCACCCTTCTTGATAAAGAGTACTCCAAGGTGAGTGTTTTGATGGAGGATATGAGACAAACATGGTTGACAGATGGCTGCTCCATAATCATGGATGGGTGGACCGATATCAAACATCGGCCACTCATCAATCTTATTGTCACTAGTGTAGCAGGCTCTTATTTTCTTAGAGCTATAGATTGTTCAGGCAAAAGGAAGGATGCAACCTTCCAATTTCAGATTTTGAGAGATGCTATAGAGGAGGTTGGAGCCTCTAATGTTGTGCAGGTATGATTTTCTATTTTTCTTTCTTTCTTATTTTTTATTTTGATTTTCTTATTAGTTATTTAAATTTTTTGATATCTATATTCTAAGTTCTTAGATTCTATACTAATCTCATATCAACTTGATGATATGCCATTGCCAGGTAGTGACTGATTCAGCCCGTGTGTGTAAATTAGCTGGATTGATGGTGGAGAGTGCTTATAAGCACATTTTTTGGACCCCTTGTTGCGTGCATGCATTGAACAATACTTTGAAGGACATTGGGAAGATAGATTGGGTGAAGGCAGTGGTTGCAGAGGCTAGAGAGGTGCAAATGTTCATTTGCAACCATCAGACTTCACTTGCTTTGTTTAGAACATTTTCGAGGAAGGAATTCCTCAAGCCCGTGGAGACTAGATATGCCAGCTACTTCATTTTATTGGAGAGGATGCTTGAGGTCCAAGAGGCTCTACAATTAATGATGGTCAATGCAGAGTGGGGTAGATGGCATGAGTCAAGCACAGCGGAGGGAAAAAGGGTGAAACAAAAAATCCTTGATGATGACTGGTGGTCCACAATGAGGTAAGAAAATTGGCATTGCTGATTTTATTATTTATTTGAATTATTAATTTATTTCTTAATTTTATTATTGCTGATTTTCATTGTATTATTTAATATTTATAGGCTAGCTGATTTTAATTTTTGTAACTTGTTTGCACTTGCAGATATGTATGCTCCTTCATCCAGCCTATTGTGCAAGTGATTAGATTTGCTGATACTGACTCTCCTAGCCTTGGAGAGATTTATGAGACCTTTGATAGTATGCTTGGACAGGTCAAGCAAGCAATTTATAGCAAGGACCCTTCTTTGACATTTTATGAGGAGCATCTTAGGCCCATTGTGACGCGACGGTGGGACATCATGAACACCCCGCTTCATATGGCAGCCTATGCTCTCAATCCGAAATGGTATGCACCGAGGCCTGGGAGAGTGGCTCCATCTCGTGATGAAGAGGTGAAAGAAGGCTTCATGAAGGCCCTTACCAAAATGTATAATTCAGAGGAATCTACCATACTTCGCACACAGTGGCTTGCATTTGTCAATCTTCGTGGTCCAACCTTCAGCAAACCAGAGGCGAGGTCGGATAGAGCTACATTGGCTCAAACCGACCCTATTGGATGGTGGACGTGGCATGGGAAGGATGCACCAGAGTTGAGATTACTTGCCGTTCGCCTTCTTTCACAGGTTGCCAGTTCCTCTGCTGCAGAGAGGAATTGGTCCACATATAGCTTTATCCAATCGGTCAAGAGGAACTGCCTTACCTCTAAACGATCGGAAAAGTTGGTGGCAGTACACAGTGCTTTGCGGCTACAGGATCGCCAGTCTAGTGAGTATCGTCAGACTCCAGCCTTACGTTGGGATGTTAATCCCGAAGATGCTATGCAGATTGAGGACGAGGATACACATGAGGGATTAGTTGGGGTTCCATTGGTTGAGGCAGATCCTTCTATTGGCATGGACACTGACACTGACTTAGACTCGAGCTCTGATGGCGAGGGCAATGCTGATTTAGACCTACCTTTTGCTGATTAGGGACCTTGGACAGCGATATATTTTCTTAGTTTTATGTTTATCATGTCATTTCATAGTTGAGACTTGGAGCCTTTGGGCATTTTGGTTATAATTATCAAACTTTTATATGATATGTATGCACATTTATAATGAAAAGCATTTGAACTTTGTTAATTTGTTCGCCAATTCTCATGTGAAATCTCAATTCAAGTCTAATGATATGTATTAAGCTTATACAATGTCTAGAATGAATGCTTTATCAATGTTATGCTATGAACATTTGAAATTTCTCTATATTTTTAAAAATTTCCCTATTTTTTTGTCAGCCGTCCCCTGCCGTACCCTAAAAAATGACCCAAAAGTACCCCCGTACCGAAAACTCGTCCCGGCGTACCGGGTACTCCCCGTCCCCGAAACCCCGTGGAGCATAGGTTTGGGTCTTTTGCTCTCCCTAAACGTTCCTTTGGGTGCTGCATGATTCTCTGCTTCTTTGATCATCTTCTTGGCCCAAAGTGGTCTCTTTCTGCCATTGATATCTGTATTCACATTTGAAGTGGAAGGAAGTTCAGGTGACATTTCTTCTGTATGCTCCCTCTGAATCTCAGGAGCAGGTTCCATTTCAGATACACTAGGGGAAAAAGATTCAGTCTCACTAGAACTTCTTGCCCTCTTAACTGCAATGTCTTCTTCAAAGATGACATCTCTGCTCAATTCAATTTGATCTTGACCGGGTATGAATATTCTGAAGGCTTTGGAGGTTTCACTATATCCCATAAATATCCCTTGCTTTCCGGAAGGTTCAAGTTTGAATCTCTTCTCCTTGGGCACATGAATATAGACAGGACAACCAAAAATCCTAAAGTGACTAATGTCAGGTTTTATGCCAGTGAAGGCTTCTTCAGGAGTTTTGTTGTCAAGATGAGAATGAGGACATCTATTTTGGATGTAGACAGCAGTCCTAGAGGCTTCAGCCCAGAAGGAGGTTTCAATGTTTTGATCAAGCAACATTGCTTTGGCAGCTTCTACAATGGTTCTATTTTTCCTTTCAGCAACCCCATTTTGTTGAGGGTTGTAAGCCACTGTGAACTCCCTCTTAATTCCAGCACTCATGCAGAATTCCTTAAAAGCTTCAGAGGTGTATTCTTTCCCATTGTCTGTCCTTAAGGTTTTTATTTTCTTCCCGGAGAAGTTTTTTGTAAGTGCTTTGAACTCCTTGAACCTTTTGAGGATTTCTAATGACTCTTTACACTTAAGGAAATAGATCTAGGTTTTCCTAGAGAAGTCATCTATGAATATGACATAGTAAAGAAATCCTGCTTTAGAAGGTACAGACATAGGTCCACATAAGTCAGAATGAACCAGATCTAACACATTAAGAGTTTTGCTCAAACTAGTGGGAAAGGATCCCTTTGAATTCTTTCCTAAGGCACAACCTTTACAATTTCCTTCATGAGATGATTTTAACTTAGGTAATCCTGTAACAAGTTTTTCCATAGAAGGTAGGGCACGGAAATGAAGGTGTCCTAATCTTCTATGCCAGATTTCATTTGAATCAAAGGTGTTAAGGGTAAGGGCTTGATTGACTTCAGTGCAAAGTTTGTAAAGGTACCCTTGTCTTACACCTATGATTTGGGCTTTCTTGATTGTTGAGTTTTTAGGCCATGCTAGAACTTTCCCATCCATGAAGGTAACTCTATAACCATTGTCTTCAAGTGCGGAGATGGATATGAGATTCCTCTTTATACCAGGTACAAATAAGACTCCAGTGAGTTGAAGGGAGAGACCAGATTTCAATGTAATGGAGCAAGTTCCAACCCCTTTTACTTGATGTGTAGAGTCATCCCCAATTGTAACATCTTCATCAGACTCTTCAGACATAGTGTCAAGGTGTTCTCTAAACCCTGTGATGTGCCTCGAAGAACCACTATCAATTACCCAGTTGTTGAAATTGTTAGATACTTGACTAGATAATGCTGAATAGAACACAAAGTTCTCAGATTCATGATCTGAATTTGACTTTCCTACTTTAGCAAAGGATGCTTGTTGCTTTGTTCTGTCAGGGCATTTCATTGCATAGTGGCCATATTGATCACACCTAAAGCACTGGACTTGAGAAATGTCTTTCTTCTTAGAGGATCCCTTTCCATTGGGATTTCTCTTTCTTTTAAAAGATCCTTTCTTGTAGGTGTTTTTCTTATTCCTTTTATTAGACGATGTGTTGGGTGCATGAATATCCTCATCTAAGTTTTTCTGTTTGTTTTCTTTTGAGGAGAGCCTTGTTTCTTCTTGAAGGCAGTCAGTTCTTAGCCTGTCAAACTTAGGGAGTTTGGATCTTGCACTTATTCCTTGAACAAAAGACTCCCATGAGTTTGGTAGGCCACCTAGTGCAATTAGAGTTAATTCTTTGCTATCAATCTGATATCCAATTGTGGATAGTTGATCTCTTAGTTCAGTAATCCTCATAAAATATGCATTAATGGACTCTCCTTTGTTTATTTGAGCATTGTTGATTTGCCTTTTTAAAGCAAGAGTCCTGCATGTGTTGTTAATCTCATAAGTTTTCTCAAGAGATTTGAACATGTGGTATGCAGTTTCATGTTTTGCTAGGATGGGCACTATGTGATCCCTAACTGCATCTACTAGGATTTTCATGGCCTTTTCATTGTTTTCTGTCCATTGAGTTTTCTCAGTTTCAGACTTTGGTTCCTCCAAGTTTTCTTTCACAATTGAATCTAATTTATTCTCTCTAAGGATCATCATGATTCTAAATTTCCATGATGTGAAATTGTCTGCTCCTGCAAGGCGATCTTCAAATCTGATCACGCTTGACATTATGAAGAATGTGAAGTAAATTCGATTCTGGAAAATACGAATTTTTCTTGAGCAGATTGGTATTCAGATTTGATTAGGATTCACACAACGTGGCTCTGATACCATGTAAATGCAAACAAATCTGCAACAGGATGGGATCCTAATACTATGAATAAACTAGAGACAGAAATTCTGAGAAGAAAAATACTGAGACAAATGTACGTTTTCTGAATACTTCTCTTTGCTGTAGAATGTACTGGATGCAGAACATTAATGGATTTCGATATCCTGCAAAATGAAATGAACCCAACCTTTGTATGAGGGAGACCCGCATCCAAAGGGACATGTCTCTTGAGAAGACGTGTCTCCACACTTGGAGACACGTCCGCTCAAGGGACATGTTCCTTTGAGCGCACGGATTCCATGTCTAAGGAACACGCCTCTTGAGAGGACGTGTCTCCACACTTGGAGACACGTCCGCTCAAGGGACGTGTTCTTTGAGCATGTGAGTTCCAGATTATCTAATAAACATTCACGTTTAAACAGATTAACAAATACGTGTTATCAAGCATGGCGTAGATGATCATCATTTATATGAGTTCGATTTCTTATTTCCAGAAATACTTACAGAGCAGATAGATCGAAATAACAATGATGATGCTTATAGCAATCATTGTTCATATCAGACCTAAACTACCATGTATCAACAGAACCCAAGTACATTCCATCAGTATAACAATGTCATATTCCAAGTCTAAACTCTCAAATGAGCCCACATCCTCCTCATATAGCTTTTTGGAGGGAAATATTCAACTTAAAAATATAGTAATTTCATTTTTCCCTCATAAAGACCTTTTAGGAGAATTAATATTATTTTTCATGTGCAAAGTCCCCCAAGCTTACGTGTCCAACTTAAAACACATCTTAATACCTTTTCAACAAACTCTTATGCTAAGTTGTCCATTTAATATTTCTGACATTAGACAACTTAAGTGAAATAATTAAATAATAACTCGATAGTTTACCCAAGTTGCGGAAAGCATTGAAACGACATCGAAATCAAACTCTAATCATACCATCATGATTCTAAAGAGTTGGGATGATGATCAGAGCCAACCAGGTGACTTACTAAAAATATATTGCTTCTCCAAGAAGTTTGGAGAGCACATCAAAAGTCAAAAATTACTTTTGAATGTGTCATGATGATCCACACTACCAATTGAGCTCATTGCCATGAATAAAAACCTTGCAATACTGAACCTGTGCATTCCAAGAACTTTAGGGTTCTCCCAAGCACACCAATTAGCCTCCAAAAGATCTTGGAAACTAGGCTATTTGTGCACAAAACACTTTTGCTAAAAATGGGGACATTACAATGGAGGGTGTTGAGAGTTATGGAGTAGAGTTGAAGAGGTCTTTGAAAAGACCATTCAATCACCCATTTGAGGTTAAAACTATCAAGAAACCAATCCCATATGCTTTGGGCAAAGTCACATTGGATGATTAAATGATTACAATCCTCTTCCTAAATATGACACAAAGGAAACTAAGTAGGTCTAGAGAAAGCATGCTTTTGAAGTTGACATACAATCTAAAGAAAGAAATTAGCCTTTGACTAGGTCTTTGAAGTTGAGACTTTCCCTAAGAATACAAAGGAGTGATTTTTCTCTACGCAAGCAATTTATTGTCTTCTTCACTAATAGAGTAAGTTTGAATACCATTTTTGAGCCAACTAAGGTAATCTTCTTTTTGGCTCTTGATTGGCATAAAACTTTGAAGAAGAGATGAGATTTGAGACTAAGCTTGGATAGTGACTTTGGGGATCTTTGGGAGAGATTTCTATTTTTTGGATATCTCATACACTTCCTCATTGTCTTCCCAATAGTTGTTAACCTTGAAAATCCAATTGTTTTTGAGATGGGTAGGTGACTTGTTGAGCGCCAAATCTTCTTTAAGGGGGTGATTAGATAGCCAACAATCATCCCAAAAGGTTGTTTTTATACAATTTTGAATATTCTAGAAGCCATATCGAGCTATTAGGTGTTTAAGCTGCTTCATTCCTTCCTAGATAATTGAGCCACATGGGAAATCTTGATGGAGAAGAATTCATATTGGGTTTTCCATGAAAGACGCTTATCTCAGAGAATGTTGGCCTAGGAAGTAGAATTACTAGTTGGGAATCTTCAAATAGTTTGTGTCAAGATCTTGATTGAAGAGTCTAGTATCCTTAAGACCAAGACCTCCTTTGCTAATATTGGAACAAATCTTATCCTAGGAGACCAGAGGGTACTTAAAATGTTCACTAGTACCTCCCCGTAAAACATCTGTGTGGCAATAATAATTTTGGAAGTGATGCTCCTTGGGACAACCATTTGGGAGAATTTATAGATAGGGATAGCTTGAAATACCACCTTAAGAAGCACCAACAAACTAGTTGTAGAAAGTACCCTTCCATCCATCTAGGGTTTTGCTAAGCCTTTCTAAGACAATGAGTGAAATGTGTTTTTTGTTTCCCCCAATGAAAACAGGGAAGCCTAGAAAAGAGTTAGATAGACAACCTTTTCTAAAGGAAATATATCTATTAAAAAATTCTTGTTCGTGGCTTTTAATATTAAGGAAAAAGACTTAATTTTTCTTTGTTTACTTTTTGACTTGAAGCCTATTTGTAATCTCCAAGGAGGTCCCTTATAACTCTACATTCTCTAACATAAGGGGCAGTAAAGAGCATAATATCATCCACAAATTGTTGATGGGTAAAAACCTTACCCATGGAAGCTTGAAATTCTTTCAAGGAGCCTTTGTTCTTGAGAAGACCAATTTATTGACCTAGAGATTCCACCTTTAGAATACAAAGATAGGTAGAAAGCCAATCACCTTGCCTTAGCTTGTAGGATGTAGCAAAGAAGCCTTCAGAAGAACTATTTGACCAACATAGGGAAATTGGTAGACAAATAGCATCCTTTGATCCATGTTCTCCATTCTAAGCTAAAGCTAGATTTGTCCAAGTCTCTATCCCAAAAAGCTCCAACTGACTCTATCATAAGCTTTGGAAATGCCAAGTTTAATAAACATACCAATAACAGTACCATTTGTAACACAAAGAAATCTAAAATCGTCTTCTTCAATTCTAGCTTTAGGGTGCACAAAAAGGTTTGTGAGATCTTGGGTTTTTGTGCAAACTTTCTTCGTAGTAAGTATCTTGGGATACCTTTATTGATTGAGAGAGTGAGTAGCAACTTGTGGAATGAGATAGTGTATAGAATTTAGGCTAAATTAGCTTCATAGAATGAAAAATGATTGAACCTTGTAGGATAGCTAATGAAAATTAAGGGAGGTGCTCCAAGAAATTACCACATACCTCGTCTATTATTGTGTTGCCTAAAGGGTTTGACCATACCATTGTCTCCATTTGTGGAAAATTTCTTTGGTAAGCTTTAGGAAAGGCAACAAATTTTCTCTCATGCAATGGGAAAAGATTTGTAGTCTTAAACATCAAGGTGGTGTGGGGGGGAAAGATCTCTTGAAACAGAATTTGGCTCTTGGAGTGAAGCTGGCATTGGAATTCTTATCTGAATCTGACCTATTTTGGTATAATCTTTTGAGATTAATTTATTTGTGTGAAGATCTCCCCTTTACCTTCTTTTTGGCTGATAAGCTTCTAACTGGTTTGGTTTGGCAATTTGGAACTCCATAGCCTCTTTGAGAGATATGGTGTTTGCTGTTTTACATTCTAATAATAGTAATTGCAAAAAGGGAGACCTTTGGTAGGACTCCTGAGTTGGTAATCAGCCACTTGTGCATCATGAGGATCTAGAGGAGGCTTGCAATGTTGTGTCTTTGGTTTGGGGAATGTTAGCATTTTAATTCACACATTTTGTTGTAGCACAAAATGGAATTACATATTATTTATTGTTGCAACAAAACAGAATTATTTTGTTCTTTACATTTTGTGCTCTTCACACATTTTAATTCATGCATTTCGTTGTAACACAATACCATAGTTTGTAGACTTGGAATTAGAGAGTACTCAACAAGCAAAAACTCTCCCACTCGAAGAGTACTTGACAAAAACTCGACAAAAAACAAAAAAATGCTTTTTTCGAAAAAGCAACGAAAATGAAAAAGTGTTTTTTTGGAAAAAGCAGTGAAAAAGCTATAAAAAGAGGTTTGGGGCTCTTATTTGCATTATTGTAGTTTGCACACATAATAGGATGTTGTTGGAGCGAACATTGAGTTCTTCCAGGAGTTGAGTGAGGATGAAAACCCTCATCAATATTCACTAGTTTCGATGGTGCAAAATCCATCCTAGTTGGTTGGGTGTTTTCATTCAGGAAACACATTGGGTTTTAATGGAGTTTGAGTTTCCAGGTATTTTAGAGATGAAAATATATGAAGTTTTTCGAGTATTCGCAGAGTTATCAGACCTGTAGCTGCTGTTTAATCATTAATAGAACCTTATAATCCATCATTGAGGGGTGGTAAGTTGCCTATAGTGAGCTGGAAACATTGTTCTAAGTCTACATTGGCCATTGGGTGCATTTGGAAGTGGATTATTGAAGATTTCGGAGTCATTATCTCGTTGTCCAGACTGCTGCAGTGAAGTTTTAGACCTGTACCAGTCATCTATTTGCCATTTCCTTGAGGTATATTTTCTATTTCAATGATGGGTGGTTAGTTTTTTGAAGTTGTGTTGCATGTGGGGATGTTATATCAGTTTTTTTTCATAGCAATATTTGTAAAAGCAGATGCATATCTTGAATTCGGGAGTGTTGAATGAGCTTACATTCTAATACTGAGCGGTAGTACCACCAGTGAATTGCTCTTGATATTTTGTTGTTACTCACCCCACTGAATAAGTGGCTCTTGTTACTCACCCCATTGAATAAGTGGTTCTTTGTTACTCACTCACCACTAAAAAGTGGAAGAGTTGCTTATTTTCTTTGTATTCACTCATCATTGGAAAGTGGAAGAGTTGGCTTTACATTTCCTTTATTGTATAAACTTTCCCACTAAAAAGTGGAAGTGCTAAGCTAACCCCCACTGGATAAGTGGATATTACTTCCAATTGCTTTATTTCAAGTATAATTGTAATCCTGTACACCATATTTTCTCACCTCGCACACATGGAGAACTTGATTATCAGAAAGTGGAAAGGAAGTTGCTTGGCATTTCATTTTGTTTTGAGCTAACAAGTTTCAAAAAAAATTTAAGGGTGCATATTATGCAAAGAAAGGTTGAGTTGGCCTTATTCTTGTCTACCACTTAGTTAGGGAGAATATAATGTATGCTTTGTGTCTATCCAAGTTAATCAAAATATAAATTTTATTATTGGTTATGTACCGTTTCGTTAATATTTTGTCAATGTATTGCTTAAACTCTATCATGCAATTCATTTTTATCACCTACAATTTAGTCATGCCCTGGAGTTTTTTCCCCACAAAGATATTTTTTTGTTTATAAACTGTGTGCTTTTTTTTTTGTGTAGGCATAGGTATTGTGCTATGTATGGCTATTCTACATGCTGCCTATTTAGAATAATTTAAACTATTATGCATTCTATGCTAGCTGCATATGACACTTTGCCATTTTTTGATCTTGTATGATCTTTATCAAATTTTCAGGCTCGTCTTGTGGAGCGAACTCCTTCAATGAGTGAATTAAATGAAATTTTACTTGGGCAGGTATGTGGAATTGTGAATTAAAATTTAAACAACTACTATCCATATAACGTTTATGTTAAAGAGTAAATTGTAGGAAATGGGGAATTCTTATGGAGTTAATTTGTTATTCTTTTGGTTTTAATATAAGTAGCTGAACAATACTTACAAGGAACTAATTGCATAAATAGTGATCTCTGTCTAGTTTTCAATGTGTTTGACAAAAAAAACTTATAACTCTTCACTGCCAAAAAGTCTATCGTGTCCCTTTTTGTAGCATAAAATTAATGAAGATCCTTAGCCTATTTTCTCAAGTTTTCCTGTTAGCTAATGAGGTGGTAAAAAGGGAAAATAATTAAATTCAAATTGTCGAAAAGTAACTTTACGTTATATTCTAAAAAGGTGACTTATATTTAATTATTTAAAATTTTTGTTATAAGTGAGTTTAAAAAGTGTTGCTAGGTCCAAGGTGAGATATCCCTTTTCAAAATTTCCAATAAATTTGATTTATTTTTTTCTCATTGCAATATTTAAATAAATAAATGCTGGTTGAATTTGAAATTGTACCCAAATTGATAAAAGTGAATATAATTAATGAAATATTATTGAATAGTATTGCTCAAACAATATCAAAGCAATATAAAAACCTGAAATAATTTTGAGTCCTTCAGCTGAAGTTGTATGTACACCCTCAGCTTTATTATTGCTGTTGCAGCCTCCAAAATGCCTTGATATCCATACAAATTTTTGAGTTTGCACACAATGCTGATCCAAAAGTCAGTGATCCCCCTTTGAATTTGCAAGTAAGACAAAAAGGTGGGGCAGCTGGATGTTTGGGGCCCACAAGACTCTCCAATATGGAGCAATTTTTCTTTTCCCTCTCAAACTAGTCAGGTCTCACTAGGAATCCAACCTCTATGGAGCGGCTACTTCTAAACCAATATTGAGGGACCCATAGAGCACTAAATCATCCCACAATTTCTCAAATCAACATTTTTGAATTTAAAATATGGATCGGTTCCTTTAAGGATTTCAAACCATAAGGATGCATTTGGGACTTGGATCCACAAACCCTAAACTCCACATCATTTCCCTTGTGCCACCTCTTCACATTAGATAGCAGCCAAATACCATACACTTCCAAAATTCCAATCTTTGATTCTATAAACTCAGATACCTTGTTTTTCTTGGTACGTGAAACATTCCCTATAGATATTTGCCCCAATTTTTTTCCAAATGTTCCACAGAAAAATTGACAAACAATTTGCATGCAACTGATTTCTATTTATCCAACAAATTATATTGAAAATCATATAATATCAGACTGAAAAAGAGATCTGAAATTAAATATGAATATTGCCTTAAAATCTTGAGTAGAACAACAACAAAAATATCCAATCTTAGACATAGAACTTACAGTCGGATTGGATAACCAGAAGTATGAATTTGAAGCACAAAGTGAGACACCTGAATAATATCTCCAACAGACAATGGGTTTTCGTCCACTGCCTCTAAGTTCGAGGGTTTCTGTCCCCAAACCTGCTAAAAGCCAAAGCTTCCCAGAATTCTCCAAGAGAATATAATAATCAAGTATAAACCAAGTATGTTGAAAGTGAGCCCTTGCAACACTTTCATAAACTTCTCATAAGAGCTCATTCACACTTTTAACCAATGTGGGATAAAACATAAACTTCCTTTTTGCCTTTTTTGATGTCTCATGTATTTTAAAATAAGGGGCCCTTTTACTATTCATTTTCCCACTTAACTTTAGGCTCACATTAATAAAGTTAAATAATTGGATTTAACTTTATAATTTAAACTTTATTAATGCGGAGACGAATTATACCAATGGAACTGAAATCATCTGATGATAATAACCAAACTTCCATTGAAAAGGCACTATCACTGGAGATCCCGACCCACCTGATGAATTACTATTAATAGCATAAACAATTTACTAAAAATAGTAAGTATGCCAAAACTGCCTCCAAACGCCTTGGATTGACCTGCAACGAAAATTGCCCAGGCCAAAAATCCTCAAGATTCCTTAAAAGCCCTGGTTAGCCTATAGAACCAACGAGAAATAGGCTAACGACAACATCATACAATGCGAGCTAGAAAAGGGGACATTACAGTCCTCCCTTCCTGAGATTGCTTGTCCTCAAGCAATTCCAATGCTACCGAAAGATCACTATGCTGAACCAAACTAAAATTGAGTATGATCCCAGGGTCCCAAGTCAACCTAGGAGATCAATAGCACCAACCGCTGAAAGCACTACTCTGCTGGATGCCAACACAAAAGACCTCCTGATAACAACTAGTAAGTAGAGCAATCAAATACTGCACCATCTCTGTCAACTCCTTAGGTAACTGCTCTCCAAAAAAACTAAATTGGAACCCCAGTAAGCCGACATGGGCTTCCTCATCCTCAACTATTGAATTGCAAACCCAAGTGATTCCAGGATTCCAAATCAACCTCAAAAAGGAACCACCATGCTGATGCTGTGCCATTCTGTTATAATCATAAACTGAAATTCTGCTATCATGTGCAAACCTGTCACCCATGTATGTACGTGAATCTCTTATGTCATTAAGCATACTCAGCATAAAATGAGGAATAGTTTTCAGCATATCTCCAAATGTAATCACACACATCTCTTCACAATTTTCAGCAGCAACAAGTCCGAAAAACTGATTTATACTCACTTCCTGAATTCCTTTGCTCTCATAGACTGGTAAATTCTCATCAATATTCAATTTCCAAGTGTTGTAGAGATCATTATGTGCACTCAAATCTATACAACCAATTGTTATCATCATTGCATGATCTGAAAATTCAATGATTAGAATCATAGGAAAACTTTCATACATTTAAATGTGAGATGGAGGCCAAGGAACCAAATCTGAAAATTCATTCCCAATTGGTTGTAGGCTGCTAGAATATGGCTCATGCAACAAATATAATGCTTTCTTATTGGATAGAGAGAGAGTGTGATCAATTGCTATCCATTTAACTGTCAACTCTTCAATGCTATGACTCCCATGTTCATTCAAACTTCTTGGTAAATCCATGCAAACAAGAGCCTTGTATGCCTCATGCTCTTTCTTAATGCCAATCTTCAAATAACAGGGGAAGTTCATACCTTGTGAGAGATTTGAAAAAATGTAGACATCCTCCTGCTTAGGCTTGCAATCTTGAGTATATGCAAAGTGATTTTCCAAATCCATATCAATCTGAAAATTCTTATGACACACAAGTGCATAAGGACTGTTGTTCACCTTCAATGAATCAGCATTTGATACAAATTCTTTCATAGAATCTTCATAGCGTTAAATCAATTCTTCTTTAAACTTCGGTTGCTCATCAATGGTGGTTGTCCTTTCTGATGTGGCTGTCATAAGAAACTGATTTTCTGATTGAGATTGTGCCAAACTCAGCTCTAAGTTAAGCTTGTCAATCTGGTTTTCTGCTCTTGGTAGAGCCTCTTGAGCAGCTTCCAAGGTATCCTTAGTATCCACAAGCTCATAGGTGAGATTGTCAACTTCTTCTTCTTTCCTATACAATTATTCTGAATAAATTTCTGCGAGATTAAGGAGGTGGTCACAATCTGAAAATAAGTGCAAATAGTTTGACTTCATAGTCTCTATACCTACTTTGATTACTTGCAAATCAGCTTGAGACGATTCTTCTTTACCCCTTTTTTCTCTACTATCAAGTTGTCCCTTCCAAAGGTGACCTTCAACCAACTTGTGCATGTCATCAAAATGTGTTAACGCTGCAACTATCTTATCTTCATTGACCTTCAATTGGTTTTCCAATTTGTGTGACTTAACAACATTAGATTCATATGTTGGATTAGCTGATTTACCTTGAGGGATTTGGCTCTTATAGCAAACTTCTTCTATGATATATTCTTCACATTCTTGCTGATTTGGAACCAAGGCAGCATTAGAATCAAGCATAGGATTACCATCATCGACATTTGGATCAATTTTTTCATGTGGAGAAAGTGAGGCAGCCATAACACGAGTCATGGAATCACCAAAAGAAGCCATTACCTTTCCAGAATTGTTAAGCATAATTTCCAAATTACCTACAAAGAAACTTGTGTAACCTTTTCCTGAAGCCACAATTGATTCAATATGTTGGGATCTATACTTTTCATCGCTGGTCCAAACTTCTTCGGCTGAATTACCTTCCTTACTAACCCCACAATTGTGATCAAGTTTCCAAGACTCCTGGCATGCGAAACAAATCTTTGGTTCTTACCTTTTTTGGAAGACTCTGCAACCTATAAGCCCATTGAGATTAATTCATCTTCAGTCATCTGTTTCTTGAATCCCACGATCTTCTGCTCAATCAGCCCTTTTGAGAATTCATAAGCCATAGGTGATATTATGATCCTTTCTCCAAATGGCCAACAAGTCTGATTGCAACCGCTTGCAGATATCATCATCCTCATCTAAGATTAAGGACATAATAGTTTGCATACAAGCCCTCACATTGCCTGGATGATGCTTCCTAATTTCAGTTAAGAATCATTGAAACATTTGAAGAATCAATTTATCACATCTGAGATCCAACAAAATGATAAATGATCTAGTTCTTGCCACGATTTCTAAAATTTTAGCCCTCTTACCAAAAGTAGGGGCTTTGACATCATGTAGCCCATATAGGCTCTCCATAATCAGATGTAGAACCTTCTTCAGTATGTCATCGTTAGAGGGTGACACAATAGCTGTTATTCTTATGATTTCACTGTGACAAGAAGCAACTGCAAGTCTCACCTCCTCACATGGATGTTCCATAAACTTGTGCTAGACCAAAGTGAGCATTGAGGGTTGCAAAGCCCAATTCAGAAGCCTTCAATCTGCCTAGTCTACTTTGGACAAATATGTGTCTAATTCCTCCAACTTAGAGAGAACATCATCAGGAAATTTCACGGACTTCAATTGTAATCCAATTACATAGAGCCAATTTCCTATTTCTTTTTCTTTCTGCAAGTCCCTTCGTTGTTCACCATTGAATGTATCATTGAATTCTTTTGAGAAAATGACACTTTTCAGATCTGCCATTGTCTTCATTTTTTATACTGGACCTTGTTGCAGCAATAAAAAAAACACCCTTCACAATGCCATGCATACCCAATGGATTTTGTGCAATAATTTCACCTTTTTCCATGAAGGAGTTTTGTCAAACCGTTGTGTGAAGGCTATTGTGAAACTTGTTAGATTTATGATCAGATGTAGATAGACAAAATTTAATTCAAAAATCAACACAATAACACAGTAGATACCCTGGGAAAACCCAGCAACAATACACAGTAGATACCCTGGGAAAACCCAACAACAATATATCACTTATATATTGAATCACAAATAATGTCTCCTTTACAAAGAGGCCGACATTAAAGCCAAGAGTAAGCACCACAATCTGATGCAATCACAACAATGAATAAGTCAGCCTTCTATACAATATTGATCTGCTCTTGAATACAAACTCGCACTTGAATATATTGAACTTGTGATGACCTACAAACTGAATAATGAATGTGTAACAATGAAAGACAATCGAACATATACACATGATGAGGGAGAGGAATTGACCCTTCAAGACACAAGTCGGCCTTCATCAAAGGTCGTGTCTTCTTCATGAAATCACGCCTCCTTGAAGCATGTCGGCCTCTTTGAAACATCACGTCTTCAATACACAAGAGGTCGGCCTCATCAAGAATTGTGTCCCTTCATTAATTCGAGCCTTTATGATATTTAATTATCATTTAATACAAAGGATGTGCCTCTTCATCAAATCGCAATCACCATAAATTAAATAGCCAACAACTATTATTTAATTTATTCAACATTGTAAAGGAGATCGGCTGGAATAGACACCTAATGTTGTATGATAACATCAACACTCCCTCTTAGCTAGGGAGGATACTTCCAGCTGCATAAGACATATCACCTCATCGTGATGTCAACCACAATGGCTACTCCCATATGTGGAAAGGAAAGATATCACCTCATTGTGATATCGACCATCATGACTACACCCATGTATGGTATCTACAAGTGCTCATCACTCAACGTGATGTTGTCACCTCATCACGACGTTCACCATGGCTCTCCCATAGGGTGAAAACACAAGTACAAGAAAATCATCACAGACTCTCCATGTGATGTTGTCATGGAGTCACATGACATCCACCATGGCTCTCCCAGAGGGTGGAAACAAGGGTTTTCACCTCAAATCTCTCTCAAAGAGAAATGCATTAACAAGGGCTTGCACCTCAAATCTCTCTCAAAGAGAAATGCATTAAGAAAGATCACTGATACTGAGACTCCTTCTCAGCTAGGGCTTCATCCTCCACCATACCAAGCTTGTTTCGAAAGTACACAAACTTTATCCTGCAGAGAGGCTTGGTGAGAATGTCTGCCGTCTACTCATCAGTGTTGATATATCTCAACTGAATTGCTTTCCTCAATACCATATCTTCGATATAGTGGTATTTGATCTCAACATGCTTAGTTCTGTCATGAAACACAGGGTTGACAGAAAGCTTCAAACAACTTTGGTTATCACAATGAATGATAGTTGGCAACATTGATTGTCCAAACAATCCTGCAAGGAGCTTTCAAAGCCACACTGCTTCTCGAGCTGCCACACAAGCTGCAATATACTTAGCCTCTGCTGTACTCAGTGCCACAGAAGACTGCTTCATGCTACACCGGGATATCATCGCAGACCCCAAACTAAAGCAACATCCAGAGGTGCTCTTCTGATCAGTAACACACCTTGCCCAATTAGAATCAGTATAACCATGCAGCTTCAAATCCACACTTGAAGAATATCTCAACCCATATCCAACTGTGCCACGCAAGTATCTTAGGATATGTTTTGCTGCAACTAGATGAATTTTCCTTGGTTCACACATGAATTGACTAAGTGCACTCACTGCATAGCAAATATCCAGTCTAGTATTGACTAGATACATCAACAATCCAATCAACTACCTGTACATCGTGGGATCCACCAGATCTGAACTAGTTGCAGCCTCTTTCAACTTATGCAAGTTGGTCTCCATAGGCGTAGACATAAATCTCTTCAGAATATCAATAGTATACTTCCCTTGACTTAAAATCATTTCATCTGGCTTCTGCCTGTTGTACCCAAACCAATTTTTTTGCTTCATTAAGGCATTTTGCTTAAAAGAGTCTAAACCTTGCTAAAATGATGTCAAATACAGTTTTTGGGCAATATCAAGCATGGAGTTTTGTCAATGTTTTGTTAGTCAAAGGCAATATCCATTGATTAGAAGCTGAATCAGGGACTCAGAACGAAGCATTTCACGATGGAGGAGCATTTCATGACGACAATTATACTTGTGTATGGTCATTTCAGTGGCTAAGATGAAGATTTCAGTGGTCAATTTATGAAGATTTCTCAAGGAAAAGCAAAATTGTGCCCCTGTAGCCCATGGGTTTGGGGGCAGTTCCCCCAGTGGGGTCAAGGGGCAGCACCCCTTTCGGGGGTTTGGGGGCAACGCCCCTAGTGGGGTCAAGGGGAAATGCCCATTGTGGGGGTCTGGGGGCAGTGCCCCCAATGGGGTCAAGGGGCAACACCCCTTGCAGGGGTTTGGGGGCAGTGCCCCCAGCGGGGTCAAGGGGCAACACCCCTTGCGGGGGTCTGTGGGGCAATGCCCCCAGTGGGGTCAAGGGGTAACGCCCCTTGCAGGGGTCTGGGGGCAGCGCCCCCAGCGGGGTTGAGGGACAGCGCCAAAAACCATACAAACCTTCATGGCGTACATCATTTTGCATTCACAATAAGTAAAAAAAAAGTTTTAACTTTAAATTTCATGTAATTTTTTACACTTTTCAAACCTTGCTTGTTGCCGAGTCCTGCTGACGGGACTCACCTGGACTTGGCGAGTCTGGTGAGTCCACTAGACTCGATGAGTCCAGCCAGGACTCGACAGGACTTGGCTAGGGTGACTCGACTCGTGACTCGTCGAGTCCTGGCAAGTCTGGGCGAGTCCTGTTTCAATGGTTAGTATACAAACTAGGTCAACACTTGACAACCTAACAATTGATAGGACCACAACTTGGTTGACATGACAAGAGTGACATGGTTTATTGACTATGAACTTGATTAATCAACAAAGTTTCGTAGGGGTTTTGACAACTAGGGCTTGCTTCAATGTTTTATTCAATCATAAAGGGCCTGCTGTTCCTTACAACCCTGCTTGTCCTTTCCTCAATGGATGTGCTTTCCTTGGCGTACCAATCAACGAATCAAAGTGGCTGCGAGTCAATTTGATCTCTGAAATACGTGGGAAGTATGACTTCACCATCATCATCTGATAAACCTTCCACATCCTCTGATAAAAAATACACGATCTGTGGAAGAGTGAATCTGTTGTAATTGCGCCTACACACTTCGAACTTGTCTTCACAGCTAAACCAATAATCCTCCATCCAAGGTTTATGTGAAGAATGGTGGCCAAGGCGAGCTGCCAAGTGACCCCAAGGATCATATGAGCGCTTTTCAATGAGAAACTTAGATTAAGCTTCATCATCTCATTGCTTGTCATGTCCCCAAATTAAATGGGGACCCAAATTTGAATTTGGGCGGAAAACAACATTCTTAAATGCTAATTTAAAATAAATATCAATATAATATTTAAAATAATATTAAATAAATAATAATTTAAATTATTAAAAAAAAAAAAACATTTAAAGTTATTTCTGGCCGATTCATTTGAGTATTGGTGCCTAAAATAATATTTTGAATTATAATTTATATTCTGGCCGACCCTTTTGTTGTTGGTGCAATAATTTAATATTTGAATTTTCCTTTGTGAGGCCGGCCCCTTGGTTGGCAATGTATTTATGCAAGGTCACTTGGTTTGTTTTCATCATGGGAGATTTGGAATAAGCACGGCAGACCAGCAGGACGAAAACCCTTTTGCTAGGAAGGTGAGTTGGACGAAAACCTAGCTCATCTTGTGGTGGACTCATAACGGAGTTCTATTTGCACTTCATTGGAGACATTTGGAGGTTGGAGCAGCATTGCATCATCAGATTTGTAGAGCATATTTTGAGCAGCAAACCCTAAGCACTTACCAAGGAGGAATTTGGCCCATCTAGGGTTTGATATTTGAAGACTATTTTGCATATATTTGGTATGTTTGAGATCTAATTTGTAGAGCAGAAATCTGGGCTTATGTTTGGCATGTTTGAGCCTTTGAGTTCCTTGTAAAATCAGTCCAGAATATTCAGTTTTGTAATAGTAGATGTTATCTACAGGAAATCAAACCTGCAAATCAGACCTGTATGTTCATTTGGATGATCTATCTTGTGTTTTTCATGGTGAATCTCATGTTTAATACAAATATCAATTGGGAGCAACATTTGGCATGTATTATTTGTCATATTTGGGCACTTGTATGTTTGCTGTGATATTTTGTTGGAAATCAGAAAATAAAAAATCAGAATCAGAATTTTAGGGCAGATCCCATTGGGAATATTACAGTGGTATCAGAGCCTTGATCTTGCCAACTTGGGGGAATGTTATGCGTTTGAGTCAAATGGATCAGTGAGCTATTGAGAGGGAAAGGCAAAAGGCTGAAGCCAGGTCATCCGAAATAGGAGGCAGAGGTAAGAAGATGGGTGATAGGAATGTGCAATGGGAGACCTTCTTGAGGCAAATGGCTCAAATGCAGGAGCAAATGGCCCAGCAACAAGAGCAAACGTCACAAATGATGAATATGTTGATGCAGAACATGAATACCATGACCAACGTTTTCAGATCTACAACAAATCGCGATACAGAAAGCAGTCACTCAAATAAGAATGTACCTGAGATTCTGAGCAACAGGAAGGAGGCAAAGAGTGCTGAAGTGAAGGAAGGCATTGAGGGACTCTATGATGAAGACATTGTTTGCAGCCATGAGACTGAGCTTGTAGCACATGATCTGCACTTGGAGGCTCCTTGTGGACCGGCACCTATTGATGACCATTCCCTCACATAAGGAGAAACGGTTGAGATGGAGGTAGACCCCACACATGAGCATGATGTGAGGGCTAATTTTTTGAGGTATGACAACAAACCTATATCTTCACATTACTATGCTATGACAACCAAAGGGATCAGCCATAAGAGTTATAATTCTCATGAAGGAGAGGTTTGATGTGATCAAAAGACACAGTGGAAAGGTATGATGGCTATTATGATTTTTTGATTTGGAACAGCAGACTTGAGGTTTTGCTTAGTCTTGAATTGGCAGCTCTTGCTCACGAGGGTGATAGCTCTTGAATTGGCTAGCAAGAAGACCCCTTCCGTTGTTTTGCACATGCATGAGAGATCTCCCGAAGTTTGGAAGTGGGTTGGAGTTGATGGCCTTTGGAGATACATCCATCCTCTAGCGTCTTGTTGTACCCAAACCAAATTTTTTTGCTTCACTAAGGCATTTTGCTAAATTTAGTCTTAACCTTGTTAAAGTGATATCAGAAGGTCATTTTTGGGCTTTTTAAGTATGGAGCTTATGTCAGTTTGATGTTAGTCTAATATTGGAGAGTTTTGAAAAAATCCAAAATCTGAAGGAAAATCGTCAAATTTTTCGAACTCTGGAGAGGGGAGCACATTTTGAAAAAGGCGCCCTATCTTTTAGGGGCTCAAATCCTATTTTTAGGGTTTGTCACCTCCAACAGAGATTTGTTCGGTATCACGCCAGCTTCGCAACGAGCTATCAAGCCTGTCGAACAGACCTGTTTTGTTCAAGTTACGGAAGATATAGCAGAAAACGAGAGGAACGACAAAATTGGCTAACACTGAGAAAAAGAGCAGCTTTTTGAAAAAAGGCACCCATCTTTTTGAGGTGTCAAATGAAGGTTTTTGACTAAATGCCACCCAAGATGTTTGTCTCACATTTGTTCAGGCTTCGTGACGCATCCGTCAATGGGTGAATCTGAGTTGCAGAAGTGCCTGAGCCAGAGGTCAAACATGGGGTCAAATCTTGGTCAAAATATCAAGGAAAAAAGCAAAAGAGCACTTTTTCAAAAAGGCGCTTGAGCTTTTGAGGCCTTTAATGTCCTCTATTTGGTGATCTCAGATATTCAGTTTGTCCGTGTTACATCTAGCTATCCGTTGCCTGTCTCTGTCAAATCAAAAGATAACCTAGCTGCCTGCAGTCAGAGTTTCAGTGATATTTTGGTCAGTTCCAGAAATGGCTATCTCTGGAGAAAAAAGAGTACCTTTTGAAAAAGGCGCTCTCCTTTTCCACCTCTCAGATGATGTTTTCTTGGGAAATGTTCCTTTGCAGTTGTTTTGCGGAATGGTTTTAGCTTCACGTTGCACCAATTCGTTAGTTCTGAAAGTTTGTTGAATGCAAGATACGAGGGAATCTAGTTTACCTTTGTAAGATGAAAATGTTGAGAAAATGGCCATCTCTGGGATGAAAAGAGCAGCTTTTGAAAAGGGCACCCTTGTTTTTCAACCCTCAGATGTTGGAATTTGAATAAATGTTGTCTAGGAATTGTTGTGTGGAATGAAGTCAGCTTCGCAGTGATCCAGTTATCTAGTCCTGGAACTTTGTCAAACATAAGTTATGGAGGATTCAGTTTTCCCTTCGTACAGAATGAAAATGGAGAAATTTGACTAAGTCTGTGAAAAAGAGCAGCTTTTGAAAAGGGCGCTTGGATTTTTGAGCCTTCAGATCTCAATTTTGTGGTTTCAAACCCAAGGGATGATCTCGTCAGTTTCAACTCTGCTATCCATTACAATCGTCAGCTAGCCAATTAGGCTTGTCAGTCGTCCAGAATCAGTGTGCAAACAGAGGCTTCGACGAGGATCAAAATCCAAATTTTCATCAAAATTGGCTAAGTCTGGAAAACGTCTTAAGGGTCAAAGTTGACTTTTCAAAACAAGTTGACTGGTGCGCCCTAATTAGGGTTTCTGACTTCAGTTCAACTGAATGATTTTTGGGTTGCATGCAGAAGATACTGAAGTTCATTTTGAGTCGCTATTTTTAGAAGTTCAGTTCATTTGTAGTGTGCATGCATTTGCATGTTCAGTTAACTGAAGAGGATGTTGAGTTCTAATTTGCATGTGAAGCTAACTGTTTTGCATGTGCACTTAACTGACTTGCATGCACAAGTTTAACTGATTTGCATGGGCAGTTCAACTAAAGTTAAAAGTGGCGCTCTATTAAAGCATCATTTTAAGCTTTAGTTCACAGCCAATCACATTCTAGGCATTCATTTTGAAGGCGTAGTTAAGCATGCGCCCTAATTTGAGGCTCAGTTAACTGCCAAATTAAGAGGTGCGCTTTGAGTTTGAGAAGATGGACGAATTTTAAATGAAATTTATTTATTTAAAGACAAAAGTCGTTCTTATTTCTTCATTCTTAAGCAAGTCTTGCTTTCTCAAAGAGCTTCATTAATGGCGATTTCTTCATGCATTTGAGGATTCAAAGTGCTACAGGTGTCAGATTTCAGTATTTTTCGTAGCGTTGGATTCAGATTGCTGAGGAGAAGGAAATTCCAGATTTTATTTTCAGTTTGCATACAGGTTACATCAAAATCCAAGATTGAGGAAAGCGAATTCTACAGAAGCAGAGCAAATAAAACATTCTTTCTTCTGTCTTATTTCTTCTATTTCTTGTCTTAGATTTCTTCGCATGTCAAAGAAATTCAGCATATTTTCAGAATTTGATCATCTGGGTTCGCATACTTCAGTATTTGCAGCAAAACCCATGTCATATTTTTTCAAGAAAATTGCCTCGTAGTCTTCATTTTGAAGCTTTGTGCTTTTTTTTTGAAGATTTCTTTGCATGTGGGCCAAAATCACATCTTTTTGAAAATTGCATTATTTGGGTTGGCTTAGAATTCCATTGTGCACAAAACCCATGTTCCAGACTTTCTCAAAAAAATTGCCCCAAGAAGCTCTAAAAACCCCTGCAGTTCTCGATTGAAGAATCTTTGCATGTCAAGCTAAACGACGTGTTTTTGCAATTCTAACGTTGTGGGTTGTCTTAGAATCCTTTTCTAGACAAAACCCATGTCTCAGAATTTTTGGTGAAAATTATCCTTCGACAGGGTATTTTTAGCCTCACCAGGAGCCATTTTAGCTTTTCGGAGAAAGTTGTCAGAACATAGCCATGTTCATAGTTAACGGGCAAGTTTTTCAAAAGGCGGTTCGACTAGACTGAATTCAAGACCAAATCAGTCTTAATTTATGTTTTCATCAGAGCAGAGGACAATGAAGATCAAGTGCATCCGATGGTTGATTCAAACAATTTGACAAGCATAGATGCAGGTTGGACACCATTGGAATTCCGCGTTCTTGTGTATTTCTCGCAACCAGAGTGTTCGCAGTCAAGCTTCGTGGTTTCAGCATGCAACACTTTTTCGTTGAGAAGAATCAAGAAAAGCGTCAGAGGCATTAAGCTGCAAAAGGAATAGGGATCACTTCAGTTACAGAGCCGCCAGAGTTACTAGTCAATGAAATGCCAGTGGATATTTCCAAGATTGTTTGAGTTGCTCGAGATAGCGGCCAGTGATCAGTCAATTAGAATATGTAGTTAGTTTCGAGGTTAGAGTCAAGAACAACAGTTAACTCGACTTTCAGTCTTGAGTTCACTTGCTGATTTCATACATGCTTATCTCTTCCTTGGGATTATCTTCACAGGAGTTAGGGTTAGGGTTTCCAGTTAACTGAGGGTAGTGTCCGTTAACTTTGCTTTAAATAAGGACGTGCATGCTTGCACATTGTCCATTTAGGTTAGATGTACTGGTTAACTGATGGTAGCTTTCCAGTTAACTGTATAGTTTACTTTATTAGGGTTTAGCAATAAATCTTGCATGCATTACAAGACTGTAGTTGACTCGAGGTGATTTTAGGGTTCCCTACACCTTTTGATGTCTATAAATAAGAGCTTTTGCTCATTTGTACATAACTTTTGCACGAGAGAGAATATATGCTGTGCCTACCTTGCCCTCAATATTGCTCGTTCTGTATCTGTTCATGAGTATTTACTATTGTGATGAATTGTTATGCCACATAGGGTTTCATGCAATTATGATGGTGAATGCTTGCCTTAGTTAGATATAGTGGCTAGTTGATCGTAGATTGTATGCGTGTCTCGCCAATGCAATTTATTATCCTAGTTGGCTATCCTTCATGTTATGTGTTCAATAAACTCGTTCAGATTGAGCTGATAGATGTGCCACCTTGCCTTCAAGCTGAAAATCTGTACTTAGTTTATCGTGTATTGTTGTTTCCAATAAGCCTATTCAGACAAGCAGATAGTTGTGCCACCTTGCCTTCACGTTGTGAGTCCGTACTGTTGGGTGAAAATTATGTAATCAGCTTTTCGATAGATTACACAACTTGGACTTCAGCCACAGCTATGTGAGATGTGAATCTCTCCTCTCGGAAAGGGGAGGCGCCCTTCTTACTGCTAATAGAAGCAATAGTAAATCAAACAAGTAATTACAAAATGTACACGAAATTCACGGAGTGGGGGGGGTGTGTTACATTCATCCTTCTCTCTTTTTTCAGAGAAGATGTTTACAATGCTTCACCGTTGGAAGTTCATAATTCTTAATAACCTAAAACTAACAACTAGCAGTAATACTAATAGCTCTATCTCGTCAAAGCGAAGCGTAGAGATACCAGAAGTGATTAATAACAAACAAAATAAAGTAAAAAGGTGTAGAAACCCTAAGTTTCCCCTGATTCTGAAACTACTTGTTTTTGTTTGTTTTTCTGAAGTTTTGGTTTTTTTGACGTTTTTGGGTTTTTTGCATAAATATGGAAAAGTGCGATTTCAATAAAATACTGAATAAATTCAAATAAAATAATATTTCTCTGAAAGTGATAGATTCAATTGATATTCTTTATACTAGATCATTTATTCAACTTCTGGAACTAATACAAATGAGATCCACATACATGCAAATAAAAGGCAATGATCTTTCAATAGAAAAACCTGATTTGCTGCAATAAATAATTATCCTTGATTTGGTACGGCTGCAATGGTTGATGCTCTTTCTCCTCTGCCAGATGCTACACAAAGACTGCCTTGATATTTGCACCCCTCTAGATGAAGTCAGATGATGAAGTATGAAGGCGATTTGCTCTGGAAGCAAAAGGACGGCTTTCCTTAAATAGTACGGCCAGGTACAGCAGGAGTACGGCCTGATAACAGCAGCAACAAATGAAATAAAAGTACGGCTTCCTCTGTGGTCTCCTGTTATGATGAAAAATAGGGGCTTTCCTGAAGAAACTCTTTCTACTGGATTCAACTCTGAAAACCCCTGAATATATCAACTCTGTAATGCTTTGTAATTTCTTCTGAGTGAAGAAATCTCTTGACTGGCAATAAATCAGGTGATATCTCACACCCTCTGAACTGCTTTCACTGGAGATGGCTCGTTCCCCAATGCATTCGAGACTGAAACCCTAAAGCTTCCGTTCTCTGACGAAGACTTGATCAATTTTCAATTCACAATAGACATAATGGTTCGATTTCCAATGCAAATGCATTATACCCTTGAGAAGTGCGAATTCCACAATAATAGGGATCATTAAAATATTTCGAACTTTTAATTTCAATCTTTCAATAGTCTTCAGCGTAATTTTTGATTATAAAATATAATCTCAAATGGCCCCTTCCAATGTTGGGCGACCCCTTTATCAAAATCACTTAAGTCGTAATATTAAAATATTACAACTTTATATTATAATCTCCAATTAATTAATATTTAATTAATTCAATTAAATATTAATATCTCTCTCATTATTCACCCGATGCACGAGCCGTCTGAAGCTGACGAACACTGAAGTGATTCTGAACATAATCCATCCATACTGCTAAAAATAGCAGGGGTCCCACGCTGACTGCCAATAATTGCTAAAAATAGCAACTTATGCAAGAAGTGTCCGAACGAGCCCGAACGAAAGCCAATTGATCAAGAACTGACAATCTGACGCTGAGCCAACTCCATCAAGACCCTCTATCCAAACTATCAGCCTACGAGGGTCGCATAATAGGCCAATCCTGTGCTCCGAGAGATGTCAACTAGAAGGGGACATGACAAAAGGGAAAGCTCACGAAGGCACAAAGTCGTTCCGTAGCTTTATCAGTGTTGGATCTGTGTAGACGTACCGTTTGCTACGTTAGAAGCACAAAGTCTTCTTAGACGCAACAATTCTTCGAACAGCATGAACGATTACAAGCACAAAGTCTTGTAGATCATCCAACAAAAGTGTCAAATAGCACGAACGATTACAAGCACAAAGTCTTGTAGATCCTTCGACAAGAGTATCCAAGAGTATGAATATTTACAAGCACAAAGTCTTGTAGATCATTCAACCAGAACATGCAAGAGCATGAATGATTACAAGTGCAAAGTCTTGTAGATCATTCAACCAATGATAAACAAAAATAACAATGCAATCTAAATAATAGATGTAACACAAAGTTTACATAAACTACTTAGAGTCCTTCAGATTCTTCAAACTAAATCACTACCAAATAAGATCAACTCACAAAAGTATCGAATCCAACGCAAAGTTTGGCTTGCAATCCTTTTCTTTATTAATCGAATCTCATTCACAAAGCATGAACGCAAAGTTTCACAAATTTGCTTCAAAAAGGGCAGCACTTCGTTGCAAAACACTAAAAGGATAATATTACAATGAAAATCCCTCACATTATATAGAAAGAGGGATGAGCAAAAGAAGGAAAGAGATTGAGAAAAGCAGGGAAAGTTAGGTGAGCGATTTTAGGAGATCTCACCTAACTTTGACCAAAGTCAAAGTGTAATTTGTTTTCAAAATATTACATCTTTGGACTTGGTGTAATTACAATTTACAAAAAGACATTTGAAAATGTCGAGAAATATTTACAAGATGCATAAAGGGATGCACCGGAAATGTCTAACACTGGAGAACAGGAAGCTTCTTCATGTTTCTTTGTTTGGGCGCGGAGTCTTCATACTTCTTCCTGGTCTCCTGCATGAACTTTTTATTTGTATGAACCAAGATCAAAGGACATCACCTTCGAGATCACTTGACGAGATCTGGAGAGAAACTGCAAGGATGGTGAATCAACAGGCGTTAGCAGAAAAAGCAACATTGGGAAGCGTGAAACGAGCAAATGATGATGGGAAAGCATGAAACGGGGGATGATGCACGGAAAACGATGCACGAAAAGGAAGGAAAGAAGTTCAGGAGTAAATCAGGCGAGTTTGAAGTTCATTTGGAAAAAGATTGTAAAAAGTGTAAGGGCGCCAAAATTCAACGCCCTTACATCTTGGAAATTCAGACTTTGATGCAGGGGCGCTAAATTTTAGCGCCCTTGCACTTTTCAGAGTTAGAAAATATTTTGACATGTTCAACATGTCAGGGCGCCAAAATTCAGCGCTTCTGCATCTCTGGCATTTTTGGGTAAAACAGATGTAACGGTGCATGAAAACGGCGCTTGGGGTTTGCAAATTGTTTGTCTGCATGGAGTTGCCATTGAAATTGGAGAATAAAGATAAAGCAAGGGTAACAACTTACAAAGATGAAACGTGAAAAACGCTGGAGAAGAACTTCGAATTTCCAAAACACGTGATTGCAGCTTGAGAAGAACTCGCCCAGCAAGAAGAAAAGAAGAACAAAGACCATAAACAATGAAAATGGCGAAATAAAACACTTTTAAGTGAAAGAGAAAATCGAAAACCTAACTCAAGTCGAGCAATAAATTTAGGCACGAAAAGTGGCACGATTGATGAAAAATGCGAAAATCATGAAGAAACGTGCCAGGGCCAAAAAAGTCTAAGTGTCAGGAAAAAGTGTAATGGCGCTAAAATTTAGCGCTATTACATTTTTTCGAAATTCACTTTTATGCAGGGGCGCTAAAATTTAGCACCCCTGCGCTTCACTCTGTAAATTTTGGCTTCAGGGAAGCGCGCACGATTCCTTTGCATTTTTTCAATTGCTAAATTACAAGCGGTGAGACTTCGAAGGGCTTCGTTTGAAGGTTTAGGCGAACATGGAATGCTTTCGAATTGACTATTAGGGCTTTGAAATACATTCGAGAGTGGCTTGAAAACCACGCCGTTATGCGTGCAGGAAACTCACGAATCTAGGAAACGGACAAGTTTCAGTAGGGGGTTATCCAGGTGAGTGCTGCTAGATTCCGTGATAACATACCCGACTTCTCGTCGGATAATCATCCTGCTCCATTTCCTCATGCTCTGTTTCTTGAGGAAATTGGATAGATTTAAAGAAGTTAGCTTAGTTGTAGTTAATGATCTGCAAAACCAGAAAATCCTTAGCTGCAACGTTCTTGGTTTTCTTAACCTTGTGCCTCTTCCAGCTGAGAACAAAAAGATAGGACTTAGATTACTTTTCTTTTCCACGCATTCCAGCACTACGAGGGAGCTTCCCCTCCTAATTTGAAGAGCACTCATTATGCAGTGTGCATAGCTGTCCGTACAAACCTGCACTCCAGAGGTGTTAGTTTTTACGCCAACACGTCTGCTGAGCATGATAGTGCGATGACATGGGGTCTACGAATTGACATGATTGCTGTACTATTTCTTTGGGATCATGACACAAGGATTGGCTTGCTACCGTTTACATTAGAGTTGAGCAGCAAAGGTTTGGAGTATAGACGCCATCACTTGCTAGTCGTCTCAGCATTCAAGGACATGAGCTCACAATTGCTTGAGGGCAAGCAATTATTGGGACCGGAGGACTGTCATGTCCCCAAATTAAATGGGGACCAAAATTTGACTTTGGGCAGAAAACAACATTCTTAAATGCTAATTTAAAATAAATATCAATATAATATTTAAAATAATATTAAATAAATAATAATTTAAATTATTAAAAACAAAAAAACATTTAAAGTTATTTCTGGTCAACTCATTTGAGTAATGGCGCCTAAAATAATATTTTGAATTATAATTTATATTCTGGCCACCCTTTTGTTGTTGGCGCAATAATTTAATATTTGAATTTTCCTTTGTGAGGCCGATCCCTTGGTTGGCAATGTATTTATGCAAGGTCACTTGGTTTGTTTTCATCATGGGAGATTTGGAATAAGCACGACAGACCAGCAGAAGGACGAAAACCCTTTTGCTAGGAAGGTGAGTTGGACGAAAACCTAGCTCATCTTGTGGTGGACTCATAACAGAGTTCTATTTGCACTTCATTGGAGACATTTGGAGGGGTGAGCAGCATTGCATCATTAGATTTGCAGAGCATATTTGGAGCAGCAAACCCTAAGCACTTACCAAGGAGGAATTTGGCCCATCTAGGGTTTGATATTTGAAGACTATTTTGCATACATTAGGTACGTTTCAGATCTGATTTGTAGAGCAGAAATCTGGGCTTATGTTTGGCATGTTTGAGCCTTTGAGTTCCTTGTAAAATCAGTCCAGAATATTTAGTTTTGTAACAGCAGATGTTATCTACAGGAAATTAGACCTGTAAATCAGACCTGTATGTTCATTTGGATGCTCTATCTTGTGTTTTTCATGGTGAATCTCATGTTTAATATGAATATCAATTGGTAGCAACATTTGGCATGTATTATTTGTCATGTTTGGCACTTGTATGCTTGCTGTGATATTTTGTTGGAAATCAGAAAATAAAAAATTAGAATCAAAATTAGGGTTTTGAGCAGAAATAAAAATCAAAATTTTAGGGCAGATCCCATTGGGGATATTACATTGCTCACAGCCTTTGTGTCAGTTGCTGATCTGCACCTGTATATACCCATCTCAAAAGGAAAGTTGGCAGCAGACTAGCATTTATTGCGTAGAAAGGTGTGGACTTCATGCAACTGCCATAGAAACTCCATGAATACCACCTTATCCGATGGATAACGGGGTAACATGGCTGGATGACTGTTGGCGTAACAACTAACACCTCTGGAGTAGAAGTTGTTATGAACAGCCTGTGTACACTACGCAATGAGTGCTCTTCAAATTAGGAGGGGAAGCTCCCTCGTTGTGCTTTGACAAAAATACTTGCAAAGGAAAATAAGCTAAACTATGTCCTGTCTTTTTGTTTCAGCTGTAGAGGCACAAGGCTTTCTTGAAAGAACCTATACGTTGCAGCTGAGTTTTCTCTGGTTTTGCAGATCTACTAACTACAACTTAAATTTAATCTATCCAATCTCCTCAGGAAAACAGAGCGAGAGGAAACGGAGCAAGGTTTGACTAACTGACGATAAACGGGTTTAGATTCTCTACTTGAGGGCAAGGTGGCGCAACTATCATCTCAATCTAAACCAGCTTATTGAGCACAAAACAGATTTAAGAATTTACCAAGACGATCTTATGGAACCCTGTGTGGCATAACACTTGATCGAAATAGCAAAGTCTTCACAAAACAGCCTTTATCATCACAATCTCACGAAACCCTATGTGGCATAACCTTTGATTATATTGATAAAGATTCACAAAACAGATTTATCACTGTAATTTCTCGAAACCCTATGTGGCATAACGATTGATCACAATGGTAAATAGACACAAAACAGATTTATCACCTCAATCTCTTGAAACCCTATGTGGCATAACAATTGATCTTAATGATAAAGATGTTCAAACAGATTTATCTAAACTAAGGAAAGAATTCACCACTACAATCTCTCGAAACCCTATGTGGCATAACAATTAATTGCAATAGTGAAGACACATGAACAAATACCAAAAGAGTAATATTGAGGGCAAGGTAGGCGCAGCATATATTTCTCTCTCAAGCAAAAGTTATTTACAAATGAGCAAAAGCTCTTATTTATATACATCTAGGTGTAGGGAACCCTAAAATCACCTTGAGTCATCTACAGTTCTTGCAATGCATGCAAGTCATGCGCCAAACCCTAATTAAGTAAACTATACAGTTAACTGGAAAGCTACCATCAGTTAACTGGAACATCTAATCTAAAAACGGACAATTGTGCGAGCATGCACGTCCTTATTGAAAGCAAGTTAACTGGAAGACTACCATCAGTTAACGTAAAACCCTAAAAAAACTCCAAGTGTGAAAGGCGAATCTCAGAATAGATATGCATGTGATGACATCCTCGAGTTAACAAAAGGATAACACCAGTTCAACTCGTGTGTGTAATGTCTATCCTGAGAGGTGGGAACTGAAGTTTTGACGTGATCTCGAGCAATCAATCCCTCAACGAGATTGTTAACGTATCACTATCTGGAGCTATGAGACTCGGCCAAGAATGCTATGTCGATGCAGCATATCCTCACCAGCTGTGATCTGAGACTGAAGTTCGCCCCTACTCCTCGTTGCCTCATCGAACAATGCTGACATGACTGTAAGCTGAGTAACCTTACAGCCAACGGTCTCCCCACTGAAAATGGTATGAATAAGTGCTTGGAGTTCTGACTGAACATCGGTAAGCTCCACGTAGGCACCACCCTCGATTTGATAACGGCACGGTAAGCGAGACACTAAAGTCCTCACAAACCGGAGTGCACTAGTGACGTGCTCTCTACTCTCAGCCAACTCTGATGCTAAACTGTCTTCTATCTTTACCCTGAAAACCAATTGTGTCTTTCAAGAGTAGATAGCCTCTCTGTCCTCTTCATCCGTGACTGTATCATAAGCCACACTCAGGTGAGCAATCATGATCTCATCCCTGGGTTTGTTAATTGCCATATCCCGTTCCTCATCCTGAAGACGAAGACGGAGCTCTCGTGCATTGTACCGCAACTGATATAACTCTGTAAGCATAGTACGGCCTCTAGCAACGAACTCCTCCTCCCATTCATCCAAACGTCTGCCATATGCAACCAAGTGATTGAGTTGACTTTGCTCTGCTGGAGGCTCAAGCATCGGTGGGAGTGAGGTAATGGCATCGGGTCTATGAACAAGGCTAGAAATATACTGACGAAGCTGTCTGATTTCAGCCTTGAGGGCTGCCTTATCTTCTCCGTCCTTTAGTATTCTATCCCTGGCACTGTCCGTAGCAACTTGTAGAAGATAAACTTTGGTCACGGCGTGTCTTTGCTGACCAAAGGTTAGTATTGATAGCTTCAAAATCTGAGATTCTAATTCAGCCAAGTTCTTCCTTGTGGAAGTCACAGCCAGTCTCAGCGACAATCTCCATGTCAGTGTTTCTCTCTCATTGAACCATGTTTACTTAACTCTTTTGTCAGAGGCACATCTGGTAAATGTCATCAAAATCCAGAATGATTAAGAACATAGGATGGCTGCCTCCTCTTCCTTCCTAGCCGAGCCGATCCAAGATTGATCTCGGCTAATGCCTACTAGAAGAAGTGCACTAGCTGACGGGAAGTGCGTGAGAGTGAGTGTGTGTAGAAGACCCAGCTGCGAGGGTGGAAGTCTAAATCAATTCGATGTGAATTGGGACTAGTGAAGACTCACGAAACTGAGGTGTAGCCCAGGAACTTGAAATTTGAACCACCAGTCTTGGCAGACTCTACTCGACCTCGGCCCGGATTACGTGATAGGATGTACATCGGGCTCAGGTGTGTGTAGCCAAAAGTGGCAGCCTTGCCCTTTGAATTGTTAGGCGCTTGTACTTTCTTGGGAGGATTACTCCTTTTTGTTAGGTTTTGACGAGGAAGGTAGCGAAGGATTTACCACTACTGGCGGCTCTGTTCTGGGAATACTTACCCTCCTTGTCTTCTTCTTTGTGGGGTAAAAGTATATTGAATAACTTTATGACCTCTCCTTGATGGTGCATATTCCTTGGCGTGCCAATCCTGGCTTAGCGGTTGCGTGTCCGACTGCTCTCACGGCGAGGAAGAACCTCTCACCTCATCATCGATAAACCTCCACATCCTCGATAAGAAAACAAAAATCTCGTGAGAGAGCTTGACCCGTAGCTAGCGTCTACTTGAACCTGAAGTCATCTGCATAATTTGCCTAATCACCCATAGAAGGCTCGTGATATGTACCTCTAGCAAAGTATAATGACCTGAAAGGTCATAGGCACGTGCTTCGACAAGATACTTAAGATGATATTTCTCAAGTTCTTGCCCTGCGATCTTACTATCAATTGCTGACTTGCACCAATACATTCCAAATTGAAAAGGAAAGTTGAGAGATGGTCTGTGCCTGGGGCGAAGAAGACGATGAACATCATGCATCTGTCTTAGGAATTCCTGAAAGATTGTCTTATCCGAAGGATAACGTGGAAGCATAGCTGGATTTCCTGTGAAGCCGTAAACTCGGATGTAGGTGTATGTTGGGAACTGAATAAACCAATCTTCCCATCCATCCATCGCTGCCCTAGCAACTGCCGAGATACGAACGTGCAATTCTCGGTCCAAATTCCTCACTGTATAAGTCAAGAAAGCTTCGTGAACACGCTTGAAATGACGTTCAGCTCTGGTGAACTCAAGCTGATCATAATATTGATAAACTTTCTGAACACTGAGGATGCCCATGGTGTTTAATCCTCGGAACTGACCCTGATAAGCGATCAAGTACACGAGATATGAACACATGTGAAACTCATGGGCAACTAAGAAACCGGTGATCTGCCTATGGAGAATGTCACTGATGAAGGATGCCCAGTCATAATGCTCCTGCCCAGAAATGATGCGACCAATAATGTAATACATCCAAGGCTGGAAAACATTCGCACGTGCTTGACCTGAGACACGATTCAGGAGTGTGATTAGAATAGCATACTCATCCTTGTATTCACCACGACCCACATTGTTTGGCAATCTGTTCTTTGCTTGTTTAACCATCTTTACGCCATCTTCTTGACATTTGTCCATACTCGACATCAAATGCACTGCGCTGCTCCATAGAAACAACTAGGCTGTTTTGGTGTTGAGGAATGCCAAAACTCCTTTCGATGTCCAAAGGTTTGAGACTGCAAATGACCCGTCCGTCAACTGACACTATCTCACGAGTAGTAGAATTGTAATGCTTAATGCAAGACATCACGAATTCAATACAGTGCACGGAGATAGGTATGGAAGCGACCTCTAGTAAACCAGACTGCTCAATATTCTGAATGATTGAACTTCTGATTTTAACTGGGTCTAGTACTGCCTCTGGCAACACTTTGTGAAGGTCTGTCTCAACCACCCTGCGAAAATCATGAGTAAGGACGGTTTTGGTCGCAATATTGGTACGAGTGGTGCATTACGAAAAATTCACACGATTATTTGTAGACGACTATATTGACAAGATTTCTGGAAAGCTAAAATAGCTGCGAGAGTTAAAATAGCCTTTGAAGAATTATTTTCAATGAAAAATCCGAGATATGGGTTTGTCGGAAAAGTTAAGACAGCGAGCGTCAGTTGCGAAAATTCAACTTCTACTCGATTGTACAAGATTTTCACTTGAGAAAATTAGCAATTCGAGAGCAGATGATGCGAAGCTGAAATTCGTGAAAAATCAAACGCACAATTTCAACTCGAGGAAATTATATGAGAATGATCCAGATACTGAGACTTGTAGAATTCGCCAATTTCAGGAACATGCACAATGAATTTTGTGAGAAATCTGAGATTTGAAGGATGAAAAAGACGTTTTTATTATGTCTTCTTCTGTGAAAATCGCCCAAGATTTCTTCAAATAACTGATATTTATAAATTTGAATCTGCAAAAAAGATATGTTAAACAAAATCGCCCCTGGAAATTGATGAAGATTTTGCCTTTGAACTGGAAGAATTCACCTTGTTCTTGAAAACCACGAATTTCCTGTCTTGAAATTTGCGCCTTTGGTTATGAAGAAATTCGAATTTCCTCTGAAGAAAATACGAATTTTATTGAATTTGAGGATTCGCCTTTGAGGAATTAAAATCTGCCTTTGAATATGAAATCCGCCTTTGAATCTCTGGAGAACTTGCGAATTTTATTGATTTTATGAATACGCCTTTGAGGAATTTGCGAATTGTTTTGGATGAATTTGCTTTGAAGATATGCGCCTTCTCTTCTGAAGAAATACGAATTTATCTTTGAAGTTTGCTTTGAAATTAATAAACTTCGATTTCCCTTTGAAGATAATATGAACTTTGCTTGAAAAATGCGAATTTCACTTAAGATTGAGATTGCTCTTAATGAAATACGAATTTCCTTTGAAAGCTTGTGAAAAACAATGAAGATTGCGCCATGTTAAATAAGAAGAAATTCGCACCACTTAGTAACTGGAAGAATTCAAAACCCTAACAAGAATAGAAATCCTCTGATTGGTTGCCTTTCAGTTGCACTGCCACTGACTGGAAGTTCAAATTTGAAAATAATAATAAAATATTTATTATCATGCAAGGGCGCCAAAAATAGAAAATCGCCATTTATAAACAGGTATATTTTGAACTTCAGTTGACAACCTGGGTGAAGCTCTGAGATTCATCGTCATGCTTCAACGATTCCGAAAAGTCATCTCTTGAACACATAGGCGTCCATTTGCTCAAGATACTTCATTTTTTACTAACTCCCTATTTTATAGCTGACAGCACTGTCACGACTGGCCAACTTCGACACTGATTTCCGGATGACCGGGTGATGCCCAGACCGACCGAGAATCTACTCGGAAAGCCCACCGGCAAGGAAGAAATGTCCATTGGAGACACAATCAACAGAAATCCATCAAGAACCCTTTGAAAAATTAGGCGCCCTCGACGAATTGCTTTTTAGACGGGTTCCGACTGCCATTTCTCAAACTGCCATCTGAAGCTTCAAACGGCTGCCGACGGTGAACGGTGAACCCTGCTGACAGGAAACGAAGCTCACTGCATGCCTGGAGACATTCTGCATCCAACGACCGTATGCACGACACCTGAAAGCTGTGTTAAGGGCCTCAAAAGTAAAAGCGCCCCTGGCTCTTAGTTGCACTGGTATCATTTTGACGAAAGTCGAACTTTCATCCAAGTACCCTACTTTGACCTCTGATATCTGGAGCTGGGATGACCCGATTCAGGCACTATCTGTTTTAACGGACAGCCAGAAGGGCCCTTAAGAGAAGTCTCTGGAGGTGATGAAGCAAGAAAACTGCTTCTAAGGCCTCAAACACTCCAGTGCGTATTTTATTTAAAATTACCGCTCCAGACTTGGCCATTTTTCGGATATCCTCACTTTGCAGTATTACACTAAAGACCTCGCACGTACGAGCAACTGCCAAATCCCGAAGGCTGACGGCTAGGCTCGTTGGATAGATAAAATGATTGCGCTCAATAGCCGTGAAGACTTCAAACGCGAACGGGCTCATTTGACAGGCCTAAAAGCTAGGCGCCTCTAGACTGTGGAAATACACTGAAAATCGTTTGTTGTTTCGCCCGTGAAATTACGTGCTTGGTAGAATCTCCGCCACGATCCCCTGGAACGTCGGATTGGCAAGCAGGATGGTGCGTTGCGGAGCTGGGCTAGAGTATTATTGATGTTAGGAAGACTCTATATGCAAATTCTGCCATTTGAAGGGTCCTTTAAACCAGCGCCCCTGGGCTGTACTTGCACTGGGGACAAACGGAGAAGCTCAGAAACGTGAAAACTCCATTTTAAGCTGATCTTTAGACGACTGCTGCCGGAATTCTGGAACTCGGATGACTGCGCTTGATATCTCGTTGGACGAGCAGACTAGTCGTGAACAAATTGACTGTATCCGCCATCGAAACTGTCGAGATTTACACCCTCCTTAAGATGGGCGCCCTCAGGCTAGAGGCGCGCTTTTGCCTGAAAAGGACAAATTTCTCACATCTGGAAATTTAGGGATTTCAACTTCTGTCGCTGATTTCCGGAGCTGTGAGTTTCGGAATACCTCGCTGGATAGCTTGACGGATAGCCAAACTAATTCTGAAGAGACTGACTGGATGCTTGAGCATTTTAGACAAGATCTTGACCTTCAATAAGCTGGGCGCCCCTGAGCTATACTTGCACTCTCTGACTTTTCCTTTGAAAAATCTTCATATTTTGACCATTAAAAAACTCTGTCTCAATCACTGAAATGACCGTGTGCAACGTGAAATGCCGTCATGAGATGCTCCTCCATCGTGAAACACTCCATTTTGAGTCTTTGCTTTAGGTTCTGTTCAATATAACTGACTTTGACTGACAAACTATTGACAAAAAAAACTCCATGCTTGATATTGCCCAAAACTGTATTCTACAACATTTTTGCAAGGTTTAGACTTTTAAATACAAAATGCCTTGATGAAGCAAAAAATTTGGTTTGGGTACAACAATGACCTGAGTAGCCATATACGTGAATGTAGGTAAATGTGGGGAATTTGATGAAATCGGCCCAATCTACCATTGCCAATTTGGCTTATGGTGAAATGCATATATGTAACTCATGATCAAGGTCCCTCACTGTGTGCATCAGGAACATGTCATTTACCCGCTTGAAGTGCCGTTCTGATTGTGATAATTCAAACTGTGAGAAATGTTCATGAACTGGCTGCACACCTAGAGTTCCAACGGTATTCAACCCTTTAAATTGGCCTTGAAAGGTTATCAGATATATGAGGTATGAACCCATACTGAATTCATGGGTTTTGAAGAATCTTGTCACTTGGTTGTGAAGAGTGTCGTTGATCAAGGCAGGCCAGTTGTAATGTTCTTTGTTGTTGACAAGTTGAGACATGATGTAATACATCCATGGCTGAAAGTTGTTTTCTTCTGCTTGACCCGTGACACGGTTGAGTAGAGTGATCATGATCGCATACTCATCTCTGAATTCTCCACGTCCTATGTTCTTTGGCAAGTTGTTTCTATTCTCTTTGAGCCACCTTTGTGCCATCCTTTTCTAACATTGTTCCTTTGATGTGTTGAACACTCGTTCACACTCCTCCATTGATATGACCAAGTTGTTTGTACAATGTGGAATAACAAAGCACCTCTCGATATCTTTTGGCCTGAGACTGCAAAATTGTTCGCCCATCAATTGACTGGATTTCTTGTGAAGTGGGGTTGTAGTACTTTACACAAGCGATTACAAATTCAATGCTCTGTGCCGAGATGGGAAAAGAGGCTGCCTCAAGTAACCCGGATTGCTCAATATTTTGCATCGTGATTCCATCTACGCCTTCCAGCTTGTCCAAGTCAACTTCTGGGTGTGCTCGATGTAGATCGGTGTCAGCTGTCTTAAGGAAATGATGAAGCAAGACCGATTTGGTCTTGAACTCAACTTGAGAGAACTGCATACTGAAAATTTGGAAGAATGACTGTGCACTCGACTATGTTTGAACAACTTTTTCTGCAGAGGCTAAAAATAGCTTCCCCAAGAGGCAGTTTTAAGACATGGGTTTTGTTGAGAATGTTTTTTTTGAATGAACCCAGAATGTTAGATTTTCGAAAAAATGACTTTTTCTTGGACATGCAACAACCCCTCAAAGGTAGAGGCAGCGAGGCAAATTTTTCCCAGAGAAATTCTGAGACATGGGTATTGTAGGTGCCTCTGTGCTAAGCAAACTCAAAATGTCAGTTTTTGAAAATGTGATTTTTTCAGAAACCCTAAAAATTGGAGGCAGTGGGGTAATTTTCTTTGAAAATTTTGGCACATGGGTTTTGTGGCCAATTCTGTGTTGAATGAACCCAAAAGGTCAGATCTGTGAAAAAATGGAGTTTGCTTGGACATGCAAGAAAACCTAAGACAAAAGTAGAAGAAATTGTGGGAAAAATTTCCAATCTCGAAAAAGATTAAAAAAGGAAAGAACCTAGAATGCTAGAATTTGAAGTTTATGAACTTCTGCCTCTGAAATATGATGCCTGGAGATATGAACTTTGGAAAAACGTCCTTTTGTGCAATCTGTTCTTGAAAATACGAAGAACGCTGAAAACCTCCTTCGTTTGATCCTTCAAATGCCGTAGAGAAGAAAGCTTCTGTGTTTGGTGTTTAAAGTTAACCTGCAAAAATAATGAGAAAGGATGCCCAAATGCTTGATAAATATGATTTGGAGGTGGAAGCATCAGTTAGGGTGTCCAAACCCTGATTGAAGAGTTATTTGGCGTGATTGGCAGTTAACTGGAAGCATTCCCCAAATTTTGGGACGTCTTGAGGAAGAGAAAGTCTTCAAAATCTGTAACTGGGAGTTGACTTTGGACTCCACCTTGCCAGTGTTAGGATATTTTTGAAGATTTTCAAAATTTCTTTGATAAACTACCTCCGTTTGACCCTTGATTCCGGACGTTTGATTGATCTCGAGGCTTGGCCGATAGATTCACTATGAAGTTGGATCAACTTTGAAGAGATGTTACTAGAGGTTGCAAACCCTGAAAATGACTTCTGGTGACTTGAATTCTTGGGCGCCTTTTGCTAGAAGGGTGCCTTTTCTTGCCAGTGTTAACCAATTTTCAGATGGTGTTCAATTTCTACAATTTTGACCTCCCATGCTTTGATCTGCAGCTTTCGGTGATTGATGATCCCCGTGGATTGGATGTTGAATCCATCGCGAAGTTGGAAGAATCCCGGAAAAGATGACTGGTTGTGCAAGTTCTGAAAATTGTTTCAGGAGGTTCAAATTCCTAGGCACCCGTGGCCTGCAGGGGCACTTTTGTGCTTCTGAGACAATTTTCACTTTGCAACTCTTGACGAAATGCTCCAGTTCTGTCCTTGTTGATAGATGTTTGAAAGCTTCGGTGAATCTGCTGATTCTCTCGTCACGAAGCTTGATCAAAACTGAGGACTTCTTGGGAGTTGTGAAACACGAAAGCTGCATTTGATGCTCCAAAAAGTTGGGCGCCTTTTGCTAGAAGGGTGCTTTTTGCTGTATAGGCTAATTTTTCACAGTTTTCAACTTCATTTAACTTTCAGCATCTTTAATGTTGTACCCAAACCAAATTTTTTTGCTTCATTAAGGCATTTTGCATTTTAAAGTCTAAACCTTGCTAAAATGTTGTAAAATACCGTTTTGGGCAATATCAAGCATGGAGTTTTTGTCAATAGTTTGTCAGTCAAAGTCAGTTATATTGGTCAAACCTGAAGCAGAGACTCAAAATGAAGATTTTCACGATGGAGGAGTATTTCACGATGGCATTTCATATTGCAGACGGTCATTTCAATGATCGAAACAGAGTTTTCAGTGATCAAATCATGGAGATTTTTCAGAGGAAAAGCCTCAAAGTGCAAGTATAGCTCAGGGGCGCCCAGTTTTTTGGAGGTCAAGATCTTGTCTGAAGTGCTCAAGCATCCAGTCAATCTCTTCAGAATCAGCCTGGCTATCCGTCGAGCTATCCAGCGAGGCATTCCGAGACTCACAGCTCCAGTTATTCACGACAGAAGGTAAAATCCCTAAATTTTAGGAGATGGAAATTTTGCCCTCAAAGTGTTTAGCTTGAGGGCTTTATTTCACAAGGGGTAAACTCTCGGCCGCTTTAATACCGACGTACCAATTGGTTGCCGCCTAGTCTCGCTTATCCGACGAGATATCAAGCACGCCATCCGGACTCTCGTGGTTCGGGTTTACCAGCCCAAAGATCAGCTTAAAATGGAGTTTTCATGTTTTTGAGCTTCTCCGTTTATGCCCAGTGCAAGTACAGGCCAGGGGCCCTGGCTTAAAGGACCCCTCAGATGGCAATATTTGCAGATAAAGTCTTCACGACATCAGTAGTATTCTTGCCTAGCTCCGCGATGCATCATTCAACTTGTCGATCCGACGTTCCTGGTGGTCGTGGCGGAGATTCTACTAAGTACGTAATTTTACGGGCAGAACCAACAAATGGTTTTCAGTGCATTTTCATAGTCTTAAGGCGCCTAGCCTTTAGGCTGGTCAGATGAGCCCGTTCGCGTTCGAAGTCTTCACGACTATTGAGCGTAATCAATTTATCTTTCCAATGAGCATAGCCGTCAGCCTTCAGCATTTGGCAGTCGCTCGTGCGTGCGAGGTCTTTGGTGTCATACTACAAAGAGAAGACGTCTGAAAAATGACTAAGTCTGGGAGCAGTAATTTTATTTAAAATACGCACTGGAGTTTTTGAGGTCTTAGAAGCAGTTTTCTTGCCTCGACACCTCCAGTGACTTCTCTTAAGGGCCCTCCTGGTTGTCCGTTAAAACAGATAATGCCTGAATCGGGTCATCCCAGCTCCAGATATCAACTGTCAAAGTAGGGTGTTTTTGATGACGTTTGATTTTCGTCAAAATGACAAAAGTGCAACCTTGAGCCAGGGGCGCTTTTCTTTTTGAGGCCCTTAACACAGCTTTTAGCTGTCGTGCATACAGTCATCAGATGCAGAATATCTCCAGTCATGCCGTGAGCTTCGTTTCATATCAGCAGGGTTCACCGTTCGCCGTCGGCAGCCGTTTGAAGTGTCAGATGGCAGTTTAGGAAAATGGCTAAGTCGGGAACCCGTAAAGCAATTTAATCAAGTGCGCCTAATTTTTCAAGGGATCAAACGATGGATTTTGCAGTTGTGTCTCCCAGCAGACATTTCTTCCTTGTTCAGTAGGCTTTCCGTTGATTATCTCAGATCAGTCTCAGCATCACCCGGTCATCCGGAAACCAGTGTCGAAGTTGGCCAGTCGCGACAGTGCTGTCAGCTATTAAATAGGGAGTTAGTAAAAAATGAAGTATCCTGAGCAAAAGGACGCCTATATGCTCATGTGATGACTTTTTGGAATCAGTAAAGTCAAAAGATGAATCTCAGAGCTTCAACCAGTTTGTCAACTGAAGTTCGGAATATGCTTGTCTATAAATAGCATTTTCTATTTTTGGCGCCATTGCATGATAATAATTATTTTATTATTATTTTCAAATTTGAACTTCAGCTAGTGGCAGTCGAACTAAAGAGCAACCAATCAGAGGCTTTCTATTCTGGTTAGGGTTTATGAATTCTTGCAGTTGCTAAGTGGTGCGAATTTATTATTATTTATATGTGACGCCATCTTCATTGTTCTTCACAAGCTTTCAAAGAGAATTCGTATTTCTCAAGAGCAAAATCAATCTTGAATGAAATTCGTATTTTTCTAAAGGCAAATTCATCTTCAAAGGAAAAATCGAATTTTATTAATTGTTCAAAGCAAATTCAAGAGCAAAATCGTATTTCTTCAGAAGAGCTAAGTGGCGCACATCTTCAAGGCAATTCGCAAATCTTCAAAGGCATATTCAATATTTTAAAACAATTCGCAATTCTTCAGAGGTTTCAAAGGCGAATTAAGATTCAAAGGCGTATTTATCATCTCAAAGGCGAATCCTCAAATTCATACAAATTCGTATTTTCTTCAGAGAAATTCGAATTTCTTTCATTAAAAAGGCGCAAATTTCAAGAGCAATTCGTGGTTTTCAATTCTAAAGCGAATTCTTCCAGTTCAGAGGCAGAATCTTCATCAATTCACAGGGGCGATTTTTCCTAACATATCTTTTTGCAGATTCAAGTTCACAAATATCAGCAATTCAAAGAAATCTTGGGCGATTTTCACAGAAGAAGACATCAAAAAACGTCTTTTACATCCTTTAAATCTCAGATTTCTCACAAAATACATTGTGCATGTTCCTGAAATTGGCGACCAAGTAAGTCTCAAGATCCGATCAAGTCATATAATTTCGAAGTTAAATTTAGGCGCTTGATTTTCACTCTAATTTTTAGCTTCGTGACTCACAAGGTTTCCTCGGACTACAATTTCTCAAGTGAAAATCTGCGCCAATCGAAAGTAGAAGTTGGAATTTCGCAACCGACCTTTCTCGTCGTCTTTAGAACTTTTCTCGACAAAACCCATATCTCGGATTTTCGCTGAAAATAATTTCTTCGAAAGGCTATTTTTAACTTCGCAGTTATTTTAGATTCCGTAAATCTTGTCAATATAGTCAAGTTCAATACCACCGTGCAAGTTTTTCGCACGTACCACTCAAATGGACACAGACCAAAACCGTCCTTACTCATGATTTCCGCAGATTGGTTGAGACAGATCTTCACAAAGTATTGCCAGAGGCAGTGCTAGACCCAGTTAAAATCAGAAGTTCAATCATTCAGAATATCGAGCAGTCTGGTTTACTAGAGGCCGCTTCCATACCTATCTCCGTGCACTGTATTGAATTCGTGATGTCTTGCATTAAGCATTACAATTCTACTACTCGTGAGATAGTATCAGTTGACGGACGGGTCATTTGCAGTCTCAAACCTGTGGACATCGAGAGGAGTTTTGGCATTCCTCAACACCAGAACAGTTTGGTGATTTCTATGGAGCAGTGTGCACAAGCATTTGATGCTGATGTGGACAAATGTCAGAAGAAAATGGCAGAAAGATGGTTAAAACAAGCAAAGAACAGATTGCCAAACAATGTGGGTCGCGATGAATACAAGGATGAGTATGCGATTCTAATCACACTCCTGAATCGTGTCTCAGGTCAAGAACATGCAAATGTTTTCCAGCCTTGGATGTATTACATTATTGGTCGACATTTCGGGCAGAGCATTATGATCAAGCATCCTTCATCGCTGACATTTCCACGTGCAAATCAATACCGGGTTTCTAGTTGCTCGCGAGTTTCATTATATGTTCATATCTCGTATACTTTGATCGCTTATCGTGTCGGGCCTGGTGACTTAACACCGTAAGTATCCGTTCGGTTTATCAAGATATGATCGCCTTGAGTTCACCGCAGCTGAACGCCAGCTCGCTGTTCATGAGGCTTTAACTTATACGCTGAGGAACTTGGAATCGAGTTGCACGCTCAGATCTCGCAGTTGCTAGGGCAGCGATGGATGGATGGGCAGATTGGTTTATTCAATTCCCAACATACACCTACATCCGAGTTTACGGCTTCATAGGAAATCCAGCTATGCTTCCACGTTATCCTTCGGATAAGACAATCTTTCAGGAATTCCTAAGACAGATGCATGATGTTCATCGTCTTCTACGCCGCAGGCACAGACCATCGCTCAACTTTCCTTTTCAGTTTGGAATGTATTGGTGCAAGTCGGCAATTGATAGTAAGATCGCAGGACAAGAGCTTGAGAGATATCATCTTAAGTATCTTGTCGAAGCACGTGCCTATGACCTTTTAGGTCATTATACAGCTCGCCTTGCTGGAGGCACATATCACGAGCCTTCTATGGAGGATTACTGGGCAAATTGCGCAGATGACTTCGAGGTTCGCAGACGCAGTTACGGCCGTTTCTCTCTCTCACAGATTGCTTTCTTATCGAGGATGTGGGAGGTTTATCGGCGATCTAGGAGAAGTTCTTCCTCGCCGCAGAGCAGTGTCGATACACAACCGCTGCCGCTAGTAGATTGGTACGCCAAGGAATATAACGGTCAAAGAGAGAGGTCAAGTAGAGTTATTCAAAACAAGTATACTTTACCCTCGACAAGAAGAAGACAAGCGTGAGGCAAGGTGCTCCGTGAAAGGTGAGCCGGGCCAAGAGTGGTGAATCCTTCACAATTCCTCGCCAAAACCTAAATGTAAAAAAGAGGAGTAATCCTCCCAAAGAAAGTACAAGCTAAACAATTCAAAGGCAAGGCGCCACATCGCTTCACACACGTAGCCCGGATGCATGTTCTTATCACAGAGCTACCGTAGGATCAGCTCAGAGCCCGCCAGTACCTGAGGTTCAGCCTCAAGTTCCTATAACAGTTTCAGAGCCTTCACCAGTCCCAATTCACATTGAATTGGACTTAGACTCTCCACCTCGCAGTGGGTCCTCTACACACTCACTCTCATCAGTACCTCCTGTCGCTAGTGCAGACCCTTCTAGTAGCATTAGCCGAGATCAATCTTGGGTCGAAGCTCAGCTAGGAAGGAAGAGGAGGCAACCATCTTATGTTCTCAATCATTCTGATTTCGATGACATTTACCAAGATGCGCCAGATAAGAGGGTTAAGAATATGGTTCATGTAGAGAGAAACACTGACATGGAGGTTGTCATTGAGACTGCCATACCTCCACAGGGGAAGAACTTGGCTGAATTAGAGTCTCAGGATTTTGAAGTTATCACAGTCAACCTTGGTTGCAGCACACGCCAGACTCAGGTTGATCTTCTTCAAGTTGCTACAGACAGTGCCAGGGACAGAATACTAAAGGATGGAGAAGACAAAGCAGCCCTCAAGGCTGAAATCAGACAGCTTCGTCAGTACATTTCTACCCTTGTGCACAGACCAGAAGCCATCAACACACTCCCACCGATGCTTGAGCCACTAGTAGAGCAAAGTCAGCTCAATCACTTAGTTGCATATGGCAAGCGTTTGGAGGAATGGGAGGAAGATTTCGTTGCTAGAGGCCGTACCATGCTTACAGAGTTATATCAGTTGCGGTACAATGCACGAGAGCTCCGTATCCGTCTTCAGGATGAGGAACGGGATATGGCTATTAACAAACCCAGGGATGAAATTATGATTGCTCACCTGAGTTTGGCTTATGACACAGTCACAGATGCAGAAGACAGAGAGGCTATCTACTCTTGGAAGACACAGTTGGTTTTCAGAGCAAAGATAGAGGACAGCTTGGCATCAGAGTTGGCTGAGAGTAGAGAGCACGTCACTAGTGCACTCCGGTTCGTGAGGACTCTTGTGTCTCGCTTACCGTGCCGTTATCAGATCGAGGGTGGTGCCTACATGGAGCTTACCGATGTTCAGTCAGAGCTTCAGGCACTCATTCATATCATTTTCAGTGGGGAGACAGATGGCTGTAAGGTTACTCAACTTACAGTCATGTCAGCATTATTCGATGAAGCAACGAGAAGCAGAAGGGAACTTCAGTCTCAGATCACAGCTGGTGAGGACATGCTGCATCGACATAGCATTCTTCGTCAGAGTCTCATCGCTCCAGATAGTGATACAGTTAACAATCTCATTGAGGGATTGATTGCTCGAGATCACACATAGTGAACTTCAGTTCCCGCCTCTCAGGATAGACATTACACACACGAGTTGAACTGGGTGTTACCCTTTCCAGTTAACTCGAAGTTGTTATCACATGCATATCTATTCTGAGACTCGCCTTTCACACTTGGAGTTTGATTTTAGGGTTTTCGTTAACTGATGATAGTCTTCCAGTTAACTTGCTTTCAATAAGGACGTGCATGCTCGCACAGTTGTCCATTTTAGATTAGATGTTTCAGTTAAACTGAGGGTAGTTTCCCGACTGTGATAGTTTACTTAATTAGGGTTTGGCAATAGCTTGCATGCATTGCGAGAACTGTAGATGACTCAAGGTGATTTTAGGGTTCCCTACACCTTGATGTATATAAATAAGAGCTTTTGCTCATTTGTAAATAACTTTTGCTTGAGAGAGAAATATATGCTGCGCCTACCTTGCCCTCAATATTGCTCTTTTTGGTACTTGTTCATGTGTCTTCACTATTGCAATTGATTGTTATGCCACATAGGGTTTCGAAAGATTGTAATGCTGAATTCTTTCCATAGCTTAGATATATCTGTTTGAGCATCTTTATCATTGAAATCAATTGTTATGCCACATAGGGTTCCAAGAGATTGAAGTGATAAGGCTGTTTGTGTTAATTTACCATTGTGATTGATCGTTATGCCACATAGGGTTTCGAGAAGTTGCAGCGATAAATCTGTTTTGTGAATCTTTATCAATATAATCGAAGGTTATGCCACATAGGGTTTCGTGAGATTATAAAGATAAAGGCTGTTTTGTGAAGACTTTGCTGTTTCGATCGAGTGTTATGCCACATAGGGTTCCATAAAATTGTCTTGGTAAAGTCTTAAATCTGTTGTGCCCAATAAGCTGGTTTAGATTGAGATGATAGTTGTGCCACCTTGCCCTCAAGTAGAGAGTCTAAACCCGTTTATCGTCAGTTAGTCAAACCTTGCTCCGTTTCCTCTTGCTCTGTTTTCCTGAGGAGATTGGATAGATATAAGTTGTAGTTTAGTTGATTTGCGAAACCAGAGAAAACTCAGCTGCAACGTGTAAGTTCTTTCAAGAAAGCCTTGTGCCTCTAGCAGCTGAAACAAAAAGACAGGACATAGTTTTAGCTTATTTTTCCTTTGCAAGTACATTTGTCAAAGCACAACGAGGGAGCTTCCCCTCCATAATTTGAAGAGCACTCATTGCGTAGTGTGCATAGGCTGTTCATAACAACTTCTACTCCAGAGGTGTTAGTTGTTACGCCAACATTGCACTTGATCTTCGTTTGTGAGCATTTGACATGGTTGTTGGATTCATCGTGAAGCTGGAAGGATGCTGAGAAGATGTCTTAGAGAAGACAGTAAAATCACATTTGGTTGCTCAAAATGCTAGGTGCCCTTGGTTGGCAGGGGCACTTTTGCTCTTTTGACTTTCGTTTTATCCTTCGTTTTATGTGTTCATTTGATCAACAGCTACTAATGTTTGATAGGTCTTGTGGACTGGCGAACAGATTCGTTGCAAAGCTGAGCTGAATCCGGGAAGATCATTTGGAGATAACTAAATCAAAGACTGATTTCTGAATGGTTTCTTTTTTGGGCAACCTTGGCCTGTAGGGGTGTTCTTCCCTTGATAAACTGCCATTTTTGATGACTCTTGACCTTCAGCATCTTCCGCCTCTGCCTTTGTTTGCCGGTGTTTGATGAATCTATTGAACTTGCTTGACGATCCATCGGAAAGCTAGCAGAATTTTGAAGAAGACCCTCAACATTGCAAAACTTAATAGTTGTATTTGACCTCTTGAATTCTTGGGCGCCCTTGGCTAGCAGGGGCACTTTTGGCTCTAGTGTTAGTTATTTTCTAATGATTTTACTCTCCTTGCACTTCACGTTCACCGTGTTGCTTGACTGGGTTGACCGTGCTGTCAACGACGTGACCGCGTTCACCGTTGTGATTTCTTTCATCACTTCATGTGCACGGGTATTGAAAAGTTGACCAAGGCGTTGACTGCACAGGCATTTCCCTTGTGACAAGGTGTCCTTTTTCCAGACTTAGTTTATTTTTTGCATTTTTCAACTTTTGAAATTCCCCTCCGTCGTTGAGCATCTTTTGCCATAGACTCTTCTGTGAAGTGTTTGAGACTTAGCTTTCGACACCTGGTAATTGGCCATTTGCCATTGATGACCTCAGAGGTCCTAGCTTTTCTCCTGAAAAAATGAAATAGACCCACCAGAGCAAAAATGACTTTTTTGTGATTCTGAATGGACCAGTGTGATTGTGACGAAGACTAAACCAATCAAAATCATTTTGAGTAATTTATGGAAAGATCCTATTTTTTAGGGTTTTTCTAAAAATAGGGGCCTGAAACCCTAATTTCAAAATTTTCAAAAATTTGCAAGTATCCTCTTGACAATAAACCCATAAAAACCCTATGCTTCGTTTGTCGTTCATAAATTTCTAAAAATAGAAAATTGCCTTTTGATGACAAGAATTTTATTTTGGGTACAACAAACCTACAATAGTTCCTATAATTTTGGCAAAAATTACTATCGGAATAAATACTATCGTTTTTTGTGTACTGAATGTCTACTGAACAGGTAAAAGAACTTGAGAACACAACTATTTGAAAAGTTAAAAAAAGAAGACTGAAAGCAAAATCGCAATAGATGATTAGGAATTAGTGGGTCAAGTTTTCTGTGTGTGCAATCCACTACCTTGTACAAATCCACTTGCTTTTATGGTGTCAGACATTCCTTGGGAAAAATAGTCAGACTCTACATTCTTCCCACACAAGTATAGCAACATAATTGGAACTTGTAAAACTATCTCCGTTGAGGATGATCCTGAGGGTATTTAGACTCTCCTGAATGGTATTTTATTCTCTTACAATAGTCTTCTTAATCTCCTTTGTGGGAAGAGAGAGCATCTCAAGCACTTACCCTTCCCAATTTCACATTATTTTTTTGTGGCCCTTTGGTTGCCACAAGACACCTTCCCTGCTTTGCTTATATGACTTTTGAAAATGTTAACCCTTTTCGTGTATCCATTTGTATGGAAAATTTCTAATTATGACTGTCAAATTTGTGCCTGATGAATGTACATGTATTCTTTTATAATGTTTCATAAGATTCTAGCTTTCATAGAATTTCAAAATTTTAATGCTTTTGAAGTGTGGATCTTTTAGTCTTGTGACGTTCTCAAGAGTCTTAGTCTTGGAAGCCTAAGTCTTTTCTCTATTCAATCATTTATTTATAATATTAACTTCTAGTATTGTAATATTTATGAGTCTTATGCTTTGGAAAGCTTAAGTCCTGGTTCTAATCCAGTCATTTATTTTTAATATTAAGTGCTATGTACATGTAGCATTTGTATGGCAGGAAGGATAATCTCTCGAGGCTGTAACAATATTGATCTTGAACTCCTTTAGGCATTCTACAATCATGCCATTGCAATTTTTCTTCTCTTTCCTAGCTCTTGTGTACATTATTTCCTTTATTTTTGAACTTGTGGGTTTTATGATAAACTATTTCTCAATTATTTATTATGCTATGCTAGTTGATTAGAATATTTAGAGAGCTAGGGTGGTAATAATTTTGTTGTAATGGAAACACTGTTAAATATTCGCTAATTCTGTTCATTTTGCATTGATTCCAGGAGCAGCTTAAGCGAAACGATTTATCATTTGTATTTCGTTTAAAGGTATTTCTAAAGGACAAAAACATGTACTTTTTTCCTTAGAAGATTAATACACAAGAATATATTTTGTTAATATTTAATTTGAAATTAGACGATAGTAATGGTCTTAGGATATCTATTATATCTAGTTAGATGTTTGTTTGCATGAAGGACAATCTTCTCCACAAGAAAGAGCAATAAATGACTACTATCATTTTTGTTTCATGCTTATTTGTTGTTAAAAACTCATTGACCATAGAATCTTGAGGCTAAATTTAACTCATTCATTCCATTTTGAGTTTATGTGGAACTGACCTTTTTGTTGGTATGCCAGTGAGTGTAAGTCCATTCTTTAGAGACTCCATTTTGGTATAAACTTACCCTCTATTTGTACCCTTCTTGCACTATGAATATCATCATGTCAAGGAGATCAAGAGCTCCTTGATACCCTCTGTCATTACTCTTAAATATTTTGGCTTACCCTTTATCCCAAGAAAAAACCTTCAGATTTTGAACCCTAGGCATTAATTTCAAAAACTAGATCTTTCTATAATATTCCAACTTGGTCCATCAAAATAAACTCCCCTCTCTTGTAATTTATTTTGTTTAGGTAAACATTAGGAGAACTATTTGAAAGATTTCTGCCAGCAAAGAAACAAATTGTGAAGGGCTTCAAGTAGGGTTCCATATATCATAGAAACTTGGGAGTGATTTGGAATGAGACTTAGATGCCTATTTATAATTTTTTTGTGAGTGCTTAGGGTTTGGGTGGGGCCCATAGACCATTAGGGTTAAGGTTTGTGGCGTGCTGATTGAAAACACTTTTTTTGTTGGGAAATTAATTGTTAGTGTTCACATATTGTGTGTTGTTAACACAACTCAGTAGCAATTTGTGATAATTTGTTGAGATTGTTTGTTGAGTTGTTAAAACAACTCTAATAATTAGTGAGTTGTTCCTATAATGTAGGAACCAAAACTCCTATAAGTATGTAATCCGTTAACCGTATGAAATAGAGAGAAGAAGTTCGTATTACATTGTTTTATTATTATTTTGGCTTCCTTGGATCTCTGCCCCATTTTTCTAATATGGTATTAGAGCATAATCTTTTTTGTGGCAATTCCTTAGTGATATGATTTAATCCATTTATCATTAGAGTGATGCATTTGTAGCAAGCACAACGGAAGCAGGAGGGCCCACAATCTGAGTTATTTTGGCCGCCTTATTCCTCATTGCACGGGTCCACTATTTGCAGTTTTGCTATGAGCTCGTGTGATCTCCACAGGCTTATTGATTGATGGCAAGTTTGTTTGATGGCAAGTTTGTTTGTTTGATTTGGATCGATGGGAATTTCACATTGGTGGTATATCTTGAAAGTGGTCATTCTTCTCCAATCGCGACCTCTACATCGACAATATTTTGCTTTAGTAGTGAATTTCTTTGGCTCGCGTTCATATTGTTCACAGGTATATTGCGGAGTGTTGCAATCTTTGGTGGAGTTGAATATATTGTTGCTTGATTCTCATTCAAAGAATTTGGTCAATTGCATATCCCTTGGCCGCAATCAGTAGGTATATGAGGGCTACAATTTTGTGTCTCTGTGATCAACCTCATACCGAGTTCAAATTTTATTACTGGTTGATGTTTTCTTATGTATGGCATATTAGCTCCCATTGGTTTACATTTTCTGGTTTGGTGTGTGGCAAGAGATTGACCGCGCTATTTCATTTGGTGCTTGGACTGCGATCTACTATTAAGTCGTGAATAATTTGCTTTTCCCATGCGGCTTTCCTGTGCTTGTTTGGTAATTCTTTCTCCTAGCGCAAAGATACAATAATAACTACTAAAGCCGCAGAAGTGGTTGAGGAAATATGCAGATGTCTAGGGCCCCATAGCAGTTGTTAGGCCAATCCGCAGAAAGGAAACACTCCTATCAATTGATAGTTTCATATTGTCAAGAAGATCACTGTTTTCTTTGTGAATTAGGGACCATATATTGCAAGTCTTTGGCAGATTCGTGGCAGTTAATAGTGTTGTACCCAAACCAAATTTTTTGCTTCATCAAGGCATTTTGCATAAAAGAGTCTAAACTTTGCTAAAATGAGGTAAAATACAGTTTTGGGCAATATCAAGCATGGAGTTTTTGTCAATATTTTGTCAGTCAAAGTCAGTTTTATTGATTAGAGCCTGAAGCAGAGACTCAGAATGGAGCTTTTCACGATGGAGGAGCGTCTCACGACGGCGTTTCAAGTTGCACACGGTCATTTCAGTGATCGAAACGGAGTTTTCAGTGGTAAAATTATGAAGATTTCTCAGAGGAAAAGCAGAAAAGCGCAACTATAGCCCAGGGGCGCCCAACTTTTTGAAGGTCAAGATTTTGTGGAAAGTGCTCATGCATACAGTCAAACTCTTCAGAATTGGTCTAGCTATCCGATGAGCTATCCAGCGAAGCTTTCCGAAACCCGCAATTCCGGCAAATAGCGACAAAAGTTGAAATTCTCAAAGTTCCAGATAGGAGAAATTTGTCTTTTTCAGTCAAAAGTGCAACTATAGCTTGAGGGCGCCCATCTTAAAGAGGGGGTAAATTCTGGTATTTTTGGTGGCTCATGCAGTCAATTTGTTCACGACTAGTCTGCTTATCCGACGAGATATCAAACGCAGTCATCCGAGTCTCAGAGTTCCGGCAGCCGTCGTCTGAAGATGGGTTTATAGTGGAGATTTCACGTTCCTGAGCTTCTTCATTTCACTTCCAGTGCAACTACAGCCCAGGGGCGCTGGTTTAAATGAGCCTTAAGATGCCAAAATTTGCAGGCAAAGTCTTCCTGACATCAGTACCACTCTAGCCTAGCTTCGCAATGCATCATCCTGCTTGTCGATCCGACGTTCCAGGTGATCGTGGCAAAGGTTCTACCAAGCACGTAATTTCACGGGCGGACCAACATAAAATTTGCAGTGTATTTCTACAGTCCAGAGGCGCCTAGCCTTTAGCCCTGTCAGATGAGGTCATTCGCGTTCGAAGTCTTCACGGCTTTTGAGCGTAATCATTTTATCTATTCAACGAGCCTAGCCGTCAGCCTTCAGGATTTGGCAAACGCTCGTATGTGCGAGGTCTTTGGCGAGATGCTGAAGAGTGAGGAAAATGGCCAAGTCTGGAGCGGTAATTGTAAATAAAATATGCACTAGAGTTTTTGAGGTCTTAGAAGCAGTTTTCTTGCTTCGTCACCTCCAAAGACTTCTCTTGTGGGCCCTTCTGGCTGTCCGTTAAAATAGATAATGTTCGAATTGGGTTATTCCAGCTCCAGATATCGGAGGTCAAAGTAGGGTACTTGGATGAAAGTTCAACTTTCGTCAGAATGACATCAGTGCAACTAAGAGCCAGGGGCGCTTTTACTTTTGAGGCCCTTAATGAACTTTTCAGAGGTCATGTGTACAGTCATTGGATGCAGAATGTCTCCAGGCACGCAGTGAGCTTCGTTTCTTGTCAGCAAGATTCACCGTTCATCGTCAGCAGCCGTTTGAAGTGTTAGATGGCAGTTTGAGAAATGGCTAAGTCTGGAACCCGTAAAAGCAATTTAATTAGAGGAGCCTAATTTTTCAGGGGGTTAAATGATGGATTTTGCAGTAGTGTCTCCCAGTAGACATTTCTTCCTTGTTCAGCAGGCTTTCCGATGAATATCTTAGTTCAGTCTCAGCATCTTCTGGTCACCCGGAAATCACTGTCGAAGTTGGCCAGTTGTAACTTTGTCGTCAGCTATAAAATAGGAAGTTAATAAAAAGTGCAATATCTTGAGCAAATGGATGCCTATGAGCTTAAATGATGACTTTTCGGAATCAGTGAAGTCTAGCGGTGAAGCCTAAAGCTTCATCCGGTTTGTCAACTGAAGTTGAATAATATTTAATATTTACTATGCATATTTAGCATTAAAATGGCGAATCTCTAAAATTGATGCCTTTGCAAATTGCATGATGAATATTAATTTATTATTATTTATTTCCGGACTCAGTGTCAGTATCAGTGTAACTGAAAGGGGTCCAATCAGAAGGCTTCTATTTTCAGCCGAGGTTTTAAATCTTGCAGTTGTTAGATTGATGCGAATTTCATCTTCTTTAAGCATGGCGCCATCTTCATTTATTATTCACAAAGCTAAAGAGAAATTCGTTTTTCTTAAGAGAAATTCATATTTTTCAAGCAAAATTCGTTTTTCTTCAAGGCAAAGGCGTATTTTCAAGCAAAATTCGTTTTTCTTCATTCACAAGGTATATTTTCAAGGGAGATTCGTATTTTTCAAGGCAATTCATATCTTCAAAGTCAAAATTCGTTTTTCTTCAACCAAAAGGCGAATTTTAGCAAACCAAAGGCAAATTCTTCATCAACAATCATTGGCGAAGACATCAAAACATTTTATTTGCATGTACAAGTCAGAATTATCAGCAGACTTCAGACAAGATGGCGATTTTAGCAGAAGGAGCACTAAAAACTTCTTTCTTCTGCTTAAATTCTTCTATTTCTCATCTTAAATTCTTTCGCATGTTTGAAGAATTGGCGACTTTTGGCAAAACAAATCATCCGGGTTGATTCAGAATAGCTTCCCCGAGAAAACCCATGTGCCGCATCAATTTTTCGCAGAAAATTTACCCGTGAGCATCGCCGAGGGCTCAATTTTCAATCAGTACCCTTGCATGGTCGTAGTCAAATTTCGCACCGACATTCCTGGGTTGTCTTAGAATCTTCTTCCCGACAAACCTATATCTCAAATTTCGCCGTAAAATAACTCTTCGAAGGGCTATTTTAGCCTCAACAGTTATTTTAGTTTTCCGCAGAAAATTGTCGTAATATACGCCGTTCACGCCAATAGGCGAAGTTTTTCGTGAGTATAGTATTACTAATAGACCGGGAATTCAAGACCAAATCGGTCTTAATTCATGATTTCAAGTAGAAAAGCTGAGACCGATTTGTATCAAGCCACAAAAGAGATAATGGCCATCACTTCAGTCACGGAGCCGCCAAAGTTATAAGTCAGTTAAATGCTAGTTTGAGTGTGCAAAGATTGCCAAGATTGCTCAAGTTGCTGACATTCAGATGTTGATGCAGTTGGCAGCCTTGTTGAGGGATTGCTTGTTCGAGATCACGACCAGTAGACTTCAGTTCCCACCTCTCAGGATAGACATTACACACAGGAGTTAAACTTGGCGTTACCTTCTCAAGTTAACTCGCTGTCTTATCTCATGCATATCTATTATGAGATTAGCTTTACACACTTGGAGTTTCATTTAGGGTTTTCCGTTAACTGATGATAGTCTTCCAGTTAACTCGCTTTCAATAAGGACGTGCATGCTTGCACAGTTGTCCATTTTTAGATTAAATGTTTCGGTTAACTGATGGTAGTTTTCCAGTTAACTGTATAGTTTGATTAATTAGGGCTTAGCAATAAATCTTGCATGCATTGTGTTGGGTGAAAATTATGTAATCAGCTTTCGATAGATTACACAACTTGGACTTCAGCCACAGCTATGTGAGATGTGAATCTCTCCTCTCGGAAAGGGGAGGCGCCCTTCTTACTGCTAAGAGAAACAATAGTAAATCACACAAGTAATTACAAAATGTAATCTAAATTCACCTTTTGAGTGGGGGTGTGTTAGCATTCATCCCTTCTCTCTTTTCGTAGAAGATGTTTACAATGCTTCACGGTTAAAAGTTCCAATTTTGATAACTTGAAACCAACAACCAGTGTTAATGCCAATATCTCGCCCCGCCAAAGCGTAAGCGAGATACCAGAAGTAATTAACAACAAACAAAATAAAATTAAAAAGGGAAAGCTCAATGGCGCACAAAGTCGCTCCTCAGAAGCTTTTATCAGTGTTGGATCTGCGTAGACGTACCGTTTGCTACGTTAGAAGCACAAAGTCTTCTTAGACGCAACAATTCTTCGAACAGCATGAACGATTACAAGCACAAAGTCTTGTAGATCATCCAACAAGAGTGTCAATGAGCACGAACGATTACAAGCACAAAGTCTTGTAGATCCTTCGACAAAGTATCCAAGAGTATGAATAATTACAAGCACAAAGTCTTGTAGATTATTCAACAAGAACATGCAAGAGCATGAATGATTATAAGCACAAAGTCTTATAGATCATTCAACCAATGATAAAAGAAATACAATGCAATCTAAATAACCAATGTAACACAAAGTTTACATCAACTACTTAGAGTCTTTCAGATTCCTTGAACTAATCACTACCAAATAAGATCAACTCACAAAAGTATCGAATCCAACTCAAAGTTTGGCTTGCAATCCTTTTCTTTATTGATCGAATCTCATTCACAAAGCATGAACGCAAAGTTTCACAAATTTGCTTACAAAAGGGCAGCACTTCGTTGCAAAAGGCTAAAAAAAGATCCTTTACAATGAAAAATCCCTCACATTATATAGAAAGAGGGATGAGCAAAATAAGGAAAGAGATTGAGAAAATCAGGGAGAGTTAGGTGAGCGATTTTAGGAGATCTCACCTAACTTTGACCAAAGTCAAAGTGTAATTTGTTTTCAAAATATTACATCTTTGGACTTTGGTGTAATTACAATTTACAAAATGAGCATTCAAAATGTCGCAGAAATATTTACAAGATGCAATGGGGATGCAACCGGAAATGTCTAACATCGAGAATAGGGCTGTTTCACGTCTCTTTGCATTGGGCGCGGAAGTCTTCAAATTTCCTCCTAGTCTCCTGCACGAACTTCTCATCTGGACCAACGGTGTAATCCACAATGGTGTGAATTATCGTGATCGATCTCATGGTAGATGAGTGAACCTTTTTGCACCCTCGCTAAGATGCTGCCTTCAGTTGTCCAATGAGCCTTGTATCACAAATGATGTTCAAATAAGCTCTCGAAGTCTGAACCGGCCAATCAAATTGATGGCTTCCTTTTGAAGATCGTGGATATTTCTTGTACGGTGGAAGATAATGATTGTCCCTCAAGAAGCTGGACCGTGCAACTCTCTCTCGATACTTTTGTCAGGGCGAATAGTACATGTTCACGACATCTTCCTCCGTACTTGGTGAAGATTTATGAGAGATTAAACCACCCTAAACTCCGCGGCTTTTTAGCGGATTCTTTTACCTCTACAAACTTTTCTTTGTCGGAATTACCCCTAACCTCCACCAATTTGTCGAAGCTTTAATTGCTTTATTCGACCATGACAATCGTGCATTTTCTCCACTTCGCCCCTCAAGGCCCGAGCACGCTTTATCAAGCTCGCGGGTGCTTGGCCAACATGGTGGAGCTTTTTCATCCCAAGCTAAAATTATTCAGATCCGTGGTTCGATGATCTTTTCAACAAAGTCATACAACACCCCTTTGAGGCTAATTCGCCTTTCGACACTGGTCTTCACTATTTACCACCGCTGGCCGTTGTGCATTACGGAGAACCGGGTAAGTCTTTACAACAAGCAGCATAATGTCACCGCTTGTACATACATATACGATTGCTCAACTTTTGTCCGCCAAATTTTCCCGCCAAGATATCCAAAGGACTTTATGATCGGCTTTGCACTTTGGTAACCTTGCCAAGCTGGACCTTTGTTACTGTGTAGTCCTCCATATTGACATCACCTTCTTGATTCGGTGGTATGCCAATTTCAGCATACTTGTGGCCAGATTTATCAACATTCAGCCTCGAGTATACTTTTGCCTTCTTCTTCCCTTTAGCCTTTTGAAGAACTATCTCTTCAAGGTCGAGTTCCTCCGGAGAAATCGACGGTTTCTTTGCGCTTCGACACTTGAGATATTAGCCAAGGAGGGAGAAAAGAAGTGTGAACTTCTGGATTTACTGTCAATTCAGTCGCCATTGCCACCTCTGAAGTTATTGTCACATCTGAACTCACCATTGGTATTGTGACAATTGGAGAAGTATTTGTCATCATTGCCCCTGTAGTTGACACATTGAGCTGATCACGCATTGACTCATTCATGAAACGATTGAATTCGTTTTCAAAAGTGATATCATACGTTGGCGAAGACAAGCTAGGAATGGACGATGGTGGGATTGACAGTATATCAACCGTATGAATGCTTGTCACTGATGGAGTATCAAGCTGGGTTGATGCTGCAGGGATGGGGGACATCTCGGCTGCAGGAATGCTTGTGGTAGGGATAGGTGACGAGGGAACAGGAGGTGGAGGAGTTCTTGAATCTGGAGGGGTATGAGGAATGTTTGAAGTCACGGGCGATGATGTTCTGTGGATTTCCTCAACTACATTCTCAGGAGGAGAAGTAGTTATTTCTTGATCATGCCCGGGTTCCTGTTGATCACCCTCTTGTCTCTCCGATTCCGCTCACCTTTCTCTCGGTCACCTTCTATCCTTCCTTCTTCTAATCTTCATCGACTCTTGCCCGCTAAAACCTTCGCATCGAGTCTCTTCGCTGAATCTTCATCTTCAGCGGATTGGTCGCTTGAAGTATCTTCTTCATCGGAATCTACCTCCTCTAGAATGGGCTTTTTACCCTTAGAGCGAGATGGATGAGATTCCGTCATTTCTGTCTCTTGGACAGCCTGGGTATCTTTCTTACCAACAGTGAACTTGATCCTAGGGCCTCTCCGTGAAGAAGTGGGAACGGCCGCTGATTTGTTTTTGTCGCGAAGTTCTTGCTGTTGGCGTGCTTCTGCCTCAGACTCTTCTCCTTCTGAGTCTGTCCTGAAACTTTTCATTGCATGACCATGTTTGTGTAACCATTCTTCTGTGTTGGCTAGGATTGGTCTCAGCCTTTCTCTCATGCTAGTAACCTCTTTCCTAGACCACTGTATTGCAGGCAACGACCTTTTAGCAATGCCTTGTTCATCATAGACAGCGTTCATGATATCACCTGGATCCTCAAAATCCTCTGGTAGATCAGCAATACCAAGATCTCTGATTTGTTGAACTGTCAATCTGCAATAGTCCATTTTCGAATGGCTTCTTCATCTCTGCAATCTGCCCAGATGTCTTCAAAACGCACCTGTGTTGGTGACCCTTTGCAACTTCCTTCCGACATCTCGGTAGTCAAAATCAAACCTATACCTGTAGGTTTTGATGGTCATGATCTGCATCTCAGCATAGACAGACTTGGCCTTTTGTGCAGTTTGGATAGTATATCTGCCGATGGTCAGTGGAAACTTGAATCCACGCTTGTGGTTGCTTCTTCGTTCTTTCTGCACTGACATCAGCTGTCTGCATGTTTCCATGAGAACCCACTTATCCGAAGGATAACGTGGTAGCATGTAGGGACAACCGGTGTAACAACCTACTCTCAAGTAAGTAAACGTTGGGAATTGGAGAAAAATACATCCAACTTTACTTACCACCTTATAAGCCTCATCAGATACTCTTCTTCTTTCCAAAGCTGGATCAAAGTTGAAGAGTAAAGGCGCAAAGAAAGCATCAGTAACCCGTCTGAAATGATGAAAGCTCTCCTTCAGCTCCAACTGATAGAAATATCTGTACACAGGCACCATCATTCGATTCCCTTTTGTAGATAGACCTGGGAATTGTCTCATCACAGCTGCTGCGTACACCAGGTAAGAAGTCATGTAGAACTTCAATGTAGAAGGAGCATTAATCAACTGCTCGTGCATCTCATCACTGATTTGTTTACCCCAGTCAATATGCACCTTCTGCCTTCTTATGATCCTGATGTACTCATACATCCAGTCGTGAAAAGTGGATGATTCCGGCAAGCCCTTCACTCTGCTCAGAAACGTGATCATATCCTTGACGTCGTCTTTGAAGTCACTTCTCAGGAGTCCTTTCGGCCATCTAGAAACAGACTATCTAAGCTTCTTGAGCCATTGAGTATTTATCAACTGTTTGGCTTTATTGGGATCAGCATCAAAGATCTCTTGTGCTTTTGATATAGAGATGTCAATATATTTGTCCATGTGAGGGACTTTGAAGACAATATCAAAGAAGTCGGGGTCGAGTCTCAGAATCTCGTGCCCGGAAGAGTCGATCACACTTCTGCTTTCTCGGATGTAATGAGACGCAACTTGAAGAACAAACTCAGTATTGTGCGCAGCTGTAGGGAACATCGCCACCAAGTGGAGATTGCTGTGTACGATTGCTCTCATTGAATCAGGGAGGGGCTTCGTCTCTGTCAACTTTGCGAAGTCAACCAAGTCTTGGTGGCCAACTTCTGTATCTTTTATCTCTTCAACTTTTGAAAGCACCATAGTTGGCGGATAGACGCCTTGATATTTGTACTTCATCTTGCCTTTTGCTTTCGAAGAAGAAGGAGGTTTTGTAGCAGTCATCAAAAAGAACTGGAACTCTGATCACTCTTGATTTGACGATCTCTGAAAGTAGACTGCAATCCGTTTAGCCAGAACAAACACCAATTGTTAGAAAACATGGGTAAGCGCGAAATGAGCACGAGGATAGGAATTCATGAAGCGGATGGCGAGGCACGCAAAACGATGCACGAATGCGGAAAAATGAGGCTCAGGAGTGCACTGGTCAAGAATGAAGTTCATTTGGAAGAAATTGGAAAAAGTCTGAAAAAAGTGTAAGGGCGCTAAAATTCAGCGCCCTTACATTTTTGGAAAATTGCTTTTGGTGTAAGGGCGCTAAATTTTAGCGCCCTTACACTTTTCCAGTGTTAGGCAATTTTTGACATGTTTGAAATGTCATGGCGCTTAATTTCAGCGCTTTTGCAAATTTTGGCAATTTTGAAAATGTAGATGCAAGGAGGAATGGCGAAGGCGCTTGAGCTTAGCAAATGCAATGTTTATAACAATGAAAGCTTTCGAAATTGTCTCCATCCAATTACATACGCATTCAAGGGTCAAAGGAATTCTTTTTCACAATGATGAATCTTTTCAATGTTTACCAAAACGAATGAAGAGCTTCTGACAAAGATATTTCAACACAAACATGTCAGGTAGATAGAAGTTCTCAAGGGACATTGCGTACAGAGGAGAATGTGGAAAGAAACGTGTATGAAGAATAGGGATGGGTGTTGAAAAGAAAAGCACGAATGAAGAACACTACACGTTTAGGAAAACGAAGAAAAGAATGTGTAGGGTTAGTAAAGGCTTGCCAATATTCGTGCAATGAAAGCAAACAATGAATGGAAAACATGAAGAGGAAAATGCGAAGGAAGATGGAAGTGTGGGGTTAGAAAAGAGAAGAGTGCGAATGGAAAGAACAAAACACGAAATGAGATGATAGACGTGAATGTAAGAAACAAAAACGCGAATGAAGAACAACACGCAAATAATGAACATAGATCATATACAGAACATAAGAAAAAGACAATGCAAAAGACTTACCAGAACCAAGGCGCGAAAACTTGCTGAGGAAAGAATGGCGAAACTGCAAAAACGTGATTTGCAGTTGAAGTGCAATTCGCCCAGCAAGAGAGAAAAGAAGATAAAATGAAATGTAGACAATAAAATGGCGAACTCATTCACTTAATTGAAAATGAGAATTAAAAACCTAACTCAAGTCGTGCAATAAATTTAGGCACGAAAAGTGGCACGATTGACGAAAAACGCGAAAACATGAAGAAACGTGCCAGAAGCATGAAAAACGTTTAAGTGTCGAAGAAAAATGTAATGGCGCTAAAATTTAGCGCCCTTACATTTTTTGGAATTTCACTTCATGCAGGGGCGCTAAATTTTAGCGTCCTTGCATTTCCAGACTTAGTCAAATTTGCTTGAAGGCAGGAGCGCACTTTTTCAGTGCCACTGCATTTTTCGTAATCTGCAAAGTATGAACAGTGAAACGTCGCGAAAGATCTCGTTTCGAAGGTCTTTGCGAGGCGAACAAGGGGGAATGCTCGAATTGACTATTCGAGACTTGGGAACGCATTTCAGGAAATCACATAATCCTAAGAACACAGGGGGGTCCGTGGAACGAGCGCTGCTAGATTTAATTGATAACATTGCAAGATTGGTTGACTCAAAAGGTGATTTTAGGGTTCCCTACACCTTGATGTATATAAATAAGAGCTTTTGCTCATTTGTAAATAACTTTTGCTTGAGAGAGAAATATATCTGCCTACCTTGCCCTCAATATTGCTCTTTTGGTATTTGTTCATGTGTCTTCACTATTACGATTAATTGTTATGCCACATAGGGTTTCAAGAGATTGTAATGGTGGATTCTTTCCATAGTTTAGATAAATCTGTTTTGAACATCTTTACCATTGTAATCAATTGTTATGCCACATAGGGTTTCAAGAGATTGTGATGATAAATCTGTTTTGTGAATCTTTACCATTGTGATCAATCGTTATGCCACATAGGGTTTCGAGAAATTACGGTGATAAATCTGTTTTGTGAATCTTTATTATTACAATCAAGGGTTATGCCACATAGGGTTTCGTGAGATTGTGATAATAAATCTGTTTTGTGAAGTCTTTACTATTTTGATCGAGTGTTATGCCACATAGGGTTTCATAAGATTGTCATGGTAAATTCTTAAATCTGTTTTGTGCCCAATAAACTTGTCTAGATTGAGCTCATAGATGCACCTTGCCTTCAAGTAGAAATCTAAACTCGTTTATCGTCGATAGTCAAAACCACGCTCCATTTCCTCATGCTCTGTTTTTTGAGGAAATTGGATAGATTTAAAGTAGATAGCTTAGTTGTAGTTAATGATCTACGAAACCAGAAAATCCTTAGCTGCAACGTTCTTGGTTTTCTTAACCTTGTGCCTCTTCCAGCTAAGAACAAAAAGATAGGACTTAGATTACTTTTTTCATGCATTCCAGCACAACGAGGGAGCTTCCCCTCCTAATTTGAAGAGCACTCATTGCGTAGTGTACATAGCTGTCCGTACAAACCTGCACTCCAGAGGTGTTAGATTTTACGCCAACAAATAGAGGCGATTTTATTTGGATTTGCAAGCTCGATAGGAGGAAAATCATTTTGGTTTGAGGTAATATTTGCAGTTTGAGCTTTTAGTATTTCTATAGTCTAGTTATTGTTAGTTTAATGTGTGAATGTAAAAGTATAAAAAAAAAAAAAAAACATTGTTTCAATTGTAATTGGATGCACTTTCGCTGGTACGCGACATCCACATTTTTGGGCGGCATTTTTAAATTGAGCCTCAAAGCCAAATTTGCTAAGTAGCAAATCAACTGGAGGATGGAGGCACCCGAGGTTGGAGGATACTCAACGACCTTTCGTCAGTCGCCAACGATGGGGCTGCGCAACTGATTTGGTGACTAGTGTGCATTGTGAATGTTTTGGTGTGGATTTCAGTTTTTCAGTGTGGTGTGTGGATATTGGAAAAACGATTGTATTGGAGAGCAGATGACTGCAGAGATCCTCTGAGTGCCGTACTTCGTTGGAAGATGGTCAACTGGTGAATACATTCACTGGCAATAATGGCCATGTGCAACAAGATCCAGGCAGTAGTATGCAGTATGGTATGATTTTCTTTTCAGTATTCCTGTTTGTGTGCATAAATGGAATTTCACATTGTGGGGGGGGGCGGGATAATAACCAATTTTCCATTCCCATTTTGCACCAAAACGGCTAAAGTCAATGGCAACTTTGAGTGGCAGTGGCAGTGGCCTATGCTGTTCGAGATCGAGTGGCAGCGATTGGTAACATTGACTACAATTAAGAGCATTGTGTTCTTATGGAATGTAATGTGAAACATTTTCTAGTATGGGTTTTTCAAATTTGTGATATGTATGTTGCTTTCTATATAACTTCCTTGATGTATAAGCATAGTGGCGAACAAAAGCACTAGAGTAAGTTAGTTCATGGATCTTGAAAGGGTTTTTGGGAGGATCCAGAAAACCACACAAGGTGGACAATTGATGAGTTCCTGTCACATTAAGGTTTCTGGTAAGCCTATTTAAAACCATGGAAGGAGAGAGCCTTTCATTTTGAATCAAGATCATGAGCCACAAGAGTTGGGCCTACTGCAGATGTAGGGTGTGAGTTCTTACCATGTTCACACTAAGGGGGGGAATGTTGGGAAATTAATTGTTCTTGTTCACATATTGTGCGTTGTTAACACAACTCACATAGCAATTTGTGATAATTTTTTGAGATTGTTTGTTTGTTGAATTGTTAGAACAACTCTAATAATTAGTGAGTTGTTCCTATAATGTAGGAACTAAAACTCCTATAAGTATGTAATCCATTAATCGTATGAAATAGAGAGAAGAAGCTCGTATTACATTGTTTTATTATTATTTTGGCTTCCCTATATCTCTGCCCCATTTTTTTAATATTTTTGACTTTTAAAAAAATATTGCCTTTTTTATTTTCTTGCTTGTAACAATCGCCCCTTGGTTACTGCTAATTTTTTTTCTATAATAACTACTGACTTACTCGACCAAGCATCTTCCATCTAATCAAGAAGTGCTGACTTCTAAATTATTCTCAACCATTGTCGTGGTGCACACTCCATGCCACCACTCATATGCTTACACTAGAAAGTGGTAAGTTACCAATGTTAGGGTCATCCCTAGACCTGCACCTAAACCTCGAGTGTTTATTATTGATTACCCTGCCTAGTATCCCCATTGGGAATTAGAGGCTTTGTAGTTTGCTCACCAATGATAGAGAGAATACATCCTCTCCTCTTGTATGAGATCTCTAATTTTACTCTTAAATCATGATTATTTAACAAGTTTAATCTTTTCTGTAAGTCCAATTACAATAGAATGATAACAAATTGCCTTCAAGTGTTGGTTCAATATCTATTGTTAGTGTGCAAACTCACACATGGCCGCATAGGGACAAAATCAATCCTAAATCCCATGTTCACACAATGATTGGCCTAATCATATAGTGTAAGCTCCCAATGTTAGGGTCATCCCTAGACCTGCACCTAAACCTCGAGTGTTTATTATTGATGACCCTGCCTAGTATCCCCATTGGGAATTAGAGGCTTTGTAGTTCGCTCACCAATGATAGAGAGAATACATCCTCTCCTCTTGTATGAGATCTCTAATTTTACACTTAAATCATGATTATTCAACAAGTTTAATCTTTTCTGTAAGTCCAATTACAATAGAATGATAACAAATTGCCTTCAAGTGTTGGTTCAATATCTATTGTTAGTGTGCAAACTCACACATGGCCGCATAGGGACAAAATCAATCCTAAATCCCATGTTCACACAGTGATTGGCCTAATCATATATCACTTATAGATAGGGTGACTAGCTCATACACACATCACAAGTACAACAGTCACTAGCTCATACACACATCACAAGTACAATAGTGACTAGCTTAAGCATACATCATGTATATCTAGTGTGAACGATTCACACATACATCACATGTTCACATAAAAATCAACTGATAAAGTGGAAATGGATGCAATCTACTACATGCATCATCTCGCTACTTGGTTCACAATCACAAAAGCTCATAAGTAGATCTCATCTGGAAAGGAATTTTGGTGCATCCCATGCTACACCATGTGTTCCATCATTTTCCCAATCCACAACCATCTATGATGATGATCAAGCATGTCATACTATTTGATGTTATCATTAGCAAGGGAATAAGTATAATAATGTGCACAATACTCGAGGCTATTTACACAAGTACATAGTGAGTGATTAACACATACACAATGACTAACTAGCAATAGGAAGAGGATGTGACACAACTACATGCATCTTCACATTACTTGGTTCACTAACACCTACCCTTTCATTGCATCCTAACTAGAAAAGGAATGTTAGTGCATCCCATGCTACTCTATGGGTCCCATCCTTTTTCCTAGTCCTTTGCTCAAGCCATGATGATGGGCAAGTATTCCATACAATTTGCAATCATCATTGGATAAGGAGTAAGTGTAACAAAACATACCACATACAACCATTAATAAGATTCCCACAATCCATAGAACCATTGATTTGTTGGATTTAGATGTCACTAGCGACAAGTTTGTTGAACTTGGAAGAGGGTACTACTGGATGTATAACACTACATGGCCCTAGTGATATGTTGACTAACCTCTTCGATACATGGGTAGCCCTTGGCATCGGTCACCTCTATGCAACTAGTAAAAGCTGGCTAAACCCGAAGATAGAATAGATAGCTTTAGGTATCCATCACTTGCACGACAATGTTGACAACCAACTAACCATTCTAGTATCATAACATGTAATGTCCTCAATTTCCAAATAGTCGCCACTGCATTATCTTAATTAATTAAATATTAAATTGTCCTAAATTAAATTAACTTCATTAAATAATATGCTCAAATAATAAATAAAGTTACTTTATAATGGCAGATATTTAATATTAAATTATGAAAAGTTGGCGGACTATAAAAGGCGGCAAAAAAGGAATTCATGGTATCGATTGGAAATTTTATTATCAGGAAATTGGAGAGCTTGGCTTTTTGGAAACTTGAGGACGAAAACCCTCAAGTAGGTGGATTGGACGAAACCCCAAATCCATTGCAAGCAGAATCATCTTGGGATTCGTGCAGAGTATCAAAGTTTAATTGGAAGGCTGTTCAAAATTGGTGGTCTTCTATGAAGACAAATTTTAGAGTTTGGTCTTGAATTTTTTGGGAGCAATTGCAGAGGTGCTTCCATAATTAATCGTGGAGTGGAACAAGTTGGCAGGATAGTGTGAATGAGACAATCTATTTTGTGATTCCATACTTGTGTTGTAGGCATTGTTTATACAAAGAGTTTTGAAGTGTCAAATTAATATAATATTATTGCTAGTTGTGAATCCTTAATTCTGCGTTGTACTATTAATATTGTGGGCGCCGTACCCTAATAACGAAAGCCGAACTGTAGAAAAGGCTGCACAACATGGTCTAAAGTGTTACCCGATACCTCTGACCTTTCATATCAACCACCATCCAAAAGGAAACACACAGGGAAAGAGTCGATGCAAATTGGAGGCAATAGGGGGTGACGTGGAGATAGGAGCTAACTCAACAACTTGAAGGAGAAAATTGTATTATTTAAGTTTGCCACCATGTTTCAGATTGCATATCGTGGGCCCATACTCCTAAGGAAGGATTGAAGGTGAAGAGATATTGCGACAACCTTATGTATTCCTGACGTAGCAGATACAACTATATAAGATGATAACATGTTCCTTGAAGGTGATATTGGCGTCTAAGGGAAAGAGGTAGCAGCACCTAATTCATACTAGTCGTCTCACAAGGAAGAATTGAGCACACAAGAAGTTGATGTGGCAAGGATTAAGCAGTTTAAGGGTTGATAGTATTTCAAACTCTAGCAGTTATTTTCTTTAATAGCCGCCACATCTCTGCAGTCGCCCAGAGTCAAGGTAATATGAGTCTCTAGTGTTGTATGATATAAGAGGTTTGCGATTATTATTGAGAGTAAATCTTGGAAGCAGCAATCAATTGAAAAATTTAAGAGAATATTGAATAGTGCAAGCGCTAGTTCCTAGCAAGAGATGCAATCATTTGGAAAAGTCTAACCTGTTGTCTATGTTTCAAAATAGTGCCAGTCGCTTATCATGTGGTTGCCACTATAAGCAGGTATTTGGAAGTCTGAATACAAACATTTATGCTAACGTCCAAGTAAAGGAAATTCTGTTCATTGAATTACTACATGAATTAATATTGAAGTCTAGCGGTCCACAGAAGATATCGAAGGAAGAGTAAAAAGGTCAACTACGTACAGTCATTATTATTAATGTTCTTTGAATTATGAACAGTGCAAAATTTAGTGAAGTCTGAAAGTGTATATGCATGATTTAAAACAATTCCGTCATGTTTTGAAACAATTCTAGGATAATGTTGACAAATATTTAAATTAAATGTTAGCATCCTCCATGATAGTACATTGAAGAAGCCTTTGGCATTAATCGTTTGGAAATATCTCTAAACTGGTCCACTGCAAATAGTTTGAAAAAATGCTTGCATTGTCAAACTTGGGATAATCGTAAATTTTTTATTCATATCTAGGGGAGGGATCTTACATAACATGGATAGCTTCTGACATCCTCAACTTTGTGCTACTGGTGAAATCCAACTAATCCTCAAGATACCACAAAATTACAAATAGCTCTAGGCATTGGTCACTTGCACGATAATTGTGACAGCCAACTAATTGCTTTGATATTAGAATCAGTTTTGACATGTGAGGGTCTTTATAGCCATGTACACATAATCTACACATTATAGGGGTTTACAAATATTGGTCAATTGTGTATATATATATATATATATATATATATATATAGCACAATCAAGTGATTCATGCCTTCACATCGAGTCCTATAGGTTTGAGGTCAAATTTTACAAACACAAGAATCACATCGAACCCACATGAGTTGGGCTCTACTCAACACATACACATAAACAAATACCAACTTATAAGGTAATCAAATCCAATCACTTCATTCAAATTGTTAACAAGAACACACTATTCAGAAACACATTCTTTATTAGATAGATATAAGGGAAAAACATCCAATCTTTTTTCGAAATACTTATAGTTTTTGTCTACAGATGGCATAGACAATCCTAAGGAATGTCATCCCAAGATCAACCCAAAATTAGGCACATAGCTACAAGTAGACCATCTGTAGCCAATAAGAATACCCATTGTTTGCCCCATTAGATCCTCTTAGTCTAATTTTACATCATTATTAGATACGTGTTATCAAGTTTCCTTAACTCATTCATAGCCAACTAATACAAATTTCAGCCTCATATGAATCATACTGAAGAGGTAAGGTTGAACAAGTTTAGGAACAACCCAAACCTTGGAGCTATCTTGTAAACCCTCCCCTACAGACTTGGGTCACAAGGGCATCCTTTGCCGAAGGACTGCCTACATACTCGCTTTTAAATGGGATTGAAATCGCATGTAGTTCTCCTCACAAGGTTTCTCTCAAGGTACATACATCTGGAATTCCTACACAAACAACCCCTCGTCTAATTAATAAATAGGGGTAATACAATTTTCAACCCAAGGGGATTTAATTAAACCTTAGCAAACTAATATTAGTTTGCCCTTCCAAACCCACCAAGGTTCTATACACATTAAGAATCTCTCATGCGGGAGAATAAGGATTAGCTAGGTTTTGTCAATAATTTTGTTATCCAAGATATATCCCTTTGGGCATGGAGATCCATACATACTTGGGTACAAAGTCCCTAGGGAATCCAGACTAAATTTAAGAATAGAATATCGGTAAAGAGTGTACGTCCCTATAAAGTAGTAGTCAAAATATCATTACCATGCATTAATTATGCAAAAACCTCAACATGGGTCCAAGTGAGGTCCCATTATAGTAAGGTTCTATCAAATCAAGTATCATAATTGAATGAGGCTTCCTCCAAGATGGAATCTAACATGCATCAACAAGGCCATATAAAAATCCTTTGAACCTGTTGGCGTAACAACTAACACCTCTGGAGTAAGAGTTGCTACGAACAGCCTATGTACACTACGCAATGAGTGCTCTTCAAATTAGGAGGGGAAGCTCCCTCGTTGTGCTTTACAAAAATACCTGCAAAGGGAAATAAACTAAACTAATTCCTATCTTTTTGTTTCAGTTGTAGAGGTACAAGGCTTTCTTGAAAACTATATACGTTGCAGCTGAGAATTTTCTCTGGTTTCGCAAATTCACTAACTACAACTAAACTTAATAACTTAAATTCTATCCAGTTCCCTCAAGAAAACAGAGCATGAGAGAACGGAGCAAGGTTTTGACTATCTGACGATAAACGAATTCAGATTCTCTACTGTTAAATTATGTGATCAGAAGTAAATGCACAGAAAATTAAATCAAAATCAGGCAAAGTGACACAGCATATACCCTGGGAAAACCCTCCTCTTGAGGGAGAAAAACCCAACAACAAAGATCTCTCTTATATTTGATACAACAGTAGTAGATTTACAAAATACAATAAGGTCTATGTAGAAACCCTAGGTTTCCCCCTGTTACTGCTCTGACTGATATTTTTAGGTTTTCTGACGTTTTCTGAAGTTTTGTGATTTTTTTGCAATTTTTGGATTTTTGACAGTAAATGCAAAGGTACGGCTTTACCAGAAATTTATAATAAATTCTTAATAAAATACTAGATCTTCAATGTATATGGAAAAATACAATAGAGATAGAAGACGTTTGCTCATATATTCATATAGACTCAATACAAATGATCAACTGGCATGCAATAAGAATTAATGATTTTTTATTATGAAAAGAACCTGTATTTTCCTGGTACGGCTGAAGGTACAGAAAGGTACGGCAGAATTAATTAATCCTCTTTTCCCGCTTCCAGATGAATGCATATGTCTCCAACACTGTGGGCGCCCTCAATGAAGTAGGTTTGATGCATAATAGGGAGGCGTTTCTCTTGAAGGAAGGAAACACGTGCTTGAAGAGGTACGGCCCTGTCAGAGAGGTACGGCCCTGTCAGATCTGCATTTATTACTGTACGGACTTCACTCAAAACAATAGCAATGTCTCTGAATATGGTGCGCCCAGGTTATTGGATGATCTCTGAATGCAAAGCACTGGTGAACTCTAACAATATTAATTCTTCTGAAGCTCTGTAGTTTTCTCTGAATAAGAAAACCTCTGTGGCAATAAATCAAGTGGTATTCCACACTCTCTGAATTGCTTTCCGTTGGAGATGGCTCGTTCCCCAAGGCAAACGAACATGAAACCCTAAGTCTCAGGCTCAGACCAAAATTGATCAGTTTTCAAAACTCAATAATCACATAATGGGCTCAATTCCCAAGGCAAACCCTCAAATACACTGAAAAGTGCGATTCCCTTGAAAATAGGGTTTTAATGAAATATTCATGTTTTAATATTCTAATATTTCAATAGTCCTCAACTGAATATTTTTTTAAATATTTTAATAATCCCTTTTTGGCCCCTTCTGATGTTGGGCGCACCCCTTGAAGGAAATCACTTAAGTTATAATATTAAATTATAACTTTATATTATAAACGTTAATTAATTAATATTTAATCAATACGATCAAATATTAATATCTCCCTTATTTCTAACCCGTTTACTGATCCGTCTGATGCTGACAGACTCTGACGTGATTCCTGATGCCGCCACAGCCAACTGCTAAAAATAGCAGTGGTCCCACACTGCCTGCCAAGAACTGCTAAAAATAGCAATTCTGCAAATGACCTCCGATCTAGCCAGAACGAAAGACAACTGATCAATCCCTGCTGACTGAAGCTGAGCCAAGCTCCGAAATGACCCCCTATCCAATCCATCAGCCTACGAGGGTCGTATGATAGGCCAATCCTGTCGTCTGAGAGATGTCACTGAGAAGGGGACATGACAGTCCGCCCTTCCTGAAATTGCTTGT